>OY365807.1:15991374-16345732 GCA_959347315.1 Bimastos eiseni
GGGAGGGACGCACGTACAATGTATCCCCTCTCTGTGAAAGGTGGGGAACTAGTTCCCTTGATCTCCGACCCTGAAATCGCCTGAATATTGGCCTATAGTCTACATGCAGATACCAAGATTCCCACACCGACCATTAGAAGCACAAGACCAACTATAATAGGCTGCTACTGTACATTGAGACGGAGCATTGTTCAACAAAACCGGGATTTCATTACACTTTGACGACGATCTGCTACGGTTTCCCAATCACTTTCAGTACGATCTCGTCACTACAGTATAAATATTGTCGTTGTACTTTATCATCATCGTCGTCGTCGTCGCTACCGTCGTCATAATCATAGGTGCCGCCTTTCAGTAAAAGGTACTGGGGCAAGAATTCAATTCCAACGACCCTATTATCTGATCGCCTATCCTGTCCTGTCATTCCTCTGCCCCAGCCCCCTTTCCTCAAGCCATTTCAACTGGCACCAAGCCAATCGTAATTTATTCCACCCCATTCTTCAATGTCATTCTTCAATGCCATTTGGTCATTCCTTATAAGTGGTCTTCCTGTTTCATTTGTTCCAGATATTCACACGACAGCCAAGAATATATTACTATATAAAACACTTTTTAAATTGTATGTAGCCACTAACTGTTACTAACTTTCACTAAAAATCTTATGCCATTATCATTTACAGATACACACAAAACATGCTAAATTGCCAGTACGGCAGACTTTAGTTACAAATTTTACTTCAACTTTTTGTTTCAGAATTACAAACACGAAGATTTCGAACTATACTCGTTCAGTAACATACTTTTAAAAATGGAATGCATTCAATGCAGTGCCAATTAGTATTCGAAATGCACCCACACTCTTCCTATTTAAGACGCTGTGTAGTATTGGCTACTTGAAGGACTGTTGAAAGACCAGTCACGCTTATTAATTATAGTAGTGCCTCAATGAGTTACTAACATGTAAGCTGTTTTGAAAATGCAAATGTTATTAGCTAGTAAGTAAGATGGTTAGCTTCTTGCCCCACTTTATTTTCAGCGGACAAATCAGTGACCATGGAATTTAGAAAATGTCTTGTCTTGTCTTGTCTTGTCTTAACCATCCTCGATCCGAGGGTCGGTCGCTTCATGGACAAGTCTATTCCATCTCTTCCTGTCTCTCGTCTTCTTTAGTAAGTTGTCCAGTGATCTACCGCTCCAATGTTTCCACATTGTCTATCTATCGTGTCTCTGGTCTTCCTCGTTTTCTTGCTCCCGGTGTAGTGCCGTGCGTGATTTCTTTTTCTAGGCAGTTTCCCTCTTCTCTCATGACATGTCCAAAGTATGTTAATTTCATCCTTTTTTATCAGATTAAGTAGCTCTCGTTCCATGTCTGCTTTCTCCAATACCCACTCGTTTGTTTCTTTTGAGTCCATGATACCCTTAGAATCTGTCTTATGCAGTTCATCTCATAAGCTTCAATTCTTTCTTCATCTCTTTTCTTGATGGTCCAACTTTCGCAGCCATATGTAACCACCGGCCATACCAATGCTTTCATTAGTCTCACTTTGGTGGTTAACCTTATGCTGCGACTCTTCCATATTTTCTTCATCCCTATCTGAACACTTTGTCCTCTTGCCATCCTTCCTCTTATCTCTCCGCTACACTAAGATAATATTTAGATAATAGGCTACCCTAATTAAGCGAGCCTTAATTGTGTCTATTATTGGTTCTCTCCTATTTCCTAGACAATGCATGGAACTACACTTCGTGATATTATAAGTTGCATATGCACTGTCCTTCTGGTTAGGCCTAGGGCACACATTCTTCAATGCAAGAGTTCCAGCCTTATGGAATGATTTGGAGTTTTGGACGACAGTAGGCCTAGGCCTACTCTTATTTGACACTCTCGCAGCTTTTAAGATAAAATGCAATTTTAAAATAATTTCAACATTCATTATCATTTGTTCTTAACCATTGCCGCCAAATGGCAGTGGTCAGGAACTGCTGATGACGACGATGCTGCTGCTGCTGATGATGATGTTGATGACGACCATGATATGCTGCTATAGTCGCATACTATATAGAGCCAGCGAGTTTCGTTATCGGCAGATCCCAGAATCTAACGAAACTGAGCTACATAAATCCAAAATAAAAAAGCAGTTTGGAATTTGCATTGTAAGTGACGACTACAATCTACTGAAGTGCTTCGTTCAACATTGTAAGTCGAGTTCCGCACCTATTGATGGTTGTTTTTACGATGACTGGCATGACTAGGCCCCCTAGAATTCAGTTTTTATAAAAGGCTGTTATTAAATTGGTTTTTTGAATCCTCAAAAGTCCAATTTTCTTCTTATAGTTTTTCAGTTAGAACAATATAATTATTCTTTAAAGTATCAAATCATATCTATACACACTGAATGAATGAGGGCCAATATGGATAACTTTCATACTCCATGCATTTCATTTTACAATATTTTGCTTCACTATTTCTTTACTCGCACTTCTCATGGCGAAGGCGTCTGCTGAAGTGGGTCACTTGCCGGTAAAAACCATTCCATTAGTAAAATCTATTTTTAACTCAACCAATCACGCTGTTTGAAACGCCAGCTCGTCGGCCGTCGCCTGGCCACTGTAACACGGCAAGGGATGCTCGTAATGGAATGAATTAGATCATTTATTTTCTATAATATATATCGTTTTAGCAAAATTACTGTTGGTACATTTACTGTTAGTTCCGTGTTAAAGTGGCTTAGCATTTTAAGAAGCCTGAGCTAAAAAAAATGGCTAAAAGAAATATAATGGCGTTTACCGTAGAGTAATGGATGATACACTGGGGCGCGGAGCTGAGGACCTGGTTCGAAACCCGTACCGGCGGTGTTGATTGAATTAAATTTGCACGCATAGCGTATCGGCCGCCCTACGTGGCTGCCAGCATCATTCGTTCATACTGTCTCTGTAATTATACTGCGTTGTTGTTAGTTTGAACAATAAACGAAATTATTATTATTATTGATTAAACGCCATCTGGACGTCATCGTCGTCTGTCTAACCACAGCGTCGATAGGTGGCGGTTGTGTTACCATTGATTACATTAATGTAAAAGGAAATCGAGTCAATCTGCGCTAATGTACATTTAATATGATATTTATCTTCACTATTAATTGTATTAATTTAACTGCTTTCGTATTTTGAGGTAACTCTTCCGTATATGACTGAATTTTAAAAGTTATTTACCGCAGTTAGATTAGCCTCGTTGAGCTACATCTTTTGAGCTCTCAAATTACCATTATAAGGTTTGGCGAGAACAAACATTACCGCTTCTCGTCCGATATTGGCTAAGATCAAAGCGTTTACTTGTCAGGTTAATACCTGATACGTACATTAACAACGGTTGCGTGACACCGATGTTACTGGCTCTCGGCCTAGGCTGGTTATATAATTTCTGATCCGCTATCCCTGGTTTTAGTACGTTGTTACAACAGCTACGGTATCCTCCGGCTTCTCATTCTCCCCAGTATATGGTACGCTGAAATTATGCTTAATGCACAATGTGGCATGGTGGCCGATTGGTTAGAGCGATCGGCCCGTGATACTCGGTGTGCGCTGAGTGAGCGGGTTTGATCATCGTCCGGGGAGTCACTGTGTAGGGACCTTAAGCAAGTCCATCGCACACAATTGCTCTGCATTACAACTGCAGTTGCGCCGTCGAGGCGTGTGTGCACTTCTGAACTAAACTGTAAGATGGGCGATATCAAAACTAATAACAGTTGTAATGTATTGTATTATTCGCCTACAGGGCCTATGAGCGTAAATATTCAAGCAGCACGAAGTAAATATTTTTATTCATCGTTACCTCGTTAAAGTAATCACTTACTGTAACTAGTTACTTTGGAAAAGTAGCCCGTACATAAGCTTATGTGACTGCAGTCACGGCGCATTAGTAAAAAATATCAATTCGCTACAGTAACGCACAAGTAACGCGTTACGGATGAGGCTAGTAACTTATACTAAGCATACTTGGCTACTGTGCACCGCTTCCGATAGGCCTATGAATGTCTACTCCTAAATATGTTAAAACCAAAATCTTTGTGTTAAAAGGAACATTGGTCTGAGCGCCAAATCTCTTCCACAGCACAGGCCTGCACTAATAACCGTTTCTCATCAATGAACTCCTTCGAAAGCCTTTTATTTTCGGGAAGTTTAAAATTGTAAGTTTGCTACACCGTACAAGTGCATTGCTTTAAAGAGATTGTATTAAAAATCAGCGTTACAGTTAAGATGATTTGTAAGGTGTAGCATAGGCCTATTATTACGCATTTCATATTGTTGCTCGTCTTTTCTGTGGGTAACCGTAATTTGTAGAAGCATTAGCCTATTATTATCAATTATGCGTCAGGGCACTATAATACAACCCTAATTACCCCACACCAGTCTCTTGTCACGTTTTAAACTTTCAAAAAATGTCTTTGATCAATATCTTTGCGTCTAGACAATGGTCAGTTCAACAATTATTGGCAGCAGGACGCGTGGACGGATCAATTCTAAACTTGGATCCAACAAAAAACTGACCTTAACCCCGAATTTTCACCTTTTAACCCCGCAACTGAAGTGCAAAGAGCAGCATTTGGACAGTCTGAAGATTGATAAGGACAGCATTCGAATACGACATGACATCAAATCCATTATCCACGATCAGTCTGCATTTCGCTCGTAAACTATAATCACGTCACCCGTGAGAAGCTAAAAGACGCAGTGGGTAACCAGATTATTGAACATTTAACGGCAATCGAAAGACCAGACACCACGCGGCGACAATTAATAGTTATTGCACCAAACGATCGTCATGAAAGGCTGCACCGTTAAAAATGTTACGTTTTGTCGGCCATCTTTTGTTGGAAGCGAAAGAAAGTAGTGCACGCTCGGTTCAGAGTCATTTATATTTCGCCACCTGAAGAGGGGGGATACGATCATTTATGAACCCTCCCCCACGGCCTCAACGGAAGACAGCCCGTGCCAGCCTCCGTTGGGTTCCGTCGTCTAAATCAACCCCTCAGGTGCCGCCGTTTCTTTCTGTCTTTGAATATTGGGCATGCGTATAAAGAGTAATGGGCAATTATAAGCAATTGTTCCGTAAGCCGCAGTCTGAATTTAACCTCAATGCACTTAGTCTTGCCAATATAAAGACCTCCAGCTTAGCCAGTAATCGACGTGTCTTAACTAATCACAAAGTTAACTTAATTTTTATTCACGGCGAAGTCAGACTAGGCTTAGCGGCAAATGTCTGTGTTCAAGTGTTGCAATATAATATTGGTTGTGTATACATGAGGATCTCTGAACTCCCTCGGACTACCCTTAGAACACCCCCAATGATTCGAAGCAGTGCTCGTGAATACGCTAGTGCCCGGCGTTTGGCGTTCAAGTGGCGCTAACAACTGAAATTGCAATTGCAACGACTCACGAGGGTCGTCGCAAAAGTGACGTCACACCTTCGTCATCCTTGGCCAACTCAGATTTCACTCATGTAGGAAGAGAAGAAGCAGAACAGTGTCTTAAGTTAGCTACATATTAGGACATAATAATGGCTGGTGGTCAGTTCTCTCCCTCGCCGTCTCATCTTGCAACGGAAAAAGCAACAGGGGAGAGTGCAAAGGTGACAGGTCAAAGTGCAAAGGCAAGAGTCATCAGTGATAGTTGTACTCATGATGACCGAGTTGGTCAGGCCGCTAGAGGGTGCAAGTAGAGCACATATCTGGATACAAGTTTCTGATCAGGAGCGGATTTGAACCTTTGACATCTTGGTTGACAGTCCAGCATGCTAACCACTGTAGTACCGTGCACAAGTAAAGTAGGCCATACAAAAGTCTGTGTTGTCAACAGAGGCTCATTTATAAATAACAGCTAGAAAATGCGAATGTAAAGGACCGTCATCCTCTCTCGAGGAATAGAAGAACCCTTTGCCAGGGAGAGTGACAGCAGTGACGCAAAAAACCTGTGGCGTCTCATGCTTCTCTGAAGCAACTCGATCATCTTGGTTAAATGAGCTAGACGAGTGTCTTGAATAGAATGAGATCGGATGAGAGAGTTGTAGTGTCATTCACTCACAATTGCTTAGGGCCATCAATGTTCTAGGACATGGCCACATGCACTTCTGAACTTTGGAAAAAGGCCAATATAATGCAGGTGTATTCTATGCAAAATCGGTTAGACTGCTCCTAGATGAAATCTTTCATTAATTCAGACTGTTCAGTATTTATGTAGCATCTTTTACAACACACAGCGGCAGACTGTGTGGTGTTGCGTAGAAAGTAGACAAAAGCTGAACGAGCCAAATAACATGGATCATTTCTTTAATGCAATACAGCCAATGGCTACAACTACCCTGGCCAGAGCACACAGAGATATTAATCCCAAAAGCAATTCTCAAATTCAACACTACAGCGTCAATTCATCGGAAATTAAGAGAACTGATTCAGACATTGTTAGCGTTTTTCTTCCTGTTGATCAATCTGAACTATTTCAACCATCCTTCTGTAAATCTTTGAAGTACTCTTCGTGGATATGACGACAAAGTTCAGACAGGTTGCCATATTTTTGAACGATTTCAGCAAGACGAGGAGAAGGCAGAGTTGTGGTTAAGATGGTGAAAAGATGTCCAAAGACAACCGCATCCAACTCCGTTGGTCTGAAGACAAAGCAGTGACTCAATAAAATTCCTTAATTAGAAAAATGCACAATGTACATGTCTCAACAATAATAATAAATAAGATGCACTGGAAGATGAGGTCTAAGTTTCCAGGTATATCAGTTCTACCTAAACCATGAGGGTTAAGTTGAGCCTTTGGTAATATGCAATATCTACAACAGCTGGTCAACAGGAAAATGCTAGAATGCAATATAATCATAGACTGTATGGTAGACAGAGTGGCAGACCATTAACGATTGCTGTTTACCTGTTATATGCATTATGTGAACTGCTCATTCTATATTCAGTCAAATAAACTCTCAATACAAATACTCAAACACCAAAGGGCACAGGTCTTACCTATCTATCAGTAAATAACTATAATCAAGATTTTAATTCAGGTATGTGACACGGGGCCATTTCTGGCCCGCCACCAATGTTTTTCTGGCCTGCGATTCCTCGCCTGATGACTAAACAATTTAATTAATTTGATTAATGTGAGACTGTTGTTGTGAATCCGTTCGACACGGATTGTTTTAAGTATCCGCATAAGATAAATTTCAGTTCTTAACTGCAACATGTAAAAACTAGAATGCATGCGTTGACCCCAGACTTTAGGATTAATGATCAAGCTGTATGTGACATTTATTGCTGATGATGAAGATCAAATTTAAGCTTTGCTAGCCTAATTTGACTGTTTGAATGCTAAGAATGGGCTGTTTTGGATTTCGGTGTGAAAATATTTCTTAGATGGGCGCACCACAGATCACCTTACAGGCCCCTACCCCATTTTGCTCAGGGATCTTTGGCATCCTGGCCCACCACTTGCTGAAAAACACTGCCACAGGCCCACCCTAAGGAAAAGTTTGACAGCCCTGTTTTAATGGGTTCAAAACACATTAAATCTGCATTAGACTTACCACAACACTGCAGCAATATAGGATCTACCTATAATAAAATAGTACTAAGAATCTAAAGTACCATATATATTATATATACCCAGCATGCAAAAGTTTAATTACAATCTGAAAGAACTCACTTGGAACCAAAAGAAGCTAATTTAACACTATAATGGTTAAAAACGTATCAGATAATTATTTATAATAAAAAAAATAACTTACTGTGTACCGAAGAAGAATCGCTGGTCACCAAGCCTATCTGACAAAGCTTGGCAGCATGTTTCAACTTCATCATACACCTGCTCAAACAGAAAATGCAATAATATAACAAGATTGTGACAGATTTCACTTTAATCAATTCCAAGCACCAGAAAAATCATAATGTTACTCAAGCAACATCACTATCACATGCAGTCATTTATTGAGTTAACAAAAGGCAAAATGCTGCAGGTAAAAAATATACAGACAGATGTGATATTGAGAAATAACATATGAGATGTAAAAAGCTGCTTGTCAACATCAACACATTTTGGTCAAGTGGAATGAAGTAGAATTTTGTGAGTAGCTTGTGATTCTAATTTCCATACCTCACATAAAACTGAACGAGATTCTACGTTTACCAAAGCAAAAGTCTCTAAAGCAATCTCAAATGGCACTCAGAAAGTGCTCTAAAAAGGCAATCTCAAATGTCACTTGCTAGTATAAAGCAGTACACGACAAGCTAATGAGAAAGGGACATCATTTATGAACAATCGATCAAAGAATGTACAATTACAAAACAATCATGATAAGGCATTACAAATAAGACATCTTTGGAGATGTGAGAAAGCAAATAGAAAGCAGGCAACAGAAATAGTCACTCTTATAGCATCCAAGTGATAAAACCACACTGGAAAAAGGACTAGATGACCCTAATTAACCCTCAAAAGGGAGCAGGTTAAAGTTATCTGCCAAGAGGATAAGGGGACTTGACTGGGGAGAGATAAAACTTGTTCAACGTCAAAGCTAGACAGGACAGCAGCAGATCAGCTAATTGGTCTGTATGCGTGTTAAAGCCCATTGACACCATGATGTTGATTATTGTGGATAATAATAATTAATTATAAAATATTAAAGTATTTAACACAAAGGCATGTGTGCGTCAGATCCTGATAAGTTGAATAAAGCTGCTGAGCATCATCAGGATATTAGTGACATCAAACCACAAGAGCAGTGATGAGCACAGTCACATCAGCTGCATACTGTATAGAAAGAAGAGTCCAAAGTCTACGAATTATGGGACACCCAATGGAACTGGCACCTAAGCCAGTGACACCTGGCAATCATAAGACGCAATCTAAAATAGCACTTACAAGCAAAAGCATTATCTAAATCATTGTAGAACTCGATGTTTAATTGGTGCCAAATTAAAACCAACCTCATCTAACGTCTTCTTGGTCCAACCAAGAGAACTCAGAAGACCAGTCACTTCCCACTGCTTCTTCAGTGGAATGAACTTGTTCAGAGGCCACTTGTATGGACTACCATAACGATGTTTAGTCACCTATGTAGACCAATGAAAACACATTACACACTCTCAACAGCAATCCCTGGAGAGTGCCTACACAAGGTAATCAAGTCAAAAATAATGCCATATGTGGCCCAATGACCCGTTTCGGAATTACAGTCGTTTCAGTACCATCTCTGCAATTAAGAGTTAAGCAGCCCTCAAAGGCAATGCATACAACTTGAGACAAACCCAATATAACAGTCAATGCATTTAAAATAGAAAGCCATATGTTGTAGTGTGACTGTAGACAAAACCATTTGTGTAGGAATATCAAACAAGCAAAATTAGTAACCATCTGAAAATTAGTAACCAAATTAGCAGGAAACATATGCAAAACTAGCATCAGCACAAATGGTTAGGCATCGTGCAAGCCAGAGAAACATGATAAAAGTCATAAATGAACAAAGCTGACACTGCACATTAATAGAGCCTCTAACATTATATTGCAGTCTGCATTATATGTGTTGGAAAACAATGATAAAAAGTCACATGAAATCAAAATTACTATACATACCATTTGCAAGGTTTCTTTGTCACACCAAAGCAAGTAATGCTAAAAAGCAGAAAACGAAAACATCAACTTCTAGACCGTATATCGTTTCCTCTTATTAGGTTGATTTTGTTGGATTTGAACTTCAATCAATCAATGAAACTTGATATATCACCTCTTCAAGAATTCTACTCAGAGGCGCTGCGCTCACTTAGGCCTAAAGATCCTTCAACCAAGGCCCAAACCTCTGTGCACCATTGTTTACGGACGGGTGCATCAGTAGCAAATAAGAAATTACCTTTTTTGAATCCATATCTTTCAAACCATACAAATTTATGCAAAACATAGTCATAAGTATGAATATGTTTTAAATAAATTTGCATGTGATAGATTGATGCCAGCTGAGAGAAACTTGCATATTCCCAATGAGGCAAAACATGCATAAATGTACATCTTTTGTGGTGAAAGAGGAAGAAATATGCATACATCTTTACACCAGATAGACAACCATAACCATAACCAACCATTTTTATTGAATGCCTCCAACCGAAGGAATAGGAAAACACAAAAATAAGCAAGTCATAAGAGGAAAATACCTGATTTTTTAAAAATCGTCCTTAAAAGATACTAATGTACATGCATGTGTGTCTTACAAGTCGCTCAAGTCTGTTTTCGTTAGTCATGGCTGGGATGATGAGTGCTTCTAGGTAGCTTTTAAAGGGCATCATTTAAATGCTATGAATGAAAGAATCTAGTAATTTATTTCTAGTGCCTCTTACATACCTCACAAAAGCATTGCCAACCTAATGATCATAGAGATATTAACAAGAAAGAGTTAATCAGTAAGCAAATAGCACTTTAACAGTGAAAGTGTATTTAACAAAAATTGGGCGACGTTAAATTGTTAACATGTGATACAAAAGTGCATTCTTACCAATGACATCACCATAACATTCTGCACAAGAGAGATGTATGCCTTCAACTCTGCCTTCTGTTCACTTGACAAGTTCTGACTTAAGGAGTGGCCCTACAACAAAGCAGGTCATTTTCTGTGTACGTCTTATAAGGCCGATTAAAGAAATCAGGTCTTGATGATTGTAGGCAGCGTGGATGGATGCAAGGACATTGCATTGAATGTATATAGGAAGGTGTGCTGGTGCTGGAAGCTGTTGCCAAGGGCTCTGTAGTCAATTCTAGGTCAAACAGGTCAATTTAAATTTTATTATGACAGAACTGAGAGAAGGACTCACCTTTGCATTGGCAACAGCCACAATTGGATCAAATTCTGAAACAATGAAGGGACCGATTTGAATGAAAGGGACTTTGCCTGAAAAGAATAAATCAGTCATGAAATCACTCAACTGTGACAAACATAATATACCAAATACCAATTAGTGAACAATTACTTATGCCTCTGTCTTTCACTCAGTCTATCACTTACAATTGATGTCCAGTTCATGGATTACTGTTGTCAAGTTTGGTGCTACAGCCTAAAGATCTGTCAACCAAATGAACCCTGTTCCTGAGCACCAATATTGATACGAAACTCATGAATGTAAAAAGCAACTAACTTACTTTACTGTCTGAACTATGTCTTTCTAGGTAATGTTTGAATGAAGAGTGCTAAGTGGTTGTAATTAGCACAAAAGCTTCACATATGCAAAAAATGCAACTGCTTCACCTCATCATCACTGGCCGCATAGAAAATGACCTACTTATTCTGACAACTGAGAATTAGAATTGCTATGATGCTAGTTGTACTGCAATGCCAACTGTCATGACTATACACTGGTTGGCTTGCACAATCTACCATTGAACACAGAGTTCACATATATACATGTCTACCAGATCATCTTCCAATAAAGATACACTTTCTCCATACATTTTTCTCCTGCCAATGAATAAGTCTTTTCGCCTACCTAACACCAACACATCATATCCTAGTTACAAGTATCTCCTCACATAACTCCTGTCAAAAACAGAAACATCTTTCACGTACCAGATGGTGACATAAACTCTGCGTTGGGTCGCAACTCAGTCTGAAACTTCAGTCCACACATGTTCAGAAAAGCCTTCACACTCAGACAGCTGGCAAATTCCGGCATCAAAATCTGACCAACTAAAACACAAAAACCAATGGTAAGACCTATCAAGAGACTCCTGCAGTGTCTCTACCTGCCTTCACCTCTTTGTCTGGTTTCTAATCCTGGTGCATCATGCTGGCATCTTTGTGAGGTTCTTCAAAGAGGCCATATATACATGCACACCATGTATATGTGCATATATATATGGCCCCTTTGAAGAACCTCACATAGACGCCAGCATGATGCACACATACCTTACATCATTTAAAACAAAACAATTTGAGCTCCAGAGGTAATAGCTGAATCCCCCAAGGCCACACCTACTAATGGTGACTGTTTTTCTAATGAGAATATTTAAGTTTTTCTCTATTGAAACAAACATGTTGCAGTCTATCAACCTGTAAGAGAGTAAAAGTGTGTATGTGTATATATATATATATATATATATATATACTTGGTATATCTCAGAGTTGTATGGTCTCGAGACAGTGTCTCGGTCTCGAGACAGTTTTTTAGTGTCTCGGTCTCGGAAGCCTGCTGTCTCGGTCTCGTGGTAGTGTCTCGAATTTTTAGAAACTGTGAAATGAAGTGAAAGTCTTGTTCTGTCTCGAACAAGCGGTCTTGATAAGTGTCGCGTTAACTATCATAAATTTTGCACCAGAAACTAAAACCGGAATCAACGAGAAACGGTAATTCTAGTTAACGTGCGAGTCACATGATACTGAAATGAATTCATTTGTCTTAAAGTGGAAAAATGTCTGAGAGAGAACCTGAAATTGTGAAGTTTGCATTTATGCAATTTGAATTTAGGCCTTTTTACAAACAATAGCTATTGGCTATTAGTTTGTAATTGATGTAAAACCACCATAACCGAAACAATCGGAACAACTTCGAGTTTCTCAGGGCGAGTAAGGATATGCGCAAATTTATCATTTCGTTTGGTATTTGGTATCAAATTTGCTTCTTTAAAATCGTCTAGAAGATTTCTTTATACTATTCGGAAGATAGGCCGAAGAAGAAATATCAAAAAAGATAAAACTCGGCAATATAAAAACTGTTCTTGGGAATTGATACAATATGCATAATAATTAAGTTTCAAATTGAAATTACTAATGAACCTTATTCCCGAAAACTGATACATTAGTATTTTACAGCCCTTTATATAGGATCACTTGTTTTTTACTGTCTTGAACTGTCTGGAACCTAGTGTCTTGGTCTCGGTACCTCACTGTCTCAGTACCTCACTGTCTCGGTCTCTCACTGTCTCGGTACCTCAGTCTCGGTCTCGTCTTGAAGTTTAAGGTCTTGCATACCACACTGGTATATATACATGGTATATATTAGGGCTGTACTGAATATTCACTTCGTATTCGCTTCGGAGCCAAATATTGGGCCAAATAGCTTTTCGGTATTCAGCCAAATAGTAGCGGTCGGAACAAATACGAATAGTGGTCACTTGACATCTATTTCTGCACAAGCAGCGGCTGCTATATCGAGTCGACTGAAGTAATTCTTTAATGCCTGGACCAAGGTATTGCAGTGTCAGTCATCATATTCCTAAGTTAAGTTACATTAGTTCCATTCCTAGTTAACACAGACTTGCAGAATGATGCAAAAATTGCACATATTGAACTGTTTACTTTTAGTTTATGCATTAAACTTACTGAACTATTACTATTAAATGAACTATTTCATTTTCTCACATTTCAAATTTAGAAAGTTGTCTGAACTTGTCGGTAAACTTATTTTGCGCACTATTCGTATTCATATTCGGCCGAATAGTTGGTCTAATTATTCGTATTCGGCCGACTAGTGAAAGTCACCTATTCGGTACAGCTCTAGGTAGTATATATACATGGTATATATACATATATACATGGTTCATAAAAATTTGCAATTACAAAACTACATTTACTCAAATTGTCTGCCAAGTTCACCACGGAACTCTTCTGTCGTCATTCTGCGCTGGACTGGAATCCCATCCTCTGCTATTACAGTCCAACATGAAAAATGCAAGTAAATCATAAAGATTTGTCAGATTGTTGTTGCCTCATTAGATTAAAATCCAGACCACATCATTCTGAACTTTCTCAAAAAACTGATGCATCACTATTTGGTGGCTGAGGTGAGTGAGTATGCATCAACAACTTTGCCAGAATCATTATATAACAGGTCCGGAAAGGTCATCTGGTAGTTACATCACTGTTGTCATGCTAGCATAAAATAATATTCACCCATAAGACACACGTTCTGAAAACTTCCTCGATGACTCTCCTCCCGTTACAAGATACAAAATTAGATATTGAACTGCACAAACCTTCATAAGGTTGGAATAACTTAACCGCATCAGGCCATGGTGTACGACCTGAAATTGAAATTAAACTTGATGCACATCCACAATCAGTTACCAATATTAATGGAGACTATGAAATGGGACAAGGACCAAGAAGTGTTTCTTGATCAGTAAGCAAATCGTTAGGAAAACTGCTAAGCGACGCCGATTGCTCAATTTAAATATGATTTCTACTGTTAATATTGCTCTGAGCAAGGGTAAACGTATAGCTGAAAGATATTCTTTGGAATGAACCAAAACGTGGCACGAAAAGTCAGCTCGGCCGATTTTCGAAGTAACCTGTATTACTCTGACAAACAACGGGTCTGTGTTAGGTTGGGCAACGTGATGGTCAGTTAGGGTCAAGTTAGTGATCGTGGTTAGTTAGGGTTAAGGTCGTTTATAGATACATGTGAAAATTCTTCGGGCGCAAAAGTAACTTTTCATGCGCTGCGTGGCCGAAGTCTTCGGCCGCAGAAGTATCACGCATCTTGCAATGCGCCATAGTCCAGCGTCCGTAGTCGCGGAAACCACTGAAGCCACTTCTAAATTAGCGAACTCTTTAGGCATAACTACCAACGCTTTTATTAGAGACTTTTACGCTTAATAAACTGCAATACTCACCAAGAATTTCAGTCGTCACAGCGTCAGACAATAAGATCGACATTTGAATTAGAACACGTAATATGAAGGTCAGATTGTCGGATAGCCCTGTTATCGCTCACCTGCAACACACTTATTTACCACTGAGCTATTCCTCCTTTTCTTGCTGCTGCTGTCTTCAAAATTCACTCAGAGAATAGAGTAGGTCTATTTCGACTATTAAGGATTAGGCCTACATTGATTATTTTTACCATAGCACAAAACCTTTGACAAACAGGTAGCTCAACACAAATTAATCGCAGCCTTTAGATTTATAAAACGTCTTAAAAGTTAAGTTGCGACAATATGGGCGTAAGCAGGAACAAATCGTTACTCGAAAGTTCTACAGCGTCCTCCAGAGCCTGGAATCAGCTTATTCGATGTGACCGGCATATACTTAGCCAGGCCAACACTCTGCAGCTCATTTACGATGCTTAGAGTCTTCACAAATAATCACTTAGTGTGCTCTTCATTTAATTGTGATGCTTTTACCCGTTGAGGTTGTCCCATATTCCCATCTTATAATGTTGCTGCTGCTGCTGCGCCGCCGATGACACAATGTCTTAGCCTACGGCAGAAATAACGCGCGACTCATTGGCACCGATTCTATTAGTATCGCGATTTGCGTTACTTTGCTGTCGAATTTACTAATGTAATGCATTGTCGATATATATATATATATATATATATATATATATATATAATTATAGAGTCTATAATATATGCATACACACGTAAATATATAATGTAGGCCTATGCGCATAGTAGAAGACTCGCGATCGATTAGGGTATACAGGGTAGACCTATATTAAAATTAGAATGGATTTGTCAAAGTTCATGCTATATATATATATATAATATATATATATAATATATATATATATATATATATATAGGCGTATATTTAAACCGTGTCTCAAAAAGCATCCAAGTAAAATTGTTTCTGTCAGAACATAGTCAAATTTCCACCAATTTTAATAACTTTTGGTAGGTAGATGGCACAGTAGCTGAAGTTTTATGCTATGTATAAATTATTCATCTCACCTGACTCATATCACCGCACTACCTTGTTAAACATCGATGTACTAATTTTTATATAACGCTTACATATTATTACTTGCAATGGCTGCAGCTTGCACTGAACTCCATTTCATCGAGCCTAGTGTCAAAGTGAATGGGGCATACTATTGCGACAACCTTCTTGCCCAGAAGTTACTGCCAGACATACGCCCGATATTCCAGGGCGAGTTTTTTGTCTTTCAACAAAATATCGCGCACCGGCTAATCGAGCACGCGACACGTAATCGCGAGTCTTCTACTTAATTCGTGTCGCACGGTATCCGATTGGTTACAGCAGTCGGCCTGTAGGCTAACGCTAAGACTTAAAAGTAGTCTAGGCATATACAGGTTCGATCCTGGTACGAAGCAGTGATTGGGTAGGGACCGTGAGCAAATTCTTCGCGCACAACTGTTTTGCATTAGCCTATAGGCCTAACTGTAGGCATTGATGTCTGTCGTATAGTCGTATGCACTTCTGAACTTTTGAAGAAGTTCAATGTAAAAATGCTATTGTATTATATTTTATTTATTAAAGCATTAATTTATGGAGCGCCTCCAGTAGAGTGAACAGCTAAAAAGCTCTGCCAAGTCCCACGAGAAGAGGTAGGTTTGAGAAAAGTGAAGGAGGCTGAGAGACTGCCAAATACAATCCAATACAATACAATACAACACGATGATGTCTAAGAAGTGGAGCAATGTCCAAAACTGCAGCGGGAATGTCTGCATAGTGTTACAAGGGGAATATGTTTTTTCTCTCTCATTCGTCACATGAAGCTAAAGGCGATCCCGGAGGTCTAGAGGACAAGTCCCGCCCACCTTTTACATAGACGGTACTCGTTATAGGCCTATGCGTGTTTCCATTTCCTACCCCTCTCATAAGGATCCCCCACCTGTCAAACGATCAAACGAGATCGCCACCTCTGGGCCTAGGCCTATATTGTGCGTCTGTCTTTTGACCAAAATGAAGGGAAGAGTTGCGGAAGGTGGAGAGGGGAAACGGAAAGCTTTTCTAAATGCATGCTAACAGCAACAGACGGAACAGGAGAAGTAAAGTTAGCTATAGACCTACCCTAAACTAGGTAATGGTTGATTGGACCTACTTGGGATGAGAGTTGAAGGGAAGATTGAAGAGAGGAGATTGACGAGTGCAGACGTTTTAGGGATAAGAGAAAGAGTGAAAGGACTAAATTTAAGGGAAAAACTTTCTAAAAAATGTCCATTGGGCCATATGTCGAACTAGCGTAGGCCCCGGCATTATAGGCCTACATAATTGCTCAGATGTGCATGGTGATAGGCTTGTTAATTACAAAGTATATAGTCTAGTCATACTCAACCCTGCGACTCAAAGATCTATGGTTAACCCGTCTCTCTTGATGATAAATTATAATGGCTTCAGCAAACGGCTCGTGTCATCAACAAGCATGAGCGTGACATCGAATGGATTTGTCGAAGCTCATGAGTCACCAACAGCACTGAAGCTTTAGCATGTTGGTCCACAGCATTCCAAAGTCTTGCCGCTTCTACAATCGATTTCCAGAATTAGTCTGACCCGAAACAGCTGTCGTGTTCATTCTTCCATCGTGTGCGATTTATAGCATTTCTATCCTCCATAGAAGAAAGCCACCATCATCATCATCAATGCTTGAAAGACAGCGCGTGAGCGGGAGCAGCACTAGGGGCGGTGGGCGAAGCAGCGCAGTGGAGGCGTCCGGTGACATTGCGCCTGTGGACCATGGAGCCTACAGCTGCTTAGCTGATCTCTAACGCGCTAGCTAGCGGTTGGTGGCGTCATTGCAGAGGCGGTGTCAGCAGCGTGTGTGGCGGAGGCATAAACAGAATGGCGTCGTTTAGCGTTAATGTTGAAATCGAATATTTCGTCTGAAAAACGCCGATGTGTGATTCTGTCGCTCGCCTTGTCTTCTACACCCACTTACTATTTCTTCGTTTTTAATGTAATTAAAGATAAAGGTAAAGACTGTTTTGTTATGCGATATTCTTTTGAATTTATACCGTATTTACATTGCAGACGCTTGTATGTAATGGCGCTCAGTGATAAGGCCTTTACTTAAAAATAATTAGAATGATTATAATATTTCAAGTGAGGTGTAGTCATCGCTTCAGTTACATCATGATTACTGCACTAGCCAAACAGATATGTAGACTAATTTAAATTTCATTAAATTGAGCAAATTTTATGCCCTGTCATATGCAGTGCTTGCAATTATCATAATTATACTGTAATTTGCATTGCTATTGCTGTTAGCCGCAGTTGTTTATGTTCACTGCTGTTGAAAGTTAAATTTCTTGGTTTTTGAATATCTGTTTTGTTTAAGCTTACTTTCTTTGTTTCGGATATCTGTTTTGTTAAAGAAAATGTTTGCGAAAAGTTTGCTCTGGCATAATTTGACTTCAATAGGGACCATGATGACCAGAGACCTTAAAACAAGAATTTGGCATTGTTTCTGTGGTGAAATATGCAGACACACTAGGCATGAAGAAATACTTCTGTGGCAGAACATAAATATTTCACATTTGATCTAATTACGACACTTACCCTTATCTAACACTAACCAACCCTCATGACACCCTACCTGACCCTAACCGACTCTCACTAGACTTAGCTTGACCCTGACCGATCCTCACGAGCGCCGCATGATAGGAAAAATAGAGAATTAAACAGTGGATAAGTGTTTTGTTAAAAAGAAGCTTTTGCATATAATGCACTGCAGAAGATAAAAGTTTCTTTGTTATTCCATACTTAATCATGCTTGTCTGAGGTCAGACTCATTTTTCTTAAACTGACTGCAGTCTGCAGCGAGATGTAAAGGAAGCTACAGCTGTGCTCTGACTATTACTGAAAACCATGCATCATCAGGTAGCTAAAGCTTGAGTGATAATGATTGATTCTGTTTGTTTATGCATTGGAAGCAAAATTCAGAAGACATCAAAATGCTAGCATCATTCAACCGGTACACTTTTCAACCACATCATTTCGTGTAAGTGTTATTGACATGTTTTGTGATTCCTGTACCATAACCTTCCATTGAACTTATTTCCTTTGATTTGTGAAAGTGTAATGTATGTTTAGGTATCTGGACATTATGCAGTGGAGTATGTAATGTGAAGTAATGTAGACAGTATCTGTAGTATTTCAAGTATAGTGAAGTGAAAAATTTATACAGTACTACATATAGCTAAACTTGTCATAATCTGTCGTAATCATAATCTTGAAATTTCTACAGAGGTCAAATAGTGAAATCATAGTAACATGCTAATTTTTATAAGTGTCCAATCATAACAAATGATGGGCAATTCATGTATCAAAGGCAGTCATGCAGATTAGGCTGCAGAGAACATTGATAAAAGATACATATTAAGGTCATTTTGAGTTGTCAAATATTCAAGGACTAAGTATCGAACACCTGCTATAGGCATTCGTGAATGCTGCACCAAGACCAAGGGGCAGAGGGATTGACTAGAGGTTCCATATAAAAGATAGGTGAAAGCATGAAATGCAGGATGCCACTGTCAGTATCACAGGTCAATAAGATCAAAATGCCCAGGTATGAATTTGAGGAGAGTAAATGCCTGCTTTTGCTCCTTTGTGTGAGTGCCCAGATTAAAATTTCATTTCACTGAAGACACAGAGACCAGAGACTCAGTACACGATGCAGAGAGTTATATATGAAAATAAGGCTGTTAATATTTTGCTAAAGCTGCACTCTGTTTGGGATCCAGCCTCACTGTCACAGTTATATTTTTTTTAATTTTTTGTACTGAACTTTGATATCGTTCTTCTTCCAACGCAATTGCAGTTGGACTGCAGAGCATTTGTGTGTGAATTATCTGCTCAAGGTCCCTACACAGTAACGCCTTGGATGAGGGTCGAACCCACTCACTCAGCGCACACTGAGTGTTACTGGCCGGTCGCTCTAACCAATCGGCCACCGTGCCACATGTTACATGGATGTTTGTTATTATGAAGCATGTTTATAAAAGCCTTGGTGTGTTTGTTTTGTATAGACTAGCACACGACATAGTGCTTGATAATGTTGAACAGAGTCTGGAGACAAGTGGTGAAAACAATTTCGAGTGCAACAAGGAAAATGACACGCAGTTCACCTGGGATTTTCCAGTTAATTCATCGAACCGCTTCCACTCTTCGAACACATCCCTAGAATCTCTGAACATGAAAAATGCAGTCAAGTCTAAGCTTGGCTCCAGAAAGGTTTCGCTTCAGGATCAGATCAAGAAACACAAAATGGAGAATGCGGAAATGATGTGCAGCCTGAGAATTGAAGACTTCGCAAAAATCGGAACAGACTGTGTGAAGTTGGATCTGGATAGCATTGTTGGCCGTAAAAATGCAAAGAAACCAAATAGTCCAAGGCTGCCAGCAAACAGAACTCGATTGGCTCTAGATGATCTGGACCAAGCAATTGATGCAGTGGTTCAGGTGAGGCTAGAAACGATTAATTCAATGGTTGAAATGGTGATGACAAAAATTGTGTAGAATGGTTAGAATTTGCTTAAGTTCAGATGTTATGATAAGAGACAGTTTGATTTGAAAACCTGTTAGGCAAGATTTCTTGATGACTCATTCGTGCAACGAGATAGAAATCTGTCTGCCTCTAAAGTTGCACATTTGAAGTTCATGCAGTCAGCTTAGCAGGATTGCATGCATTTCCCATTTCTGTTCATTTGTCGGTTCTCTGTTGTCATTGAAGCTTAAATTGCAACTTAAGAATTGATTCTTTCAATTTGTATACCCAGTGTTGCTTGACTTGTAGACCACTCTGAGCTTGCAGATTTTGCCCAGGTTTTTCCATTAGGTTTTGGCTTTTCTTATGTTTTCCTTTGAAGTGAACTTTGATTGATGCCTTTTCAGTAATGAGCACAGAACAATGAAAGTTGTCATATAGAAAGATTTCATAGGTCATTAGATTGGTTAAGCAGTCAATTTTATCTGATTTCTCCATCAGTCAGTCAGTCTGTGTATTTTGGCTTCCATGCCATTTATACTGGAAAATTTTTCCACATCCTGTCACTTTTTTCGTAATCATTATTGTAACCGTGTATTTATTTACAGCCACTTCAAGAGGGATTTCTCAGAGGCCTCAGAGACGCATGGTTAATATACTGGCTTCCTGAGTTTATGTCATTGCTTCTGCTTTTATCAATGTTTTCTCTAAATTCTTTGTGTTTAGTTTGAAAAAGCTCCACAGATTGCAATTGGAACCACACACAACGCATCCCATCGCGTCTCACGGAAACTTCCTGAAATTCCAAAAAATCAGATACGTGACAGTGCTCTCAGATTGTGTAAGTTTATTTTTCAAAGAACTTGTTTTATTTTTTCATCTTATTGCAAGTAATTAAATGTAATTTCTGACATTCTGCATGTAAAGCAAGTAGGCATATGAAAATAAATTTGCCAAATGTTTAATTAGAATTCCAAAATACAAATATCTAATATCTGAAAAACAACTTTTGAACATTTAGCATGACAATGCATCAAAGTTCATCATATTCTGTTGAAATGACTTTTTGTTAAATTATGTTAAATTATGTTAATTGTTACATTATGTCCTGTTTTAAATTGCACTCTAATATTGAAAAAGATAAATTTTTATGAATTTTGGTCATGTTTTGTTGCAGCACAAGATCCAGTTCCAGTGTCATCACTAATACGTACACCATCCCTAGCAGAAGAACTCAAGGCTGCTTTGCTGGAGGAGAGCTTATCCTGCATAGGAGGCAACGATGATAAAGAGGAAGCCCTACTGAACTCTTTTCCCCAAGGATTTCACCTGGACTTACATCTTCAAAATAATGATGAGTCAACCACAGCACTTGATCTATGCGACTTGGGATCGCCTGAACAGATTGATCCAGTTAACAAATACGGTGACGTCTTTGGCGAATGTTTTCGTGGTGAAAAGAAGGCCTGCAGAAAGTCGTGCTGCTTGTCGGAGACTGTTCTGATTGGCCGGGTGTCAGAAAAAGGTCTGAAGGACGTTGCAAAAGCGCCTGGTGGGGCCATCATGGTCAGTCGCCAAACCACGAATGCTGAATGCCAGAGTGATGCTGCAGAGAGGGACTCGAGTGAGGGTAGTCGGCGAGTGAGCACGGCAGAAGCTGGATGTGGGGCTGATATTCCGATGGATCCTGGCTGCCAAAACGTTGAAGAATTTGGGAGTCTGTCATCCGTCTATGTGCACGAGGCCTCTGAGCAGGAATGTAAATCGGTCAAAGAGACGGAACAACCCAAAGATACAGATTTCCAAGGTCAAAATAATAGTAAGTAGCAATCAATCATTAAAATCCTTCAAATAGAGACAGGCCGAATTTAAAAAAAATTTTAATATGTGTTGCCTGTTGATTGAGTGTGTGTGTGCAAGATAAGAAGGTTTCTGGAGGCATAATTGCTTGATGCCATCAGTTGATCAATTCTATTCATGCTTGTGTGCCTGTGTATATGTAATAATAAATAAATAAATAAATAAATATATATATATATATATATATGGTGCTTATGTAATGAATGTATGTGATAAATGTATTTATCTGGTTGCATCTGAGCATTGACCCTTTAACAATGTGCTGCATAGGTTTTCCCATGCATTTTAATATGTGCTCTTCATTATAGGGTTAAATTTGTTGGTTGTAATTATGACAACTTTGACTTGCTTTGAACTGATATTTCATTATTCAAATCAACTTGTCAATTAATTGAATGCAGATTCACTTAGTGAAGTTGAATTGTACCACTGGGCATAAGCGGAAACAAAAACATCGAACATGGTAATGACTCCTCATCACAAGATACTGTAGAGCCTGCCTTCTAAGGATATAAATACCTTGTCAAAAAATCACAGATATTTAAGAATGTACATTGTACATAACAAGATTAAATGATCATGAATTGATGTAAGTATTTGCCAGAAAGCAGTTGCTGCCTGGCAATTGCAATTGCATTATTTAAAATAGAATTATTTGGAATTGATAGTTTCACAAAGCACTTACAATTGCATGATTGTATGGGTAATTACAATTGAATTTAAAGTACAAATGTCCCATGCCTGCTTTACATGACTCTTACAGTAGCAATACAATGCATAGATTCTCAATGTACATAGAATTTATATCCATTTTAGAGCCTTTATACATGCCTTTGCACTTGAATGAATTCTATAATTCATCATAATTTTCCTAACCTTTTTTGAACATTTTTTTGTAGTGGCATGTAATACTGCATTTGGAAAGAAGACTATTCGGAGTGGGTCTTCAGGGTCATCATCTTCAGGGGAGTTTGACCTTGACGAGATTGATGCCACTCATCGTGGCTGTCACAAGTTCATTCCTCGCCATCCTGGTGAACTCGCAATCGAAATAGGAGATTACATCTATGTTCAAGTGGAAGATGATGACCTGTGGTGTGAAGGTAAAAACATTTTTTGATCTTTGTTTATTTTCTCGATCGATCTTACATTTCTACTTCTCAAAATGGTATTATTGATGTTTTATTATATTCAGTATTAATATTACTGGTATTATTTTTACTCTTGATGTTATTGATTATTATAAATGATTCTTATATCTAATTTGTTTTATCTTAGTTGAGACTGATTCTGAAGGATTTAAAAAAGTCAAGAGAAAATTCAATATGGGCTTATTTCTTTATTTCAACCATAATAATTAATGTGTAATGTAATTTAAATCTTCCACAATTTCTTAGTGACCACCAAAGCTGTGTTTGAGCGACCAGCTTATGAATCACTGGTGCTATATCAAATCAAGTCTGCTGGGCTTCTCTGTTCATTCTGGTGCCCAGTGAGGATCTGTGGAGATGAAGAAGAGGAGAAAGCATTGTTCTACAGTGGCATTCGGTGATAATGGTGGTCGTGTGGTGGCAGGCATAGAAGTAGAATCAGGATAGAATAGCTTGAAAAGTTTGGCTTTTCGTGAGTGGAAAGTAGCAAAGGAGAGTGCAAGTAGAGGAGAGGGGAAATTGACTGGCAAGATAGATCGGATGATGAGCAAACTGGCAGAGGTCTTTTGAGAGTTCGTTCCAAAGAGTATAGCATTGACTAAGGAGCAGTTGCAGAGTTTTAGAAAGGACAAGACTAGAGGCCGAGATACAGAAAGCTATAATGATGAGTGAGTAGAACTGTGGTTAAATGGTGAATAGCTGGCATGTGTAGGAGGGTTGAGGGGTTTGAAGGACATTTTAGGTAAGAGACAAAATGCTGTAAGGGATGCGCTGAGGGACTTTTAGCCAATGAAATCATTTGATAACTAACTAGTTAGGTAGTGGTGTTTTGGTTATGTTTTGGTTATGTTGCTGGCGAGAGCATTCTGGAATCTTTATAGCTGGTTAATTTGAGAAGATTGGACGTTGTAGAGAGTTGTCCTGTTTGGAATTAAAAATTGAGGTGACTATTGTGCATGCAGTCATTTAATCATGCATTGGGTGCAGTGCAAGAAGGTCATGGATGTGCATACAGCAGGCACATGGTAGAGCTGGGTGATGTTTTCGTTAAAGGTAAGAAGGGTTTATCAAAGATGATTCCATGATTGTGGAGAATTGTGTATGTGGACATTTAGATAGCACCTTCTCAGTTTATCTTTTACTCTCAGTTTTTAGAGTTTTTGTTTAGCCTAAATTATTTAGAGTTTGAGATTACTTAATAACAAATAATGCTGTGTGAAACAAAGGAACTAATCTCAAAATGTTTTGTGTGAATCAATTTTGCAGGCATAAATCTTCGAACAAAACAACGTGGTATTTTTCCTACTGCTTATGCTATGGATCTGAGTTTGTTCAGTGATGGTAAGGAAGAGGCTTATACTTATTTTATTCTTGCGGTTATTTTATAAATTTATGTAGAGTTGAAGAGTTGTGACATAAAAATGTATCATTTGAAGGTTATTACATAATATTTAAAAAGAGTTTTACTTCTATTCTAACCAACTAAAAACAACCAAAGTGGCCACCACCAAGGTTTGAGTCTACCTCTGTTAACCACAGAGACGGTATTCTAATTGAACTGAGTTTCTTGTTCTTGCGTCTCTGCAGACAGCCGAGGCTCCAAGTATTTTGTGAAGTTTCTCGGATCGATTGAAGTTGGTTTTCACAAGGGTAATGATGTCCTGTGTCAGGCTATCAACAAGGTATGTTTAGAAACGAATGACGTCATTTATAATGGAACTTTAGTATATTGATGAATCTATTAATGATGATGACGATCTGACCTAAAACGTTAATGAATATTTTTAGAATACTAATAAACACAAAAATAATTCCTTTTTTTCTCTGTCATTATTTGACAAGTTGTAGCTTAACCATAATAACCTTATTTAAGTCAGTAAGTGCCTTTTATTAATGTAAGTAAGATGCCTTATTTGAATATAAGGTTAATGCTCAAATTTTACAAAATAAGCAGTTCATGTAGTTAACAAGTACTGTCAGTTATAGAATGCCCACAATGGTCCAACCATCTATAGCAACTACTCTTCAGTTTTACATAGCTAACTTTGGTAAAAATGTAATATTTAAATAGTAAGTATAATAATGAAACAATTGCAATATGTTCATAGTAATAAAGGTAAAATTAACTCAAATTAGTTAAATAGATCAAATAGTGTTGATGCCACTTCACACCAGCGGTCATTGTATTGCATGTGAACTTTGATGTAACTTTCTATTTTGATGATGATGACAATGATGATGTGGACAAAATATAATTGTAATGCTGATTGGTGTCGATAAAATAACAGCTGAAGAAAGTGATGATGATTATGGCGATGACACGTACTGTAGGCCGATGATGACTACAACTTTAGACGTGTTTCTGTTCAGTTGGTTGCTGCCAGGCGCCGAACGGTTGAGTCTAATCCACCGCCTTTATGCTGCCTTGAAATTACAGAGCATGGAGTCAAAATGACCGATAGGTCCAAGGTATTTGTCTTCATTTTATTCTATCTGTCTCTAGATAGCTTCATTAGGCAATTGCAGTTGTCAGTTTGGAATTGGCAGTTAAAGTGGTTCCATCTGCATATCTGTCTGTGCCTGACTGTCTTTTCTGTTTATATGTCTCTCTCCTTGCCTGTCCATGCCTAACCGTCTGTCTGTCTGCCTGCCTGTCTGTCTGCCTGCCTTCCTGTCTGTCTGTCTGACTGTCTGTCTGTCTGTTATACTGTCATTTATATGTCATTGGCAGCTATGTTGGAAGAACTGCTTTTTCCTTCTTTTGAATAGAAGAAGCCCAAGGCAGTTTCGCTGAGCAGCCCCTTCAATGCAACGTCAACAATGACAAATGAGAAATGTCCAACCGAAAATGATCACTTGTTTCTACTGAAGAACATTTCCTTCTGTGGCTATCATCCGAAAAATGAGAAGTATGCTTTCTGGTGTGGTTCAAGAGTAGGAATTATGGGAAATAGCTGCTATTTCTAGTAAAAAAAGGCCTTCATATCTGTTTATTTCTCCATGAACATCATTATTTGTGATTACATGGCTCTAGCTGATGCTTTGGGCTGCCACAAAATGTATAGAAGGCATTCTTCAATGAGGTGTGATATGATGGTATAATTAAATCTGGCTTATGATAAATAGATTAAAAATTTTGAACTTCATTTCTGTGACAATTGAGTAATATTTTTCCTGATTTATTGCTGTTCCTTTTGCAGAAGATGTAATTTTTCAAATAATTTTGGATTATTTTATTCACCCAGAGAAAAGTGATGCCTCTTAGCTGAGATTAAACATTGCAGTCAAAAATTTCTGTTGGGACTTTTAGATGTTTGTATGCATGTATGTATCTTTTATGTAGCACCTTTCTAAAATGTGTGCAATATGTTGCAATTTAATAATCTCATAAGTATGTTAGTATTGTGGGTGTGAAAAAGAGAGCTTGGTTGAAAGCATGTGTGTACGTATGCTCTAGGCTAAGTTCTTTGAGTGTATTTCTGAAATTCTGTTTGAAGATACCTAGGTTTCATTACAAAACATCCGCTGGAGATGAGATTCGCCTGTCACGTGTTCCAGAGTGACAAATCGACAAAGATCGTTGCTGAAGCCATTGGGTGAGTCAAAAGTACTGTAAACAAGTATGATAATTTATAATTAGGCACGTCGTTAGTGACTAAGCCAAATCATTTCCAGTCTTGTTACATGATGGCCTTTACACATTTTGTGTTTATTGCGTGGCTTTATGGTGATTGTAACTTGAGTGAAACATTGTTCAGTGATACATATGGGGCTGAGAAACAGTTTTAATATGCAATGGGGTAGGGTATTGAGAGTGAGTCAATAAGAAAGGACTTGGTAGTGATTATGCACAAGAATGGAAAACCTTCAAGGCAATGTGCTGAAGCACCAGAAAAAGCTAACTGAACTTTCGACATGATGAGAAGGACAATAGACAATAGTAACAAGAGACAAGGATGCAATACTGACTGAGGTTGTATAAATCTCTGGTTAGGCCACAGTCGGAATAATGTATCCAGGCATGGGGTTAGCACCAAACAAGGCAACTCAGGGAAACAGGTGTAAATTATTAAGAGAACCAAATCAACATTATAGCAGAAATTCTTCAGTTCAAGAGTTATAGACTTGTGGAATGGTTTGGATGAAAGTATACTGTCTCAGAAGGCACTGTCATGACTGTTTAGAGGGAACTTGGTTAAACTGGGCTATTAAGCATTTTCCAGGTTCATTTGCGGTGGTTCTAACATAGACTATAATTATGCCTTTTGAAACACTTAAAACCTAACTTATGTTATGGTTGAATTGAATACTACATAATTTCTTTTGTAATTGTTTGTGTTGTCAGAGATGCCTTTAGAAAATTCTACCAAGAGTATCTGGCTTTTGTCTACCCGACAGAGGATATCTATTTGGAGTAGACATGGTCGTACTTGCTGGAGGAGGATGATGTCTGTTGCAATGAATGCTGTTGGCACAAACGCTTCCATCCACCTGGAATTTGGCTGACATAGTTTCCGTTTCCCAGTTGGTCACAACTCCCTGTGATCTAGATTTCATTCCTTGGTCTTTACTTTTCCTCCAGTATCCCTCTGGATTTGGTAGAGACATAGAGTTGGTGGTGCTATACTGTCTGTTCAGAATATTTTGCTCTCATGGCATGTCTGTTTATATAGTTTCTGTATCCGTGTTTTGCTGAATCCACCTGTTGTAGGCTTTTCTGACTGAATTTTACCATAATTCTAAGCCTATCATTATTATTAGCACCTGTTATTTATGCTTTTTATGTGCAATTTAATCCCTTTTGTGGCTGACTGGTATAAATAGGAAGTCATTGACAGATACTGTATTGTATGTTAACGTTTGCAAAGCGCATTTTAGGTACCTCTGAAAAGCTGGGCAGCAATGTTGATCAGCTTGTGGAGTTGTGGTGATCATTGAGTTTCAAAATCTTCAGACTTAGAGGGGCTTGGTTTTAGAGATAAGGAAAACTCGTGACTAATTTGATCAAAAATGAATTAAAACATTTGTGAGCACCTCTTCAGCAGCTTTAATGTATGATTTGAGCAATTTGGTTACGATGAGTACACTAACGATGCGCTTTCAGTGGGGAAATGAGGCTGCGAGGTAGATGACATGCCACCCACCCTCGTGTGCTGAGGTTAAGAAAATGAAGTTGCCAAAACTTCATACCCATGGCTGGTTGGCTGCCATGGGGTTATCGTAAAAGACTACACTTCATGAGCAGTAACTGGTGAGATTTTGTTTTTGACTTCAAGTACCTGGACATTGCTTGTAAATGATGACTCATTTCTGGGATATGCAATTTAGTTGAGAGAGAGAGAGCAGTCATGCTGTGTTGCTGTAACGATGATGATAATTTCGTCCTTATCTGGAAACTTCCGTAGTGTCATTATTATGATGCTATAGACTTTGAACAGATGATAGGTTCTAAATTAACTTACATTTTGATCACAATCTCAATTGAGATTCAAGAGTCTGGAAGATTGGCTAAAGAAGGTAAACAATCCTACAAGGATCAGATTTTATGCAGTATAACCAGTGCCACAGGAATACATTCTGCAAGAAGGCTAGTTGTGAGCTTTATTTTTCACCTTTCATAATGACCCATAGCTTTCAAAATTATCGAATAATATCTGTAATGCTAGAATCTAGCGGTTTGGTGGTGCGGGCGGTGTATTCTTGTATAAAAATTTCTGTTGCTGGCAGAAGCGCATTGCTAGTTCAGTTACATCACATTGTATGTGTAGTTACATTACATTTTATGTGCAGTTGTGCACTTTGTGCAACTGTCAAGGAAATGTGCTCCTGTTATTAGATTGCGGTTGTAAATTTGTTTGCAATATGCCAGAGAGTATGAATCCCAATTACAGCTTTGACAATGAGCTGTGAATTGTCTTCTGAGTCAGTTTTGTTGCACTCTTATCATTAAAGCGTTGCACATGAACTGTTTCTATGCTGTGATAAAACGAGATCATTTTCTAAAGCTGAATTGAGTTTGGAAACCTTTTCTTTGACCCTTTTATATTAGAATTTGGACTATAAGTTTGAAGGTTGTTGAAAAGAGGCTTGGATCTTTATTGCTCATTTCTAAAGCTTGGTTATAGACTACTTGACACTTTCTTGATTCTCTGCCCACACATATTTTCTTAGATGTTCTTATCTCTGTTGCAGTCTCAAATCTAAATTCACTCTTTCAATCTGTGGCTCAAAATAGAAGCAGGACTCTACTGGTTAACATTCAATGCTGAATTTGGAATTCAAACTTAAGGGTTTAAAAAAGTTAAAATAGGATTAAAATGATAGTAAATGATGATGTTTACTACCGTCATCATAATGACTATAATATTTATTATTTTTCAGAGGTGAAAGATTCTCTGATTACTTCACATCTTTTTCTCATGTATACAATCAAAAAATATTTAATGAACCAGGTTTTTATTATTTTTATTATTAGTTGTAGCAGTAGTATTTCTACTACTAGCCTAGTATGTACCAGTCACCTGTAGTCTGGCTATATTATTTGATATAATTTATGTCAATTTATATGTCAACCATACCTTAGTTTAGCAAGTTTTGGATTGAATCCTACAAAAGAATAGTTCCTGTATATTTTGGTTAAAGTGTCATATCAGAAATAACATTAGCATAACCTTTCCTTTATTTAGACTACTTAGAATGCTAGATTATCTGTAGATCACCAGTTGTCTGAGTGATAACCAATATTTGCAGAAAGTGTTATTCATCATGTGAAACTATAATAAAACTAAGAATAATGATGGCATTTGTTAAACCATTTTCATGCAGAAATCTATAAAATGATATTTATATACAGACTTTAAATTCTGTACATCCTATCACATCTTGAAAGTAAAGTTTAACAAATAATTTTGAGCTGTAATATCTGAATGTGTTAAGATGTACATGATGAATGCACTGGTATAATCTTATTTATGTGCATTGCCACTGACTGCCCACATCCATATAGAATACAATAGCTATTATCATTTAGGTTATTATTTTTATTATTATTAATAATTATTATGTATTTATAATATGATGGTTATGGCAGAATGCATCAAACATTCAAACGTGTAATGCGCAAGTAGTGGTTTTAAATAAATTGTGATAATGAAATCAAGATCTAGTAATATTTGGTGAGAAATTTGTTATTTATTTCTGTATTGTTGTATTGTATTTTTCCACAATTTGAAATTGAGAGGTTTCTGTGTATACTATTTACTCTGTTTACCTAAAAGTACAGATGCTCAGTTGTTTCTGAGTTTGGTCAAAGATCTTTGAAGTTTTTAAACATGTCCTACAGGATTTGTGAACATTGTTAAACATTTTCTTAACTTATAATTCTTTAGTGAATGATATGAACCACTGAGGATTTGAATTGCTAACTGCTACATTCCATAAGTGTACTCAGTGCTTCAAGTTGTGCATAGAATCACACAAGCTTGTTTAAATTCTTCCTCTTTAGTTTTCTGTCTTTTCAGCAGGTTCATCTGTCCAAGGTCACCACTTCTGTCTGTTCTGGGCCTCCTCCTTCATCCTCTTGTGGCCTCTTCCATCATCCAGTCCAAGGTCATTGTTCTAGGTCTTGCTCTTGTCTTTTTTCCTTTCATTTTTTCTTCTTTGATGTTTCATAGTAGGGAAAGCAAAATAAACTTATTTATTAGTACCCATATTGTATGAGATTACTGGAAAGGATATGAGTGCTGCCTTTGCTTTAAGTATTTCAGTCATAAAATATTTTCTGGGGAATAATCTTGGTTTTAGTTGGAAGACCAGAAGAAAAGGCTGTCTGTTTGGTATTGTTATGTTTGTGCTTCAGCAAAGAGATCCTTTGGGAGAGCATCAATGAGGATTGATGTTGGCAGAGATGTTTAAAAAATGTACAGTTACCTTGACTTACCGTACCATTAGGACAAGGTGGTGTAGCGGTATGTTCTGTGCCTTGTAACCGAAGGGTTGCAGGTTTGAATCTACCTCAAGCCACTGCAGAGCGACCTTGGACAAGTTGCACACCCATTATTGTCTGTGAGGAATGCTACGGGAAGCCACCTCACTCATCTCATCCCCGGGAGGCGTAAAAGCCAATGGATCTGCCTTTGGGCGGAGAATTCATCATCACCATACCTTACCTTTCCTTTCCAGAGTTTGTTATGTAAATTCTATTGATTAAGTGTTTAGACTCATTTATCTGTATTTGTCAGATGAAGATGTAGATTAATTTAGTGTAATTCATGTATTTCATTCTGCAGAATATTTCAGTATAAAATTAAATGGCATTTGATTGTAGGCCTATATTATTCCAAATTGAAACTGCATGCATATGCTATTTGGATTTCATAATGATTATTATTTGTACCAAAGAACTTAATGTGTATCAAAAGTTGTGTATTGTTCTGATGTGTTTTAAAATTTCATTTAAATATAAATCATAAAATGTATAATTCATTGTAAAACATTTTTTCAGTTTATTATTCATTATAAATTTCAAATTTTTCATAAGAAAACTTTAAACTTCATAGTTGGTGTTCTTTATGTATGTTGTGGTTGGCATTTCGCCATTTACATGTACATCTCTTTGGCAGTTACATAGCACATCACAATCCACTTGTGCATCTTCCTATGGCACTGAACCAGTGATTCATATGAATTCCACTCCTCCTTCCTCTCATTCTTTTTTCCTAACTCTTCTCCCAGCCTGTGATGCACATGAGGTATTCCTGCTAAATTTTCTCCCAAAGGAACAATGGGAACTGATCCTATCCCTATTTCTCTTCCCAAAGATCGTGCCTCTGTCCTCAGCCTTGTCATTACCAAAATAATCAACTGCTGTTTCTGCTGGTTGCTACCCCACACACTGTAAGCATTTTAACCAGGGTGTAAATGAAGCAGAACTTAGCCTATAATGTGACAAGCACGATGCATCATTCAATTATTTTCGGATATAGGACAGGGATATAAGACAAGCTGGCATAACCCCTATACGTACTATATATATAACTATACAAAATGGGTGTGCGTGTACATATTTAACTAATGTATTTATATATATATATATAAATATAAAGAGATCGAAAGAGAGACTTATGTATATAGCTCAGTTCTTCCTTAGACATGATCATTGGACGCATTATACCAAGTTGAGTGTTCAGAAGTTTAAAACAGTTTAATATAAATGATAAATTTTATAAATTGATGCATTTTATATAGTGGATCAACTTTAAAATCAGTAAGCAGAGTTATCTCTCGCTGGAAGGTGTTGGGGCAAGAATAGCACTAAGCAAAGCTAAGCGATCATTCCATAAGCAATGGCTCTCAACGTATTGGGATTCATTAGTAGCAGAACTACGGCTGTGGTACCGTCGTTTTTCACGCAAAGAAACTGGTAGTGTGCCAAAAAATGCTTTGGACGCAATACATTTCTGTCATTCGACAGTTCATCCAAATATTACAAAGTTGTTGAAAATCTTGGCAACATTACATTGCCTGTTTCCATCTGTACAAGTGAGCGTTTTTTATGAACACTTCGCCGTCTGAAAACATCTCAGAACTCGACAAGCAAAATTAGACTGAATTGGTTAGCTGTTCTACATGTTCACAGTGAAATGACCCCAACAGCCGAGGAAATAATCAATGAACTACTGAGATTAGATTTCATTCTGTGAAACCAAGCAAGTTAAGACCAATATTCATTATGATTAAGGAATGAATAAATAAGACAGGCCCTAATGACAAGAAAACTTAACTTCTACTGATAATCAGAAGAAGTATATTAGCCTACTAAAATGTTAAGAAAAGAAATCTGAGACTGACTTGCATAGGCAGGGCTATTTTATAATCATATCTAATTTAAAGCTTGAGTATATGTTTGCAATTTTTTTCCATTGTTATAAAAATCACTAGCTATGCACTTTAGCAGATTTTAATAAAAAGTATTTATATTTTGTAATATCACAAAAAACTGTTGCAGTACAAAAAAAGCTAAAATTTAAAAAATCCTGGCTCATTGAGCCCCCTAATTTATTGTAGATCTAGTGTGGAAAATGACTATCCCAAAGGTGACTACACTAACCTCCCCCCCTTGGGGAAATCCTGCCTATGCCACTGGGTAATACTCAATGTTGCTAAGCAATTCTGTAAGTATGAACGATGGCTAGAATCATCAAAGGAATCAACAGCTTAACAATACAAGGTAAAATGCAAAATATTTGCAGACATGGATTTGTATGGTCATTTTTTTTCATGACACATAAGAAGCACTTTTACAAAATATTCACATAAGGTAAAAATAGTCAAATATAATGTCTTGATCACTCAGAAGCTTTAATTTTTTTAAAGCCTGGAGCAGAAGCAGAATCACATGAATATAAAGAAAATAATAGACAATCATGAATAGATGCTCATGAATATATGATAAGTGAATAGATAGTCATGAATATACAATCTCATGAATAAACAATTGTGAATAGATCACAAATAGATCATGAATAGATGATCAGGAAAAGATGATTGTGAATAGATGATTGTGAATAGATGATCATGAATAGATTATCATGAATAGATGATTGTGGATAGATGATCATGAATAGATGATCATGAAAAGATGATCATGAAAAGATGATCATGAATAAATGATTGTGAATAGATGACACTGATGATAGGATCATGAATAGACAATCATGTGGCATGGTGGTCATTTAATAGTATGCTTTGTCTATAAACCAATGACTGCAAGTTTGTGTTCTCTGATCAGATCCTCTGCTGGGCATCTTGTTTGTCTCAGACTCAGATCAACTCATCATCATCACAAAATAAGAGTGCTCAACGTATTCAAAAAACAATTTGCAAACTTCGATATTCAAAACAATGCGGGAAACTAGAACTGCATAATTTTTTTAATTCAACAAATTATTTAATTTTATGTCTCTCTGTAACACGTCAAATATGAAGTACAACAAATGCTGAACAAAGAAATACTAAACTATTTTGCACTCAAAACATAATTAATTATGATTCATCAAAGAAATGGGCCACAGAATTACACAGAGACACACGTGTAAATGTGAGTAGATAAAGAAATAGGAAATACACCTAAAAATATTATTTACATGTTCATAAACATATCGTAACTCATAAGCTTTAAGCCAGGCATATGACAAGGATATCATTACCACACTGTACATTTTCTGATACATTATATTTATCAACGATTCTGTGCATGTTGGTCCTTGATCCTTATAAAATTCTCCCTGATCAATTGACTAAGAATGCAGCACAGCGCGCTTTTGTGCAAGACTTGTCTTGTCAAAGTGCATTATAAATGCTTAGTTGTACTGTATAGTTGCATGAGAAATCTAGTGGATAAAGGGCCGTACGTAAATGACTACTATGTATGAAATGCTTATTTATAGAATTAACCTCAATGAGCTATAATTGGTGAATATTGGGTCAAACATTGTGGTATGAGGACGTTAAGGTCCAATTATGATGTTTTAGATAAAGTGGTGTTCTTATGATAGTGACATGGTTAAGTTATCATTTTCTTATACGATCTCGGATATTATTTCAGTTTGTAAGTAAACATGTGGAAGAAACCATGCAAGATGTCGACTTAATATGGCGATGCATACTTATTGATTGCTACCACATTTTAAAACTTAATTAAAACAATATTATATACACATTGGTTGGCAATTGATATAGTACTATGAGAATGAGTTTTTCAATAGTTATTTTTATAAGTGGCCAACTTAGCATGTAAAACAAAGGTCTTTTGTCACTATGGGTGGTGGGGACAAGAATTAAATGCACAAATTTCTAAAGTACTACAGTATATCAAACTCGGGCACCAGCTTATTCACAAGCATCATATCAAGTCAAGTATGTTCATGTTTCCAGTAAGAGTTCAGTAGGAGATATTACCAACGATAATCAAAGTGAAGCTGTACATTAATACTCCAGTTACAATATGTACAATAATACTATGATGAAGGTATGTACATTAATTATCCATTGAAGGTGTGTACATTAAGAGTACCGTGAAAATATGTATATTTACAAGACTATGGCAGAGCTCCAATTGTCCAGTGAAAGTGTATACACTAATATCATGTACATTAATGATCAGAGGAAGGCGTGTTCTGCAACAAGAAGTTAAAATGTAAATTTCTAGTCCTCTAGAAGCAGTTACATTAATAATCCAGGGCAACAAGTTCAGATTGGAGAAGGTGAATTACATACATGTATATATCACATTCATGAACCCATTGAAGGATTCTCATTGGAATATGAATCCTGATGCTAAAACCTGTACAAAAGTCAGTCACTTTGTGCTAACATCATTGGCTTCTTTATAGTCCAGTGGAAAAAAGAAAGAAATCTTAGAGACGCCTAACCAAAACACAATTCGTTCAAGACAAACAATAAAAATATAAGTGTAGGCACATGCTAAAGCGGGTGCAATTCACCTTTCAATTATTAAGTTTGTAGTTGACTTTGGAAATTGAAGTTGGCAGTGTTGGAACTCTGTAAAGTCAAAGTGATGGGAATCTCGATGAGGCTGGCTCTTTCAATTGTCTTTGATTCAGATTTCCTTTCAGACAACATTTACTGCTCCTGAAGAACTACAAACACTGCTAAGTGCCGCTGAAACCACAGAAGAACCACCTGTGTTGTGTTCAACCTTGCGATTCATACTAACATTGCATTGGTATTCAAAGCAAAGTCTGCAAGTGAGTTGGAATGTTACTACGGGTCACATTTGAACTTTGTGAAATGTCACCAGGTCTCAGAGGCCTTATTTCACCTGAAACTGAATTGCAGGGGTCACTTGGAACAGAGCTTGTTTTGCATCTCTGAGGTTTTTTGATTAACAATTTCTCTGCCTTCAGGTCACCACATTACAAAAGTTCTGCAGATTGTCTATCGAATGTTACAGGCAAATTGTTATCTTCGGTGTCAGAGATTTGTTGACTGCTACACTCGACTCAATGTAGGATTTTGGACGGTTTTCTCATTTGCTCAGCACAATCTAGGGATAAAAGATTCGGATTTTTAACATCTTTCTTCAAAGGACTAAGATTTTCAGCTAAGATTTCACTTGATGCAAGCATCGATATGCATTATAATGATGCTATAGATGTAATCGGATTGGACCATTAGATTAATGAGGTATGAAATGTTCTAGAATCTACATAACGACCTGCTGCTTTTGGTGTTTGGACTAGTCCTTTTACTTTGTTGGTCAAATTGAATGTATGACGTAATTGGCGCCTTGCATGGCTGCCGGCACTTAAATTCAAGTCCTGTAATAACTTGTCATCATTTGTTCATACTGTGTTTGTGATCATTCAGTCTGAGATTTAAAAAATATAATTATTATTGATATTACAAAACTTTATAATATTGGTTTAGTAATATATGGAAAAAAGGATCACTATACCTGGCATTTTATTTGTTTACAAAACCTTTGTGGTAAGTGGTAATAAATCTTTGCATTCTAAATAGTGGTGCATGAGCTGTCACGTGACATCCACTGTCTATAGCAGCTAATTAAGTGTAAACGTACACAAGAGACTTTCTTTTGTTGTTTGCAGACATCACTGTGAGAGTCAAGGACTCAATTGGAAAGAGGTCAGTCCTCCACAAAGTAGCCAACGGGCTCACACTTGACTCGCTAAACGAGTTTCATCGCATGGTAAGTTGTTTCTTTACAGTAACTTTGATTGTAATTAATAATAATAATAGTCTCAGATATATAAATATATAATGCCACTTCAATAGAAACCCATGAGATGTAAAATGTGCTCTAACTTTTTAGCACTAAACCAGATTAATGGAAGGCTTCAAGCACTTACGAGTTATCACATCATGACTGCAAAAACTGACATTTTGCACCGGTTCAAAGTTGATCATCTCCATCTGTCCCCTCCCCATTTTCAAACCTATACAGTGCCCATCTTTTCACACTTGTCCCAGAATCAAACTAGTGTTAGCACACTGTTCTCTTGTGCCATCCATGTCTATCGTATTGTTATCGAAAGCTAGTGCCTCAAACGTTGCATCAATATTGGACATAATAGGACAACTCTTACAATGTGAAGCATATTTGTTTTGGTCAGTAACTTCGTCAGTATGATATTCATTTTTAAGCCATTGTAATTTATTTACTATGTCTTATAGAAGTCAGTGCATTAGACTATAATTATATATATATATATATTTGTTAAGCATTATTAAGATAATGTCTGTGAATCGACTTTCTATGTGAATGTCATTCGCTTATGGAGTATCTAAGCTCTTTCTCTTATGAGATATTTATGACCTATATTCTATCACTATTGGCTACTCTGCTATTATGTTTCTCTCTTTGTAATAAAAAATTAGGGTTCTAAGAAAATGCCACTATTATTTTAATGTAACGAAACTAATGTATAAAAATTTCTGCATAAATAGGGCCTAAATCTGGGTTATTATGTCTTAGGCGAAAAAGGTCATCCCAAGCACAAGCATTGTGATCGTAGAGGGGATGGAAGATTGTTCCTCAGAAGTAACTGCTCGGCTAGTTCATCGAGTTCATTGACCAGAAAAAAATTTCATAGATGCAGCTGTGTCTGGATCATTTTGCAGCTGACCCATGAAATTTGGCAATAAACGTTGCTACATCCTGTTCATCCATGAATGTTCGTAAGCCTTTGCCTTCTCGCTGTCCTTGATGAGACGGCGGCAATTATCTCTTAAACTCTTGTCCACATGCCAAGCACAGTACAGCCTGTGTGTACACTCGCCCATCACCAACTGCCATGCATTGTAGAACTGTGGAGCCATATCCGACATGAATGCATTGCAGTTAATAACTCCCCACTTAGATTTAGAGGCTTCAAAAAATACCTTGAAGGTTTCTTCATTAACCCTATTTGAATATAAAAAGGCAACAAGGAAACCTTGTCTGTTGTTATCAAGCACCATCACCGTTGTCAACAGAAAGTCATAGCTGTTGGTTCCATGTGCGGAATCAACACATATGACACTCATGTGACCATTTCCTTGGCTCTTTAGCATTTGACATTGAGCACTGTCCGTCATCTCAAAGAAGAAATCTTCGCTAGGCATGCTTGCAGTCCTGGCCAAATGTCAAAGTTTGCTGCACCTTGCTGTTTGTAAGCAAGGATTGGTGAACCATCCTTGCCATCAAAGCTATGGACAAATGCACTCACACTTGTCGCATCATTTTCATGATGTCTTTCCGGCCGATTCAAGTGGAATGCCTTCTCGATGTTCACTAAATCCTGCTTGGTGACTATGTGCAAGCGTGTCAGGTTCCCATCAAGGGCATTTCTCACATCTCTAAGAATTGCATCCAGAGGGATCTGCAGCGCCAGCTTCCCACCAAGCCACTCCGAATCTGCAGCTGACAGTCTCACATGGTCCAACTGCTCATATGTGTCTGTATGACACAAATGAGTTGAATAGTATTCAAGAGATATTCCCTCATGTGTTACATGCTTGATTATGTGTGCTGGACATGACCTATTGATCTTACTATAACCTTGCACCTTTAAATGTCGCTTACATGGTTCCATGATTATCCGGCAGCTACCACTTCTGCTACAATAGAAATAGGCATGCACTCCAGATGACCTCTTTTGAACATTTCTCCATAAAAAGTTGCATAATGCTCTGCTCTCCACGTTACGAAACCACTCACTAATTGAGCTTCTGTTGAAAATGTCAAGTGTTGCACCTCCAGGTTCTGGTGATGAATTTTTTTTAAGTGTTCGATTATCTGTTGCATTGTACCAAAGCTTTCATCACAGCTGATGATAGAACACTTCAGTGTGTATGTTTTCCGCTTTCGCTTTTCAGCGGGAGATCGATAACTGAATGCTCGACCAAGTCCTTGTCATTTCGTTGTACAGCCTCAGTTATGTGGATACTTGTTTCACTTGCCTGAAAAATGAGAACACAGCAAATCTGAGCTGAAGTCATCCAAAAGTAGAGCTGTTATTATTATAGTTCTTACAGCAATTTCATATAGCACCCCTTCAAGTTTGCTTACACAGGAGTGGTTCCAGCTCAATCCCAGTCAGAGAAGATTTGCCAGATACAAGGGTAGCCAAAGGAGGACACAAATAACCAGAAACAATCACAATGGAGGATGCATCAAATGTTCCACCCCAGTGTCCGATAACATAACAAGCAACCAAGGAACAAAGTCACATTGGAAACCTGTATGAAATCAATTGAGCATTTTATCATATATACTCATTATGTGGCACATTGGCCGTTCGGTTAGAGTGGTCAGCCCGTAACGTTCAGTGCGCGCTGAGTGAGCAAGTTCGACACTCGGCCGAGGAGTCACTATGTAGGGACCTTGAGCAAGTTCTCTGCACACAATTGCCCTGCAGTACAACTGCAATTGCGCCGTCGAGGCGAATGTGTGCACTTCTGAGCAAAAAATTTCTGAAGAAGGGCAGTATCAAATTTTGGTAATAAAAAAAAAATAAATTATCAATAACATGGTAAGATAAGCTTTTCAAAGCAGATATATATGCTTTGCATTGTACACTGAAAGAGAGACTCTCTTTAAAGTCAACATGTCCTGGTGGGCAAGCTTAGAAACACCATGCTCTGCCATGGCAGGCTCACATTAATCATCTTTGCTTGGCCCCTGGCAAGGCAATGTTCTGCTGGAACAGTGTTTGAGATGCAACCCATCCACCTGGAATGGGAGAACAAGCCTCACTTCTGGCAACCGTGGGAGATTATTCCCTATTGGTAGATGCCACTGCTCAAAACCATCACATAAATAAAAGTTGCATAAAATGCCTTTATTCCAACTACCCAATTCATTGGCTTTTCACTGTTACCTGTACAGCTAAGAATCAAATCTCGAAACACATATCAACAGGTATACACTGCACAGTAGTAAATTCATTATTTATGTCCTACTACTATACTATATGCATAATAATAAAGCAACACATTCTTAGGACAGAAGTGATTTCTTATCTAAAAGAGATGACCGACTCAACACCAAGTCTTAGTCTGTGATTCAAAAACTCTATGCAACGTCGTAACGCATCATTTGTCTTCATGTCACAAGAATATTTCCACAACACAATTTTATAACTTAAATTGTAATTCAATGAAACACAAATGTCAAACAGTTAATTCCATGTCATATATAACAATCACACAAGACAACATCACTCATGTCTTCAAGGTCCATGAACTAAAGAAATGTGCAATGGGCATTCAGTCCGATGATAGGTGACAAGAAGGTAAGCCTTCTCCTTCTCCAATGACGAATAAGTTGTTCAGTGCAAATTGCAGTATCTTGAATCTAGCAATTGTCATGGCTTACCTTATCCGGCAAGACCACGGTCTGAGGCAGTAGTTCACCAAGCAGAGTACAGAATAGTCGTGCCCTGTCTTCAGCAGCCTTGGATCCAGACTCCAGACTAGAATATCTTGCTCCTGGTGAGTCAGCACGACTTGCAACCAGGCCTTCTCCTTTCGTTGAATCTCCTTGCAATGTCTGCTGATTTTAAATAAACATCCGAGTTTGTAAAACAGCTTTATTTTGTATGGTAGCATGGAAGGGTCAAGAATTGTACCTGGAGTGGGTAAAATATGGTCTTAGCGTCTGCAATTATTCTGTGTGCCTGATGTCTGGCTACATACGGATTACTTTCCTCACATCCAGCTTCTATTTACATTACGTGCTATTCTTTACATTAACCCAGCTTCTTCATAGTCAGGAGTCTTCTCATCACATCCAGCTTCTATTTATGTGTAATTATTTTCATCACATCCACCTTCTACTTAAGCAGCAGTTTTTCATCACATCCAGCTATATTTATAAACGTCTCACAACACAAATGTAATGTGTTGGGCCAAACCAGTACTAGTCCAAGGAAATTTAACACCTTGTTAACTAGGAACTATACATGTCAGAGGACAATCTAATCTCATTTAATCTTATAACAATTGCAGCGCTGACAAGTCTCATGTAATGTATGAAAATAAACGTGGTCATCCTAGCTGCGCTCTATTCTCCCCCATTATCATGTTAATGGCGGCCACGATCACCATTAACATGATAATTACCTGTTAAATTACCTGGGACTATTACAGCATGCTTTGGTGAATTTTTTATCTAGCCAATGTCTCACCTTAGATGCAAGGACTTGCTGGTGCATTTTTTGCAACTAGCTTGCTACGTAGTCTCTCTCACGCTGTCGTACCGCGGTAATAATCAGTGTTGTTCGCGTTTAGTGACATTATTTCACGCAAGTTCACGAACTTCAAACAGTTTAAAAACTCACTTTCCACTATCAAATTATTATTATCGAAGTGATTGTGATTGGTGGCTCTTACAGGAAGTGTGGTTGGTTGAGCTAAACATAGAATCGTGAATATTGATGATCGCGGTTCACATTTAACGGCAAGTAACGCCATCGCTCCGTGGACTCATCATCCGCAGGTATCCAGCGCTCTTGTGACAATTTAGTTCCATTCAGCTCGGTTCTGCGCTCGCCTGCTAAAGACGTGTATTTCCTCGATACACCCTTCGTTGATGTCGTTAATCCATTATTTATCTGCATGGTCGTCCCCTTGCTGTTCGTCCCTCCAACCTCCCAAACATTAGCCTACGTGCTTCACCAGTCGCTGGTTCTCTAGTTTACAGATGTATTCGAAGAGGTTCAGTTTTACCCCCATTATCCGTTGTGCAATGTTCATGTTGTTTCCTATTTTCTTTCTGGCCTTTTGTTTGAGAGTGTCTGTTCCCAGCGTATTGGGGGTCGTTCGCATATTATATAACGCATAAAATCGCAATTTTTGACCCACCCCTTACCTCTAATAACGTTATATAGCAGCAGCTGTGACCCCCCAGCCCTATATTATTAACAGATATGCTACCCCACCCCCAGCCTATAAGCACATTAAAAGACATACAATCGACATAATTGTATTGCACAATTTGACACTTTTATAACAATACGATGTTAGTTAGCACTTTAATAGTAGTGATTCAACTGATAATTGCCTTTATCCAATTCAAGAACTGCAGTAAAAATCATCATATACCGAATTAGCTATGTAACAAAAGCTACCTTAAAATTGTGTAGTCTCTCGTGACAATGGTGATTAGACTGCATGTATGGAGCTCCTCTGCATCTTAATAGTTGCACTTTTAATGGCAATAAATTCATTTGTATTAATTACGGAAACTAATTGGGTAGTCGACGATTGTCATTATGTATCTACATGTAAGCCTACTTTTACAGCATGATAATACATGGTAGTGACGTACATCCTATTTAAAAGCACCATTTTAGTTTCCCTCCTGTTTTGCACTAGAAAGGAGCATTATATACAGTATCACACAGAATGGATTGGTTTAATATTGAACTAGTCTATCAGGTATTTATCGATAAGTTCGCGGTACAACTCTACCTATTTAATAGCGTATGATGTATACAGAGTGCGTTCTACAATTGCAATTAGGTATTTAAGCAAACATAAACTATTTACACATACTATAGAAAATGAAATCAAACATCATGATAATACCTACCAAAATAATTATTTCAAGTGAATTAATTTTAATTTAAACCAGAATCAAAACAGAGCACACAGAATTGAACTTTAGAGCGTTTAGAGCTATGCACATGAAATTGTTAAAATTATAAACAGCAAATTGTTAAGAGTGTATTTATAAAATAATAGCTAAGAACGTCAAATCAATTCGCCAGGTGGCAGCTAATGGTGCTAGTTTTGGTCCACAACGTATTGTGAACTTCGATTAAACAATGAAGGTCCGTAGTACATGGAATTTCCAATTGGCAGGCAAACAGGCGAAATAGCATAAGCTGAAAAAAAGTTTGTTATATAACAAAACCTTCAACCTACCCCAACCCTACACAATATAACACTAACAAAACCGGAACCCATTGAGCGTTATATAATATGTGAACGGCCCCTTGCTATTATTCGTTGGCAGCCAAAATTTCATCGCAAACGCCAGTTACTGTGGTCTGTCTCTTCGAAGAGTGCAGGTTTTGCTGGCATAAAACGCAATACTGATCAACACACACTAGTCTTGTTCGGATGCTGTCCACTTTTGTTCATATACTTATTTTTTTGCTACTCCATGTAGATTTGAACTGAGCCATCACACCGTCGCTTTTGCAATTTTTCTTTAGATCTCTTTGCAACAATCGTTGTCCGCTGTTTAGCAGGGTACCCAAGTATACGAACTCGTTAACGTTTCTATATTATGCGCTATATTTCGAAATCGCCCGCTTTAACCGGTTGTCCTATTTCTTACGATCCCGTCATCATCGATTTCATTTTATCGATGGTTATCTTTAGTCCTGCAGCTTCGCCTGCTTTCTGGCCAAGCTTTCCTAGAGCTTGATAATCTCCTCATCCAACAAGTCTTTAAAAAATAAATGAATATTATTATTCATCATTGCAGCTAAACATGGCCGAGTAACGCCATGGGCTACGGAAATGACGTAAGTATTAATCAATTCGTCGCTATACAGCATCTTCGAGTGGTATTGACTGCTATCATCGTGGTTCATGATGCTTTCGTGGACATGAAAGGGAGCCTTAGTTCAGTCGTACGATCGTCGCCTGATTAGTATAGTATGCAATCTCTGTCCCGCAGTCTCATTTGAATTTCATTTTATATTGGGCGTTGCAAAGCTTCGCATATAATCAGCCGTTTTCACCCACTGTTCTTAGTCATCTGTCTGGGTAAAGCTTTTGTTCGTCTAGCCGTTCAACGCTTAGGTGGGTTTGTATATTGGTTGCGTCGTTGCGATTGTGTTTACTCATGCCGGGTGCACGCTGGATATAGGAGAAAGTAAGCAAGCAAGCATGCCTAAATACTTCTGTAGCGCCGCTATATTGATACAAGAAGCAGCAATCGATAGTTGTGACAAAATTGAGTGGAATTATTTTTGATAGACTTCTATCCGTGTAGCCATTCAGCGCGTTGGTGGTTTTGTGTATTTGGTTGCGTCATGGCCGGCACTTGTTACGCATGCCGGTACATAAATATTATGCACATTGTAGGTTGTAGAAGTAAGTGAACATGTAACGAATTTTATTTTCATCTTGATCTAACAATTTCATAATTCTTCATATCAATACAAGAGCAACAAGAATTTTAGTGAAATGATTTCGCTTGGTTTTTGATCGTTTATTATTATTGTGCAACATTACAGTGATTAATTGTATGATCTATTGGGTTGTTGTATGAATACATTTCCAGCACTTTTACTAGAGACCCAAGTGAAATTATCTGTGGCCATACTGTCATGCGATACTGTGAAATAAAACATGAACAGTATGATGTATTATAAATGGTTGAATATTGTCGCAGTTTTTGGTAATAATTAAGTAAATATGTACATCTCTAGCATTAAACAGTTAACACTGGTAGCTTGGTGCCTTCTTTATCACATGGGCACCAAACTGAGGTCATATTGGTTGTTAATCAACTTCTCTATCATTTTAGCAGATTATTTTGTTTACATGCTGAATTTTTTCAATAATTTCTAAGTTGTTTGAATTTACTGTTTTGAAGTTTAGATTAAGGACGTATTTTTAATTTCTGCTTCAGAGCTGGCACATTTAGACTATTTTAGAGGATGCTTTATTCAAAAGTTGTCTTGGCCTATGGCCCACATGACTACATCAGTTAGACTCAATCTTCCTGTTGCATGTTGGCATCTGGGATATATATGAACTTTGCAGCTGGCAGAGTACGACCGAAGCAGGTCTTTGAAGCGACCCTGCCTGTTAATGTGTTAATGTGTGGCATGGTGGCTGATTGGTTAGAGCGGTCAGCCCGTAACACTCAGTGAGCGGGTTTGACTCTCGTCTGAGGCGTCACTGCGAAAGGACCTTGAGCAAGTCCTTCGCACACAATTGCTCTGCATTACAACTGCAATTGGCCCGTCAAGGCATGTGTGCACTGAACTACACTGTAAGAAGGGCGATATCAAATAACAGTTGTATTATAACAGTTGTATTAATCATTGGTGGCACTCAATGGACCGAACAACAAGTGATGAACGAAAGCGCTGTGCATGCCATGTGGTAGCATTATTGTATGCTGCTAGCATTTCCACTTGTCATCACTCCAAACTATAAACTTGATCCTAAAACCCTGAACATGATGCTATGTGTCAATGGTAGACATGTATCCATTGGTTGGCTCCACATGTGTGCATGGGCCTCCCTCCCCACAATCCATTCCGACTCATTCTACTCTGGCCTGAACATTGTTCATTTTAGCCTTTCTGGGGTCGAGAACATGGGTCTCTGACCTTGAAACGGTGCCATATAAATCTCTATAATGCTTGAATGGTACTGACATATTGGAATGCAGTTTATTGTTGACACTGTGTGTGATCTGACTTTGGTGACTGTTATCGTTATTCACCACTAACGGTGGTGGACTCTTCTTTGCCTGGTTATCTAGTTCTGAATCATTGTTTTGCTTGGGTGATGCTTAGGCCACCCAAAACTACTATATGAGGTGATGCATATTTATTCCGAACTCAAGAGGAACTTAATCATCTCTTGTTGACTTTCTTTAGTAGTAGTATGACCACCCAATCTGTTGTGAGGAGACTTGTTGCATCTATGGCATTGAGAAGTAGACAGTTACTTATCAATTCCTTGTTGACCCACTTACATGGTGTTGTTTCAGTTCAGACTACAATGATGGGATGCACTTTTTAAAACACTAAAGAATACTAGTTATCAAATCTGCACTGAGTGACTTTGCTAGCATACTCAGTTGTTGAACCAGGTTTTAAATCATGACCTTGAACTACAGTTTGCTAAAATGCTTCCATAAGATTTTTAGGTTGTTAGAATAGCGTTAGAATGTCAATGTGTTTATTTATGAGTATATACTTTCACGGTTCTATAGTTATGTATCTGTTTTGTATATGACAATCGGTTGTCAAGTGACTATGAAATTACAATTGAAAAGAGTGTCGTAGTTAATAAAACATTTGAGTTACAATTTGTAATATGGAATTACTTACCAAATTTCCTGCCTTAAAAACTGGTTCATAGGTGGTTCAGGAATTTGAATCATAACGTCAGGTTCGATTTTATGGTACCAAGTCTGTTAGGTCCAATTTTCAGCACTTTTTGCGTCAGGTCCCATACGAAGCCGATATAGTATGAGATTGCTTTTAATGAAGAAATTATTTTGTATGTGTAATTTTGGGGAGAAATTACACCAGGTCCGCTTGTTGCCAAAATTATATAGACCAATTTTGTGACAGAGGTTGTGCATGTAATAGGATTACCCCTTACCCTTCCCGAGGCCGCTCACGGTGGCCAATTTGATTGCGTTTGATATAGTAATTGGAGGGGAAAGGGTTAAACTGTGGAAGACTTGATATCCAGTTTGTGCACTTATTGTATGTGAATGCAGAGGTACAACCTGATGTTGCACTTGTCGACGATTAAATCAGTCAGTTGACATTTAGCTACAATCAGATGATAATGAGGCATTTTTATTGATTTTTGGTATATTTACAATTTATTTTTAGTTATATCCATTGTTTGCTAGAAATTTCACCAGGCACACTATTTTTGAGGTGAGTGTTTAGTTGGATAATTACACTGTGATTGAAAATTGACTGGTGTCATGCAAAAATGCTGTTTTGATTCATTTTAGCTGTGTTGAATTAACGTGAAGTTACAATGTCTGCCAAGGCAATCAACGAAGCGACGGGTATATCATTTCTGAATAAATTTCTGGACAAGGGAGTGGCTGTTCCTGCCAAATTTGCTGTGGTGACCGCTGAAACAAACTGGACCAGCCTTGAGCAAGAACACCCTTGGCTTGGCAGTCAGGTACATCCTCCATAAGAATCTTTGAGGTCTAGTCTAAATTATGTAATTAATTGACACTTTTACTCTTGGGTAGAAATTTCGGTAGGCAAAATTCCACCACTGCTCATACTCTGGCAGTACCAGTCCCAGGCCTGGATGAACGAGGAGGTCAATGTTAATGAACTATGTTATCAAACATTGTTGGTGTACTTGGTGTAATTTCACAGTAGGTAATCTTTCCTTCCTTTAATCCATCGGTTTCCACGTTCATTGGTGTTGATTGCTTGCCTCAACTTGTTTACCAGCCAGATCTTTTCAGTGTTGATATGTCATCACCATCACTGTCCATCTACTCTCTACAGCATAGGTCATTAAGGTTATAGGGTATTGTGGTTGGAGGCATCTTGATGTTGTAAGGCATCAATCATTTTGATGATCACTCGGTCAGCCCGTAATGCTCAGTGTGCGGTGAGTGGGTTCGACCCTCAGCCGGGCGTCACTGTGTAGGGACCTTGAGGAAGTCCTTCGCACACAACTGCTCTTCAGTACAACTGCAATTGCACCATCAAGGCGTGTCTGTGCACTTCTAAGCAAAAATGTTGGAAGAAGGCGGTATCATATTCCGATAATATATAAATAAAAATAAAAAAATATTTGAGAGGTGAAAGATTAGATGACCAGCTACAGTGAATGAGCAGACCAGATCAGAGGTTTTCTACAGGGTGCAATGTATGTGGTTTGTAGGAAATGTATTATCAGATGTGCAATAAGTAGACAGGTGTGTGAGAAATAGAAAGAAAGAGGACAGTAAATTATGTTTACAGCTGGCTTGCCCACTCTTGTATGCTGAAGTTATTAAAAATGAATATACTACTACTTCATACCCACGATCTCAGGTTGGCATAAGGGACTGCTCTTCTTCTGTATTAAGGATTCAGTCAGGTAGCTTCTGGAAACTGAGTAGTGTATCATTACAGAGAGCATGAGACATTATTCTTACTGTTTCTTGCAGAAGTTGGTAGTGAAACCAGACCAACTTATAAAAAGAAGGGGGAAGCTTGGTCTAATCAAGGTCAATGCAGATTTGGCCGAAGTCAAGGCTTGGGTTGCTGAACGTCTTGGAAAGGATATCACGGTAAGCTGATAGGTTGTTACTTCACTTTGTCTGTATCAGAAAATGATAAATACGGTGCACTGCAAGGTGTTATGGTGTAATTGTGTGGTCTGCTTTGGCATCTTACTTTTGTTATAATAGTAGTGCATAGTTTTAATGCACTGGTATATGTGTGGACTAACTCTATGGTATAGTTGTGTGATCATCCACATGACCAGTTACAACTTCCTCGTGTAAACTACGGCCAAAAATAAAAAAATAAAGAACGTTGTGCAAACTGCCAAGCTAAATATCAAGAGAATGAGATTTTTTAAATATTCGAGACTCGGCAAAATTGAATGTGCAATACTCGGTACTTGGACTTGGCAAGAAATTCAAACTCTGTTCGCCCCTATTCAAAAGTTGGGATGAACCGAAACTCGGTTCGGAACTTGTCTTCGCTCGAGTTAAGTAGTATTCGGCATTACTTGGATTCGGACAAAAAATGAGTCCAAGTATTAGTTCTTCTGATTTTCTGTGTCCAGGTCATTTCAGTGTTTGTGCTGTTAAAAGCAATGCCAAATCTATGTATGTCTTAGTGTGGCTATAAGATCAAAATCAATTGGTCTGGTCTGTGGCCTGCTGCCAAGTGTGTTAATGGGGATCACAGTCTGTCTGGGCTGCTAGTAATGCAATTCCCATACCCCGGCTGAGCTCATGTGATGGGCACAGGTACCCTAATATATCTGCTCTGCCAGTGAAGAATGTTTGGTCTATTATAATCACTGATAAGGTTTCCAGCTTCACAGAAGCTTTGCCTGTCCTGCGGAGTCATTACTGACAAGCCGAGATATATGGACTGATTTTGAATGCATTCATAATTATATGCTATGGATACAACTTCTGTTTATTTGTTCATTTATAAATTTATTATCAATCAGTCAATCAATCAATGTCAATTTGATATAGAGCCCTTCATGGTATGTACTCAGAGGCGCTAAATTATGTAAAGCGTCCTCACAGAAGTATGCAAAGATCTGAACAAAGTTGATGTAGACATGTTTTTATCAGTTCTATAGATGCTTGTATATATTTGTTATGGACAATCTATCAAACAGGGATTTTGTAAATGCCTGATTTATTAGATTTCAGGTAATATGTAAAATCACCCATTTACGATTAGGATTAGAGTTATTGATAGGGTTAGGGTCAGAGTGAGGGTTATGTTTAGTTTATGGTTAGTGCAGGATTAGGGTTAGTGTAGAGTTAGGGTTTTACAAATTGCCTAGGCATTTTACAAAATCCATAGCTTGACACATTGCCTGTAACATATACACACTTCTTGAAGAATTTCATGTGCACAGATAGAAGAATTCACATTTCTGATGGAATTATCCTAAGACATTCTTGAACTGAAGATGGATTTTCTTAGATATGAATGAATCAATATATCGAGTAGCTCTTCATCCCACGCAAAGAGTTGATTGTCGCCTTTGTGATTCATATAGATTGTCGAGCGATTGCATCTTGGCCAGTGAGCAGCTACTCAGACGGACATATTGATCTTCTGATTATCAGATTGTCTCGATTTGTTTCTTTGCCTTGTCTGTCTGCTTGCTTGTATTTGTGTGTCTGTCTATGTTACTGTGCTTGTGCAATTTTTGGGTTGGTTCGATGTCCCTGTCAGTTGTTCATGTAGATTGGTTGAGATTTTATTAAACATTCATTGATCGACAGCACTTCAAGTCCAACTGTAGTGAACGTTGTATTGATTTCCTCGTCTTGTATGAAACTGGAGGATTTTAGTATATATATTAGGAGGTTTCTTTTAGATTGTGACTGGTGTAGACAGCTTGCCATTGTTGTTTTTCCATTTGCTGAGTTTATTGGAAGGACTCTATTTCATTGTACTTGCATAATATTTTATCTTGTCCTGCTCATTACCATATTTTGCTCCTCCTTCCCTCTACTAACCCTGTCTACTCCTTTTCTGCTCTGTGAATCTCCTGCATTAGTCCTCTCTTGTGTTGATCTTTAGTTACAGCTATGGTTGGGCATCCAATATGGTGCAACGTTAGTTTGGCATATATTAGCCTTCATGTTTGAGTGCACCTATCAGCTATCACTTCACAATCTGGGTGGCCTATACATCTCTAGTGGTCATTGACATTAGGTCAAACTTTGCATATGATTAAGATTGAAATGGGCAGCAAACGAAGACAATGCATATCTCAGTGGGTAACCTTGAGATTATATTAATGAATATTTAAATACCAATGAGAAACTGTTTGGTGATGACATTATTATGGGCTGCAGATGCTGATGCCTGTGGTCATGGCACACTATTGACACAGCTTGCTTTTTCAATAGATGTTGTTGGGTGTAAATTTCTGTGAGTAGTAAAGCTTTAAAAAATTGAGATCAAGGAAGGAGATATCATGCCATTAGTAAAAACATTGTCAAAAATCAAGGTACATAGTGACATGGAGTGCATTATGGAAATGCATAAGAAAGTGAGAAAATGTTATTGAGAAATTTAAGAGGGATATAAATACTAAGCTGTCTGGATGGTTACATGTCTGACACGGTGGTGGCAAAACGCGAGAAGCTAGAAAGTAGCAGGAACAGATAAGTCTAGTAATTACTAGTTAAGTTACTTATTGTTTCATTAAGAGTAGCTGCAGTGTGGCAAATATCAAAATATGATCCTGTCACGAGATAGGCTGTATGTAGAAGGTTCTGCATTGGATTCCTGTCTGACAGCACATTGAGTTGTCTCTCTGGTCTGCTTCTGTTTCTTTACTTTTGCCCCGCATGTCTCCTTTTAATGTATTTTTTATGAAGGTCATGAATGTGTTTCATGTCATATGCCTTTTCTGTCACGTGCTATGTTGTCACTGGCATTGAATCACAGCTGCCCTTTTGTAACTTTTCTTTTGTTATGTGTTCTCGTGTGTGATTGTGGTGCGTTTGCTCAGGCTGAGCTAAAAATATTCACTCTCTATGGGTCATGTCATGATGTTCTGTGAGCTGATTAGTGGACTGAATGAATAGCCCTTTCCTATTTCAATCAATCTGCCAAAAATGTTTCTGTCTCACTCAATCCCGCAAAAGAGTTGTCAGTAAAAATTTTGGTTTTGCTTTTTGAAGATTGGAAGTGCAGTCGGGAAGCTGAAGAGATTCATCATTGAACCGTTTGTTGCTCATCAGCAGGTGGGTTTCATTCGGGTTACCTGGTCTGTGCAATTATTTCTGTCAGAAATGTTCATCTTCTTGATCTTGAAATTTAGCCATATCCTTATCAAGGTAGCATTTTCTATCTGCATATCTTGTGAGAATGGAATAGGACCGACAGCAGTCAATGATTTATAATGTTAGTTGATACCATTGTTTCCTTTAAATGTGTTTAAAGCACTGCACAGCTGTTTAATGATTGATATGTGATTGATGCAGATTGATGGAGTTGTCAGGAGATGACTTCCTGCTATTGGTTAATCTCTGACAAAATTTTTAAGAATTTGTGTATAAATGATGAAGCAATTTGAGAGAAGAGAGGTACTGATACATATTATGGTGTTCATTTAGAGTGAAGAATTCTATGTCTGTATCTACTCTCATCGTGAAGGTGATGCAATATTGTTTCACCATGAAGGAGGTGTAGATATTGGCGATGTTGATTCTAAGGTGAGTTGAATTGATATATATAAATATAATTCAAACTGATCAAGTGTGATGTGTAAGTTTAACTCGGTGAACATTTTCAGTGTTAAAAACGCCTCATACTTAATGATGAGCATGTATTAAAAGTGACTGGGAAACCAATGCAGCTCATTGGAAATGCTTGATATGCAATTGCTTAGTGTTATTTGTGGAAATTTGTATGTGAACTCAAGCATATACTTATATGGGAAAGTAAAAAGCAAATAGTGACCATATTTAAGTTTGAGAACTCTGTCTATAAAAATTTCTGATAAATGGCTGATATTCTCTGATATTACAAAGCTTGTTTTTTTGTGCATCCTTCTTCTTCAGCCCTTCCTTCCTCCCTCCTTGTTGATCACAATAGTGCTATCGCTTTGTATCAAAAGATACTAAATCAAATCTTCTTACAGTTCTTTTGTTTGATATTGTAAGGATGCATTTTCAACCTGTCGTATGTCATTTCCTTTAGATCTGCTAAAGGCCATGTATCATAAAACATCAATTGGAAAAGTAGTGATATTCACAGTGGTTGGCTTTTAAGAAGTGCAAAGGACCCTTTTGGGTGATGTCTTGACTTCTGAATCAAACCACAAGTGGTGCTATGCAGATTATGATATGCAAAAACATTATGCATACAATACAAGAGGTATGACATTTTGTCCTTTGGTTAGATGTTGCATTGTGCTTTGTTGAAAGGCTTTGAAATTGGAAATCCCAGTTGGAGCATCACTGAATGTGGATTCGATCAGAACTCAACTTCTTGCAAATGTTGCAGCAGATAAGAAAGAGTTAGTACCACCAGTCATGTTGCATGATCAAATGTTTCTGAATACAGACATTGATGCAGTAGTATTAATGAAATTTTGCTGATCTTCGGTGCTATTTACCCTTATATCGTGCTTTCTTATTTATTATTCTATCATTCTAAAACAATCTCACACTGAAAATGCAAATGCACTGAAAGAAACAGCCCAAGAAATATTTTGGTTATCTCCTCATAATTCTGACTCTAATCACATATTTATATAACATTTATTTAATGCTTTTGAGTTATACTTGTAAGTCACTCTTTTAATTGTCTTTATGCATGTATGCATAGATGGTACATACATACCTGTGTAGCTCTATCTAATTGACTTGTATTGGATTTAGGGAGGAGCTCGTATCTAAGGTTATGAGGTTATGCAGAGTTTGACAATGCGATTTGTGTCAATTTCACATGGTGGGCCCAGGATTTAAACCCAAGCAACAGCATCAGCCAGGCAGCCACCTAGCTACCTCTTTTGATAGCCTTATTTCTGTGCCTTAAAGAGGTTTTGTAAAGGTGCTATACACTTTAGACTCCTTATAACACATTATGTAGCACACATTTTGTAATACATTAGCTGAAGTAATTGTGGATTTGAAATTTATGTAGACCTTTAACCTTGATCGCACTGCTACCAAAGAGGGCAAATGTAGAGGTGCTTGTGTACTTGTATTTCTATTATGCATGATTGAGCGATGCCAATTTTTTCTTCAGAACTGTATTGAAGTTCATCCAGTCGCTATACAAGGTGTATGTGGAGCTATACTTCACCTATTTAGAAATCAACCCACTTGGTGAGTCTTTCCAGCTGAACTGGCAAATACATTTTTCACTGGGTTTATGATTATGTGTATTGTGTAAGTATGTAGGTACGTTTTTGTATGTGTGTAGGGCCCCTGTATAATGGCAACTGTCTCAAAGTGCTTGGCCTCTCCCTGCTGTTAGCTGTTTTTGTACACCATTATCCAATTCAATGGCATCTGTCTGGCTCAAACTCATGTTTTCCTTTTTTCCTCCATTCTGCTTTCACTAATAGTTCTTAAGACAGTGTCTCCTCACATTATATGTAACCATTTCCCATTCTGCTTTGATTATAACTATCAATGAAATTACCACTTATGCTGCTTTTGTTGTAGTGGTAACTGGTGGACAGGTGTTCGTGTTAGACCTGGCAGCCAAGCTTGACCAGTGTGCTGAGTACCTGTGCAAACAGCAGTGGGGTGATGTGGAATTCCCACCACCATTTGGTCGTGAAGCCTACCCAGAGGTATTTATCTTAGACATTTTGGGGGTTGACCATTTCTTTATAATTTTAAGTGGAATTAGTTTTAGTGATTTGAGGAGTTCTTAAAATGTGCAGATGCAAACATACATACCAACATTTTGTACACATCTAGCAGTGATTTATATATTACATTACGATTCTCTTGAGGTGCATTATGTTACATTAGTTGTGTTTGGCTGCAGGAAGCCTACATTGCCGATCTTGATGCGAAGAGTGGTGCATCCCTGAAACTGACGATTCTGAACCCCAAGGGACGTATCTGGACGATGGTTGCTGGCGGTGGAGCTTCCGTTATCTATGCGTACGTGTCACCTGTTGCTGTTCAGTCAAATGGTTGAGTCTTTTTCTGATTTTGGAAATTCCAAATGCTAAAAAACATTTTCTATTTTGGTAAAGGATTTTCTTATTTTATTGGTTCTTTACTGAGATTGAAAGAAGAGGCAACTATTATTAGCCGTGCAAGAACTGTTTTGTTAATTTAAATTTCTCTTGTGGCTTTGTAAATTGTATTCTCTAGTCTCTGTGGCAATGTATGTTCTTTCCAGAGACACGATCTGTGATCTCGGCAGTGCATCGGAACTTGCTAATTATGGCGAATATTCTGGGGCACCTAGCGAACAACAGACATATGACTATGCCAAGACCATTCTTAGTCTGATGTGCAAAGAATTTCATCCAGAAGGTAGACCAAAACAAAAATAAACTTTAATGAATTCATCTCAAGGAATTGCTCAGAAAATTGCAAGTTGCAGTGGATGAGCTTGTTGGCTGGTTATTGGTTGCTGTTACACGACTTCAATAGTATTTCTTGATGACCTTTTGAAAGGCTTCTTTTTGTTTGGTAATCATTAGTTTATCTGATTTACAGGAAAGATTTTGATAATTGGTGGAGGAATTGCAAACTTCACAAATGTGGCAGCTACATTTAAGGTAACTTGACATTCGTTACGCATTTTAAAGATGTCATTTGCTTCAATAATATTTGAAATTTATGCATAAAAATTATATATTCTGGTTAAGTCGGAATTTAAATTTAACAAAATTTTTTAGTTATGCTAGACTTATTTTTACTACATTATGCTTTTGTTCCTTTTGTGCAATTTATTATGTTTAAACAATTTGCCATTTATTCAGTGTGATTTGAATGTTGCAGGGCATAGTAAGAAGTCTGAGAGAGTATCAGCAACGTCTTATTGACAACAAAGTTGCCATATTTGTACGACGAGCAGGTCCGAACTATCAGGAAGGACTTCGAATCATGAGAGAGCTGGGTAAAAGTTTGTTGTTGTCATGACAGATAATATGTAAAATCAGATCTGATGCACAGATCCTTCTTTTGTTGAACTGGGCGGCATGGGCGCTATATAAATTCTCCGTTGCACAACCAGGATGTTGTCATGTTTATGTCAATGTGTATGCATATAGGTATTTATTGCATCTTATAAGATATGCTGAAATATGTCTTCTCAAAAACTCTTGAAGAGCTTCACTTAAGTTTTGCTAACGAAAGAAGCTGAGCTGTATATGCAATTTCAGTGTAAAATTTTTGAAGAGTGATGGTCGAGTACCTGATATATGTTGCTGCGTGGTAGTCCATAACCAGCAAGATGTGTAATGGACAAGCTTTCGGTTTGAATTTCAGGTGAGACCCTGGGCGTTCCGATCCATGTGTTCGGTCCAGAAACCCACATGACTGCAATAGTTGGTATGGCGCTTGGCAAGACTAACATACCGCCTCCAGTCAAACAGCAAGCGACCACAGCTAATTTCCTTCTGCCAGGAGGACAGGTAGCGAATTTAGTTTTAATTCGGATACGCAATGCTTTGCTTTTTAAATGATGCAGGACTTGCTCAGACGTGAAATACTTTACTAGAAGAAACACACGACCTGGAGGACAAGTAGCGAATTTAGTTTTAATCAGGATATATAGGGCTTTGCTCTTCAACTGATGCAGGGCTTTGTCAGATATGAAATGTGATGATGAATAAAAATATTGCTTTGATATCAGTCAATTTAGTTTGTTTGCTCCAATTGTTTTGTGGTTTTCTTTAGTTTTAAATTAGAGAGTGTAGAGATTTGATTGAGCTTTTGTTGATCTTTAAATGGTGCTCCAGTGATTGTGGACTTTGGTGTAGGTGTATAATATAGCTACTTCAATGGATAGAAGACCAAGAATGTTCCAAAAACTTTTCTCTTGAATTGCAGTTTATATATGGGATTTTGAAGAATTTTTATCAGCTGTCTTATTTATTTGGTCAGGGCTTGAATTTCTTCAGTTTTGGTCCAATGTGTTTGAAGGTTTGATTGGATTTTCTGGATGTCTTGATTGTTTTCTTTTGTGAATTTTTATTTAGGTTTTGTTGTTGTTTTCTGTATGGTTTCGATTAAGCGTTGGTTTGTCAGACTTAGGAGTGCTTTTTAATCCAAAATGCTTTTAACTCGTGTTGTTTGATTGCATATTCCTTTAGACTCGTGCTGTTTAATTTCATATTCTAGGTTCAGTTTGGTCTGTATTTGACATTATAGTGTACATTGAATTAGATTACATTCACCTCCAGTTACTAACAACAAGTAGCTTTCTTCTTGATTATGTTGATTCCTTGTAGAAGATTGGGTTGTGGGATGAGTGATTTGGTGTTGCTTCTACCTTTAACCATGGTTTAACTTGCCCTGAGTAAATGAAATTGATATTCTCCTCACCAAATAGAATCAGATCTAGCAAAGCTATATATATGTTACCTTGGTAACAGCAGATTGCCAAACACCCTATGTTGGGCCAATCAACCTGGATCCAAACAACCCATCTGTGTTGCAGCTAAAAATCTGATGTCTGTAGTGTGGAGCTGTGTGTCTTGAGGATGTGGCTGAAACACTTCTCTGGCGTCTGACCACTAGTTCATGACTAATTGCCTAAGTGCTGACCTTTGACACACTTGCCAAAGCTTCATTCATGTTGCATCATGTGAAATTCACCTTTTTAAGTTTTGCAGCAAGTAAGGAAGCTCTGTCGTGTGGTGTTGGCTCTCTACTACAGTGCTGGGACTAAGCTTCTTATTTTGTCTACACTAACTGACTTTTCTCTTTGCTTCTTACTCTTTGAAGGCATTTCTTTCCCCCAGATTTTCTGTGCTGCGAGTGCCTCTGAATAGTTATTCTGCTGGAGACGCTTTATACTATATAGATCTATGTGATATGATGCTGCCCTGTATCTCAGAGTGATCCATTGTTTTTAACTGCAGAATGGCCACCAGACAAGTGCTGCATCCGGTAGCACCAGTGCCACAGGTGGGTGTGCCAGTGGGGGTGCTGATGCCACATGTTTGACAAGTTCCGAGGACAAGGTTCCAGGTGCTGATCTTGGCTGTAACCTATTCACCCAGACGACAAAGTCCATTGTTTGGGGAATGCAGACAAGGGCCGTTCAGGGAATGCTTGACTTTGATTACGTCTGCTCACGTCAGACGCCATCTGTTGTTGCTATCTGGTACCCACTTGTGTAAGTTTCAGTTGTCATTCAATTACACTTGTTCACTCTTCATAATTACAGTGTAATGCTACAATTTGATAGATTCTTTTTAGACTGCTTTACCCATATTGGTAGAAATTCAGCTGCTCTGTACTCTGTTCTTTTGCTCTGTTATTGTTTTAGCATTATCTAGCTTCTTTAAGGCTATCATGTCTGTTACTATTGTGTTCTTGTTCTTTTATTAGTTTGTTGGTGTTTCAATTGGTTGTAGGTTTTTTTATTGACTGGCTGTTAAAATTTAGTTCATGAATTTGGAATTAGTTTTCACTGTGGCATGGGAGGATTTAATTCAGCTCAGAACAATAATTTTGTGAGAGCTTTTATACTCACATAGCTTGCAAAAATATAAATGTGAAAAATGAGGTTCAGTGTAATTTTATGCATTATTCTTAATGTTACTCTTGTAGTGGGGATCATAAACAGAAGTTTTATTGGGGGCACAAAGAAATCCTGATTCCAGGTATGCACAGTCTCCTCTATAATTTGGCTTTAATATGTTCAGCAATTGTTTCAGTACTCTAATGGTTCTTTATGCTGATGTCAGTTTCTGTTTAGGTACACTGTGTTTGATTATCATACCTTTGTCAGGTGGTTATGATGTAGAACTACTTGTCTGCAGTTTTGTGTGTTCAATTTATTTCCCAGGATGAAAATAGACAACTTTAATTTTCGCTCTTTTTATGCCCTCTAGTGAACTCCTATAAATGAGTACATCAGATATGTAATTGATGTTAAGCAAGGTTGCGATGAAGATTGTGGACTCTTTTTGACTTCTTAAGCGATGATTTATTAATCTGGTTGCTTGATATGAAATACAGTTTACAAGAAAACTGAGGATGTCATGAGACATCATCCTGATGCTGATGTTTTGGTCAGCTTTGCATCTCTGCGATCTGCATATGAAAGTACAGTTGAAGCAATGCAGTATCCTCAGGTAATTAGCAACAGTTCTAGAAAGTAGAAGCTATGCTGTATTAAAGTTCTACTGTTTTACAATGGTTTTGCTTATATATACTGAAAAATTAAGAGTAGCATTACAATATGCTACCTTTATTCTTTAGGGGAAGCTTTGACTTTTAAAATTTACATGGCCATATTTGCATTGTAATTGAATGCAACAATGTTTAATTTGTGCCTGTGTTAGATAGCTGCTCAATGACTCATAGGCACTCCCAATTCAACCTGTCAGAACAAAACAGTCATATATTTGATGATGGAAGTTTAAGTCGCTCAGCTGAAGTGAAAAGGCAGAGTTATTTCTTAAGGGCTGAGCAGTTGATTGTCTGTCCTTATCAGTGTTTATACTTTTAGCTCAATCACATATTCAGAATTGGCCTGTTTGCTAACGAGTGTTTGACATTGTTTTCTTTGTTTCTGAATAGATAAAGACAATAGCCATCATTGCAGAGGGAATCCCAGAGAATTTGACTCGTCAGCTGATAAAAATGGCTAACAAGAAAAATGTTACTATTATAGGACCAGCCACAGTAAGTACCTTTGCTTTTGATCAAGTTACTACAATATAGACTCATTAATGCAAAGGTATCGGTGGTGCATGTTGTATAATACTGCATGTGAACCCGCCAATCGTAAGAAGGATTATTAATGTTGAGGAAGTCAACACTTAGTGCTAAGCTGCTGTACTTGTGTGACGCATTATCTACCATTGATGATGACAAGTTCTCTGCCAAAGACAGGTCCATTGTCTGTATGCCACCAATGTGATGAGAAGAGTGAGGTGGTTTCTCGTTGCCTTCCTCGCAGACAATTATGAGTGAGCAACTTGTCCAAGGTCGGTACTTGTCAAAGGTCGCTACACAGTGACTTAAGGTGGGTTCGAACCTACGACCCTTCGGTTGCAAGGCACAGAAAATACCGCTACTCTGCCACATACCGTTTATCTACCATTATGACATGTTAAGTTAATAACATTGCCTGTAAAACATATATAAAAATGAGTCTGCACTGTCTTTCAAATTCCCCACTGAAGGTTCTTGTACCTCAGGTATAACTGCTGCTGTCGATAAATCCAGCCATATGATGTACAGCTTACTAAGAGGCAGTGTGGCTTGACTGTGCAGTTTTATCTATTTGCATTTCAGTCAGCTGCGATGATTGCTTCTGATTGATTGATTGATTGACGATTTGATTGATTGATCGATTGATTGATTGATTGACTGATTGCCCATAGGTTGGAGCTCTAAAACCGGGCTGCTTCAAGATTGGCAACACTGGTGGCATGCTTGACAACATACTTTCTTCAAAGTTGTACAGACCAGGAAGGTATGTGTCTGTCTGTATTCCATGCTCATCCTGTTAGTTACAGACATTTGACCCTTTGACTCCAAAAGTGGGTTCATCGGCGGTTACGCACTTATATCATCTTCTCGTGTATACCTTCCACACATAAAACTTGTTATAGATGTGTTGGGCACGTATGTCTCAGTTCACAGAAGATCAAGGACCTCTAGTTGTACTTGATTCTACTGCTTCACTGTACTTTGACCAACTCTTCCTTGCTGCCAGAGTTGACTTTTACTGCAAGAGGTTGACTTACTCAGGATATTTGAAGAATGTACGTTGAATGTGATTTTGCCACCCGTGTCAGATTTATCCAATGTATTATTCTCTTGCAACTCAAGTGGCTACAATCCTTGTACATGGATTCACGTGCTCTAATGTTGACTGTGGCAATGCCATTCATGCATTTCTGCATAAATCAATTTCAATCAGTTTTGAATCCTGAGGTTTGTCTGATTTTGGCACTGCTCATAAAGTTGGTTAGTTGTCCATTTCTGTAACATTTATCGACCAGCACTTGATGGATGCGAATATCAGCTACTTACTTATATTAAAATACATTATTTCAATGTGACTCAGCGTTGCATACGTTTCGCGATCTGGTGGAATGTCGAATGAACTGAACAACATCGTCTGCCTGAATACAGATGGAGTCTACGAAGGAGTGGCGATTGGTGGTGACAGGTCAGCCTGTGTTTATCTTACAAACCATGTTATTCTTGAGTTTTAGCAAATGGCTTATGGTTCAACGGACTGGACTGTCTGTCAGCTCAGAGATTGGATTAAAATTCCCACCAGGACCAAAAATTTGAAGATTTATCTTTCAGTAATGCAGTGTAGTTAACTCAGCCATAAAATGAGTATATTGATGCATGCAGTTACTGCCCTTATAATGCCAAATCCTTTATATGTGAAGTTGCTAACATTTTATACCTGTGGCTGCCTCTTGACATTGGGTTGAAAGTCTTAATTTCTTCTTGTAATACCAGTTTATGTAGGGTTTTAATTATGCAGCATAGTTTGACATAACTCGATGCTCTATAGTTTTCATACAGATGAATGTCCAAAAGGCATAAAGTAATTAATATTATAAACATCTATGGCTTTGAACATTATCATGTTCGATGCAGAAGCAACAGTCAGTGGTGCTTCAAAGTACTTCGCTTGCTGATGGGTATTGGCTTACTGTATTGCTGATATTGGCTTAAACAAACAATTAAGGCAAGTAATGTGATGCTGGTCAATAAAGGTTCAAGGAGCTTGCAAGAATGTTATGATGTACATGTAATAGTTTTAGTGTTTAGTAGTGTCCCATTGATGCAATGCAATGTTTACATTTCTCCATTTTATACTTGTTAAATCGTGTCTGTGTGAGAGAGTGTACAGTGAGTACTGGTACTAATACTGACTAAGTTTAAGGATTTCATGTGCATTGTGGAAATTGAGTAAGTGGAATGATGTTGTATATTCCTTAGATATCCTGGTACAACATTTATGGATCATGTTGAGAGATATCAAGATAACCCAGAAGTTAAGATGACTGTTGTCCTTGGCGAGGTAAGGTCTTTCCATGTCGGTCAACTTTTGACGTGCTAAATGAAACTTATACATTATTATATTCAAGCTGTTTAGCAGGACCATTCTAGAGGATTCTATGCTAGTTTGCAATGCAATTTAACTTGGAAGTGACCAATGATAATAGTAGAAATAGAATTCACTGATTCATTTTATAATGTATGTATATTTTGGATGAATCGAAAATTGGGCTTGGCCCGAGTTTCTTGGTACTCTGCATTACTCGGACTTGGACAAACTATGGGTCCAAGCGAGTATTAACACTCTCCGATTTTCTGTTGTTAAACAAAATTAGATTTATTAATTTACAAAATGGCAATCGACCTAATTAAAAACCTAAATACTGTTATTATTGTTGCTTACTAGAACTTTGCAACTTCCTAGTGTAAACTCAGGCGATATAAAACAATCATAACAGTTGTGCAAACTGCCATACTATAAATCAAGAGAATGAGACTTTTTTAAATATTCAATGCTCAGATTCGACAAAATTTAACTCACAATACTCGGTACTCAGAAAGAAATTCAAAACCTGGTTCATCCCTAATATATATTAAATACATCCATAGGTATCAATAGGAAAATTCAAATGGGATCATATGGGTCACCAAATACGATGTGATGTTATACAATCAATGGTTACTTTTGAAAATACAAAGTATTGTGGTAATAGATGGTTTGGATTTAAGTCCATTATGCGGTGCGATAGTTTCGTTGTTGTGACAAGAACATTTTAGAAGCTTTCGGATTAGATTAGATAAGGGTACAGAAAGGACTTGTGAAAAACTGCGTGATTTAAAATGTAATAGTGTTTCATCATTGCAAATTGTATTTAAATTTAACTGTTTTCATTATTTAAATAGTGATGCTATTTGCATGAAAACAGGTTGGTGGAACGGAGGAGTATAAAATAGTCGAGGGTATCAAACGTGGTCGGCTGACAAAGCCAATTGTGGCATGGTGCATTGGAACGTGTGCCAAAATGTTTACCTCAGAAGTAAGATGTATTGCTTTTCCAGCTTACAAGAGTGCTGATGCTTACAGCAGTCTGATCAACTTTTAACCTTTTGTATCTTGCATTCGACTTCTGTTGTATGTTGCAAAATTGTATATGCATTTATTGCCTTGAAACTTGTATGGTAGTGTTATTCATGCTTATGCTGATGGGTGCTTCAATCCACAAGAATTTGTCTGTTTCAGGAAGTCAATGGGAGATCCTTTCTTAGTTTTTGTGACCTTACTATTATGAATTTGTCAATGTGTCGGATGTTGATGTTTATTCTTCAATTATTGATTTCTGTATATTAATAATTGCTTATGCTAAGTTTGCATAATAAAAATAACGATTTGTATTTGTGGTATAAATTATTTTTAATAGCATGTGTATTTTTGCAGTGTGGACCTTACTGTTCTTCTTATTGGTAAAGTTAGATTGTTTTAATTTAACACATTTTGCAATAAGCATGCAGAACATTTAATCTTGAATATTTCTACAGCTTGGTTTGACATTTTGGTTCAGGTACAATTTGGCCATGCTGGCTCATGTGCGAATGCTGAAACTGAGACGGCTGTTGCCAAAAACAATGCTCTTCGTGTGGTTGGTGCTCACGTACCCGCTTCCTTTGATGATCTCGGCAAAACAATTAGGTATGATACTGCCAGATCATTGCTACTTTGTCGTTCTTAAATGGATGTAAATTGAAAATGCAACAGATTTGTTTGTCTTGTAAATAGCCTTTGTTTTATTGAACATGTGTCTTAAACAATGTCTTGGAAATGATGATTAATTGATGCTTAATATACTTTGAATGCATGAAACCTTTTCTGTTACTTTTCCAGTATTTGGAGCACTTAGACTCAATGCATTGTTTTTTTACTGGCAGAAGTCATGATTTCTTATTGTTGATATTTACTTGCATGCAGAAACGTTTATGACGACCAAATATCAAAGGGTGTGATTGTACCCAAGGAGGAAGTGGCTCCTCCCCCGGTTCCAATGGATTACAACTGGGCTCGTGAGCTCGGCTTGATCCGAAAGCCAGCATCCTTTATGACGAGCATTTGTGATGAGCGAGGACAGGAACTGCTCTATGCTGGAGTTCCAATTACTGACGTTTTCAAGGAGGATCTCGGAATTGGGGGTGTCCTCGGCCTACTCTGGTTCCAGAAAAGGTTAGCACAGGACTTCACTGTATTACTGGATACATTGTAATGTAGGGTCATGTAGAAATGAGATAAATTGTCATTTGTAATTGTAACTGTACTCGTAAATTTACGGCTAGCTCAACTTCAAGAGAAATCCATCATAGCGCTCCAGACTAGGCAACACAAACAGACGATCGTGTACAATGGTTTTAAAGTTTATCCAGAACTAGGCAAAGAGCTTATCAAAGGTTGCTAGAAAGCTTATTCCTGAGAGGTTGGCAGACAACAAGTACTGCTGCTGTATTGAAAATCAGGTGAACAAATTAACCACATTGCCTTTAGACCCAGAAAGAGAAGAGCAGTCACTCAAGCCATCATGTGAAGCAGTAGTAGGTACAAGGCGTTGGTGACTGTTTTTTAGCCTTGGGGTTATTACGGAGAATAGCCAGTTCTTTCAGTTGATGTGAAATCTTGCTGATGTGTATGTTTACTGTACTCATTCTATAACAATTACCAAGGGGATAACTGGTAAAAGTTTTTTATTTTCCTCTTTGTTTGGTGGAGATTTGAAACTCACACTATGGGGTTGACAGTCTAGCACACTGACCACCAGATGGTTACTCACTCTGTGAAACAGGCATAGTTGGGTTGGTAAATAATTCAGTTGATGCATAGACGTGATTACAACTGTAACCAACAACTGGATGAATTATACAACATGTACAGCAAACTGTGTGGATTTAGAACTATTGCTCTGAGTTCGAGAAAAGACTTAAATAATTTGCCTTGAAGAGGTTTTTTTTTTTAAATATTCAGCTATGCACGTACTGATTTGAATTCCAGTTAAGTACATGATTATGCATAAAAACAGCAAAATTAGTTACTGAAAGACGGTAGGGTGACAATTTTTTTATTCCATTTATCTCCTTAATACTTTCTAGCAATTGCTACATTCGTGTTTGACAGGCTGCCTCGATATGCTTCAAAGTTTATCGAGATGTGTCTGATGGTCACTGCCGATCATGGCCCGGCCGTGTCTGGTGCACACAACACCATTGTCTGCGCACGAGCTGGAAAAGATCTGATCTCTTCTCTTGCATCGGGTCTTCTCACAATAGTATGTAGGATATTTCTGTTTCAACTTGTCATTATGCATTGCATTCATTGCATTCTTCATTGCAGCCAGTGGTTGTTTTTGCCACGTTCTTGCGTCTTTCACTATTTTCTTTGCTGTTTTATTGCGCATTGGATTCTAAAGTACCAGTTGAGCTGCAAAATTGATGTTTATTAGCTCTTATACTTCACATAATATAATTCAGGCCTCTATTAAATCATTCCCTTCAAGGGTTGAAGGAAGCGCATGAAAACAGGAAGTAAATATGATTGGCTTTTTGTCTATCAAATTACCAATTTCACTTAGGAAAGTCTCTTAAACTAATTTGAATTTTTCTGTCTCATTCACAATAATAATAATGTCAATAATAAACATTTAAGTTGATGTTTATTTGAATCATCTGACCTCTTCAGGAAGTAAGAATATGAATTTGATGTTTCTATAAATTCAATTGTATTAAAGGGTGATCGCTTTGGAGGTGCACTGGATGGTGCTGCAAAGCAGTTCACAGAAGCCTACGATGCAGGTCTCATTCCAATGGAGATGGTGAACAGCATGAGAAAGAAGGGCCAGCTGATCATGGGCATTGGCCACAGGGTCAAATCGGTTAGTTCTCTTTTGATGACCCTGCACCGCTGTTGAAGGAATGTTCAAATTATGGCTGAATTTGACTTGTAGTTGTGATGCATTGTTTTCTCTGAGATTAGTTTGACTTAAAGAACGCTTAGAACTCCATTGTACTGTGAGCTGAAGAATGTTTATCTGGCATGCAATCATCATAAAAGATTTAATTCTTGTACTCACTTCATGAATGATTTTGTACAGCTGTAGTCTAATGCAAAGCTAATTAAACAATTGTCAGAAGTGTTAGAGTAATGTCTGCCTTTAGGCAGGTTTGTACGCCTCATCTCGTTGTTTATCCCTTCATTTCAGTTGCTGTAGCCGTCCTTCATTGTCCAATCCAATAGCATCATTCAAAATACCTCCTTCTTTGGTCTTTTTCCCTTCCATACTTCACTCAATTGTAAGAGGGAATCTCCCCTCATTTTGTGTCCCATCTATATTTGCTGCTAACTTCTGATTCTCCCTACCAGGTATCTTCTTTCCTGTACCTTTTGCTTCATTGCTTCATTGGTCTTGCATTCCATTCCAGCTGAGTCTCTATTCGGGGCTATATCCACATTTTGAATGCTTTTAGTCTTCTAATGTCCTCTTCCCTTGTTGTTCTTGTCTCTGTTCTGGATTGTACTGCACCCACATATATCATCTATTTGACCACTTTTTTTCTATTTACAGATCAATAATCCAGATATGAGGGTTGTCATTCTCAAAGAATTTGCCATGGAAAGCTTTCCAGCAACTCCATTGCTTAGTTATGCCATTGAAGTGGAAAAAATAACAACATCCAAGGTAAAGCATCTTAAGTTTTCAAAATCAACCTGTACAATGTACAGGTGATGTATTTTATAAATAAAAATTAGCAGGTGCATTTTCATTTGTCAGAACATTCCTTGACTTTTTGTGTTTTTAGTGATGGCTAGCAAATCACAGTGATTTGTTTACTCTAACATTACTCTAACACTTCTGGGTAACAAATCACACAGTGATTTGTTAGCTGTGAATTACCATAATTTATGTAAACGATATTTGTTATACTCTTGAAAACTGAAAAATTGTAGTAAAAAATTATGGCTGTTTAACATACACTGTATGTTTTACATTATCTGTAAGACTAATGCAGGTTTATATTCGTCATCGTAATCTCTGCACTGTTTTAATGTCCCATTAAATAACATAGACTCGTTCAGCATTTTATAGTTTTCAAATTAATTAAATGGGACAAAAGACGTGAACTGTACTTCCTTTGTTAGAACCTGATTTATGTTATTTCTCCATTTGAAAGCGGACAACGGTGAAGCAAGATTTGTTTTAATTTCGTTTTGTAGAAGCCCAACTTGATTCTGAATGTTGATGGACTGATTGGTGTCGCAATGGTTGATATGCTGCGTAACTGTGGTTGTTTCACTAGGTTTGTTATTTTACTCTTTCAAGGCCAAATAGTTTTTTACTTTTAGCTGTAGGCGGAATATTTTTTTAAATTATTTTTTCCTGAAAGAAGTTTAAACTGCTCTTCTGCTCCAATGATGTAAAGCACCATTTGCCCTCATATACTGACTGGACTGCATCGGACTGAAGCATAGATAAATGGTTGCTAATGCTTCATACCCTTCTTTGCATCTGAGGCTAGCTCAAAGGACTGAGCATAACCCTCATCTAGCACATGCTTTACCATGTATGTACCCTGGATGTCATTTTATACACATGACTTTGAACTGCACGATGTTTTTCAAGACAATCAATCAAATGCATTGGCAAGTCACACTGTTTGCAATAGATCACACAAACCATCTTGTATTTCATATCTAACTAGTATTTTCATGTTCAGTTACTGTTTGTGTGAACCTCTACCGCATCAGTGTCACAAACTATCAGCACATGATGAGAATGGATGGATCATCTCTATGCTTCAGTTCAGGTCATCTGGTTTTAGTTGGAGTAGGTCAAACCTATGTCATCGCCTGTCCAGCCAGTGCTGTCGTCTAGCGTTACCAAACTATATTCTTTTGCTATTTCTGTCTACATTTAGCATTGATGCAACCTTTAACCCCTAATGGTCAGCCTCATCCATTTGTGTTGGCCTAGTTGTAGCTGACTGATGAATGATGAACAAATGCTCTGTTTCCTGGCTGGCTTCTGCTAAGAGACAAGACTATTGGCATTTATGTCTGGTTGTCTCTTTTGTTTGGCCCCTTCAAATTTCAAGATTTGCGTTACATGTAGCCTTTTGAATAGAGCCTGATGTCGTATCTCGCTTATTTTGAACCTCGGATATAGCAAACTATAGATGATTGCCACTTGACGTTCTATATAGATAAGTTATTTGTGTCTTTGTCATTTAATTAAGAATTATGATAATGGGGTAGTTGAGTAGTGGATGATAACATACTGGCAGGAAGAGCAGTAGGAAACAAGATCGATTCCTATTACCTCGTCATGATGAATGTCTAGTCTGGTGCGTTGGTTAGATTAGACGTGGGACGTGATGTGCGCCTTGTGTGGCTGCCATACAGTTTAATTCGACTCTTGTAGCAACTTGTGTACATGCATTCATATTGTACTTGTGATCATAATACTGTGGTCTGTCAGTTTAATTTTAATAAATGAAGATTATTTTTAATATGTGACTGTAACTGTTTTGCAAATTAACTTTAAAAAGTTATGTTTTTTAGGGAGGAAGCTAATGAATATGTTGAAATTGGGGCGCTTAACGGACTCTTTGTACTTGGCAGGAGCATAGGATTCATAGGTAATTCATGCATGTTGCAAGTTTTGAGATATTTTTCACAGATTGTGCTACTTATGCACCTTCATTTCTCCAGTTGTAGTGGGAGTCGTGTTCCAAACAAATACTCCAGACGTTATAACTTTCCAGCCATTTTTCTGACGGTTTGATCATAAATGAAATTCCATGTAACTTTCGCCAGTTAAATTTTGATCATCAGAATTTTTATAGTGAAAACTGCATAAGATTTTTTTTTATTGATACATATTTTAGTTCCATTCCACACTATTGTTCCTTTTTACAGTAGATTAGAGAATTTGTAAAGTTATTTAATGTTGTTTTGTCAGACTTGAAGAATTTTTGATTTAATAAAGCTCTTTGCCCTTTAGGACATTATCTGGATCAGAAGCGACTGAAGCAGGGTCTGTATCGTCATCCATGGGACGACATTTCATATGTTTTGCCAGAACAGTATGGCCAGCAGTAGTTGACCAGCTTTTCTTGCATGAAGTGGAACATTCCTGAACGATCCGTCTTGCGATGTGAATGTTGTATTGTTTAGGTTTAGTTCTTTGAGCTGAATTTTTATATACCAATGGGATATTTTATATCATAGGATTCTTATAATAGTGAGCAGTCTTATTAGTGAACATGTTCTAGAGAGTAACCTTTAGCTGAGAATTCTGTTTTGCGATAGTGTAATGTTTCTCGTGTGTTTTGGAACAGAACACTTCCGGCTTCCCTTAATCGGCCTGTGATGCACGTGTTGGTGCATGTATTTTCTCAGTTGAATCTTTTGCTGCACAGTCAATTGGAGTCATGTTGACTTGCCATATTGGTATTTAGGTGTGGAAATGCATGTGGTGAAACTGGAGTCTCCAGTCAGGAATAATGGTGTGATATCTCATGGCAGAGTCAAACCAATTAAGGAGTCTTGGGTCTTGCAAAGTCTTGCAAAGACAATATAGTTATTGACTTTCAATAACATCCAATCATTAGTTTCTGTGTTTCGGTTACGGGTATATTTTTCTTTTGGGACACGAAATGGGTTTCTTTGAAGTTCTTCCATGAACCGCCCTACTTCAAGGCTGCTTACCATTTTAAACTGCAGTTGGGTTTTGTCGTAGGGTGAGTATGCATGTATGTGTTTTTCTTCAACTGTTACATAGTCTTGGTTTTTTTTTTACTGTAGTACAGTTAAATCTCAGACTGCCAGAAAATGTGGTTGTGTTGTTATTATGGAACAGTACATTTATTCCAATGGACTTTCCATCTATTAAGGGGTAGAATGGCAGTGCCACCAAGAGATTTAATTATATAAATTATGTTTTAACATTGTGTACAAATTAATGAATATTATACTGAAGGCATTTTAAACTTAATCATTGTGCAAAGAGTTCTGAAAATTATTCTTTGTAGGCCTTTGTCAGTAATGTCAATATAACGAGACTATGAGTTTGCTGCACTTATAGCTTCCCATTTGGGACTTTTCCTTATTATCTCACTTGGCAAAGGCTAGGTCAAGGGGAAAATTGGTCACCTAATCATAGGTTGTCCGTTGAGTTAGTCTTTACACTCTTAAGACATACCTGGAGCCGGACCATTGTATTTTAACCTCATTTACAATATTTTAATTTACTTACTGGCGGCAGTGTAAATGCATCCGTGATTGCTGGCTGATCAACCCAATTTTGCGCATGCCAGCATTCGTAACGCCACTGAAGTGGGGAATTATTTCAAACATAAACAACAATGGTCTCTAAGATGATAATCTGAATAATAATAGTGTTCAGTTGACAGAGTTGACCACGTATCTGTTGTGGAAATTGTGTGAGTAGGCTTACTATACAAGTCTAAATGTTGGCAGCAGCTGTGCGAATAGGCCTACGCTACAATGTAGGCCCAGTGGTCAATTTCAGCATAATGAACCGGAACACCGTTCCGGCACCTCAGCAGGTAAATTAGGCGTAACGCCGTTTCGGGCAGTTCCACCACGTTTTTACTTTGTGCTCCGAAGTGCTCTGCAGCTGTAGTATTCGCACATACGAAATATGACCATGTTAAAGTAATTATGAGCAATTATGGGATGTATTCAGTGACCCCCGCACCTTATGACTCGCCGAAGCACGTGTCCCTGCACTTTCTACGACTTATGGGCTCGAGGGGGCACATATTTTCATTATTGGCGCAATCACATCGGCATTTTTGTGGCATGCTAGTCAGCTTCTATCAAATGGTTCATAGACACCAGTTGTCATTCTAGATGCACCTTTACTTATTCACATTGACGTATTAAAGCAAATAAGTAATTAGCTAGGTTTACGTGTATTTTAAACCGTCACAGCCCAAGGCTTCTGCACTCAAGTGTACAATAGTCGGTAGCATAATTTAATAATTGTTATGAATTATTAGTCTAGTGTTTTGATCGGAAAGGTATTGCGACTTAACCAGTCACTAGTAACCTACATCAAATCTTAGAGGTAGAGAAGAGCTCAGCCATGCCTGGAAAGCATGTTCATTGCGGCGAACAAGATATCGCAACATTATTCAGACCTAAGATTTAAACAGCAGCCGATACCACGAATGGTAGATAAGATTTGTAGACTGGACTGAGTGGCTTAAGATCCACGTTGTGTCAGGAAAGACGGAACCACATCAACTGTCTTTGTGCGAATGATAGACTTTAGCGATCTTCTAATATTTTTAAAAATATCTGTGCATTGCTCTTGCTGTAGAGCCTATAGATGTGCCTTGTTAACAAATTATTTTGATATTCTAGACTAAATTTAAAACGTATTCTTAAAAATTATAACTGAAAGTAAAATGATAAATTAAATATATTATTTGAAACACGAAGGCTACAACTCGGTAGGTTTTCGTTTGGCTTCATTAAACGTAGGCTTTAACAAACACAGCTAGGCCTATACGCTGGCTTCCTGGTATCGGCTACAAGCTGGTACTCCTCATATATGTAGCCTACAGAGCGCGCACAGGTCATCTGCCGTCAGATAACTGTCCTCCATGGTCACATCTGGGACTAATATTCCATATTAGTCCCAGGTCACGCAGCTCTGTTAAAGTCCGTTCCTCTCTTAAACCAGCCTTTGCTGGCAAGTAAGTTGTCCCTAGTAAATGTCGATTTTGTCTTCGGCCGGCGGTCATTCACTGTTGCCGGTCTCTCAATCTGGAACTCTCTACCTCCTCTTGTTCGCAACTATCTCAGTGAGCCGGTCTTCCGCTCAAATCTGAAACCTACCTCTTCTAGTCTGCCTATGGCTCTTAATGGTTGCCCGGCTTCAAGGTGCACTTCTGAACTTTCTGTAAGGAGGGCATTATCAAATTACAGTTGTACTGTATTGTTTGGTACGAACTGAACATAAAAGTCTACATTCTTAATAGGTGGCCTATAGCCCTATTCCTTAATTAATTAATAGATAGTCTGCTTTTGTTTGTACGTTATAAAATAGTAATCAATATTGGGCTACACTGAATTTCTAAGGTTGATATTTCAACAGTAGGCCTATATATTAAGCATATTAAGCACAGATTTTAAAACCAACCTATGCCGCCATGCGTGCACCACCCAATAAACCCATCATCAGACCAACGCGCGCACCGCCGCATCAACCGATCAACAGACACAAGCGCACACCGCCCAATTAATCGATTAACATGCCCACGCGTGCACTGTCGCATCAACCAATTAACAGACACACGCGCGCACCACCCAATAAACCTATCAACAGACCCACGCGCCGCACACAGCCGCATCAACCCGATCAACGGACTCACGCGCGCAATTACCTCATCACCAGACCCACGCGAGAACAGACACAAGTACAGGCCAACCGACCCACGCACGCTTGTGTAAAACGTATCGATTTATTAGCGTTGTAAGCTACGAGCGATAACTTACGACGAATATTTTTGTACGGTGCCAAGATTATGTCCTGATCGAAAGACGTTTGGAGCCGCTAATCAATAGAAACATTTTATTGTTCTATAGTAACTTATTCTATTCCTAGGCTTCTTAGCTGTTCAATCTATTCTTAAAGGGATATAGTTTAAAGAATTTTATTTTTAAACACAGATTAATAGTTATTATCGTTTACGCCTAGTAACTCGATTACCGCCACTTATCAAAGAAGGCAATATGAAAATGTTAAACTTTATTGATTGGTTTCATAGATACATAAAATGCATAGGCGTCGACTACAAAGATGCAACTGGAACATTCGCCCTAGTACTTGTCAAGGCATTCATATTCTTCATGTATCATGCCTGGGAGAGAGTGTGAAAGAATTCCCTCCCCACAAACTGTTCTTCTTCTGGAACCAACACGCCATGGTGCAAATGTAGCGGAACGTAATATATCTTCTCACGAGGTCGGAAGTGGAAATGTTGTGAGACAGGACACTGTCTCCTCCTTCGGCTCATGTCCCTCTTTATAGGCTCCTGCCCCCTCTCGTCTCCTGTGGCTTACGGGCCGAGAGAGGGGCAGGAGCAGACAGAGGAGTCCTTGTTAGTTTGAAATGCCAAAGAATTGTCTACGTACGACTATAAGATCTTTTTTATAATTTATTATTTTTTTAAAGAAAAAAATCCTTGATAGGCCCCTACTAAATTTCTTCTTCACCCTATCTCTGGCCATCAATTATAGAACATAAAGGAATGTAGTTTTCTTCAATTAATAAGTTAAAACCTTAAAATAGTAAAAGTTGCCCGCTACTCAACCAAATTGAACAGACGGTAATACTTGCATGACCCGCTCACAACTTAAGGAAGTTTTCTGCCTAAGACTGAGGCATCAAGATGGCTCACTAATGAAGAAACGGCGTGACTAGGGCACATGGTGAATTCTGGTCTATTATAGCCTACCTAACGCAGCCACCATCGTTATCATATGAATAGCTTAAATTTAAACAAGAATCAAAAAGAAGCACACAGAATTGAATTTAGGAGCGTTTGAAGCTATGCACAGGAAATTGTTAAAATTGTAAACAGGAAATTGTCAGTGTTGTATGCAAGACATTAAACTTCAAGACCAAGACGAGACCGAGACAGTGAGGTACCGAGACCGAGACAGTGAGGGACCGAGACCGAGACAGTGAGGGACCGAGACCGAGACCGAGACACTAGGGTCAAGACAGTTCGAGACAGTAAAAGACAAGTGATCCTACATAAAAGGCTGTAAAATACTACTGTATCAGGTTTCGGGAATAAGGTTCATTTGTAATTTTTGTAAAAATATGTTATAATGTATGTTGTATCAATTCCCAAAAACAGTTTTTATATTGCCGAGTTTTATCTTTTTCAATAGGCCTGTTTCTTCTTCGGCCTACCTTCTGAATAGTATAAAGATAGCACGTATGAAATCTTCTAGACGATTTTAAGCAAGCAAATTCGATACCAATTACCAAACAAAATTATAAATTTTCGCATATCCTTACTCACCCTGAGAGTAAGACTGAAACTATAAGTTGTTCCGATCGTTTCTGTTATAGTGGTTTTACATCAATGATAAACTAATAGCCAATTGTTTGCAAATAGGCCTAACTTCAAATTGCGTAAACGCAAACTTCATGATTTCACGTTGTTTCTCAGACATTTTTTCACTTTAAGACAATTGAATTGATTTCCGTATTATGTGACTCACGCGTTAACCAAAATCATCGTTTTTCGTAAATTCCGGTTTCAGTTTCTAGCGCAAAATTTTTAGACAGTTAACGCGAAACTTATCGAGACCGCTTGTTCGAGACAGAACAAGACTTTCACTTCAAGACAGTTTCTAAATATTCGAGACACTACCTCAAGACCGAGACCGAGACAGCAGCCTTCCAAGACCGAGACCGAGACACTAAAAAACTGTCTCGAGACCGAGCCACAGTCTCGAGGCCATACAACTCTGGAAATTGTTAAGAGTGGATTTATAAATATTAAATCAATTCGCCAGGTGGCAGCTAATGATGCTGGTTTTGGTTCACAACGTATTGTGAACTTCAATTAAAAAATGAATGTGTGTGGTACATGGAATATCGAATTGGCAGGCAAACAGCCAAAAAAGCATAAGCTCCAAAAGTTTGTTATTATAATGAAACCTTCAACCTATCCCCATCCTACACAATATAACGCTAGCAAAACAGGAACTCACCACCTACCCCTTGGGCGTTATATAGCATGTGAACGGCCCCTAATTATGGTTTTTGGTAGCTTGCTGTAATCACTCCGCGGTGGCAAAAATGTCGCACGTGATATCGGTTGCATACACTTGCATTTACCTATATGCATGATAAAGCCGATAGGCCTACTTCCCGCATTGAACAGTACCATCTTTGCATGATTATGACGGCATCGTCAACAACAAATGATCATTGTTATTTATAAAAATCTTCCCATAAACTTCGCCCGTGATAACATTTGGTGCTTTATATTGCTCAGTTTGGTAACAGCGTGAAAAAGTGAGACTTATTATGGCGTTTTTGCCATGGGCCCTTTGATCTGCCTGATATATCTGTTTGCCGCTAAGAGTCTTGGGGTATATCTGCCGCTAGGGACTCTTTGATCTGTTAGCTGTTATGGGTCTCTTGGTGCAACGGCCGTCGACTGCTTGACGCCGACGAGGGTCCGTTAGATCAGTTAGCTGCTATCAGTTCTTTGATGTGTCTGCAATCGGCTGCTTGCCGCTATGGGTCTTTTGATCTGCTTGTATTGACGAGTCCTTTGATATACTCTATAGCTGTGCATGCTTAACTGTGCATAGAGTCCGAGGGGACTCTGTAGGGTCTGAGGGGAATCTGTAGGGTCGGGGGTACTCGATGGGCTGTAGGCTCCGTTGGGACTCTGTAGGGTCCGGGGGGACTCTATAGGAAGGTCCTTGGCTATATATAATAGCGCATTTCTGTACAGGTTAGTCAGTCGAGGTTCAGTCGAGTTGAGTGCGTTGTCAGTCGCGAGTCAGTCGGAGTTCAGTCGGCAGTCAGTCTGAGTTAGGAGTTCAGTCGGAGCAATATGTCAGTTCAGTCGGCTTCGAGTTGTCTAGAGTAGTAGGTCAGTCTGCTCGAGTTGTACTGTAGTATAGTCGATGATGTACGAACTTTCCGTGTATTCTGTTCCCTGCTGTTGAGAAGAAACTTTGTTAAGCTCTTCGAACTGTGCTCCTTCTTCTGTCGAAATATACTTCCTCGCCGTCTGATCCTGCCATCGACCGTCAAAGGGCTGTCGCTGTTGAAACTGTTGCGAAGACCCGTGCCAATAAGCCAGGCCTTACTCCGCGGACATTTAGCAAGAGGGAATGCTTCGAATTCGGCCTACTGGGTGGTACCAGTGAATAGAAGGAGGCATTGCAGTCTTCCCCGGGGCGTGTTGCCGTATCTTGCTGCTTCTAGGCAAGCGCCCAAAGTCGAACGAAAAGGAGGTTAGCCATAGATTGGTACCAGAATTGGATTGAAGAAGACACGGTTTCAATTCGACAGCGATGGGAGACGACGAGAGAACGATTATCTACACGCATCTGGACTTCGCCGAGCTGCCAACCGACAGCTCGACGCCGACCGGGCAGGGAGAAGAGAAGAGAACACATTTAGCTCGGGACCGACCGCTGGAAACTATCGACTTTGACGATCCGAGGCCGACGAAGCCGAGTGCGTCGGGGAAAGCAGGTGAACCAACTTTGCCGCCGAAGCTGCTAGAGGGCGTCAAGGGTCTGCTCCGAGACCGACCGTTTCAGATGAAGCCGGACAAATTCGATGGGACTGTATCGCTGGCATCGTTTCTGGGCCAGTTCGAAGCGTGCGCCCGACACAACCAAGTGGAGTATCTGCGCTGCGCTCTGGAAGAGGCCGCCACTCAGCTGCTGTAGGACTTTGGAGTGCGTCCAGACGCGACTTACGAGTAACTGGTGGAGCGGTTGCGTTAGCGTTATAGGACGGAAGGCCAAGCCGAGACTTTTCGTGCCCAGCTGTATTACAGACGTCAATATAACGGGGAGAGCCTGAACGACCTGCTGCACGAAATACGTCGCCTTGTCGTCCTCGCGTATCCAGTGCCATCCAACGAGGTTACCCAAATCATCGCAAGAGACGCCTTCTTGGAAGCCATAAAAGACAGGGAGCTCTCGCTCAAGGTTCGCGCGTGGGAGCCGAAGACTCTAGACGAAGCGTACAGAATCGCGCTTCGTCTGGAAGCCTACCAGACGATGATGGATCCGGACGACTGAAGGCGGCCGTCGAACCGGGTTCGTGGGACTCAAGAGACTGACGAGAGTCCGCGGCTGCAGTCCTGGTTAGAACAATTTCTGACCAAGCAACAAGAAGATCAGCGACGCTGGCAACGTGACTTGGAGGCCAAGTTCGATCGGAAACTCTGGGAGCTGACGAGCCGAACTACGCCGCCGGGTGATCCGGGTCTGGCCTTTCCCCCGCTGGTGCCAACCGGTCGGGACGGACGGGAACTGACTCACGCCGAACCACGCCATCGGGGAACCAGGATCTGGACGTTCGTCCTGCTGGCGGTGACCAGCATTGACGGACGGGGAACTGCCTTCGTTTTGGCCGGGCTGGTCACTTTGTCCGTGAATGCCAGCAACGACAGGAGCGAAGGAGGGACGACGCTGAACCGAAAAATGCCGATACGACGCTTCCGGAGTCAGCGGTCGTCAACCACACTACGAGTCCGAGAACGCCGAATCGAGCGACCAGCAATGCGTCTATTGCCGAGCAACACTCAATGGACGCCAACAGTTGTGCGTGGTCGACACTGGGTCTGAGGTAAGCTTAGTGCCGGCATCTGGTGTGGATGGGGTCGAAGTTCATCCTTGTAATCGTTATCTGATGTCTGCTAACGGGTAAAAAAATGTCCTCGGGGAGATTACCCTACCCCGTAAGATACGACCAGGATTCGCAATATCCAGTGCTTTTCTCGTATCTCGTACCAGATAACCGAGATCATGCTGGGTGTGGACTGGCTGAGGGAGCACCGTTGTCGCTTAGGTTTCGGGTCCGGGGCGTTATTTGTTGGGCGCCAACGTATTCCTTTGGTGAAGGGTAATGGGGCTATGTGGCGCAGGCGTGTAGTCGTTATCGAAGATGTGGTCGTTTCGCCAAATGTCAGGGCGACATGCCCGTGCGAACAATGTACGGCAATTTAGCTTCCGTAGCACCAGCATGGATGACCGAGGCCCAAGAAATTGGGCCGGGGGTTCACCTCGCTCGGGTTGTTATGGGCGACAGCGCCGACATGACCTGATTGAGGGTCGTGCACCTAAGTGACGTCCCTATCCAGTTCGATAGGGATCAGGCGATTGCGGGTCTGAACCCGTTCGAGGTAGAGATTAGTCAGGCGGCTGATGAGGGTCGAGGGCCGGGCGGCGAAGCGTCGCCGTTCCGGGAGATGTTAGCGGATATCCAGGAAGAGGTGACGCCGGAAATCACAATGCGATTAGGAGAGTTGCCTATTGGCCAGCAAGGTTGATGGCTAGAGAAGCTAGCCGAGAACGAGTTTCAGGTGGTTCACCATCCCGGGAAGAAGCATGGCAATGAGGATGCTTTGTCGCGGCGCCAATGCCAGCAGTGCGGGTCCGAAGACTGGAGCAAATCTGCGGCCGTCGTAGAAACAACGGATGGCGATCGACCGGATGACGAGTCCTGTGCTGTGGCGCGGTTGACGGAAGCGCAGCGGGAAGATCCCGACCTTAGAACAGTGAGGCCATGGGTCGACGAGGGGGCTCAGCCTCCGAATCTACTAGGCATTTTGCGGGAGAGTGAGGCTGTGAAGGTGCTGTGGCACCAGACGGACCACCTCTATATACGGGACGGGGTAAATTACCGTAAGACGCCCGATGAGGTGGAGCAGGTCTTAGTCCCAAAGAAACTCCAGAAGGAATATCTGGGTCTTACGCACACTGGATTGACCGGGGGTCATTTGGGAATCCGTAGGACTCGCTGGCAAGGGAGACGCCGGAGCTATTGGGTCGGGTGGTCCCGGGATGTTAGACGTTTTGGCCGACAATGTGTCCAGTGTAGTAGATACCACCGTGGGCGTCCGCCCCGCCAGGGACCACTGCAACCTTTGCAGTGAGGGGAACCCTGGGAGAGGTTGGGCATCGATATTACTGGTCCTCACCCTCGGAGTAGAAGGGGGCATACCTTCATCTTGACGATAATGGACAACTTTACTAAGTTTGTCGAGACTATTGCCACGGCCAACCAAGAGGCGACTTCGGTTGCGAGGACTTTGGTGGATAATGTAATTACCCGGTACGGGGTCCCGCTTCAGATACTCACGGATCAAGGCACGAATTCCGAGGGATAATTTATTCCAGGAGCTGTGTCGGTTGCTGGGCATAGACAAGGTCCGAACTCTAGCTACCATCCTAGTGGAATGGTTTGATTGAGCGCTTCCATAGGACGCTCAATGCCATGCTTGGTAAGGTCCTGAACAGCCATCAGAGAGACTGGGATGAATATTTGCCCCTAGTCCTGGCCGTCTATAGGGCGTCGCCGCACTAGGTGACCGGCTTTACCCCGAACTTTATCATGTTCGGTTGGGAAGTCCGGGCGCCGATTGACCTGGTATACGGAAGACCGCCGGATGTGGGGTCTAGTGACTTCGAGTACACCAGTTACGTTAAGGACTTTGTCGAACTGGTGCAGGAGCAACAGAAAACCTCTGCGGAGCGTCAGAAACGTGCATACGACATGCGCGTTCGTCCAGCTGAGTCTGCTCCGGGAGACCGCGTCTGGTATTTCACTTTACGTCGATACCAGGGGCGTAGTTCGAAATGGAAAAAAGTGTGCTGCGGTCCATTCATCGTCGAGCGCCAGTGTGGGCCGGTGAATTATAGCCTTCGAAAGACTGCCAGTTCACGTCCATTTGTCGCACATGTAGACAAACTGCGTCCGTGCGCGGATACAACACCCGCTGAAGTGGATGGAGCCAATTCGACTCAGCCGGCTTCGAATGACATGAACGACAGGAGTCACACGTCGCCCCGCTCGCTACCGGTAGGCGCCGTGAAGGACGCCTACACTACTAGAAAAGGGGGGACTTGGGAGGAGGGATGACAGGGCTGGATAAGCGATCCGATCACCGGATCATGAAAATTAAATTCTTGCCCCAGTACCTCTTACCAAAAGTCGGCGCCTATGATAGACTACATAAAAGGTCAACAGAGGCTATGGGACTGTTAGCACATTATGATGATTAAATTTTAGTCAGACGTTTGTGGAAGTAGTAAGATAATAATAAAATATTCAATTACCGTTTACACGATTACTTAATTTTCATGTTGAAGTAAGAAGCGGCATGCCTCGTCTGACTCTTGCCTCGTCTTGAGAGTTAGGCTATATGCCTCGGCACTCGCCTGAGTCTTGTCTCATACTGGCTACGGGCCTGGTTGTCTGTTTGGTCTTTTCTATTACCATTGTTTGGTTTTCTCTGCGTTGATCAATCGGTAAAATTGCCTAACTTTTTTAGTTTATATCCTGGAGATAGGCATAATTCGCCATCCCTTCATTTAATTTGATTCCTGCATGCCTCAGACTGAGGAACATTGCTGCTTCTGACACAATGAAACTAGGCCTATAGGCCTATATCTAAGAGTTATTATGGGCTAACATTGACATGTCTGTCTATACTTGTCTGACCACGGGGCAATTGATTTGGAACCGAAACTGTGCTTCTGTCTATTAATTGTGTTCATGTCAATTTTATTTATAAGCGCTTATATAGGCTTACTCTCATGCATGAATTATAAAACTTTTCAAGCTATTTCATGTTGAACATATTTGGTTCTTGGTTCTCCTGCGTCACCATCGATCGGTTTCTTCTGGAGCGCCATAGATGGCGGGACTGGGGTGGGAGAAACGCCCGTCCTACAGTTCCACCACCTCCGCATTTGCAAATTGACCACTTTGTAGGCCCTATAGGCTTACACAGAAGCTGCAAGGTCGACTGTTGTCGTTCCCCTACTCGAACTCATTTTTCACAAATCCTCTCCTGATTCCTCCTTTTCGCTTCACCTTTTAAGGCGTTTCAACTCAAAACACCATTCACCTTAACTTACAATTTCCTTCTCACGGTCTCTTTGTCTCCTTGTTTCCCTAGTCATGTCCACTCTCCCGTCATTCTCCCAATATAGTAGGCCTATATACCTAGGAGGCGTGAGAGGCAGTCGTCGAGAAAATTTATGAACTACTAGTGTCGGTCGGTTTATAACAGTATTATTCGGAACTTGAGTCAGAAGCCTTCTACATGTACGTGTATTGATACTGTCGGATTTTAGTTGACCTGAAATTAGAAAATTGTTTTGAACTGCAATGGTGTTGGTGTCGCCTTCCTTTTAATCATTAACTTCCCAGCGTCGCTAATCCCTCTGCAAGCGGCCTGCGGACAGAAATTGTCACCTTGATCTCGATCGATCCCTGCAACTAGATGAAGCCTACTCTGTCCAGCCTTCTAATGTAGGCCTAGTTCTTGAATTTAGGGTTCTTCTAGTTAGTAAATTGTCCATGTCTTAAAAATGATAATAGGGCCTATCTCTGCGACGAAAACGTCAAACCAAGCGCTGTCTTAGTGAGCATTGCCTTCTATATCATGCCTTCGTTTACTTGTAGGTCGATTGTCCAGGACTGACCACAGTAACTGTGCAGCATGGCCACTCAATCCTCTGCTTGATCCACCGGATTTCGACCTGGCACCGGGAAGAAACGTGAGATTTGACTATTGCGGACTTGATTTGGCATAACGCCATGAATAAGGTGGTTTCCCTTTTGTAGGCGCTGAACATTTTTCGATCTACATTAGGCTGCATTACATTACAGACAAAATTACCATTGATCTGTTTAGGTCTATATGCCTACCGTAGGCTATACGTATGCTATGTCTGTTGTTCTCACTGCAGCTCGTCTTAAAACCATATGCAGCTGGGCGTTAAAGCCTAAAGAGTTAATTGTTAAAAAACCCGGCCCTAGATTAGACATCACATCACCCACTCTCCACGACAAAATTATAGGCCTACACCCATCCATCCAGGCTCGGAGAGGCTTATCCTTTCAAATCTGTCTCTTGATGAGACGAGCAAATTGAGATATTAGGAGAATTTAAAATAAAGGGTAAGGGGATAGGCCTACGTTAAAAGCTAATCCAATGACTTTGGGGGGTAGATGCCTTTGGCTTTAGTGAAGCGCTTTAGAAATGTGGAGATTGCGCTTATGAGACGACTGCGGTTTTAATTCAAACCTAAGCATGCTATCGGACTAAATACTGCGTGCTTCGCTAACCTATAAGTGGATTACTGCGACTGGCTTTTGATTGATATATAGCAGCACAAATGGATGCGTTTGTCTTGCGCGGTATAATTTATAACGTGGAAATACTCGATGATGCCTTTCCCAGAGTTACTGAGTTGAGGGCATAGTTTATGACGGGGAAATATTCATTCGCAAGTTCCTAGAAATTAAAGGTTCTTTGGGAGGTCTTGCGTTTGAAAGGCGTCTTCGTCTGAGAATGATGTGCGATAAAACTTCAGGAAAATGTCGTTTGATAACACAAGTCCTACGTTAAAAAGTATTCATGTATTTGTTTTCATTGAAATCGCGCTGTGGATTTTATGTTCGACTGCGACAATTTCAGATAAATGCAAAATCGGCTGTAACGAAATGAAATGGGTAAGTTTAGTTTTATTTAATTATGTAAGCAACTTACTACCTGAAAGCACCTTCTGGCATTAGCGTTTCTTCACTTAGAAACTAGTCTGGCTAGTTGTAGTGACATTTTGACACTTTGACTTTGTTTTCATTGGAGTTACGGAGGTGAATAAAAAATTATTGGTATGTATTGTAGACCCTAAGATTACAGAGCCCACTCTGGAAGCAGACAATTTTTGACCCCATACATCTGAGACTTTGATGAAATGTTCTTACATTCTCAATAATTATTGGGTCTATATAACATGCATTTTCTTTAAATCACTGACATTACTTTGGATTACATTTTTATATGTGAAGCACTTTCAGAACATACTTTTGAGGACTTTTATATGGATTTTGCCAGGTTTAAGTAGTGCAGTGATATTTAATATTTGCAACAACAACAGCAACAACAACAGCAACAACAGCAACAACAGCAACAACAACAGCAACAACAACAACAACAACAACAACAACAGCAGCAACAACAACAACAGCAGCAGCAGCAACAACAATAATAATAATAATAATTATAATAATAATGAATATTGTAGCAGGTAACAGCTAGTCTGCATGAAACGGTCAACCATTAAAGGTATTAAATATTTCATCACGGACAGCTCAAAGGCAATCTAAGGCCATCTTAAGATGCACTTCTTTAAATCTTTTGGATTGTCATGTTAAGCATCCAATTCAATTTTCAGTTCAATATTTAAATTCAGATACAAGCAAACTGTATTATGATGTTAGAACCGAACATTGACGTTTAACAGTTGGCTAAGTGCTCAATAGTTCACCCAAGAGGGACAAGTCCTGCTCCAGACTGGGTTACCGTAATTGCAAATAAATTCCATGCAAGCGGTTTATAATATCCTTATGGGTAATGACATATGCAGTGTGCTTATAAGTCATGACTTAAACTGCTGGAAACAAAATGTGGACAGTGTACAGTTGCAAAGTTTGAGAAATCAATTATTGAACACTTTATAGTTGATGCTTCATTATCCTTAAATAGACTGGGGATATATAACTTGATCAGGTCAGATAAAAGACTATTCCATAACGTTCATCTTGCACATTTTATTGAGAACTGTTTAGCTTTCAAGCAAGTAGGTTATATTGTTTTGAGAAGCTCTTGTGTAATGCACATGCACAGCAAGATCATGATTAAAATAATTATTACATGGTGACATTCAATTATGAAAGCGATACCTGACATGTTTGAAGTTTGTTTGAATTTTTAAAAATTAATATATTATGAGCCAGGAAGGCAAATTTGTTGCTAGTTTTCGAATGCACATCAAGCACACAGTTCAGAAAGCAAATGCTGTGACTTATTGCATCATTATAGAGTAGTACAGGTTCAAGAGGGTTAGTTTGTATAACCTATATTTGATATGGCATATTTTGACAATTTTTTTACAATAATTGTTCTTGGGGGGTCATCTGCATAGCAGTGGATAAGACACTGATGTGCAGAAGAGAGAATGTGAGTTCAAGTCCCACTACCTGTAAGGGTTGTTTTGCTAGGCAGTGATGTTGGCTAAATTAGATGCATAAAGTGTTGGGTACCTTGCATGGCTGCCAACAGTTAAATTCGACTCCTGTAGTGACTTGTTACAATCTGTTCATGCTCTACTTGTCATAATACTGCGTTTTGTCAGTTTGATTCAAACAAAGATATTATTATTATTATTGTTATTATTATTATTCCATATAAGATGATGGATGATGTATATATATGCCCTATACCGACAAATTTACATGATGCAACCTGAGTAATAGATGTATCATCTACATCAATTTCCATATCATATGAGGGAGGAATTTCCAGTTTAAATTAGACAGTACCTAATTTTTATGTCTCGATTAATTTTCCTACATACATATGTACATCCATTCTTGCATGCTTATGTACTTATGTATGTATGTACATAGCATGCATCATGCATGTTATGATTGCTTATCCTTCTTCTGTTTACCTATGCTGCTTAATGTATGTATGGACTTCCTCAATTAAAGGTGTTGGATTTGAACAGCAAGGCTAAATTTTGCCAAGATCAGAGAGAAAACACTAAGTTTTACATTACGTAGTTGCTTGTTTAAAGGCTGTAAGGCAGCTGTAATTTATGCGCGCCCTATCAAACTAGCCACCAATTTTGCTGTTGGCAGAATAGACCATTAGCAATTCAGCTGTGAAGGATTTGGCTTCTAGTTCGCCTGGAGCTGACTTCTACATAGATAGAGTTTATTGAAGTCTAATGCAAAGCTTATCTATTTCTGTGGATATACAGATATGTGGACTGTACTACCTTTATTCTCATGGGCCAAAGGGACTGATGCAGAGAACTGATTTTAAGCCAAACAGCTGAGTCTCACAGTTCAGAAAAGGACTGTGAAGAATATTATTTTGGAGTAATAACTGTCATGGAATAAACTGATGATTGAATGGGTTGTTTGATGGTGGGTGCCAACTGCCTAGGTGAATGCAATTCTGTATCAGTGTTGATTGACACATGTAGATGGACAGACGGATGGATGGGTGAACGGGATGGATAAGTAATAGAATGAATGAATGAATGGATCAACGAATAGCGCATTCAATTACAATTTACACTACAGGAAATCAATCATTAATTCAGCTACTTCAGTTGGTTGAAGAGACAACTGTCTACGCCCACGACTTGACCTTGATTATTGAAATAGGACTGTATAACGAAGTCTGTTACTAGTACTGTATATACGAAGACAGCAAGACATTACACATTTCGTACACAGGTGGACTGGGTTGGTAATCTTCTGTCCTCTAGTGATGAAAACCTTTCATAACTCGAACCAAGACCCAATGATCGCTGCATGAAAGATTTTCGACAATGGGTTGCTGGGGTCACAGAGGGTCGGTTATGATTGAACCTATGGTTAGGGAAAGACTGTAGATGACTCTGGAGAAAAAAGACATGCAGACCAAAACATAGACATGAAAAGCAATACAAGATAGGGATAAGCCCTTGTAAGTAGGAATAAATTCTAGAATACAATTAAGCCCTCCTTAGCATTTAGTATCCGCATCGACTGTTTCCATAAGTGACCCTTTGGGGCTAGTCACAGATGCTGGTTTAACTTGGATTAAATGACCCACTGACCACTTGTGCTAAGAAGTCTTCTGGACTGCTCTCCCTTTTACTACTTCTACTTTGGCTCCTACTCCTCCTCCTTCTACTACAACTACTTCTGCTCCTAGTTTTCCCTCTATTCCCCTACAGCAGCAATTACAGCTCACATCAAAGGAAGGAGGCAGTCTAAATGCAATTATATCTAGCTGACATAGAGACATATTCATATGTACATGCATACACCTACAAATGTACATACATACAAGCAGACGGACATGCACACACATATTATATTAAGGGAGTTTAACATGCATGTAATAAAGATTTGCCATTATGTAGTTGAACATGTCAGCCCTGACTAATTGGTTTGTATAATGTATATGCACATAAAAATGTATATTATTTTACACGTTCTTGTGTGCTGATAATGTATATGCTTGAATGACACTGCAGTCATTCAAGAATTGACATTGATCAGGGATATTAAGTCTGGACAAATTATGAAGTCATTAAAGAGAACTGGGCTCTGGCAGTGGCTACAGATTATTCATAGCAATGTTGCCTCGGCCACTGTTGCTGGAGAACATCAGTCCCCCCCCTCGAGGGTTCTTTGACATCTAAATATTTAGAGGTGTCTACTTCCAAGGCTTCCAATTAGTGATCAGTGAGTGGCCAGTCGAGCTTCCCCCTCTTCAGGCTGCATCTGAGAATCTTTTAGGCTTATCTGTCTCTCTCAGATTGGACAGGACGATACGGTAGGCAGTCATTCCAACGTCGGATCCAGGGACCAATCCAAATATTCTCCATTTCTTTTTATGGGGTGGGACGTGCCATTTATTTGGTTCTAAAGTGGCAGAATGTTGCCGTCTAAATTTTTGTCAAGTTAAAGGGGTTATATAACAGGCGATGAACAGAAAGGTCACCAGAAATTCTAGAGAAGTTAAAGATCACCAGAAACATGTTGATAACTCACAAATGTCATCAAAAGGTTTTCTGCCAAGTTAAACACAGGCTAACGTGCTTTACTGGTACCAGAACCCATGGTAAGCACCTGGAGTCGCCTGTAGCTAATTCCACTCTTAGTTCCTCACTTGCAAAGACACCAATACAAAAAGACATGAACACACACACAGTGCATCGGGAAATAATCCCTTTCCATATGCTTCTATTTGGGAAATGGCCCTCCACATGCTTGCATCCAAATGAAAAATGTCTTTTCTGGTTGCATTCGTGTATCAAATGGCCCTTTCTGCATGCATACAGGTCGAAAGCAGCCCTTTTGATACAAATTGGAAACTATCTTTATTCTGTTAACACACAAATGTGAAATAACCTATATTTACACAAATGGGAAATAGCCTTGATTCTGTTTGCATACAAATGGAAATAAACTTTATTCTGTTTACATACAAATGGGAAATGGTTTTTTTCTGTTTACACACAAATGAGATACTGGCCTTTATTCTCTTTTGCATATAAATGAGAAATGACCCTTATTCTGTTTACATAAAAATGGGAAATAGTTCCTTTCCGGTTTCATACAAGTGGCAGATGGCCCTTTACAGCATGGGCGAATGGATGAGGCATGTTTGAATTGTTGCTGTAGAACTCTGTTTTGGAAGTTCTGGTAAAGCTCTTTCTTATACAGAACATCTTTCGGTTGGAATCAATTTCCATGCTATGCAGATGTTTTCAGATTCTTCGATGGCCTTCGGTATTTTCTATTGCAGACACACAGACACAGACACCAATTTGATTTAATGTTTTTCCTAATCATCCGGAAATCAATCGGAAATAGGCCTAGTCGTTAATGAGATCCTGTTAGCTACAGTATGAACACACATTGTAGAATCAGCACAGTTGTTTGTCCAGTTACCCATAAAGCATGGGCTCCAGCACTTTAGGGCAAAATAGGGCAGCAATTACCCCTTGTAGAATTTATAGGCAAAACTTTTGGCTCCACATCAGTGCCGTGAGAATAACGATGGTGTTATTGTTTTCATGCCTTAAGCGCTTTTAAATTGTAATTGTAATATCAAAACTTCTAAAGGGCCACTGGAAAGCAAATTCGGCGCACGAGCTTATTCACGAGTGCTGCGTCAAGTCACAGAGGCTGTCAAAAGGGTAGTGCAAAGGTGGTCAGTGTCCGGTTTCCAGTTAGTCAGAGGAGGCAGAGTGGCAGTTAAGGCAGGTGATGTTAGGCTGAGAATTGGAAAGTATTGAAAAGTAGAGGATCGGGATAGAAGTTTTGAAGAGGTAAGACTTTAGTTTCGGGTGCCCCATCAAAGAATACAATTAAACATTCTGCTGCTGAGGGCCCTGGGGCGGTTCACTATCACTGCGCTTCCAAAGCTTCTCAGTGTGATGGACTGGCAGAATGATATTTCAACTGCAGCCTGGCCATAAACTAATTTTTTTAAATAATTTGGTTTTCCAGTCACCCTAAACATAAATCAAAATCAGTGGCGTCGCTACCACTGAGGTGCAGAAGCGTGTGCCTCCCCCGGGTTTTTACTTAAATATTTGTTTCCATTGATAAATAACCTGCCCCGCCCGGCATCAACAGCGTTAGCGCAGAGACGACTTACGCGTACATGCTTGCTGTAACCACAATTCCGCGGTGGCAAGAGTTTCCCGCGTGATATTCGTTGCATAAACAGGCATTAGCCTACTGTGTGCACGATTTAGCCGGTGACTTCCCGCTTTGAATAGTACCATTTTTCTTGATTATGACGGCATCGTCGCCAACATATGATTATTGTTACATTGTTATTCACAAAAATCTTACAAACATGACTCATCAGCAGAAATTGCGGACAATATAAAAAAATTCCAAGCCCTCCTAAATACACACACCTTTAACCCGTTGGCCTTGGAAGCTGAACTCCTACGCATATGATTCTTTTAACGAAATTGGGGTCCGAGTGTCTTCCATTGGGGGCGATATTATAAGCGTGAAGTTTCCTTTCTTTTTCAGTGCTTATCAATTTTTATTCAACGCTAAAGCCTTGTGGCCTTCAATGGCACTTTTTCGTTGCCCCAGAAGACAAGACCTGGCGATCCGGATACCTAATTTAAGATGTTAATAATCTCTAGATCGCTGGTGGAATGAAGTACCAATTGCTATAAAAAGATAATAATTATTAATTGTTATTATTAGTTTAATTATAATAGTAATCAAGAAATCAATTAAACTTGATACTGCCTCTTCAAAGAATCTACTCACAGGCACTCCAATCCAACCACAGCCAAATGAGACAGATTTCATGGAGGAATGGATATGAGATAAGAGTTATAGTGGGCAAGGGAAGAAGATCTAAGTAGAGTCCATTAATTATGGTCAGGACAACAAAAAAGTAATTTGCTACTATCATTACTATTACTGCTACCACAGTACTTCCGCTACCACTGATGCTATCACTGCTGCTGCTACTATTACTTCCCCTACTACTACAACAACTACTTCTTATTATAATGATAATAATAATAATAATAATAATAATAATATGGAAATATGATAGGCTTATAATAAGAAAACAACTTTCCTCCATCAGCACTTATTTATGACCATCTGGCATAGGGTCTATCAATCTAATCGCATTTTTGCATCACCTCCTGCAAAAAAATTCAGCAAAGACATTATTTTTCCCGAACAACCTTGCCTAATATGATTGTGATTCTGAGAAATCATTCTACACCTTCGATTCCTTCAGTAATTATAATATTGTTATTATTCTTTTTATCATAAATACTAAATAAATTGCTAATTGTTTAATCCAGAGGAAATAATTATTCCTGCCTAGGATAAACGTCATAAACAAAAAATTAATAAGTAGGCCTAGCATATAATATTTGTAGGAGCAGTTGTAACTTTCAATTATCTGGTGTATGACTATCGAGGGTCGGACGAGTCTACTCTGGGACTTTTGCAAAATGGATCTGTAGAGTTTTAATAGTGGATAGACGGCGACGGGGAGGTACGACGTGTCGGTGGCGGCTGTGTTTTGAGAGCCGTGAATCAATTCAGCGCAAGGCACGTTAAGAGGAGGAGCAGCAGCTAGCAGCGTTTGCGTCCTCTAAGAATGTTTGCATACTCGGTGCAGCATTCCCATATACCGGGTCACTGTTATTTCCAATTCTCACAGAAGATTGCCCGTCCAATCGCCAGACTTATTGTAAATAACGAACTTCGGAAAAGGTTGAACGCGAGCCGCAACCGTACCTGTTCGTGTGCGTGCGTGTGTGTTTGTGTGTTCACCCATGTGTGTCTGTGTGTGTGTTGTCCGATGTGTACTTGTAGGCGTTCGTGCGCCTGTGTGTGCTGCACAGAAAGTTGATGGGATGTGCACATGTTCCTGTCTTTTATTCGTAGTAACACCTGGGCAAGCAGTAGATATGTACCTGGAAATGCCAATCCATCTTGGGCCGCATCTTGACTGCGTGTGGTATAGATATCATCCTCCGTTGCTGCACTAATTATGTGGACCGAAGGCAGCGTGCACAACCAACGAACGCCTCTTCGTCTGAGATGTTCCATGTGCGACTTAGATTAGTCGTCGCCCGGGCATCGCCCACCGACTGCACCCAACCTACCAAATGTTTAAAAATTAATATGCACAAAAACTTCAAGGACTTATGTCTATGTATTGTAATTTGTAATTGTAATTACGACTATTTACAGAGCACTGCCGGTTGCAAGTTACTTCTAGGGTTCTTTATAAAAACAGCTCACTGCCAGGGCAATTGAGAGCAACTAATGCTCGGGATTATATCGAAAGTACAATTCCACTGGTTTTTTGAAAGCACGAAGTGTTTTGGTTTTCTGAATGGTTGCAGAAAGATTGTTCCACTCATGTGCACATTAATAATATACATGCATGTGAATTTATGTATGTATATCATGTGTGTATGTTTTTGTGTATGCATGCATGTTTGTTTAAGAAACTTTATGTAGCACCTTTTTGTCTACTACAGAAGATGATGTGCTTGTGTGTGTATATTTCTACTTATTTACTGAATGCCTCTTAATAACCTTGCACTGGTGCAAAGGGACTCATACTTTAGGCATTATTGTTCAATTTAAACTCCAGAACTCTGTGGTTAGTATAAGATTTATTTTGAGTGGTCGTTTGATGCTGGGAGACATTTTAAATTTAAAAACATCCTAACAAATTATTAAAATTATTAAACAAATGAAGTTAGTTATATAAGAATTTAATGTTTGATAATCTTTTTTATGATTGTGAGCAACTAACAATTGAATTGAATCTACCTTAACATATAACATCTGTGAGATGAGAGTAGAATATAGCAGGTTCATATTGGCTGAGAGCTTAACTGTCATCTTTGAAATTGCACTAAGGAGCAAATGCAGGGTATTTTGTAATCAGGCACTTTTATATCGCCACAATAGTGACTGTTTTAGCTACTCCTGGAACATTCAAAGTACACTTGGTGCACTTACTAGGTGCGTTGTAAGTCTGCTCCCAGTATAAATCTAGTTTACTCGAGCAAAATCGGTGCTGCTAGTTAATTAGGTGCACCCTCAATTAATTTGCTCAAATTGGTTGTTCTGGATAACTCTGAGTATACTCGGAGCAGATTCGAAATACGTCGACTTCGTAAGAGGACAACAGGTGCTAAGAAAAATAGGACGTTCATAACAATAACAACAACAATAACAACCACCACAGCTGTCATATTGGTCATCTTTTGCGTTCAAATGGTTCCCACTTCCCCTTCCAGGAAAATCATATATTTCCTCTTGTTGCCGTGGCATTCAGACTACCTTCTTCCTCTTCATCTCAGTTGCCAGCGCTGTGAACATTTACAAGTACAATACCATACAACACAACTAACATTTATGGCGCGCCAAATAAGTACAGCAGCTTCTTTGTTGCAGTAACTAGCATTTTATTTGTGAGGGACGAAATTGCTATGAACAAACCTAGGTATCGTATAACCAGCACTTTCTTTTGCTCTGACTGGATATAATTAGTATTTTCTTTGTTAAAGTGGAGACAGTTGTTAATGGGTTTCTTTCTTACCGGTGAGGTATTTTATTGCTACAGACAGACAAAGACAGAGACGCCGTGATAGGGATATAATAGCGAGATAGAGATATGGTAGAAAGAGGGAGCTGTTGGTAACTTCTTTGTGTCTGGTAGTAAACTGCAGTTTGAGTTTCTTCTACAACTGGCCGAATTGCGGCCGGCGCTTTCAAGTTCCCATGACCGGATTCGTTCATTTCGGAGCCGATCAACTGGTCCCATAAATTATCCACGCATTGTCATGAACGTGATATAGGATAGCAGCAGCGGCAGCAGCAGCAGCAGCAGCAGCAGCATCCGTAGAAGCTGCTGCGAAGGGAAGAAGCAGCTGGTTGGAGAGGAGGCTGACGGGGAAGCTTGTAATGCAAGTGTGTAGTGAAAGTCTAGAAGTAAATCCGCCGCCCGCTTCCAGCCATCTCTCTGTATATCTGTTTGCGTTTGTTCCATTATACTGTCTGTCTGTTTCTCTGTAGGTGTCTGTGTGTGTGTGTGTGTGCTTGTCTGTCTCTGTGCGTGCATCTGTCTGTATGTCTGTTTTCTGTCAAAATTTATATTAGTCTGTATGCATGTCAGTTCTTTTGTCAGTCTGTTTGTCTGTCTGTGCATGCATGCTGGCGTGGAATGCCATACATGCTGTACTCTGATGTTTCATGATTAACTTATGGGCCTTGCCATCTCAAATTCCGAAGTGCCCACCTTTGTATCAATTTGCCTTTATTCTGCGGCTTACATGTAAGACTCCCTCCGTCTTCCTTGATCTGTGCTCGTCCTCTTCTGTTTCATCCATGCCCGTCCCTCTGGAGGCGGTCCCGTGTCTGTGCTTCTAGCGCCCTCTGGTTCCATTAACCTTCGGCATTTACACTGCTTAATCTGGTTTAATGGTTTATCTCTGATCCACTCCAGCCAGCTTTTGTCTCTCCTAATTGTTCTCGGGCAGTTGTTAATTTTCCGCCATGTTTGCTTTGCTTTGTTTATTGATTATCAGCATTTTCTTTTATCCACGCCAGGGACAACTTATTTACAGACCTTTCCGTTGGATTCTTCAGCCCCTGCTGGGGCTTATTAGCGCTGATCTATGGGGATCGGTGGAAAGGGGAGTGGGTAGAAGATCGAGATCACAGAATCAAGAGTTCTACTCTTATTCACAACTCATTTATTCGCGCTTGTGTACTTTCTCAATTATATTCATTTCAATAGTTCGCTCACTCTGGTTGTTGACATACATGTATGTGTTCTCGCTTTTTTTATTTAATGGCGTTATTCAGCTTTCACTGAGTTGCTCACCCATTCATTTTTATATACACCCACTCTCATAGTGGGCATTAATTTTTATCATGTCCAAGAGGTGGAAGTGGGATCATATGAACACTGTTGGTTACAAGCTTGAGTACCGTTGCAGTTTGCATATAGTAGCATTAACATTTAGAATTTTAGCATCCATTCCCATGACCAGTCTTTCAATCTACCCAGATCCTGCTGCAGAATCTCTTCATCTTACTTGCTCTTTGCATTTCTCTGTAGTTTCGTGTCTACTGCAACTATTTTAATGACCTTTCTGTTATATGTCTGATATTTCATTTACAATGTTACATAGATTAATAACAACATTGGCCCTAACACTGATCCTTGGGAATTCTGCTGAAAACTGTGGCTCAGTCTGTTATTTGGCCTTTTAGCACAATTCTCATTTTATGACTAAGGACTAAGAAGTTCTGAATCCATTCCGATGTCAGTCTCCAGTTCCGTATCTTTTGAGTTTACAAAATCTATCTATGGTGAGGCACCATATCGAAAGCCTGTTGTTTTTACATAAAGACAACATAAAGCTCACACTATTCATCTTTTGTCCAATCTTCTGATGGTTCAAGCAGATTAGTCAGACATGATCTGTTTCTAGTGAATCAATGCTGATTTATTGACGAAAGTTCACCTGTTTCTAATTGCTTCAGCGTTTTATACCTCAGCAATGATGCAATAAACTTGCATGTCACTAATGTCAATGACACTGGACAATGGTTCTCTGCCTTAGTTTTTAGCCTCTATTTAAATATAGAGATAACATTTGCACACTTCTTCGCCTCCTTCCCGATGTCTACAAGGCCATTCAACTGACACTCCTAACCCTCTTTGATGTCAGTGCAGCGTTTGACACTGTGGACCATGATATCGATCTTACTAGAGCGATTGCGTATCATTTGACTTTCTGGTCTGCTTTCTCCCTGCTCTTCTGGCTGAAATCCTTGCTTAGTGAGCACTCATTTTGTGTGTTCCACAGACCCTCAAGGTCCCGCTGGGCCCCAGACTTCATGGCCTTCCATATAGGGCTCCTGTTTGGACCCCTTCTGTTCATAAGCTATTCCGCTTTTGAGCTCTGTGGTCCCACTCTTAGTGCTCGAGACTCCCTCCACTCGACTGAAGAAGGTCTCCTCTATGTTCCTCATGCTTGCACCTCCACCAGACAGAGCCGTGCCTTCTTTGGAATCACCTCCCTTTGACCTCTGCTCCCTTCCTGAAACCTATTAACAGGCATTCTTCGCATAAGACGGTGTTATTTAGCCAGGCTGGGGTTGGGATTGCCTCTGAGTGGTCCCTTTGTATTGCCTTCTTTACATAGGGCTGAGCAAGACCATGTGCCTCAGTCATCCATCTTCCACATCAGCATCAATTACACAACTGAGGAATTGGACCACTGAGGTATAAAGATGGGAACTGTGATCTCACCCCTTTCCTTCTCTTTGTTCGGGTTGTAGTTGTTCGTCCTGTCGTACTGCAACCTTATTACTTGGTATGAATCGGATTGTTCCCAATACCCACCCATTAACTCCCTTCGGAACGCATTCCCTCCCTCCCCTTCTATAATACAGCACCAGTGCAGGTTATAAGTGCCAAGTCAAGCCTCTGGTGAACGAGTGAGCAGCTGTCTCGGTTGTTAGAAAGCCATTTAGTGAATGGTGAAATCTGAGACAGAAGAGGCAATGTCAGTTTCATGAGCCATTTGGACTTTCTTCCAACTTGCCAACTGATATTTTGATATTCGCTTATTCATTTATGCCTTGTGACTGGAAACTCTTAATAGGCTGCTGCTGCTGCTGCTAAAGAAGGCAATCCCAACCCTAGCGTGGCCAAATAGCACCGTCTTATGATGAGAGAAGAACGCCTGATAATAGGTTCTAGGAAGGGAACAGAGCGTCAAAGAAAGGTGATTCGAAATCGAGGGGCTTACCACCGAGAAGGCACGGTTCTGCCTTTTGGAGGTGCAAGCAGGAGGAACTTAGAGGAGACCTTGTTCAGTCGAGTGGAGGGAGCCTCGAGCACTAAGAGTGTGGCCACAGAGCTCGATAGAGGTCTAGTTAATGAACAGAAGGGTCCAAAAAGGTGTAAACGAGACTAATAAGTTATGGTTGAGTGAACAGAAGAGAGGTTGCTCATGTGCGGCAACCCTTTTGACACCGAGGTCCTTCCAATAAAAATATTCTTGATGTCAGTTGCGGCATCAGTAGACTCAAAAGCAACGACTAGAATTTATTGAAAATACATTTTATTGTTGAATAATCGTTGTGAATAATTGCATTTATGCCATGTATTCAAAACTATCGAATGATAAGCCAAGTTACGAACGAATCGTTATTCAACTGACTTTGTCTTTACTTCATTTCTACTGAAATTGCAAAATATTTCACAGGCTCTCAGACGGGTCACGGGACACTTAAAATCAGCTCCGCAGGCATGCGTAGTGGACACACAAATGTAGTCTAGATGTAGTTTGGCTAGGGTTGCCAGACCTCTAGCAAATATATACACATGCATATAATTATGTAGGTTGTATATGCACATGCATGTATATATGTAGGCGCATGTGTGTAAATTTTAAAATGTCTAAATGTATGTTTGTGCATGTTCGTATGACTGTGTTCATCTAGGCATTTAGATAATACTTTGTAAGATCCTTTCTGCTGCATAAGTATTTGTTTACTACTCTGTGAGATTCCTTAAGCGTATTAGAATGTTTGACTATTATTTCCTTGAAGCGACCACCAATTGATGCCTTTGGCATTACGATTATGGGGCTATAGAGCTCATTTCTCAATTCATTCATTCTTTCCTGAAGAGGATTTATCATAGTATTTTCGTCAGTTGCTCCATCCCCGTCCAGGCCCGTCGAGCGAAAAAATACTTTAGATTAGATTAGTATATTTCACGTGATGCACCAGATTTAAAACCAGGGACGAAGCGCTGAAATTCCGTCCCATTTCAAAGACACAACAGACGCAGTTCTACGCTTAAAGTGCTCGCGATAGGCGGCATTATGGCATTTTATACTCCGAAGTTCTGGCATTTTGGCTACCAGTATTGGTTCTCAAGCGTAATAACATATATCGGTGGTAAGGATGTTTGATCTGGCCTGGCCGCCGGCAGGGCGAGTGGTTCTCTACGAAGTCCTTGCGGTTCCAGTTTCAACATGTGGCTCATGCCATCACTTTTCCGGCTTCCATTGTGTTTTGTTGTCTTTGCGGATATCTCAAAACCGATAATGGTACAGCGTAGTCTACATTATTTACATTATGCTACAGATTCGCCCAATAGACAAAAGTATTTTTACACATGGGTGAAACGTGAAATTCACCAACATCTAGAGTATATATCTGTTCCGCTTAATAAACCGATCGGGTGTGGATCCATTTGTCTGACTTCGTCTCACTGTCTGTCTTTCATTTATCCTGTCTTTGGATATGTTTTCTCGTATCTTTGCCTTATGTTCTGTGTTAGGATTGAGTCTCACTAATTGCCAGCTGTTCAGATTTACTGGTTGAACATGGGCATTAAATATTTAAATGAAGCAGAAGCTGATGTCTTGTTAATTACATTCCAATAAAGCTGACATTACTAGGTGTGATGGGGAGAAAGTTGTCTCTTTCGTATGAGTTTGGGCTTAAATAATGTGCCAGTGTTCTCCTTTCCTCTGGTCTTATAATCTGATTTTGATACTTTATCCCGTCTTCACAGGACTTAATATCCTTAGGACTACCTGCTCCACATCTTGATCTCGTCTTTCATTTTTTCATGACATTAGATTAGCTCTCTAAACATTAGAGTCTTTATGCAAAATTTCTCGTAGCTGTTTAGACCTCCTTTTACATCTCTCCTCCTCCCTCGATGACCTTTGCTCTCCCTGCAGCACTACTTCCATGATGGGAACATCATTACTCCCACTAATACAAGATGTTGCCCTCATTCTAACAATCCTTGTACAATTGCAATCTCCAGGCCTTCAAACCATTGATCACAACATCCAATTCAAGAGACCTTCAACCTGTCATGGTTTTATTGACATTGTTCTTGTCCCCTGGATACAGTTCTATCTCTCCTCCTGACCATCTTCATTACTATATTGGAAGCATTGTTCCAGATCATGCCCTCATTGATTTGCTGAGTTCCACAGTGCTGTGTTGTGGTTCACTCTTTTTGCTCCTCTACTCAGCTACTTAGTGAAAGATTCTCAGTTGAGCATATTGCCTCTGTGCTGATGACATCCCACTATTCATTGCTTTCTCTCTGACAGTTTCACAGACTTGTTAGATTATAATGTTCTTACACTGTAAATTTAAGTTCCATATCTTTGGCTCCCAAGATTGTAATTTTTTTACAGATAGATTAAATATTCTGCGGATTAATCAAAATTTGATGACATAAGTGCTCCCATCCTTGTGTGTTGGCCTTCTGCAGATTATTAGACATTTGGACTGTGATTGAAAACTGAATTTGAAATCCATGCTGTGAAAAGATGAATTGGCATTTGGTAAATAGTTTCATAGTGATTGTTGCTCGTCTTAGGACAGGCAAACATCTAGTTTAACTGCTATAAATAGAGACATAAAATGAAACCTTTTTAGTCTCAGTAAGTGTATTTATGTATGTGCATGTTTATGTATGTATGCATGCACTTCTGAAGTGTTTCTTTAAAGGCTTGTAGACTAGTTTTAACTAGTAAGTATGTTCTTTAATACTCCACTTGCAAACATACAATGAGATATACAGCAAAAGGCAATTGTTATAATACATAGAAGTTATTGAAGGTAATAAAAAATATTAAATTGTTGAGTTGATGATTGTAATGTATGAAATTATAGTGTCACCAGTCATGTATACACAGCATCCTACTTATAAATCCCTTTCCAGTCAACGAATCACAGCATGGTATTTTCTTGATTACCTAAACGAATTCAAGAGGAGTATCCAGTTACCCATTCAGATACGTTAGCTTTAATTTTCTTTTACTAAACAGCAATCCACAGCAACCCCACAGCGACCCCACAACATCCAGGGCAGAACTTCTGTAAGAATTGGAAGGCATGACTTGTCTAGGCTTTTCCAACAGATTTTTGCCTTTCACAGCGAACCTCCTGCTGTATGATGAATTGATTCGTTTAGACGTCAAATGCACACGGGACTTGATGATTTTGAAGTCCAGATGTTGACGTGAGATGTCGAGCAAAGTGTTGGCACTTAGCCGCCACAATTGTTGGCCTAAGTGTGAGAGTAGCTTAAGTTGGGATTAATTTAGCCGAAGCTGTTGGTTATGGGAAAAGAGGAAAAGAGGAAGACTGGAGGAGTAGGTGATGAGGGCCAAACAGGAATCATTGTTAAGTGGATCGTCTAGTTAGCTGCCACATGTGTCGATGGACAGCTGCAACGTCATTGACATCAACTTGAGATAAGTCATGTTACTGCACACAGAGAGACACAAACAGATAGACAGACGGACAGACAGACAGGTAGACATCAGTATGAATGGACGGACGGACTATTAGACATCGACCGACAGGTATACCAATAGACCGATCGACAGATACAGAAAGAAACAGGTAGACAGACATGAGCTGACAGACAGAAAGACGGATCGAGATAGGCAGACAAACATATATGGAAGACGAAAGACCAGTGGATGCATGGACAGGCAAGCAAGCGTATACCCACTGACGGGTTGGTAATGAAGAATGAGAAATGAGGTGACTGACTAAGACATTATAGAGAAGGCAGGAGGCGGAGATAGTAAATGATGGAAACCGAGAATACTGAGAGATCTCAAGAGAGACAGGAAGACAGACAAAGAGATCCAGAGAAACGTATAGACGCGCATATATAATCTACCCGATAAACCGTGGACAGATAAACAGCTTCAGGTAATAAACGTGTGTAAACGCGGCTGGTGTTTGAAAATTTGCTTGTGTTGCGGGCCCTTAATGCGAAATTTCTTCTCGGAAGTCTAAGCTATGCACACGCATCAGGCTAATGGTTGGGGTATCGGGGTACTAATGGCTTCCATCCTTCGTTTCTTTAAGAAAAATTCCTCTTCCATGGCCAACACATGTGTGAACGACTACTTGCACAAGCACATGAATGAATGTCACGACTGTCGGTATTCGGAAAGCTTTCACGACGCCGTTTAGCAAAGTCCTATATTTGTTAATCGTTTGCAGGTTTTATCCATCATCTGCGCTATTAGCGGCAGCTACGTTCAGTGTACTGCGTCCCAGTCCTGGTAACAGTTAGCAAGCTACATGTATATGACCCAGTGCATTTGCCAGTGGAAAGGGTGATCTGTGGATGATTGTAATTTATGTATTCGCCTTCCCTGGCGTCTGGTTCAAATCCTGTCAGTCTAGTGTGATAATAAGAATTGTTATGAGGAGGAATGTGACCTATCATTTATTCAGTAATTGTTAGACACATTTTCTGAGTTGAAGCCAAGGTACCAGCTCCATCACACCCCATGACAAGAACAGCTGGAGTTATCACTCTGTCACCACTGTTCAGTGTTCATGACAGTTCCTTTAGATGTTAAAATTTTATCCAAAATGCTAACTGAGTTATGATGAACTACAGGTTGTAGTGGTGCCCTTGCATGAAACTCTTGACCTCTCAGATCACCTTCTCTCATGGTCAGAACCCTGTTAATGACATGCCTTACTTTAGATAACCTTAAATTGCCCTGCCTACATTACCTTACATTACATTAGACCTACCTCACATAAAGTTTAACAGCTCTTACTGAACTGGTTTTTTGTTTAGGTATGATGGGAATTCTTCACATTTGTTTCATTTATCATGTGATCCCATCACATTGATTCATTGTCATGTGATCTTGTGACATTAGTTCATTTACAAGGTGTTCTCATCTCTGAGAGCCTCGTCATTCTAAGCCTAAGATAACATTATTTTGACGGATTTATGTATTTTTATTTATTTATTAAATTTGTAACACGCACAAGGTCACACCTAAATGTGAATCTGAGGCGCAGATAGTCAGTCGCCAGGAGAAGATGCAATTAGATTATGCAACTGATGTGAATGCTTAGCAGCACATGACAAGGCTGCAACTGGAATCGTGAGTTACTTATAGGGTGCTATACCAGTGCTCATACATACATACGTACCTACATGCATGCATGCATACATACATACATGCATACATACACATGCAATATATATACACATGCATACTTACATGCATGCATACATATAAACATGCATACATGCATACATACATATGGTACATTCATACATACATGCATAGTGCATACATTGCTGCCTTAAGAGTAGTATTCATTTCAGGTACTTTCAATAAAATTATGTGTCTTAAAAATTCCATTAACTTCCGTTCACAGATGAAATGGGTAACTAATTGATTAGATTCTGATGGCATTAATTAAGGACCTGCAATACAAGCCAATTTTCAAACACCAGCCGCATTCACACAGGTCAATTAGATAAACAGCTAATTCTAATTGTAATCAATTACCAGATTTCAATTGATAATTCTAATCTTTAAGCAGTTTACCAAATTATGCCAATCTCTGGTTTTTGGTATGTATTTATGTATGCTTGTATGTGCTTGAAGCCTTATTATACAGCCTATATTAAATTGCTGCTTTGCCTAGATGTGTAAACAGCTGCGTTTTGACAACACGTTATTTCAATAGACGAAAATGCAATACAATATAGTTCTATCATAAATTTGTTTAAATATTATTTTTAGGATTTCAGAGAAACTTCTGGTTGGCATGATTGCAATGTTACCTGCCGAATAGAACAAGTAAGTGCGGTTCTTCAGGTCTGCTGTCTCAAAAGTGTGCAGTATGTTTAACTTTTGACTTGTTTTATATATGTGTTTCCAATTGTTTAGGCTGAATTCCTTAGGAATTGATTTCAAGAATCCTTTTCTTTCTTTAATTATATTTTCCTTCTTACCATGAAGGTGAAGGTAAAAGTGATGCATTTGTTCATCTCTCTAGTCAAAATCTTCAGACTCCAGTGTTTAGGTCAGCCACAGTGGCATTCAATCTTCCTAGCAACCACCCTTATTATTATTATTATTATTATTATTATTATTAATATTATTATTATTTTTTAAAATTATTATTGTTTTTGTCCCAAGGTAATTCTGATCCCTCAGATGATAAGATAATTGTCTGGAGACTGAAAAATTGGGTTGTCTGGAGCGGTTACGTCTCCACCGGTTCAGGCTATTATTATTATTAGCAATATTGATATTAATTATTATTACCGGTTATTATTATTATTATTATTCCAGTGTTTAACAACATCTTATAGCATCATAGTACATGCATACACACATACAACCGCACTTCATTACAACCAATCTTTATAACAAGCAGCCTGACAATTGAGTTTGTTGGATCAACAAAGATTTCTGCTGATGGGGACGTGTGCTTCATTTCTTGTCTTACAGTGTTCGAGAGGCTGCTCTCTGTGGAACCAATCGACCAATGGCAGCTGCACCAATGGCTGTGTGAGTGTCATCATCTTCATATACTCATCCTCATTTGCATCCTCATTAGTATCAACAACATCATCATCATCAGCAGCAGCAGTCACTATGACAATGATCATCTTTGACCTTATCATCTCTCTCTCATCGTCCCTCATATGCATCTACATCAGCATTGTCCTCCTCTTTCTCCACCTCCTACCCCATACATGCATGCATGCATGCACACATAAACAAACACACATGCCCTAATACATGATTACATTTATCACTCAATCAATCAGCCATTTATTGAATTATCTATCTAATGATCCACATTCAATGTCATACATATGCACACACATATTTGGCCACGCTGAAGTTGGGAGGACCTCTGAATAGTCACCTTGAAGAGGTGCTATACACAAATTCTCATAATGAATGAATAATGAATGAATGAATACAATCCTTGCATCCATATAAGCATACTTGCACTCATGCATACAGTATATCAGTACGCATCTATATTCCTTTATGGAACCAGTCAGGTCGAGAAATGCTGCACTCATCAGCGCCTTGGATCTGCTGCTGGTTCCCCTATCCCATGCGGCAATTCGGATACGTCATTCTTCCTCTTGGAATGGACCATCCTCATGGAACAGTCTCGAGTCGTAATTAGAACTTCACCAACTAACATAACTCGAGACATTTTCAGATATGCCTTTGTTTAGATCTGTTAAAAGGGCGATGCCAGTGAGGTTTACAATTGAGCTATTTAAGTGTTCAGGTGCATACATACATACATACATACACATACTTACATACATACATACATGCATGCATACATACATACATACATACATACAATGTCATGCATACGTACATACATTCATACATGAATATTTACACATGCACACACACATACATATATGTACAATGTACAAAGTGTTTCCGTTAGAGCCTAAGTGGGAATTTTTGAATCCATAGAAATTGTCCAAAACTTTCAAATGTTCTGACTAAACCCAATGTGACCTCCATTTTGAGATGAGTTACGTTCTAAATTTTCTAGGTAAGGACCGTTAGTAGGGCCACTTTTTTTACTCTGCATGCACATACAGAGTTGAACGATGGTTCTACTGATAAACATGACAACCGCAATATGACAATAGGGCAAACTTTACTTGCGAGTTACTTTGTGCTTGTAGTTTGTACACCAACTGACGAAACAGGGTTATTAACATTCTGCCGCCTGTCTGAAATTACAAACGTTGCTGTAGCAGAACAATTATATAGCTCTTACTAGTAGCTCCTCAACAGAAATTTCTTTAACACACACACTAACACGCATGCATGCATTATATACAATGTATAAATAAAAATATATATATATACATATATATATATATATGATGTATATATATGTGAGGCAAGGGGTCAAAACCTGCCGCTTGTCAGCTCCTAGTTATTGAGGCAAAGGCTTAAATAGGTGAGAGGGGTCAAAAGCACAGAAAATCGTTTTTTGGTATATTGTTACAAATAAATATGTCATCTTTCAATTTCTGAAATAAAAATATGTTGAATTCAGATATTTAGTTGGAGAAAAATGACTTTTAATGCATGTGGTGTCCAGATTTACATTGATAATATATGCACGTTTTCAGAGGTGAACGACCTCGATTTCTTACGCGGACATGCCTTAATTTGCAAAGTAGCAAACAAATTTTGATGCTGTGTGCTTTATTTCATGCAGAAAAATTTTATAGCCCTGTATTGCCCAGCAGAGCTGCGGGGTAACCAAGTAATGGTTGCTAAGATCTTTGATGACACGAATATTCTGAAACTTTGACTTCGATTATCTCTGTTGTTGTGATTATATTAATGAAAGAGTCAAAAAAGTATAACTTAAGTTAGATGAAAGTTGTTTTGATTCTGTAAAAAGTATTTTAAAGCAGATGCATTGTAGAATATGATTTTACAAAAAAGTCAAAAATGAAAAGTGATGGGTTTTGACCCCTTGTGTCACATGTATTGATGTGGTCGAAGATGACAAGGAAAGTGTGATAGCTAATAATTTTTTACGATGAGGTAAAGAAGGTAAGTTTTGTAAGGAAATAATTTTGCAATAACTAATTTTTTTAGACTTTCTTTGAATTTCAGATTTATGTAGTTCCTCTTTTGGGATAACTCTGCTTTGTACATGACTGTTGCCAATAGAGTGTTGTGCCTCTATAATTAATGTTTACATGGACATGTTTATAGAATACCTTTAAAAAACTCTTTAATGCTCTCAATGGATACAATGATACATAGACTTATAGACATGTACATGATCCTCTCTTGTCATGAATTTTTGCAGGTAATCTTCTCACCAAGCACAGTGGGAGTAAGTAAAGTTTTCTCATCTACATTTCAGATTCTAAAATGTGCCATATTCGACTATGTGAATTGTAATAATAATCGTAATCTTGAGATTTACATCACCAAAAGAGAAGTTGTTGCAAACAGGCACTCAGTCAGAACAAAATAAATGGACAGGTAAGGTCGAAATTGGATCCAGGTCAAGATCTGAGGGTCAGGCAGGCAGACAGTCAGACGGCTACAGTGGATGGTGTTTAGAATTGAAGCGGCCAGAGAGATAAGAAGAAGAGGTGGACTCAGGATGCGATTTGTGAAAAGCAGTGTTTTTAGTTTTGAATGAACTACCTGTGGAGAGAAATCTTGCAAAAGACAAGGCTATGGAGAATTTGTGGGATTGATCAGATAGTTGTTGTAAGTCTGAAGGGAGTTTATTTTGGAGGAGCAAAATGACTATGGTTGTTTAATAATTTGCAAATGTTAGGAATGTGACCAGAAGTGTCAAGGCGGAAGGAAGTTTTTAGCAAAGAGTTTGGATAATGAATAACTCATGAAGGTTGGAGGGTTGGGTCTTAGGTTAGTTATAGACAAGTGAAAGGACTTTGAAATCTACTTGTTCAGTTATTTTGAGCCAATGAAGTGATTGTGGAAGGAGTAATGTAATGGTGTTTAGGGGTGTACATAGTGTCAGTTAACTCAGTTTCAGCAAGAACATTTTGGACAGCTTGAAGATTGTTCATTTGGGTGGTGTCTAAAACTGTCTATATTCCAGAAAGTAAATTGCAGTAGTCTAGCTTAGCATGTTCTAGAGACGGATCAATAATCATAGATGCAGTTTTGAGGTCAGGTATTGGCGGATTCTATGAAGATCGCAGAGATGCATGAAACAAGAGCAGGAAAATGGGTGATATGATTGGAAGACGAGGTTTGGTTTGCAAAAGCACATCCACATTGCAGAGAGAAGAATTGGTAAAGAATTTGTGGATTGGTGTAGAGTACAAGTCAAGGGAATTTGAGGGAACAGGAATTTTCTCTCATTAGCCTACAATTATAAATTCATTTTTGATTTATTGAACCACAAGAGATTTGAGTTAGCACTTGAAGAAGATCTATGCAGTTACATAAGCTGTTTGGAGATAAAGCATAATGTTGGCAACATATAGATGATAGTAATTGCAATTAGCAACTTCTAAAGAGCCAGTCAGTGTCTAATGCACATCAACCGACAATGGCACTCCATGACAAAGTGATAATTAATCAGGTCAACATCCAGAGCATCAATCTGTAAGGATGCTTTGATGAGTGAGCTGTGTGGGATAGTATATATGATATAAAAGAGATCCAAGAACATAGTATTGTGGGACTCCAAAAGTGAAAGAGCATGATTTGGGGCTTTAAATGTATTAATGGAGAAAGAGCAGTAAACTGAGAGTCTTTGCTGTAAGAGGTTTTGATCTAGGGTATAGAGGACTTCTGAAATATCAGGGAGGCAGAAGCAGGAAATTAGTTGATGAGCAAGGACGCTAAAAGGCTCATTGTAGATTGGAGACTGTAGAGGGAAGTGCATAGGGTTTCAGTTGAGTGGCACTTATTAAAGCCAGGCTGATTTGTGCTAGGGAATTAGTTGAAAATCAGACTAACATTGATGCCAGACAAGACAAAGTGTTCAGTTTAGTTGGGAATTGAAAGCAAGGTTAGGGACAAGTGGCAAGTTAGAAAGTACTTCTTTATCAAGTGATGGTATCTTGAGAAGAGGAGTGATTACAGAGTGTTTGAAGTAGGGGAATGTTAACAGTAAATAAGGTTAGTCAATTTTTTGTGTGGTGATGATATGAGCAAGGAGTGGTGCATTGGCTTTCATTTGGGAGGTAGGTATAGGATTAAACTATAGTGCTTGTTTTGAAGAGATTTCAACAGTACTCTAGTTTCTGATGTAGATTTGAAGACAGATAATTAGGATAGACACGGAGTGGACATGTCATGAGTGGGGTGGGAACATCAACAGGTGGATTGTTGGTGGTTTTGAAATGGGTGATTGAATTGAAAGATGAAGGTAGTAATTTGGCTTGTTTTTGAGTAACAGGTTGATTCAGCTGCTGAAGAAGATGGAAGAGAATTTTGAAGTTGGTTGGAGGAGTGTGGATGCAGGAGATGGATTGTGGTTTTCTGGAGAAGGCAAAGGATATCGAATTGGGATGAACTAACGAGGAGTAACACTAAACTAGACTATGACGCCCTACACAACACCACTCCACACTCCAAAACTAATCATAATCGTCAACTCACAATTTCTTGAGCACTAGTTGAAAACTTTGGGTAGGCAACAGCTCATGCATTGTATCACACAGCAGCACTTTTTGGCATCTTCTCTGCACAACACTACTCTAGCTTTATTTCTGTTCACACCTACTGGTGCATGAAGTTTGAGAATTAATGTACCTGAGCATCTACACAGAATTTCTTTTAGACGGATCTCTGTTGTATAAGGTGGAAGAGGAAATATTCTTTGTGGCTACTGTATGTGAGAGGCAGAGGAAGTGCATTGGTCACATATTGAAAGAAGATTCCTAATAGGAACTATCATATAGAGAAGAATCGTGGGAAAGAAAATAAGAGGAATACCCAGACGGATATTGCTGGATGAGGGTGATGGATGCAGGAAACTGACAGATGAAGCCAAGCATTGAGAGGAGCGATGCCATTATAGTTTGAATTGCCCAGGGACAGAGAACTTGAATAGAAGATGAAGATAACCGCATTTTCATGGCTGCTTCTCTGGGTTACCTAAAGAGATAGCACTTTTTTTCTTGCTACCATGATCATCGATTTTGTAATCAGTGACATATGCTATCAACTTTGGCTAACCTTACATTAGTGTCAGAATATCAGTAATTTACTATGTACCATTTTCAGCTACCATGTTTCATAATGCATGCATGTATCTGTAATTTTTATAAATGTATTTGGAGGGAAATAAGAATCTCACAAAGTTGGTTGTAATATTAGCCAGATTTTTGTGTTACTTCATCTGCACTCAGGCACTTATTACTTATGGTCTCTCAGATGATTACTGTATCTGTGATATTTCGACACTTGAATAGTGTATTTCAAGAACCTATCAAAGGAAACAAAGGACACCTATCACTAAAACACGGTTATCCATTCAACAGTCAGCTATTGCCCGTTTTTGTGACTGCCAAATTTTTATAACATGTTCAAAAAGTTCTTTAGCACTTTGATTAATGTTGTATGTACATTGAGCATACGTCATTTACATACATACGTACAGTGGTGGATATAATTATTGCGTCACCTGCCTAGGAACTAAAAATCGGTTTTATACATTTAAAGTCAGTGTTTTTTTTATTGATGTTACTCAAATTATTTTGTAAACAAGCATAAAATTTCACTAATTTCTGTTGGTCGATACAGAGACGAAGATAAGAAAAATTCATTGTTTTCACTCATTACGTCCTAATATTTTGTTGCACCGCTTCTAGCCTTGATCGCTGACAGGGATAATTATTTTTGCCACTGTATAAGGCACCTAAGGTATGTATGTACGTAAGAATATGCAGTTGCATTTCATTACATGATGCCACCTGTCATATGTGTATGATGGATATGTGGATGAATGTGTGTGCATTCATGTATGTATGTATGTATGTATGTATGTATGTATGTATGTATGTATGTATGTATGTATGTGTGCATTATTAGTATTAACTGACATAAAGTAACAATGTTATTAGTTATGGGTTTTAAATACTGAGCACAAAGATGAAGGACAAATGAGTTAATGGTCTTCCACCCTTGAAGACTTGCAACTAAAGGCATTCTACTGCATTCTGTGTTTTAAAGGCCTGCATCAATTTCCAATTGCTTTGCAGTCCTAATAACGATTTTTTTCTATTGTACTAGGTCGACTTCTGTGTTCAGAGTTGTTCTGAAGCAATCAAAACGTACATCCATGAAATGGCTCGTAAGTCAACCAGCAGTAATAGTATAGTGCATTATCAGATATACCATGAGGTTGTTATACCACTGGGTCCATCAGTCAACCTGCCATTTGCTTTATAGTCCCCGAGGTAGACTCCAATTTAGTATAAGAGCATCTCATGTTACTAGCTTGTTCTGTGCTGTAAATTATAATGACTTTTATGAACATTTCTCTGCAATAACAGTAATCTAAGTTTCTGTTACAAGATCTTCTTGGGTTTCGTGGTTTCCGTTACAAGTTTTATATGACCGACAAAATTGAACATTACTCGATTTTTTTGGCTTAAATTGGGTTAATACTACAAGAGTCTTTTTAAATCTTGTTAGCCTAATACATTGTAACAAGATTTTGTCAGTTTAGCCTAAGTAACTGTTTAAAAACTATAGATTTTAACACTTTTGACGATGATCTGCATTGGTTTCCCAGTCATTTTCAGTACACGCTCGTCATTAATTTTTAATAATAGTAATAAGACAATTTATATAGCGCCGTAGAACAGCCGAGGCGGAAAGAAAGGGTGCTGTACACCAGAAAAAAATGTCAATTAGAGTCGTGTGATTGTTGGAAAAGATACCACCAATTGAAACCACCCATTTGATATTATGAGATTTTTTCTTAAGCTACCTAAGTTTACTGTTACAATATTTGATCTCTTTAGCCTAATTTAATACTTGGAAGATTTTGAAATGAACAGTGTTGATAGGAATTGTTCAATTGTAGGGGAGTTTGCAAATCTGCCAAGCCCAGTCCTGACATCTAATGGAAATGTGTCTGTGCTGTTAAGATGGTCAGCAAATCCTGTTCCAGCTCTTGAACCTGGATTCACTCTGACATTCCTCCTCCAGAAACTCACCATAGGCCTCTCCGAGGACTGGCAGTTTCATAATTCTGTCAAGTGGCTCTCCGGACAGCGGGTCAGAGTGTCTGACCTTCGACCTTATGTCACTTACAAGGTCAGCTAACGTAGTTTTTTTTGTAATCAGAAAATTGCTTGAACCTATGTGAATGTTTTAATAATTTGGAATGATAACGTTTTAGAGAAATGGCACTCTTTACACAATAAATGTACCCATAAATGCAATCTTTATAATTTAAATAAGATTATTCAAACAACAAATATTAATAAGAATGTAAAGTGTACTTTGTAAGTCATGTTCAGACAGGAATTCTTTGACTTTTAGTTTCGCATCGTTGTTGTCATGTCTGGTGATGTCATTGTTTCATTACCGGAAAGTTCTCCAATTTCAACAGAACCGTCTGGGAGTAAGTCATGCTCTAGTTTTCATAATAAGTCATATTCTAGTTTTAATAACAAGTCATGTTCTAGTTTAAATAAGACATTTTCTATGTTTTATTTCATTTCAAAAGCTATTTTGACAGTAGGCCTATATTGGTTAGTGTATAAATAATTGATATAATGCCACATTATGACTGTATTTGCCATGAATTCACCCCAAATATAGTCCAAAATCACTATTTGAGAACAGAGGTCAAATGTGTATGAGCCATGTGGAGTTTTTATAAATGGGAAGGTGTGCTTTGTCAAGTGGTAAGCCTTCTGGACTATCAACCACGAAGTTGGAGTTGAAATCTTTGCCAGAGCGAAATGGTGTTTCTACATTTCAGCTAGTATTGTCTCCTCCTTAAATGAGCAATTTATGTAAGCTGCCATTTTCTGTAACCATATTGATTCTGAAACCAGGATGAAAGGAAGATTTTATTTATAATTGGACACCGCACAATTGTAGCTCTTTATAAAAGGCTTGCGTATGTCCTTTCAGCTCCGCTACAGGCTCCAGAAATGGTCAGCCTAACAACCACATCGACCTCAGTTCACCTGAAGGCAAAGCCACCGTTCTTTGTAAACGGTCCATTGGTCGGGTTTAAGCTGACGGTCTCACGAACAAAGAGAGAAAGTGATGCGCGCATTAGAGAAATCATATCGCACGGAAATCGCACCATCTCGGAGGTCATTACAATGCTCCAGCCAGACACAGAGTATGAAGTACGACTGGCTACAATCAATCGGTATGGCGTTGGTCCTGAGTTGGCTAAAACCGTGAGGACACGATCACAGAATCTGGGTGCGTTTCTCCTATGGCGTTCTAAGCATTAAGAGGTTCAGTTGTTTGTGCTTGTAGGCCTATGTATTGAGTCAAAATCAATAGAAATGCACTGTCCAGGTTTCTCCAATTTTGATCAGTTCAGTAGTTACCATAGTTATTGTGCATTATCACAGTTGTTTTTGACTTAAGGTCACCATCATTATCATTGTCATCATCATCATCATCATCTTCGTCATTATTTTAAGCTTCATCATCGCCATTGTCATCATCGCCATTGTTGTCATTATCATTCCTGACATCACCAATCGAAGTTATAAAATGGTAAATTATTTTAAGTCACTTATCAGATCTAGTGTTTCTCCTGGATTGTTATTCTTGTAGTCTTTTAATGTTTCTATTGAGTCATGTCAACAGACATGCATACATATAGTCATGCATAGATATTTAAATTAAATTTTTATGATGAGACCATAGCCTTTGTCATAGTATACATCATCATATTCTTGCAATCCTGTTAATGCAACATGGGACTTGTGCTGCCACAACCTTTCCAATTCTCTCTACATCATAGCTGCAATCCTAGTTGTCTAACTCATCTTAAAATCTTATTATACACTGTCTGTCCAGTAAATATGATTATTTTTTTGGTATAAACTTAGCATTTGGAGGATCTGCTTACTTGCTAATCTGTGCCGATAACAAGTTGTTGAGACAGGATTTGTCCGACATATTCCGTGATTCGGATGTACTCTTTGAGGATCCTGACGAAACTGTTCTTCTCACTGGTATGATGTTCTGGTTTTATCTGTTGAATGAATACAGGGTTGTATTTTCTGATGAGTCTTGTTCACCTGATTCAGAGGCATACTCTCTCAGATAAACTCACCATTTATTGATCTGCTTTTTTCCGCTAAGAGAAACATTCCCATAAGCCAACTCCATCTGCAAGTCACATACAAAGCACTAATGATTTCATTTTCTTAGCTTTTGTCTTACAGTAGCAACTCGTCTTCATGCAGACACTAGACAGTGTACAGTCAATTTCTTAGCCGAGTTTGCTGGGGGGCGCTGGTGAAACCTAAATCTTTAAATATATTTTCATCCGAGTTGCACCCTGGCTCCTGTATTATCAATCCAGCACACTACCACTAGATGAGCCGTATGAAATGTGTGCTGCATCTTGTTTCAGAGGTTGCTGTTCACTATGCCCACCACTTGATTTTTCTCGCAACTAACGACGACCGAATCCATCGCATAAACATCAGCGATGGCACAAAACTTGTTCGTAACATTTCTGCTGTGGTGCATGGACTCACAGTTGACTGGCTGCATGACTTCCTGTATCTGGCAATCGATAATAAGGTCTTCATTCTTTCATCCTTTTGTCATTTATTCATTCATTCGTTCGTTCATTCATTCATTCATTCGTTAATTCAGAGTAACAATGTAGTGAATCAAACAGAACAATACTACATTCACATAGGCAGATACAACTGTGATGTTGTTTGTACTGTGCAATCGTGAATAATACTTTCAAACCCTAGGCAATGCAGTTACAGGTTAAGTTAGACTTTGTATATAATTAACTTTTACTCATTTTGTGTGAAAGCCAGCTTAGCAAATCTACCCTGTTTGGAGTACAATGTGTTTGTCTCTGTAGCCACTCTCTCTAATACAATCAGACCGCTTTAATTTCTTGTTGCAGTCCTTATTTGAAAACCAAACCACATCCTTGTATGCAGTAATTAAACAGGATTCAAGACCAGCATGTAGTTGATATTTATAGTAGATATCTTGATGACATTTGCATAATGCAAAATAATTTTTTATCTCTTGATTTAAAAAAAATTTGTTGTGTTAAATTTGAATCCATTTCATTTAGATTCTTCAATGTGATCTGAACATAGCAGGCTGTCACCTTGCTGTTGATCTAAAGAACTCAACAACAGTCGACATGCATGTGGATCCTTGCAATGGGTGCGTGTGTGTGTACACTGGTCATTAGTTGAACCTATTGGAAGTGTGAAAATTGCCTCGTTTTAGGACTAATATGGTGGGATGAAGCTACCAAATTCGGTTCTAGTAATACATATGAAGCTAGTCATAACACATTTCATTAGAACATAAATTCTCACATGACTTGTGTAAATCTAATATAATGAGGTCCACAGGTATAAATCATAAATATTTATTTTAATTAATATTGAGCACTTCCTATAAGCTGAATGTCAGTAGGCTAAATCTGAATGTCAAAATGATCTGAGGCACTTGTATCTGAATCTTCATTTCATTTGAATTAATTCTGAATCTGAGTTTATTCTGAGTAGATCTGAATTTGAAAGTGCAGCCGCAATGAAATCTGTTTCTGTCTAGTTACCTCTATTGGACTCAGAGAGGAGGAGGAAGAGCTGGAGGAGGAGGAAGAGAAGGAGGAGCACTGAATGGACTGTACTGTTTAGACTTGGATCGCCTGAAGTCCTTTGACTGTGAGGCTGAGGCTGTCGCGCTTGGCAACGTAAGTGCATTTGCCGTCGACTATCTCAACTACCGCCTATTTTATCCGAATGAGACGATCCACACAATGAGCTCTGTCTACCTCGATGGATCGGATCCGGTTAATATTCGAACGAACACACAGAATCCGGACTTTTCGTTGGTCAGTGGACTTGCGTACAATGCCATGAACAGTACGTTTTTCTGGACGAATGGAGAAAAGCTGATGATGGAGGAGTATGACTTTGACCACATGTTGTACCACCATAATCAGATGTTTATCGATGGAGACCATTTTGGTGCAGTTGGTCTCTGGGGCCCAGGCCCACAGCCAATACCTGGTATGTATGCAGACTTACCCATATGTGACATTCAGACTTTCTGCCCCCCCGCCCCCCCCCGTTTAAATTGTGAGTCATGTGCGACCTCACAGTTTGCACAAAAGTAAGGCCGGCTTTGCCAGTACCGTCCATCAATCTCTTGAAGCACACTCATGTTTAGCCTGAATGATGCTGAAGTACTTTAAATAAAGACCAGTTCATCTGTAGTCAAGTGATGCTCATGTAGCTGGCAAAGACACCATTTTCATGATGTCATGGAACTGTTGTTGATAGAGCCACATGATAAATAGCTGTTACTTTACATTGCTTACATTACTTTTGGCTTTGTGTTACTAGTGTTTTCTGTCTTGCCAGTACTTTGGCTGTATTACTGGTTTTATGGAAGATGCCAGCATTGTCATGCTGGCATCTTCAATAATGGCTTACTGGCACATTGTTGGTATAATGACTTGCTGGTATATTCATTTGTGATATGATGTGGAATATGAAATATGGAAATACATTCAGTTGTTTGTAAGTATGGTTCGTATTCCAAATATGATATGTGCTGTGATTAGTGACCTAGAGCATTAGGACTGTACTGCTACCATGCAATCCATTAACCATTGATATCTAGGGTGAGTCAGACCTGTAAATTCTCACCTGATGGTTTCTTGCGATTTCTTCAAGAGTGTAACTTGTGTTATGTCTTCGGCACTTCAATTCAGATAAGTCAAGGATCAGAAAAACACTGGACGCCATGTTCGTATTGAGACCTGTATTTATTCGTCTCGATTGCATTCATCTGCTCACCATTGGCACTTCGACGGACAGCATTGTGTGTCAAGTGCAGTCTTCAATTGTCTTGTAAATATTTATGTTCCTAGTTCCGATTCTGCCTCCGAAGCGGTTCCAGGCATTGCTGTCAACCGATTCAGGTGTTTTGTCTTGGCTGCCTCCAGAATCAGATCAGGGTCGGAATCATCTCAGTTTCTCTTAACATATAATGCTCAGGATTGTCATGAGTCAACTTATTTTATTCTATGTATGATGCATGGCATTCTAAGACATTCTAATCATTGAGTTGTTAGTAAGTAAGTATGTTTGTGCCCCATACCGTTGTCTGTTGGTAACAGATCATGTGGTGGGGGATTCAACTTTGTGTAATGACCCTGACTAGGCTGTTTGCTCACACATGTCTCTGTCAACAAGCAATATCATTTGGAACTGACATGGGTTCGACAGTGGTAGTGGTTAGCTTGCTGGACAGTCAATGATGAGGTCAGAAGTCAAATTCATCTGCACCGCTAGCCAACTCAGATACTATATTATATGATGACTCATATGCCAATGCTAAGAAAATTAAGTCATTGAAATGTAAAACCTACAACTCTATGTTATAATGTCCATCTGCTTTTGGTCTGTCATCATATAGTATATATTATTTGTAGTAAGTCATTAAATCCTTTACTAGACTGGAGTTAACCAATAACGAATTAACGTAATATATCTGCAGTCATAAGTTGAGGAGCAATAAATAGATGGCGAGCAACTCATGAAATTATTGAATAATTATTGAGAAACCTCCTAACCCGAGAGTCAACCTTCCAAGTGATTAGCAAAACCAAGTCAGTACTGAGTCATGCTTTGTTACATTGCATCTGCTCATTAAAAAGATGATCTGAGTTTATCTCTGTTTAAGAGTGCAAAGGAAGTAACCTTCAGCCAAAGACCTTGATTAAAACAGCAATGATATTGCTGAGTGCTGACAATAAAATACACTTTCATAAATGTATCAGACTCAGTCTTATCTATAAGTCACTAGGTTGATTGTCCACTATACGGAACAAGCTTTTGATGTTGGTCAAACATAAGATCTTTCATCTTGTCATGGTCTTAGGGTGGGACATCTCAGGTCCTTTCCGGTCTGGGTCACAAGGGTCTTGACCGTCTTGTGAACATCCCTGATATTGATTCTAACTATACTGCCCTTTTTATGCATTATTATGGTATATATTTAAACATTGTCTTTGTGACAATGGGCTTAAAAATCAATTTTAAAAATATGGCTTTCAGATTAATACAGTAAAAGCTTTATTTGAGAAACATGTTGGAATGTTGCTGTAATTTGAAGAATAATTTTGAATGTCTAGGCAAAGGAGCGTGGCAGAAGTGGCAGTACGAAGTTGAGATATCTAACATTGTTGGTTCCACGAATAGAACGCTGGCCTGGATTAACACAACGCAGGTGAAAGTTGGAAATCTCAGTCCTGGTGTTATGCATCGCTTCCGTGTGCGCGGTACATCAGCAGGTGGTGCTGGTCCTTGGTCAGAATACTTTTCGGCTCAGACCATTACAGCAGGTAAATTCCGATTCTCTAAATATGTTGACTACTGGTAAATCTCTTGTTCAAATTGTGAACTCTTCAGTCACATGCAGCTCAAGAATAATAGTTAATTGCCTTAAGTTGCACAGTTTTAGATCTCACTGTTTGAATGTCTTACTGAGAATATCAAAGGTGCTATGAAGATGCAGAATTGTTTGTCCAGATTTTTGAAGCTATGTGTGAGAGTTACAGGATTGTCCTCAAGATCCTCCACACTTTCTGCACTAGCTTGCATCATAGGACTGTATGTTCTTCTTTCTGAAGAGCCTAGTCAGCTATTGTTGCCTTCAGCAGCCTGTTTGGAGTTGTTCATCCTACACTCCCTCCAACGGTCTCCATCATTGTACATTTACTGTAAAATGATGGGGATACATCATGATATCCTGTGCAGTGGATAATTCTTCTGGAACAGTCTTCCACTAGACATTTGCACTGTTCCATCACTGACGACTGGAGGAACACTTTCTAGCTATCTTTAGTCGCACCATTTTGATTTGTCGGTCAGCCATGCTTAGTGCGCTTGCTAGATTCTAAGAGGTACTGCGAAAATGGCTATATATGTACATGCATTCTTACATGCATAAATGCGAGCAGCAATCAATCTGGCAGCAGCATTGAGAACTGAGAAATACCTTCAGGAAAGAAAACTTCCTTTATGAAGAAATAGTGAAATCGACAAAAGTACTTGGAAATCAGACCTGTTCTTCCTCAGGAAAATGAAGACCTTCCATAGTCAAACTACAAATTGCAGCATTTCTTTTCGTAATGTAGGCTTTAGGAGTTGTTTGGCCTAACTCTCACTTAATAACTCATTATCTACCAACCATAATTTTATTTGTCTATGTTGTTAAAGATGGTGGTCCGTCCTCTGCCGTTCTTCTCTATGCTAGTGACAGTGCTATTTTGGAGACAAGTCTGGATGGATCTTATCAGAAATTGCTGCTGAATTCAACCACTGACAATACTACGATCACAGGTTTCTTGCGTAAATTTAATTCATTTATACGAGTATTTCTGTATAGTGCCTCTTCAAAGTGACTACTCAGAGGTGCTCCCAAGCTCAGCTCGGCCAAATAAAGTAGTCTTATGTTGAGAGAGGAATGCCTGAAAGGAGTTCTAGGAAAAGAGCAGTCTAAGGCAGGCCATTCCAGATCTAGGGGGCCACCACCCCAGAAGGCATAGTTCTGTTGGTCGAGTTGCGAGCATGAGTAACATAGAGGAGACCCTGTTCAGCCGAGCTGACGGAGCACTAAGGTGGGGCTGCATAGCTCTACCAAGGCAAGGCTCCATTGATGAGTTATTTTAAAGTGGCACTTAATGAATGTTACACTACAATTACAATCTGGTTTTTCGTTATGAGGTTAATTTTTGACACAAGATCCTTTATTCCTCTCCTTTCATGCTGCCATTTCTTTAATTTATGCCCTTATCTGCACCAGGGTGGACCTTGCTGGAATTGCAATAGGTAATATTTTGAAGCTTTAGTTTGTTCTTAATGCCACTATCATTGGATGCACCTACATATTTGATGTAAGAGGCCTAGAGAGCTATTCTATTTTTGTTTTTATGTTTCTTTGCATTGTTTAGCACTTTCTCTAACAACTCTCCCTAATAAGTTAACAGTTTTTTAAAAGATTATTTAATTAACTTTACCAACTGTTGCATTTTGTCTGATTAAAACATATCTGATTTAGAGTTGGCAACATCTGCTGAGACACTTATCATCGCTACGACTTCAGGATTGTTCTTCTTCGAACGAAGCAGTCAGTCAGCTGCAAGGTTCTCAGAAAGCTTAAATATCGGCGTCTTTGCTTATGATAGCCTGACAAACAGAATTTACTGGACAGACACAAAACTAAATCTGGTTAGTTAAATGTTTGTTTCATAATACTTTGAATTCATAATTCTTTATTATGGAAAATAGGAAGGTTAGGAAGTTGGTTGGTAATGTTGCAGTGGCATTGCATTTATCAATAAGACATCCTCTCATCATTCAGTTAATGTCATGCAAAATGTCATACATACCATGTCATACATACAATGTCATACATACAATGTCATACATACCATGTCATATATTACAATGTCATACATACCATGTCATACATACAATGTCATTCATACAGGGTCATGCATACAATGTCATACATACAATGTCATACATACCATGTCATACATACAATGTCATTCATACAGGGTCATGCATTCAATGTCATACATACAGGGTCATGCATACAATGTCATACATACAGGGTCATGCATACAATGTCATACATATAGGGTCATGCATACAGTGTCATACATACAATATCATGCATACAGGGTCATACTTATGATGTCATACATACCATGTCATACATATAATGTCATACATACCATGTCATACATATAATGTCATACATACCATGTCATACATACAATGTCATACATACAGGGTCATGCATACCATGTCACACATACCATGTCATACATACAATGTCATACATACAGGGTCATGCAAACAATGTCATACATACAGGATCATGCATACAATATCATACATACAGGGTCATGCATACAGTGTCATACATACAATGTCATGCATACTGGGTCATACTTACGATGTCATAGATACCATGTCATACATTACAATGTCATACATACAGGGTCATGCATACCATGTCACACATACCATGTCATACATACAATGTCATACATACAGGGTCATGCAAACAATGTCATACATACAGGATCATGCATACAATGTCATACATACAGGGTCATGCATACAGTGTCATACATACAATGTCATGCATACTGGGTCATACTTACGATATCATAGATACCATGTCATACATTACAATGTCATACATACAGGGTCATGCATACCATGTCACACATACCATGTCATACATACAATGTCATACATACAGGGTCATGCAAACAATGTCATACATACAGGATCATGCATACAATGTCATACATACAGGGTCATGCATACAATGTCATATATACCATGTCATACATACAATGCCATGCATAAAGGGTCATACATACGATGTCCTACATGCCAGCATGCATACATTCATATGTAAATAGATACATTCGCATATATATAGAATAGATACACACACCTAGTTACATGCACACGTACATACACATACCGGACATTTACATACATGCATTATACATTTGTTTTTTGTTGAAAAGATTAAACGGATGCCTGTGGCTGGAGTGACTCCGTCTCTGGACTGGGTTCCACAGCTGGATGAAGTCCTCGTCAATACTGCCATGACTGTTCAAGACTTGGCGCTCGATACTGCAGAGGCAAGGATGTACTGGACAACCTCGTCCACAGTCGAAACGGCCCACATGGATGGGAAGGGACATCGAATCCTGCAGAGATTGCCAAGCTTCTCTGGCCAGTACATCCTCGGCCTGTCCACTGACACCAGAGGTCAGTTGCTCTTCTGGATGGCCAAGGACCTCAATAGACTGACCATCTTCAGGATGACACTCATTCGACTGGATGATGATAGAACTGATGTCAAACCCAGCATCGAGCGTGCCTTGGAGTTTACTGGAAAAGCCATGTCAGTATTGCAGTTTGTATTTAACTACCTTTGACTATAGTTATATTAATTAGTGTGAGATTATTATACTAATATATTTAATAAAATAAATCTTCAGCAGTTTAAAAAAAACTAAGAATGGCTTGCTTATTTATTGCTAACTTTATTAATAACACATTATTATTTGTGTACTAATTTTACACTCAGGCGGGAATGACATCCCACTTTTGAGCTCTGCGCTTTACTTTTTGTCCACCCGGGAGGGTTTTACAAGTGGCTCAAGACTTTTTCTTTAATTATGGTTGGACTGGGAGCACTCTTGAGTAGTTTCTGGAAGGGGTGCTATATAAAAGCTCAGAATGAATGATTGAATGAATAAGGCTGCTTACATTTATCCTACATCCACTGAAATTCCTGAAATATTGCATTTAAGTTTTGTTGAACCTTTCTTGACTACATCATTCTTTCTTTCATTTTTTCCTTACTTCTTCTACTCTTTCGTTTTGTCTTTCCATGCCTGCTACCTGCTTGAACCTAACTTTTTGAAATTATTAAAGTTAAACAAATTTCTAAATTTTTACAAATTTCTAATACATACATGTGTTGCTTTTAACTTGGTTTTCAAATTATGGTTCTGTCTTAGACTCCCATCACTGGACTTTCACAGCAACAAATTGTTCTGGATGGAGCAGAAGAATGTTCTTTCTATACTGGACCTAAGGGGAAACAGTGTCAGCCGTCTCCAGATGGCACCTACCAATGAAACAGAAGTTCCTGCCTTTGCCATAATGCCTTCTGAAGGTCTGTAAATTCCATAGTGATGAAATTCCATAGTTAAGACAATTTTTAATACACCTTTCAAGAACCTCTATAGAAATTGCTATCTAACTGATGTGCACAAGTGTGACCTAACACAGGGTTCTGACGGTTGTCTGCCACAAGATGAAAGAAGGTGAGCTATCACTCAACAGACATCACCATAGCAACAGACATCACCATAGCAATGACCTGTTTGTACTTGGTTACTATGGTAAAATAAAGCGACTTATGCTGAGTCTCTGTGACACTTGTTTGCTTGGTCATCTTAGACATTTCCCTTTGTCTGTTTTTATTGTTGTATTATTTCATGTATTTGCATGTTGTCCTTCTTGTAGTTCATTTCAACAATTCAGATCAGCCTCTTATTCCGGATACCCTGGATGTGAATACTTTAATGATCACGGAACTGGAAAATAACTTTAACATCTCATGGGCTCCTTCCTTTGCCAGGCGTGGAGTTATCTATTATAGAATCTGGTGGCAAGTGGATGCCAATCCCAGGCTGGAAGAGGTATTTTGAGGATTTATTATGGAAAGGTGATGTGAATTGAATTAAGGTCACTGCTCGTTTGTTACCTCCAGAATAATTTGCATAGATCTGGATGCATGATAACAGCATTTACCAAATGGTGTAATTTAAATGTCTCATTGTATTGCATTGTTACATAAATATTGTCCTTTTTAGCAGTTTAATTACCTTTTTGGATCTTACTCGTTTAACCACAGCAACATATGGAAATCACTTAATCACTGAGAATAGTTACTGCTGTCATTAATTATAGCAAAGTAGTTTGATGAAACTAGGGATGAACCGAAACTCAGCATTACTCGAACTTGGGACAAACAATGAGTTTGGGTATTAATAAAATCGTATTTCCGATTTTATGATTTGAAGACTAAAATAAAAAATTTTATTCACGAAAAGACAATTGCATTTGCTTTTAGATCATTTCATGACTTTCATAGTGAAAAACTGAAAATTAAAAAAAACAAATAAATTCATGCATTTAGTCAAAGTGTAATGTTTTCCTTGTTTTCTTCCAATATGGTCAATAAGTTGTTTGACATGCTGTGCAGCATGTTTGTAAGTCGTCAATAGATGACCAAAGTCATAACAATTGTAAAAAGTGCCAAACTAAAAACAACAGAGCCAGTCTTTTTCAAATATTCAAAACTCAGACTCGGTACAACTCACCTGTAAAACTCGGTACTTGGTACTCGGCAGGATATTGACACTCGGTTCATCACTAGCTGGAACTTATTGCAACTATGATGTGGGAGGAATAAAGAAACTGATTTGAGATTACTATTAGATTAGAGCTATATGTAGTTATACGAATACGATACACAAGATACACTGTACACAAAAGCTGAGGTCGAACGCTTTCCTACTCAATCCAGTGCTATTAATTTACAAACTGACTACTATTTTAAATGGAAGCTCTATACCTCTTCTAACATCTAGCAATTATAATTTAGTGCTCTAAGGTTGTTGTCTTTGATGGCTTATTTGCTCATCTGGAACTTGACAAGACATTTTTATTGGAAGCTTGCAGATCCCTTGGGTAAAAGAAAATAATACTAGTTATTGCTTGGTGCTACATGGAAATCTTTTGTTGGCATACTCCTGTAATTCTGATGCACAGCTTGCAAAATCTAATGAAGTTGTCCTTGTTTTATAGCAAAGCAACAATCCATACATTTTTATGTTGGGACTGAAAGTCTATTCGGAGATTGAAGTATATGTTGTTGCTTGCTCTTACTGGGGATGTGGAGATCCAATTCACAAGACTTTTCACTCGCTTGTTGCAGGTACGCATTGCATGTGGTAAATTGAAAGTCAAAATTATTGATCAATGTAATTCTACTGTTTATTTAGAGCTTCTTAACTATTAAGCAAGAGCACTTCATGCAGTTTGTCTTTAATACATTCAGGAACTTTAATTGATATTATCACATTACTGGGCTGTTAACAATACTGGACAAAACTATTGCGATACCAATACCAATACTTTTCTTAAAAGTATTGCAATACCAATACTTTCACCAATAATTATTGGCGAGCAAGTTTCCTGTTTATTCACACATAACATGTGCTAAAGAAAAATCAGTAGGCCTATAATTACACTTAGTTTTACATGCGAAAAATCAGTAGCCTAGAATTACAATTATTATTTTCACATGTCAAAGATCTGTATAATTACAATAATATTTTTTACATGAAAAAATCAAAATAACTACAATTATTTTCAAAATTATTATTTAAAAATATGTGTACTACTCAAGCGTGCTACATGATGGCCTATCGGTCATGTGCTTACTCACGTAGCATGCAGTTGCAGGTTCGACTCCATGTAACGACCCTGGGCAAGTTGTTTGCGAACACATGCCTTTGTTACCAAGCAGCAAGCTGGGAAGTAAACGGCAAGTCCTACGACATCACTGGCCCCGTGTTCAGGACCTTGGGATTCGTCCGTTGCCGGCTCAAGGGCCTAGGAAAAGGAGATGAGCACCTCTCCAATGCTCCGTATGAAATATGGGCTGACTTTACTACTCAATGATGTGCGTAGAGGGGGAAACACTAAATACAATCGTTTCCCTATTTATAGATTCCTTATATTCTGTGACGAACTCCCACCCTGGCCTAGATTTCCGGGGCTAACCTATCTTGGGTCGACTGCAGGCAGGGGGTCCATATGCCAGGAGGCCGATGGTATCCGCGCCCCATGGTCAAGAGGATACTCATGGCTAGTGAGTCCAGGTTCTAGCCTAGGGAGTTTTTGCCTCTGCCCTGCATGATTTTCAGATGGCCCAATAGGGGAAGCACCCCGGCTGGAGCGGGGCCACATTTGATAAGACCTTTTTCTATATATATAAGTACAATATAACTACAAATGCAACGATATGATAATATTAATATATCTCTTTGAAATGACCAAACGCAATGATTCAATCTCAGCAATGTCACACAATTCTAACTATACTTTAATAAGAGTCAAAGAGATTATACGCGGCCACTTCAAATGACTCTGAGGCTATCGTCTACCTCAGGCCAGACAAAGTGGACGGACTGCTAAAATGTCAGAATTCTAGCTATAACTTATAGTGAGAGCCAAAAACCTATATACGGCCACTTCAAACGACTCTGAGGCGATCGTCAACCTCAGGCCAACCAAAGTGGACAAAGTCTGCTAAAATGTCTTACTATATCTATAAAATTAACTCTCCTACTCTAGACTGTATAGCCGTGTCTCACCTCTCTTTCTGGCACTGGCCGCGTTTCTTCTATCTCTCGTCCATTGCTGCTCTCTCTGTCTCCAAGCCTCTGGCCCAGTGGTCAGCCAGCCAGGCAGTCCCATCTGGTCAGTCAGCCGGTCACTGGCTGTTCTCCTTGGCCGGCCAGTCGGTTCACATTCCTTACTCTGGACAAGCCTAGACCCCAACCCCTCTAGCAACCGGTTTAAACTAGTTCTACCCTAGCAGTCCGCGTGTACGAAATCTAACAGGCATGAAATTATCCAGGTATATATGCCTGCCCCTGCAGTTCTGTGAGGAACCAATTTCCTCACAATTCACACAATATATCGTAGATTGCAACAAGAGACAATTTTCTGAGTGTGATATTTATTGCTCACCATTTCTTGATCCCAAAGATTTCAAGTGGAAGAGAAATATTAAAAATTTTTATTACGATGAGAAAAAAGTATTGGTATCGCGTATCGATGGCTGGCTAAAAAAAGTAACGCGATACACACGCGATACTGCAAAAAGATTGCCGATACCAAAGTATCGCGATACTTTATCTGCAAAAAGATCGCCGATACTAAAGTATTGCGATACTTTATCACGATATTAACAGCCCTGTCACAGTAGCATACATTCATGTTCTTCGTTTTAGTCTTTCTGAGTGTTACCTATAGATGCTTAAAGTAACATTAGTGTGAACTTACTGATTTTTTGTGACTTATGATTGAATTCTGAGATGTTGTGTAGTGATAACGTTTTTGTAAATAAACAATAGGTTAAATAACAAGCATTAAAGACATGACATAATAATTATTCATTCATTTATTCAAAACTTTATATACCGACCTTTCAAGGTGACTACTAAAAACTGCTCTCAACTTCAACTCAGACAAAATGGTAGTTTCCAAATGGCCATAAAATGTTCCACTACATGATTTATGGAATAGACATAACTACAAAGAAAGGTTATTCCAAATCGTAGGGCCTGGTTTAGGGTGGCACACTGGCCGCTTGGTTAGAGCGGTCGGCCCATAACGCTCAGTGTGCGCTGTGTGGGAGGGTTAGACCCTTGTCCGAGGCATCACTGTGTAGGGACCTTGAGCAAGTCCTTGCGCTCAATTGCTCTGCATTACAACTGCAGTTGCGCCATCATGGGGTATGTGCACTTAAGAGCTGATTATAAGTAGGGCAAAATCAGATTTCTGTTGTATTGTATTGTATTAGGGCCTTATGTACAGCATCTCATATAAGCTACTGTACACATGTATTATAGGCAAATAGTATGGCTTAGGTGTGTTGATCTGATGTGTTCTGTGCTGTTTATGTACAGAGAAAAGTGTACAGGGCCAGTTGACCTTTGCCCTGTCTACATCGCTTGGTGTCATACTTGCACTGACAATGTTAGCCTTCTGTGTTCTGCTTCTTAGTAAGTCGGTCTTTGTAACAACAGCACAGTCGCTCTATATCTACCATATTAAATATCATTATTGTGAAAATTAATTATTATTACTATTATTTTTAGATATTTTAACTCTTGATAATAGTCCATTGAACTTTTGATATTCGATTGTATTAGTTTAATCAAGTATTTATCACTCTCTTCGAGGGCAAAGAAAGTAAAATCAATAGTTGATTGTGCTGCTATGTCATGGTCCTCCTGTTTTTGAATGAATCATATTAAAATACATTACACCATAATGACATGTGTCATTGACCTCAAGTCATTCAAGTGATCACTTATTGACCACCAGCGTATGCTGCTGATGTAAAAAAATTGGCAGCAAAATGGTGTTGTTCCCTCTCAGTTTACCCATTGCCACTCATGTATTCATAAAGTGGATATGGTTTGCTTCCTGTTTTTTATGATCAGTGCCTATATCAGAATCTATGACCGCAAATGTGAGTAATGACTAAAATAAAAGTGTTGTCTAAAATGTACAGCCTGTATAGGACAGAAGGATAAGAAATCCATTCTGTCCTTTATCGACATAAACGCAACAACAGCGCAGAACAACATGGACCACGAATTGGCAACGCTGCGACATCTGCCAAATGTCACATTGGAAACGTCGAACATACTCTATGCATCGAGGTAACGTCTTACTATGTATTTCTTGCCAAGTTCCACTTCTTAATTCCTGATTGCAGATGTCAGCCCTGGAACTCATTGGTCTGATTTATGCTGCATAAGGGGCCGTCCACATATTACGTACACAGCAAGGAGGGAGGAGGGTTTCGTATGGTGGGGAGGAGGCATCCAGGAAATATGTAGGTACGCAAATATAATTGTCTAATTATGACATCCACAATACAGAATACAGACTATGAAAATCAGATCTGTAAACCTAATTACAGACTATGTTCCTGCTTAATCAATTTTATGTAGCATTAAAATGGTTTCAAATGCAAGTGTTGTTAATGTTTTAATTCTTCATAACTGTTAACAAATTTAAGCTGTTAAATATGATGCTTAACAAAACTAAATAGCCTGTGGTAAAATCAATGTCTTATAGATGTTTTTAGCCATTTAGCTTTTGCAATGGGGGTGTAGAACTCAAATGTACGTACGCATGGGGAGGGGGTTCACGAAATGTACGCGGTCCACCGGGGGGGGGTCCGAAAATCCGACTTGTTCGTGTATGTAATAAATTATATGGATGGGCCCTAATGACAGAGAAGAGAGGCTTACAAGATTGTCTCATTAGGTTTCTTGAGAATTATTAGCTTAAGCAGTTTCAATTGCTGCTAAATTTTACTCCAGTTTGGACTTGACGTGGTTAAATTGTTTGGATCGCCTTTGTTTCAGTTTTTTGCCAGGCTACGAGGATTTTGCTTCACTTCCTCACTTTCCTCACTGCCATCTCCGGCTCACGAAGTTCTTGGGTAGCGGTGCATTCGGAAAAGTGTTTGAAGGTGTCGCTGTTAATATTCTGCACGAACAATCCGGCGAAACTAAAGTTGCAGTCAAGGTTAGGGTTTGGTTTCCTTACAATTCCACAAAATCTATTATAAAATAATTTCTTATCCTTCTGTCCTGTACAGGCTGTACATTTTAGAAAACACTTTTATTTTAGTCATTACTTACATTTGCAGTCTAATACTGAACATATTGTGTGCATGAAGTGCATTATTTATGCTTGGCTTTTAGGGAGAGACTTTATTACACTACTATTGATGCTGTTTGAAGAATTAGAATAACAGGAATGCTAGATAAGGTTTAATGAAGAAATGGATGGATGGATGAATGGTCAGATGGATGAGTGAATGTACAGGTAACTTTTGCAATGGGGGTGTAGAACTCAAATGTACGTACGCATGGGGAGGGGGTTCACGAAATGTACGCGGTGCAACAGAGGGAGGGGGTCCGAAAATCCGATTTTTTCGCGTTGAATTGAACTGAATAGATGGCTGTCATGTCTATCTCTCCATATAATCATATGGATTGGTTAACGAGTAAATAGTAAGATTAGTATAGCAAATGACTTTTGGATCATTCTGTTGAAGGTCTAATGTATTGGTTGTTTGGTTTCAGACATTGCATAAGAGTGCCAGTGACAATGAAAAGGAAGAGTTTCTCAAGGAGGCATTATTGATGAACAACTTCAAGCATGACCACATCCTTCGACTTCTTGGCGTCTCACTTGACCATGATTCTCAGTTTCTGATTCTGGAGCTCATGGATGGTGGTGACCTACTGACCTTTCTAAGGGCATCAAGACCCTCATTTGTAAGTTTAATAGGCTTTCTGTCATGATTTGTTTCATCAGGTCACTACAACACAATTAGAATACTTATTTTAGAATAACATGTAGACATTATGTCTTTTTTCAGGTTTTTTTTGGTATGTCTGTCATACATTCATATTTTGGTTTGGAAGAAATATCAGTAGATTTAGCATAGTTGATAATTAACATAGCAAGACATAAGTGAAAACTTGTAAAGCCTAACTTCAAGCAAAAACTCAAAAAGCAACATTCCTGACCATGCAGAGAGAGGCCGACAATCAGAAAAAACAGACTTCAAGCATTTGTGGAACAAAGCAGGTGACAGACTCATTCATTAGCTCACTTCTAATTTTGAAATGAAGACTTTCCAGGCCAGGGCCAACGAGGGCAAAACTTCTGTGCTGGGTAGTGGATGAGCTGGCACGAGAAACGACAAGGATACCATATGAAGTCAATCGTAGGATCCTACAACCAGGAGTAGACGAGGTAGAGATACAGAAGACTGAGGTACAATGGGGTTGCTCTCACAAGACAATTTTGCAGAGAATAATGTGATCTGCTCTTTTGCCTGATTATGTTTCAGATGGGTTCATCAGTCAGATATTTTAAAGCTATTTATCCTAGTTAGTACCACTTTAGTGACTTAACAAACAGGTGAGAACAGGTGCAGCTGCCCATATATTGCTGTTAATATCTAGTTTATCTTCCTAACAGGTGACTGATGCCAAACTGACCATCTTGGACATGATTAGCATCTGCATGGATGTGGGAAAAGGCTGTGAATACCTGGAAGATATGCATTTTGTTCACAGGTAACAAATAAAAGAACAAGTGAAAAGTTAAATATTCATTAAAATGTGTATATAACTAGCTTGATAGCAACTTTTCACACAACACACCAGATTTTAAAGTTGAAAGTAAAGGCATTTAAAATCACGTAACAATTTTTAGATGTGCTTCATCATTTGGTATCAAAACAAAATTCAACTGGATGGCAACTTGTTAAATAAGGATAAAATGCAACAACTGTTAACAGCATGATATGGTGTTCCAGTTAGTGACCTGAACTGAAATCTTACATGATGTGAGACGGTTTTTCTTGGCAGAGATTTAGCAGCGCGTAACTGTCTGGTGTCGTTTGCCGGAAGCAGTCTTGTGGTAAAGATTGGTGACTTTGGTCTGGCAAGGGACATCTACCGAAATGACTACTACAAGAAGGAGGGCGAGGGACTTCTACCCGTGCGCTGGATGTCACCTGAATCACTCATCGATGGCATCTTTACGACTCAGTCCGACGTCTGGTAAACATCCACCCCTATTGTTTACTTTCTATATTTATATAGCTCTTTATTCTACTGATGGCTACCATGCAATATGAAAAGAAAAGAAGTCTCTTAGACCAGCCCAAGAGACTGACACAAGTACGAAATATTAGCGACTTGTATCATTCTATTGGTGTAGGTTAGAGTATGACTGTTTGAGCCAAAATCTTAAAACAAATTTCTCTCCTGGAAATTATGACTGACACGTCCAGCATGGTAGACTATCATGCATGCTTCTCGTACACTAGATGTCTCACCAAATCACTCTCTGATAGCATATTTACTACACAGTCTGACTTCTGGTAACAAGTCTTCAATTACTGTTTGAATTGAACAAGAAAGGTCTGAAAGGGAGATGTTAAAAAAATGCTGGACAACAATCAGATTTTGTGTGTTACATTACACAGGGCATACGGAGTGCTGATGTGGGAGGTGCTAACACTTGGACAACAACCGTATCCTACGCTGACGAACCTTGAAGTGCTGCACTTTGTACGAAGTGGTGGACGACTCGACTGTCCAGAAAACTGTCCAAATGACTTGTAAGGATTTGTGTTTATCACGTTTATTTGATTGATATTTTAATTGAAACTATTTATTGATCAACAAATAAAATTATGACGTTTCCACCCCTATAGCATGTCAAGCACTGGCGTCAAAAGTCCTGCAACAGCCTAGATTGCCCTCTCTCATAAAGAGTCTTTAGTTTACACTACAATTCCTTCATAATACTGCTTTGGAAGACACATCAAGTATTGTATTATAACAGTTTGTTTTAATGAGGTTGCATTTAAAGCCCTAATTAGATTTTGAGTTCATTTATATAAATACCTAGACATATTATCAGATTAGGGTTTATAATGAACATGTTTCATAGATATTGCTACTCTGGTGTATCATTGTCATATAATTTATATGACCGTGATACACGAAATGTCATACAGAAAGAATGAATGTAATCTTTTCTCTGCCTTTGTCTGACAGTTAATAATAATAATAATAATAATAATAATAATTCAAATCGACAAGTACACAGTAAGATGACATGATGTAACAAATGATTACAAGTTTAACAGGAGTTGAATTTAACTGTATATGGTAGATACCACTTAATGATGAAGTGTTGGATCTATCTACCATCAAAGCGACCGTCATTCCATGACATCGTCAAGCAATTGAATGTTCTAAGTCACCAAGCTGCAGTCATCGCGTCAATACCCCAACTACCCTCTTCAGGCTACTGCAGTCCAGCTGCGGCCAATGGTAACTTTTAAAGCCGGTATTTTGGGAACTTGTTGCCCTGCAGAGTGGTTGAATTTGTTGGCTTTTATGTTGACCTTTGCAGGCTGGCTTTCAAGTGGTTGCTTAGAAATTTGGAGATTACGATTATAGAATGTTAGCTTAGCATGCTGTGTCCATAATGCAATGATCATGGGTTGAGTTTCCACAGTGGACTTCACATAATGATCCTGGATAGACTGCTAATTCCTATGCACATAATAAGTGCAAAAAATAAATGATGCCTCTAACAGACATTTTGTAAGAGCCTATGCAGGAGTGGGGAAGGTAGTGTGCACCATTCACCCATCTTAGATGAAGCATTCGTTTACACCTCAATAAAATGTACACAGAGTCTGCAACTGTAACTGGATTTACACTTTAACAAAGAACTGCATTCGTTTCAGTCATTTTTTAGGTGCTCTTGTTATTTAAAGCATTTATAATGTATAGTGCCTCTGGCCAGAGCTGACCAACCTTTTTGACACTGTGGGCCACCAGATAAATAATTATTCTTGAAGCCATGAGACACATCAGTAAACTCATAATGATTAATCTCATGAATGCATGCCAGGATGGGTTCACATTGTCAAATGATAAGCCAAGATATGAAGGAATAGCTATGCAAGTAGACCAGTGACTTTGTCTATTGCTTCATTTTACACAAAGTGCAAAAATTTAGCAAGCTCCGACGGGTCATTTAAAATCAGTCTACAGTCTGCATGTGACCAGTAAGGCTGTCAACGGGTACTCGGGTAATGAAATCGGTTTTCGGGTACCCGAAATTCCATTAAAAATGCATGATGTTACCTGAATCTACGCCAGTAACATTTTGTTGGTCATATTGGCCGACTGCCCGGGCAATGACATCGATTCTTGGGTGCCCAACATTCTGTAAAAATGCGCAGTTCCCTACATTTCCTATCAAAATATCCACACGGTCAGGTGGTACCCGACCGCGTGGATCGACGGGTACCCGGGTCATGAGTTCAACATTTTTTGACAGCCTTAGTGGCGAGTGCATTGGACAGCACTGCATTGAACGAAGCTCTGAAGTGCTCTGTGCTTTAAACTACACAAGATTGTAACGAGTACTTTCATAAATGGGGACGCTCATTATAATCTTAATTGTATGTAGTTGTTAATATTTGTGTGAGTTTAGGGTGTCGTCTGAAAGTGCGTCAGTTATCAAGCGCATCAAACAAGGAACGACTGAAGACAAGACACAGTTCAGAGGATGACAGTAACAGTGGCAGTGATGATGTCAGACCCACTGGTAGCAGGGAGCTCACGGTGACTATTATTATTTATACTATTGTTCTCCCGTAAAATTTTCAAATAAGTGAAGAATATCTGAAAAGTAATTTATTATTACATAAAGCTACGACAGTATATCCAGAGAGAAAACAGCAAAAAATATGTTAATATTTTTAATTATTATAACAGTGACATGTAGGATTGCTTTCTATTGTAAAAGCCCTACAACTGTCATTATCTGAGCACTCTGTATCCTTAATTTCATAGCTTTTTTTATTGTTATCAAAGTAAATAATGTATTAATTATGCTAACAATATTTCTTATATTTTCATAGCATTTGACAAAATGTTCGATTTTCTTATTTCAGATAATGGATTCTTTGCTGCAATTTGTTGCACACAAAACCGGACCAAGAAGAAATGGTTTTATTCGGTCAGATAACTTCTGTCGAGGCAATAGTTGTCAAGGCAATGGTTGTCAAGGCAATGGTTGCGAAGGGGGTGCCTGTGGGTATCTAGAACCTAGCAGACAACTTGGTGACCAACATCCAAAGTACCTCGAGTTGATTGATTTAACGCTTTCATCACTGACAGACGCTTCGTCAACAGACGGTTAATTCATGTTGGCCTGCCACCAGGTGAAAACAGAAAAAGGACCGAGAGCTATATAGAGATATCTGCGACTGACAGATGGTTTTCCATATCTTGAAGACTCTGCCCTTTGGGCATAATTTATCAACTACCTTTGCAAGTATTATGTTGAGTGCTGTGTCAAATCGTTTGTTTGAGGTTGTTTGCGTAATCTGTTCTCTGTGTAACGTATTGTCTTTATTACTTTGTGCAACACTCCGAGTAATTTTAAAATATGTACTAAATACACTGCTACACTACACCTAATTTTTTGTGTTGGGACGTTGTAGTGTACTTTAATGAGTTTCTTCAGTAATTTGTTGTGTTGTTTGAGTGTTCTTTCTAAATATATCGTGATTACTTTGTTAAGTACTTTTTACCAGTTATTGTTTAATACCTCCTGTATTGTGCACTGTTATGAAGTACCTTTTTATATAGGTTCTTTAGGTCGTGTTTGTTTAAGAGGCTAGATGAAACAGCTACTTCTGTATCTATACTAGGTGGATTTAAATGAGTTTGTTAGGAAAGCTCTTCAGTAAGTTTAATTTGCACCATCATTTGTGGACAGAAGTAGCGAATGTATCCTCTGATGTGGCTCAAACTATGGCAAGTCTTGTGCCTTTTAAATTTTAGACCGAGGAAGAGCTCGTGCTTGGTAGCTTTCAACAGAAGTCTAAGACGTGCATTGCTGTTGTCTTAGCAGTGATTCTGAAACAGGGCTGTACTAGCAGACAATTGTGCCTTTCATTTGTCAATGAACACAAATCATGTCTAAATGATGCCTTGTCTTGTTTGATTTTGATGCTAATTGCACCGAATTGTGTTAGAAGACAAGGCAAAACAAATATCACAATGCTCATTATTGCTATAGTTTATTTAAATTAGCACATATGTAAATATATTTAACTATTTAAATATTAGGTTTCTGTATATACCTAGTCCATAGAAACTTTTGGAGGCTAATTAAAATCTCAAGTTTATGATGTTTGATAATGACTATACAGACACAAAGCAGCTCTTTGTAAAATTAAATGTTATTCTCTTCAGATTAGTCTTCAGTTAAACCAGTGATTTCTTTGGCTGATGGTTTATGTGAAATTAAATCAGACACCTTTTGACTATTTCAACTAAACTATCTGACTGTACCAGTGATCACTAATCTTTTCATTTCTTCTTCAGAATCTTTTTAAGTTCTGTTACCTGTTCACAAATTATTAATATTATTGTCATTAACGTTATGATCATTGTTTACCATTAAGAAAATTTCTGGAATGGCAAATTTTCATCAGTATCAGCTTGGTGGTAAAGATGCTGTGGAGAGTGAATTACTGGATGGCATATATAAACATTGGTGTAGAAATGCGATCACCTGCTATCCCTAGTACTACACAAATTCTTTTGGCAAATGCAAACAAGTGAATATATGATCAAGAAGAGTGTTGCAAGTAATTGTCATCATTGTATTTTCTCAGTCACTTGAGTTTGGAACAGCTATCATCATGATTTTTGTAGTCAGTGCCATAATCATTTCAGATTTGATGTTAGGTAAAAGTCCATGTAAGTTCTATCACAGTAGATTTAATCACTTTAAGTAGAGAGACAGTAAAACCATATTGTTACCTGAAGACTAGAAGGCATGGCATTGACAGTCTTTTCAATCTGACTCTGAAACAAAGTGGATTTGCGTTTTGATTATGGTAATCATTAAGCGCTTAAGATTGATAACGGTGACATTTCTCTGAACTTCAGCAATACTGCTAATCCAATTGATTGATATTCTAAAGGTGCTATATAATTTGTATGATTAAACAATCATATCTGTTGTGGAGAGGTTCTGAGAAGACTTCAGGATATTGATGTTCGTGTACAATTGTACATACTAAATTTGTATACTAACTATGCAGAGAAGTTATTATTTGACAATTACAGTAGGTAGGCCAACTTGGAATGCGTTATAGTTATCATGCAAAAGACTACCAGTATTTCATTATAAATATGTCCCTACCAACTTATTTTAATCGAAATTATACTTACAAGTTTAGTTTCAAGTCCTTTTACTTTTTTATTTGCCTCTTCCAGCTGACTATTCAGTCTCTTACTGGCTTCCTAAAGGTATGACCAATAAAAGCTATTCCATTAGCAACAAAATAAACTGCATGTGATCAATCAATCAATCAATGCAGAAAGTTTCAAGAAGGATCAGCTAATACTCCCATTCTAACAATCAACCAATAATATGCTCAAAGACTCAGGCGAATTAAAGTTATCTGATGTGATACAACTAATCATGTCACCAGTATCTCAAAATCAATCTCTATATTTCTCGGCATTGCATCAAGGAGTCCAAAAAATCTCTGCCAGTGTGTTATCAACTCGGATCCAGGCTGCAAAGAAACAGGTTTTTGAGTGCTATGTCAGAATCTGAGCAGGTCAAGCTAAGAGAGACATGGTGAAACCATAACCGTGTGCACAGTGACCGATTGGTTAGAGCGGTCGGCCCGCAATGCTCAGTGTGTGCCGAGTGTGTAGGTTCAGCCCTCATCTGAGGGGTCACTGTGCATGGACCTTGAGCATGTCTTTTGCACACAATTGCTCTGCATTACAACTGCAGTTGCATCATCAAGACGTGTGTGCACTTCTTAGTGACTTCTGAGTATAAAATGTTGGAAGAAGGTTAATATCAAATTTCAGTTGTATTGTATTGTACTGTATAACCAAATGCATTTATGGTGTAGTAGCAGGTTGGTGAAAAATTGCTCACGATGAAATTTGATACATGGTCACAACAAACTGAGTGTAAGATATAAATCTCCTGGATATAAGCCCCCTCACCTCCACAGGAGACATAAGCCCACGGACAAAGCCGTCCCAATTTTGCATAGGACAAAAACCCTGGACAAAAGCCACCCTAATGTAAAGGCTTAATACAAATATATTTGTCATCAATCCAACTAAATAATGATAATATCTTTGTTTAATTTAAAACTGACAAATGCAGTATGATTAAAAGTACAGTATAAACGGACGATGATAAGTTATTTATTAAACATCCATTTAAGCAAAATATATTTGTCATCAATCCAACTTCTATTTAAGCACGAATTATTCCTCGTCAATCTAACTTCTCTTTAAGCAAGTACATATTATAATCATAACTTATCATGTCATACAAGTGACAAAGCAAGGCAATTATCATTACATAATTAAGTTAATTCACTTGCATCAATTTAATAATTTATCCAACAAATCAGACATTCTATCAATAGATGAGACATGAATTTCTATTTATCTTGCTGGATGCATACATACAAGATCAAGATTCTAAGTAAATTAGTTTTGAAAATGGCTGCCAATCTCGTGCAGATAATTGCTTGCAATTAGTTCTATTGGAATCCTAGCCCTTAAATATGTATATTTAGACACTAAGATCACACTTCCAAGTGAACTAAAAGCTGAGACATCGAAAAATCTCTACTTTGGTTAGTCGTGTTAAAAAATTGCTGACATTGAAGTCAGGGAGAAAATCTGCTAAATTTTTTCCTCATGGCACCAAATTTCATGCTTCTTGCATCAAGTGAGCAATTCTTCCATATTTTGCACTGAGTTGCCATGCTAGATTTTTCCAGTGTGGTGAAGTACAAAATCCAATGAGAGAGACTCTGATTCGTGTATATATCAGGCTATTTATATAGCGCCTTATAAGAACCTCTCAAAGGCGCTAGTGTTTGTGTTTCAGCTTCATCACAAAGACCATGCCTCTGGTGGAATTTTTTGATTGTGTTACTACTTTCCTTAAAATAATTTGATGTATAATTTTCTCATGCCTCATATTCTGCCTTTAGTACAATCACATTGTAAACCACTGTCAGTTTAAAGAGTAACCAATAAAGAAAACTAGAGGAAACAGAATTAAACTGGGAATATCGCTGCAGTGGAAGGAATGTGGGGCATACATGATCGACAAAATAATTGGAAGGATGAAAAGAAAGAATGAGACAAAGAATCTTACCATGTTTGTCTCCAGCATCTTGATCTTTTTCCTTGAGTCTTCTAAGTCACCACGTAACTTCTTGTTGGCTGCCTAAAATTTAAATCAAATTGCTTGAAGTCATTGTAGGCCTTATTTACAAAAGGACTGAAGAGGTCATCTATTGTTACTGTTCTTACCAGAATGGCCTGTGACTGTGCAGATGGTGTCGGAGACCTGGGAGGAACAGGGGTAGCAGTTGCACTTGAAAACTTCTTAAGTGGTGCATCATTTTGCTGACCCCAAACTTCAATTGGTAACATTTTCTCTTGCAAGTGACTCATCAGCTACAAAAATGACAGAAAAATACTTCAATTTGTTGCTATAGAACTGATTCCGTAAAGCAACATCATATTATATTTAACATAATATGACACCCACATGATGACAATGTTTTCATGTTATTTCACATGTCTATTGTCTAACATATGAGCCCATATGATTCAAGATGTAAGACATTTGATGTCCTACATATGATAATACAAAGTTTGAATATGATGAATTTGAATTCCACCATTATTCTACCTATGGTAGTGCCCCCTTGCAAGCCTGGGGAAAGGAGGAGGGCCACGCTAATCATCTATAACACAGTGTTAACATTATAACACAGTGCTGCTAAACAGCAACTAAACATGTAGTACATAGTGTCATATGGGTTCCAATGCTTCATATGTCCTATTATATAATTATGTCATTGCTCTTGGGTTCATGATTGACTGAGCAGCTGTAATTTGTTGACTTGTTGTTCCTGTCTCCATTATATATTTTTCTACTTTAGTTTGTTACCTAGACATGTATGTAGCACCTCCTAGTCTGGTCAAGGCACCTCCTAGTCTGGTCAAGGCACCTCCTAGTCTGGTCAAGGCACCTCCTAGTCTGGTCAAGGCGCCGCCCGTCAACATGATGTAATACGTTGATAAGAACAAAATTATTGACCATTATTATCTAATGTAGCAATGAAAATTACAAGATGTAAAACTCTATAACCCTTCATGACCACCTCAACAGAGTCCAAACAGACCAAAATGATTAACTAACCTTATGATCGACTGCCTCCTCAACAAACTTGTACAATTTGGAGTGATTGTAGTTTGGATTTTTCCCACCAACATTATCGGTGACAGTGTATCCGCTATCCTGATAAAATCGATACTGACACCAGGTCTGTAAAATAATTGAAAGAACCTTCTCACTTCATTTCGAAGACTATTATATGAAATTGTAACATCTATAAAGCCCTACTTACAAGCCCAGCACAGCAGGGCATTAACTCATTCATGAGTGTTACATTAAATCATATGGGTTGGCCAGGAATATCAAAGAAAGATTGAAGATAATACTTGGTTGTCAGCGCACTCGGGAAGAGGAGGCAGATGAGCTCCTACTGTGGGGTTGTGTTTCAGTTGAGAAAAATGGGAACTGAATAGATCAGTGCAGCTTATCTTGTTCAGATGAAACTTTAGTTTGAAAAGTCTGAAGAGTGATAGACAGATGGACTTGAAACACATGATACATCACAGTAGAGATGAAAGTTCTGATATGTTCAGTGAAGTAGTGAAATTTAGGTGGTTGATCATTCAAGAGTCAAGGTACCTTTTTGGACAATGAAGATCATGAAACATGGAAGCAGACACCTTTTAACAAAGCATGCATTGGCCAAAGGCAAGAACTTAGGGAAACAACTAACCTTAGGATATCTTTCTGGAAGGTTCATGGCTTTATTAATACAAATTTTGAAAGACAAACATTTGCCAACCTGCAAGACCACAATAAAAACAATTTCTTTATAAAATAATAAGGAATTTTTAACTGATATCGTACAATCCTATTCGTGCTTTCACACCAAAGTCAGAGTTTCGAGCTGATTTATGGAATAATAATAATAATAATTTAATAATAATAATAATTTATGGAATAATAATAATAACGCTGATTTATAAGGCACTGTAAAGGCGGCCCTAACCACTACAAGGGTAGCCGTACAACCTAAATGGAATGGTATGCAAGAAGCCATAATTATGTATATAATGATGAAAGTAAGGCAGTTTCATACCACAAAGTAGGACTGATCTAAGTAAGAATTGACACCCATTGTGTAAGAGTTATCAGCTGTACATGATTTTAAGTAGCAAACTTTCCTTACCATCATGTAAAGTCTAATTTTATTCCGCTGAGCACGTAGATTCAACATAGGCTACTATAAAGTCGCATCTGTATAGATTAGTTGACTTGTGTATTGCTTTTTTGATGGATCTTAAAAGATGCTACATACATCGTTTTGCTACATAAATAGAATCATACATGATTGTATACATACATACATACATACATACATACATACATACATACATACATACATACATACATACAAACACACACACACACACACACACACACACACACACATACATACAAACATACATACATACATACAAGCAAAGTACCATATGCACAAAAGTTAGAGAAGCCTGACTGTTACCAGGTCCATTGGATCATCCACATGGCTGTTGACCAGTTGCTTTCCCTTAGCATCACACGGTATAATTGCAACACTCAGGTAGCCGCAGTGTTTGGCGTGAAAGTCAATGATCGTCACAGACTCTTGCTCAAATTCCAATCCGTGACACAAGAAGTTTAGCGGAACGGTTGCCACGCCAACCATAACCTTTGTGTCTGATGGTTCCCAGAAGGGATCCTTTTCCTAGATTATTCAGAAACAAAGGTAGCAATATATTTTTACAAGTAGTTGAAACTCATTAATAAAACTACAACAACAAAAATAAAGTTTGAAAGGTTTCCTGAATATAAAGAAGGAAAATGTACAGCTTAATGCAATTCATTAATAATAGCAATTCAGCGGCTACAGTTAGTAAGAATGGGATAGAACATTATGGACTGGGCATATCTCTTGAAGATGTGCTATAGAAAATATACTGCATGAAAAACTGAATGAATGAATACAGGGAATGTGTAACAAGATGGCTTATGGTATGCATGCATGTATAATTTTACATGTATGCACTCATGTAGTTATGTGTCTAAACACTTATTGTAATCTCCAGATATCTAAAGTTCTACTCAAAAGTGTCTCATCATGTCAAAAGAGCTGTTCACTCAAAACAGCACCTTTTAAGTACCTCACAGAGTATGGCCTATGCTAGCCTAAGTAGTGCTAAAGTTCAATAGAAACAAGTTTATCAGTACGACAGCAATGCTCAGACAACCAGAAAAGTTGAGCTGTTGAGTTGAGCTGATAAAAAAAAAACCTTGGCAACATTTGGCGTCTCTCCTGCTTCTACGAACGTCTGGTACATCTGCTGCATGTGAATCTGTCGGTTGAGAAATTTGTTCTTGCTCCACAGATATTCGTTATGGTTTGTCTGATCGTTGACCAAGATAAAAATCTTAACAAACAACAGAATTCTCAATTTTATCCAATCGATGCTACATGATTATTATTAGTGACCTACACAGAGACGTCCTTGTTTAAATACTTTGAGAAAACTCCAATTTGTTCGTCAAATGTCATTAACAGCTGAAGCAACACATTTACATTTAGAGTCTAGAGTTAAAAATATGAATTAGGTTTAGGTGATTAGTCATCATGGAGATTACATGCTGAAATATGAAAGTGGCAATATGCAATCAATTGATACAAAGGTACTTGAAAATGTAGATAAACCTGCTGCAACAAGTCTTGATAAATCTCCATTTTTTATACATGGCTGAGCTGGGAGCTCCTCTGAGTAGCTTTTGAAGGGGCACCATATAAATTCTTGGAATGAATGAATGAAGATCTGAGTTTATGTCGTAAACTCAACCAAACAAACACCAGTTGCCGTACAATGAACAACAGCAAAAAGGTCCATTCAGTTGCTTGTTCACATAATACCTTTGTCACCATCTCCTCACCAAGTAGCAACAAAAGTCCATTACAAGTCCCACAATGCACTGACCCAATGTCAAGGACATTGCGATTTGTCCTTTGCCATAAGAAAAGGAAATCAATCTATCTCAGTGTGAAACACTGGAGACTTGTAACTAGCAGCAACTGATATCTGATTTAGAGTTGCTCTAAATCAACAGTCACACACCTCTGTGTTTCCAGTGTCTGCGCCCCAGACGTCGGGTGCCACCAGCTGAATGGAGAACGCAACCGGCTTTCCAAGATCGTCTGCCATGGCGTTGACGTCCTGAACGAGCTGAAGCATTGAAAGCAGATCCTCCTGCAGTAGAACATCTCCTACATAAGGAAATCATCACCATCACTTCAAACAGCAATTATAGTATCTTTTCACATTTGCATAGTATGTTTGCATCTATGTAAGTCTCTATATCTGCATTTAATATGTACTTATGTGTGTGTATATATATAAATATATATATATATATATTATATCTATATCGACATTTAGTAATAATGACATTTTGGAGAAAAATAATATAATAACTAGTAATATGTGAGGATGATATAAATGTTGGCACCTTGATCAAAACTCAATCCGGAAGACTTTGCAATTTCACTTTGTGCGTAGTCGTAAGTGATTTCATTGAAAATCCGACCAATTTTCATCATTTCAGTTGCATGAATTGGATGAACAAAGACAAACAAGTTGTTGGATCCAAAACGAATTCTGAAATAAGTTAAATGCATAAAAAGATCACTCTTCTTTGTATTCCTGCTAACAACTTCAGAAGACTCCTAGTGATATTTAAAATCTCTATAATAATAATAATAATATTATATTTGCATTGTTATCTGTTGGCTTAGACAAGTTGGGTAAAATCCTATCATTATCATGATTGTTATTATTTTATCAATAAGTTTAATCTATTTCTTATTGTATTGAAGGGTGGGGAGGGGAAGGGATGGGTAGAGCAAAGGGAGGGGAGGAGAAGAGAGGGCTGGAGGGGCAGGGAAGGGAATGCAGGGGAGAGGAGTGGTGGACGGAGTTTAGGGGTAGAGAGAAGGGTGAGCAGACGCAGGAGAGTGGTAGATGGATGAAGAGGAAGGGAGGGATATGAGAGGAGGGAGGATAGAGGGTAAGAGGGAGGGGCACTGGATGGCAAGAGAGGGGCAGGTGGAAGGATAGGAAAAAGAGAGGGTAGGCGTAGCTAAGCATGGGAGACAGGGCAGAGGATTAGAAGAGGAAGAGGAGGGGTGGGAATGGGGAGGAAGTGGGGTGACGGGATGTGATGGAATGGGTAAGGGAGGGTGGGGTTGTAGAAGAGCAAGGAGGGGAGGTGGGGAAATAGTCTATTGGCGCATGGAACATTTCTAGTGGCCCACCCGAGCTCCCTGACTTTACGATTAATTTTTAGGATGTGAAAACATATAGTACACAATTAGAAATTAATACTGTGTTATAATTAATAATAAAAAGAGGGAACCATTAAGACGAAAAATTAAGATTAAAGTGCCTGTCTTGATGTTCCAGTTTAATTTCGGTCAAAAGTTCTTTGCCATTGTGTAATACTAGTCCATGAAGAGGCTTTAGGAACACACTGCCATCCTTCTTATGCCATACAATGGCATGCTCTTTAGCAATACGAGGTCCATTGAGAACAATCTCAGGTTTGCTGCCTTCTTTTCCATTGCCAATGGTTAATTTACCTGACAGCATAATACCAACATAAAACTTGAAGGATGTTAATGTGCAAAAGTCACTATAAATTAGGGCCTACAATGCAACATCATAATAGCATTGTAAATAACACTGTTACACAATTATCACATTTTAAATAACCATAGAGTATTATAAAACAGGGATAGCTTAAGAATACCCTACAAAAACTATGATATCAGCTTCGAGCATTATTTATTTATGGCAGATGATGTTGCCCCAGCAAGCAGCAATAAATCAGCCAAACGATGAATGCACCCGAAAGTGCTATCAAGTGTTGTTCATTACAGAAATTTATGTAGCACCTCTTCAATAAATCTACTCACAAGCACTCAACATCAACAACTACAACAACAACAACACCTTAACGACGAGTGCATTAAAAGTGACTGGGCAACTAGTAACTTTTGCATGTTAACATCCTTCAAATGCAGTTCGTCATTAAAGACAACATTTAATTGATTCCGCACATTTAGATATCATCCCATCAGGAATACTACTCAGAGGCGCTCAACAATCATCATAATGCATCTTGATTAAGGTGATTTCCATTTTACCTGTTTTTAAAAACAGTTTCAGCTTTCCAGTCAGAGCGTAGTCTTCGTTGAGATTGAAAAAATGAGGGATAAACTTTTCATTATCCTCTTGTTGTTTTTCTCTAGCTAAAACTTCCTATGAGACAATCAATCAATCAATCAATCAATGTGTTATTTCCTCAGGAAGGCTGACAAAAATATGCAACTTCATAAAGAGTAATAATGCAAATAATTCAATCAAATCATGCATCACAAGTTCGATTGAAGGATCTTATGTCTGTACATTATGCATACTTGATTGTTTGACTGATTGACTGTTTAACCGACCAACCATGTAACTTACTTCCATCTCTTTGCGGGCCTCTTCCAATCGTCTCTGCCATGAAGACTCTACATCCTCCATCTGCTCACGATAGCATTGTAGCTAAATCATAAAATGGAAATGAAGGTTATTTATTATCCATTGGCTGTATCAAATAACGTTCAAACCTGCATTGTCACAAAGCCCATGTTTAATCAATACAAGTCTGCAGAACAAAATAGTGATTGAATCAATAATTTATATATAAATAGTTAAAATGATAAAGAAGGCTGAAAGCCAAGTAAGATAATGTCATTTGAGAATTTAGCATCAGACATTCATAATAAGATTTGTAGTCTTACAAAAAGTTATGATGATCCTACCTCACGCTGATTTTCCTCGCGAATTCTTTTAATGTCTGAAATGGAATAAAATTCCATCTATAAACTGTTGCACAAAGTCGTTCTAAAGATCAGGTTTCTTTACACTTCAAATAAACTCTTTAGACAGAATCAAAATAAGATTATAAATGTAAATAAAGCAGAATAAACTCTAAATTTACAATCTGTAATAACATAACATAAATGCACATTATAGTTACTTGTGAATGTGCTTTGTAATGTTTTCAAAAGAGCTGTGATATATATACTCATGAGATACATGCATTCATACATGTACACACACATAATAATAATAATATTAATTAATGTAATAATTTAATATTCTAATAGTAGACAAACCCTCTTCTGAGTATCCCTTGAAAGAAGACCCGCTTCTTGTACGTTCCAGTTCTTGCAGGAGCCGTTCCTTCTCCGCAATCAGTTCCTTTATCAGTTTCTCTGTGGCCTGTTCGTTGACAATGGCTTTTGTCCGAATAGACTTCGCTCGGTCAGCTATGACACAAGGTATTCTGATGTAATATAAATTCATATTTACATAATATAATAATGTATACATGTATTATATTTTATATGGCAGTGTAATTCATAGTCATGCTTAGTAATGTAAGCTTTAGTAATATTGTTTCATGTCAGCGTGATGAAAATAATAGTTTGTGAATGTATATAAGCATTTGTATATCGTATCCAACATATCGCATCCATAGATTTATATAGCACCTCATTGAGATGATCCTGGAGATAATCATCAGTTTAGCCCTGATCAGCGAGGAGGAAGGACATTCCAAGCAGAAGGACCCACAACAGCAAATGACAAGTGTTGGGCAAAAGCAGTTCCACTAGGAACATAATTATCAAGATGATCAGCACAGCACAGGCTTGTACATAATTATAGTCAGAGAGATATCTCGGGGCACTGTGTGGCTGTGCTTCGGAAACCAGAGAGAGGATCTTCATAATGAGTAGTGATAGGAAGCCAGTGTACGACTTCAAGAAAATATGTAGAGATTTGCACAAAATAAGTGTGCAGGGCTATGAGCCAAGCAGAAAAATTGAAGTCAAAAGAGGAAAGGCACTGTTTCCGACAGCCCATGCGGTAGTAGTCTAGGCAGGAACAGACAAATGCATGAACTCGAGTGGTAAAGACAGAGGGAGAAACCGATCGTCTGATGGCTCTGAGCCGCCTCAGTTGAAAGTAACAGGAGAAAGTCAGGTTAGATATGTGCAGTATGAATGCGAGGGAGTAGTCAAGTGTGATGCCCAGGTAACAGATCACCAGCAGAAGAGTACTTCTATGTGTAAGCAGGTAATTTCTCAGACAGTAGTTGGAAGTCAAGTATAGCAAACTGTTGCTTGTCCCAAATCAGATCAATTGAGTCTATGTAGGGCAATCTGTTAGTGGACAGCCAATAGCACCTTTTGAAAACCTTACAGAGTTGCCACAGTTCTGTCTGACATAGTGCATAATAATCTAAGATCAACCAACCATAACGAAGTGTGGAAATGGTTTGTTCATAATTTGCATCATCAGGGTTGATTGCTGCAAGCTATTGGAAGACAAGAAAGCACCAAATGTATTTATAAAAATTGCAACACAAAAAGATAAACACACTGTCAAGTACATTAAAAATGGTATACGTACCATCATTATTAAATTGACATAAAAGAGTAAAGTCTGACAGAAATTATTTACATTGCAAAATTATAACAATATCATATTGTAGCACACATGTCATAATGTTTGCTATATAGTTTTCATATCCACAATATGCTCAGAGAAGCAATTCCTCAATCACTAAAAGGTTAAATTATATTAAAAAAATTAAAGTCATAGTTTCCGAAAGTCTGCCAATAAATGCGAATACGCTACCATAACAGTTTTACTGTTTCCACCAATGGCATCTTTCAGGAGTTTCGTAAGTACCGAGTCTCGATAAGGAACTAGAATGCAAAAGTTATCAACTCTTTAACATTACCTATAAGGTAACCTCAAGAAGCAGCTGCAGTATAAATCGATGATGGTTAACTCGGCCTTGATATAATTATGATCGTGAATCATCATTACTTTTCCCCACTATCTGATTCTCACAAGGACACTGGTAGATCAATCATTCGTTAGTTGGTGACATGTAGCCTACTTGCATCAACGATGAAACAATAAAACTGCTGAGAAAACATTTAAAAGCTCATCATCTGAACCATAAGCTGCAATGGAAATGAAAAGAAGAAAATTGTTTACACTTACTGTGGGTTGTGCTCTGTCGTTTTTGGCTATGATCACATAGGGCTGTGATAAACAAATATATATATATATATATATATCTAAGGCTGTGATAAATTAACAAAATATATACATACATATATATATATACAACGCTTGCATTTCTCATTTTAAACATCTGGATCAACTTTATCATCATCATCAGCAGCAGCAGCAGCATCATCAGCATTATCGACATCAGCTACAGCATAATCATCATCATTTCTTCAACCTATTTTTAATGTATTTCAAACATCATTGTCATCATCATCATCATTATGGTAATCATCATCATCAATATGATAATCATCATCATCATTATGGTAATCATCATCATAAGCACAATCCTTGATATTATTCCCTCTGCTGTGTACCTTTGATAACGGATCCTAATGTTAGAAGTGATCTATTTATGTTCTTTGCTTCATCAAATCGGTCACCAGTGGACTCTGACTGCTTCTGACGCTCACTACAAAACACCATGATACACACATGGTTCAGTTACTTTAATTCTATTATAGCAGGCAGTCTGAAAGTCTGAAATAATTAGCTGTTTCTTGCACAACATTCCAGTTAATGGGCATCACATAATTCATTCATTTCATTCATTCATTAAAAAAATTTATATAGCGCCCCATCAAGGCTACTACTCAGGAGCGCTCCCGACTCCAGCATGGCTAAAAAGAACAGTTTTAAGGCAAGCACATAGAGCAAACTAACCTTCCAGCTAAGTCCACCAGATTAATGCGTGATGATTTAGTAGTTTTCTGACGAACCAGGTTTTGTTCAAAATTAATCATGACCATCGTATGTGCTCGACTATAAAAAAGGCATATTTAAAGATAATATAAAATAAATCCTACAAATTAAAATCACCACAAATAGCATAGTTTCAGTTTATACAAGCTATGGACTGGCACTCCCAGAGTACAAACAGTGACAGAGTTAATAGTGTAGATCTTTAAAAATATTTATTCAGCTCCTACTGTACTTACAAAGCATTCAAAGTCGGTATATCTGCAACTTATATGTGGTACGAGAGAGTGCAAAGAAATTAAATTGAGTCCCGAATAGACCTGATTTACAGATAATAACAAATCGTTTCAGTTGAAGTATCATCAAATCCCAGAAGCGTATATCCAAAAACACAGACAGAGAACAAAAACAGAACTAACACTATAACAATAAAATTAACACTTTAACAAAGAAAGTGCACTGAAATATAGTGGAGCACCTCATTGCATACATAATGGTACTTTGTCCAATTTAAAACTAAGTGAATGCAGCTCATCGTTAAAGTGCTAAACAATAAATCCATTAATTGTTGTTGTAATGCATTGCAATGTAGCCCATCATATCCATGATAACATTTCTAGCATGAGTAAATGGAAGACGAGCAGACCTGCTATTCTCATTCATTTTTGTAGATGCGATTGTGCGTTCTCTCTCTCCTTCCCTCATTCTTGAACTAATCTCTTTGTGACTCCCAATCGGCACAATGCTGAGTCCTTCAACTAATTCAACATTAACAACATTACCATAGTCTATAAATGTCTTGTCCGACCGTGGTCCATGTTGCACATTTAGCAAAGTTGATACTGGTATATAACTGTGTAGTTGTAACTGTAATTGTATATATAACATCAGCAAGATCTTGAGGTACATGAGTTCATGTACAATGACAACTTCAATTTATCATCTGATACACACAACAATTACTTTACTATAGCATAGGATTTCATTCCCATTTTGCAAGAAATCAGTGTGCCTACACAGATGTCAATATATGCACACTGATCCTCGGAATAGTATGGAAGAGTTTACCACTTAGGCAACCTTTCCTGCATCTCCAATTATATTCTATTAAAAAAGAAGTAAAAGTTTGGCTAATGAAGCCAACTACCTAGAATAAGTCCTTATTATTATTCTCGGTCTATTCTGTTAACATATGATCACAATAATTGATTTGAGAGCGTGTCTCTTAGTTGAGGAATTAAAATCCAAGTTAACATTGCAAGTATAATCACCTTATAATGATCTAAACTTATCTTGATGCCTTCATTATCTTCAAAGTAAATCATTTTGCATAAAAGGATGACCCTAGCTAGCAGGACCATGGTCCTTTCTGAGTCTTCTTCTGATGCCTAGAATAAGCTACAACTAGAAATAATGTTACTCTAAATAAGTTGTCCTTGAACAATAAGCAGAATTGATTGATTGTTGATTTTCTGTTGCTATTAACAATCAATCAATCAATCAATCAACTAATCAATGAATAACAACAGAAAATCAACAATCATCAAAGATCAAGATGCAACACAAGATTTTCCTCAGAAGGGATATTTTGTCAAACTAATATTCAGATGATCTCCAAGGTACAGGCTTTTAGAATAATGTATCATAATTTGGAACAATGCCCAAAACAGCTCAGTGTGTAAATTTCCCATATGGTCTAGTTCTTTTTAAATTTATGCAACCATGCAATGATTTATTTTACGGTACAAGCAATGCACACACCCTATTCACAAAACATTGGGATGCAAGTTAGAAATATCTCACACACACCCAGTTAAACTTAGGTTATATTTTAGAACCAGCCAAATAATATAGATTCATAAGGCCTCTAAGTATACATCCTAACGTACAAGAATATGAAATCATAAACTATTTTTAAGTACATACCATAGAAACCCTTCGAAGAATTTTCTCGAACTGAGAGGCCACCTGGTGGTTTATTTTTTGTGTTCAGAAGGTCACGTACTTGTTCATTGTAAATTTCAAGCATGCTCAAGGAAACCTTAGAAACAAAGATTGAAAAGCCACGTTATGGAGGCAGCTTAAACCATAAAAGAATAACTAAATGATATAATAGACATCATCATTGACATTCGTTGTCATCACCAACGTCATCATCATCATCGTCATTGTGCTATTGTAACAGGACAGCCAATTGTCAAGATTAAGCAGACTACCCAAACGTCACCTACCACATTTACTATTATTGTTGCCATTAATATACTTCTAGGGATGTCATTACGCTACCAGGTACATATGATTCCTCACTTCTCGAGACATAAACAGCACAGAAGACCTAGTGATGATGATGATGACGACGACAACGATTATTATGGTTATTATCTAATTGAAAGAGAATCCAATGCTAACTTGAAACTTTCTGTCTTTGCTTCTTCTTATTCCGATTTCTTTGAATAGTTCTTCACAAGTTCTAGGCACAAGCCCTGACACCAAACATAAAATTACAAAGCGTTGAAGTCCATATCGCCAAGTCAGTCTCATAGGACGCAATAAAACGATACGTTTAATATATGAACTATGCGAATTCTTAACTCACCAGCATTGACATCATTTCCTATGATTGTGTAAGATTTTCCACTTCCCGTCTGACCATAGGCGAAAATTGAACAATGGAAGCCATCCCATGCACTTTGCAGCATTCCCTTTCCAAGATCTTCAAATATTCTGACCTAAAGAACGTCACAACAATTACATTTTTAAAATCAGTTTTAAATATTTCCATATTTAAGAATTTGTAATGTTATCGTGCAGGGGTGTATCAAGCGGGGGGGGCAGAGGGGCACCGCCCCCCCCCCATTTTCAAAACTGGGGGGCAAAGCCCCCCAGTTTTAGGGCTCAGTGCCCCCCCATGTGCCCCCCCAAATCGGTTCTTTTTATGTTTATCCAATGGATTTTTAAGATTACTTTTGCTAAGATAATTTGTGCCCCCCATTTTTCAAATTTTGGGGGGGGGGATTCAAAAAGTGGAAGGGCAAAAAAAAAATTTCCGCTTCGCGCAATATTTTTTAAATTATGCCCCTCCACTTTTCAAAACCTTGTTACACCTCTGTTATCATGTAAAATCCCAGTTTTAATATTTCTGTTTTTGCAACTGAAATCTCAGCAGAAAATCTGTGGAAAGACATGTCGATTGACGTGGGATTCACAGAATGTACTAATTACTAAGTACTTCAAATTAGCTCTCAACGACCGAGGCACTACTAATGGAAGAAAGGAAGACAGATGATAGACAGGATAGACAGATGATGAACATACGACAAGATATGGATTGACATGGCAAATGAACCAGGACAAATAGCTGTCACTCACTCCTACTCAAGCAAAATGGTATTAAGAACTGATGGCAATGACAATGATGAATACTTAGAAATAATTATTTACAGAATAGAGAATAATAATAATAATAATAATAATAATAATAATAATAATAATAATAATAATAATAATAATAATAATAATAATCGACGGATCTATCATCTAGGGTGTAAACTGACCGCCGCATCAGAGGAAAAGCGGGAAACATCTTATCTGTTCCAACGCCTGTCGCTCACTATACAGCGCTTTAACGCAATAGCGTTCAAAAGGTTCTTTCTCCACTTTTGAGACCGACAAGTAGGGCCATTCCAGACTACATTTTCTTATTCTAATTAATATTCTAGTCCTTGATGGATCGTGTATACCCCGGGACAAAAAATGATAATAACAATAATAATAATAATAAATAAATTAAATAATTATACAGAAAAACTAATTCGACAGGCAGACTGCACTGTACCTGATCTACATAGGAGGCCGATTTCTTTGGCGCGAAGTATCCGTCTGACCTGATCTTGAAGCCGTTGTGTGACCAATATGAGTAGTCAAAGGCGAATCTTTTTGGAGGGGCCTCAGGATGATTGGGATCGACAACCATTGTAACATTATCCTCCATCTGAATGATCAGCTTGGATTTACGCGATCTCTCGCGTTCATTGTAATCCATGTTAAGACTGATATGTACTATAATCTCATCATAATATTATGTCACAAAATAATTGATGTAATGTATTCACTTTATTTATTACATTTAATATGTAGTATGCACCATTTAGCTAAGTAATTGTGAATGAAGGAATTGATCAAGGTCTGTATGTATACACTAGGGTTATAACTTTTCGAGTTTGTTTAGAAATAAAACGATTTCCTGTGGCATATACCTATAGTTCGACAAACTTCATTTGACAAAATAACGACATCAGTTTTCTTGAAAATGCCATTGTCATAAATGACACAGCTTTTAATCAATGAATGCTTAAGTTAAATCAATGACTTTTTGGAGCCCGTGATGCTTAGAGTATCTACTCTCCCCAAACCCTTTGTATCTAATCACAATAACAGGACTTGAAAAACAGATGATTGACTATAATCAGTTTGAAAAAAATTAACTGCTGTACCAGCTAAAGCTATTTCCAGTGATATAAATACATTTATCATCCAAACACTTGCACCCAAGAAATCACAAAGAGAGATTAATTATTAATGACCTATGCACTACTAACCTCTATACTAGCCTACCTATAAGCCAGTATCAGAAGAAAGTACTTTTATTTATGTGCTACTCTTCCTGGTTGGCTAGCAAGACACAAATCTCTATCGATTGAACAGTTCTGAACAGCAAGCAGTCTCTTCAATCCAAATATTCTTTTTCGCTTGACCTCCCATAGGACTTCAAATAGAAGTTGTGCTGGCTGGGATGAAGGAACAGCATCTTCAGCCTCCTTCTCATCAAGACAACATTTGGATGGTTTAATTAAAGCTTTATAACTGATACAAGGTGCACATGTGCTGCAGGTTTCCATGCTTGGTCCTGTTCTATTTGCTACTGCATATACCATGCCACTGTAGACTTCTTTATTGTTTTCCCACTCTTCTATAGAACTGACCAGCACGAACTTAGCCATTCTTGAAGCTTTAGAAGCAGTGTTTAATAAATGCTTTATACTAGCGATCCATTGAACGATCATGGTTTTACATTAATGGTATCACTGTCTAGTTTATTGCCAGGTTGTTATAAGAAGTCTCCATATAGCCTACACTTAGTTAGATGAGACTGACATAACAATGCTAACATTAAATGAAAATCGACTTGTAAAGGATATGAAAGGTCGCACTCTTATTGCGACTTTGATATTCTGTTCAGAAGTCATCATCTAAAACAATAACAAGCCATGCCATAGGCCTACACTTCAACATGTGTTTTGGGGACTCAGGACTGTACTGCTTTTATAGGTAGGCTCACTAATTATAAATGTAATCGAAACATTCTAACCTATTATAACAGATAAAACTAACTGATACTAATTGAACTAAATCTATAGCTTTCTTTGCACAATTTAGTGAAACTATCCATACATTTACATTTGAACAGAATGATTTGGCATTTCACAACGGCCTCCCGTGCGATTCATCATCTTAGCTCGACGCTATCTCTAGGGATAGGGCCCTAGCAGATGTTCACCTCACCTATAGGCTATAGCAGTAACATATGAAAACAAGTTTAACAGGCTATAGTCGAATTTAATTGTAGAGTGTAGAGGTATGACAGCTTGCAAATATGCTCATCTGCTACATGTCCTACTGCAGCATTGCTTCACACTTTTATTTGCAAGATTCGATCGAACAATAACGCAAAATAAGAAAGAAACGAATCGTTAGCTATAGGCCTACACAGAAATGTCAGTGTAAACGACGAAACGTTCTGCATAAAATAACCTTTGTATTTAATAAAATCCAATCAATATAATCCCATTATTGCATCAATTTGCATGAAGTAGGCCTACCAAGCTATGGTCTGTAAAACTTTGACAATGCATGGGGTGAAACATGCAGCCTAGGCCTGTATACATATAATTCCTACTGGCATTATCTCTGAACATCGGTTGCATTAATTCTTTGAAAACTTACAGAAATCACGGCAACTCACGACATTTGATGAAATTCACAGCAAATGCAGAAAATCACGAAATTTAACGGCCAAGTTAACCGTGTGAATTTCAGATAAATAGTTTGGCTATAACGCAAGCCCAAATGCATGCATAAGATCAGAACAGGAATATTTCACACTGCCTGTAAGTTATATGCTAATGATAAAGTTAAACAACGAATAGTCTGAATAAGGGCGCCGCCTACTTTCTGCACTCACGACTCGAGCCCTTCTTGCTGACAGCTTCAATTATTCAATATCAATTATTCATCATTTATAAATGATAATTATACTGATTATTTAGGTAGCAAGTGTGTAGCAACAATATTCTGATAAATGCAACAAAGTAGGCCTATAGTTATACATAGGTTTAGGCGATCACCTATCCCCTTTAGGCGATATGCCAAGGGGCTATCGATTATTGTTGAACTGCTCAAGTGCCAGTGGCGCAAATTCCACACTAACAAACTGATCAGCAAGTTGTATGACACATTCTTTGAAATCATTTTATCATTACGACTGTTACGATTCAGCTAGAGCGCGATGGAGAAACCGCCAGATGATATCTTAATTAATTACGCCAAACAATAACAGTCGTTTTGTGTGTGGACCCGAGGCCTGATTATTATTATCCTCCTGTGAGGGTCAGATAACATAATCATTAGGCCTAGGTCTACTCTCTACAGACGAGATTTATTTTCATTGAGGCCATCACGGTCGGTTAAACAATATCTCGAGGCTGAATTGGTGTAAACCATTTTACGTCTATAGTCGCACGCATGGGTCTACATTTGTAATGGCGCGAACAAGAGGGCGCGATTAGCCGATTATGCATAATAAGGACGCTTATAGCGCCGCTCACTAGAATGACTAGATGATACCCATCAGAGATGAAATGAGGCAGGAAGAAGAAGTGTATTAGCTGTTTGTGCACACACCTATTCAAAGCCAATGATGAGTTTATTGACTGTGTCCTCTGTTCTAGTTTGTTAATAATTTGTTACCGCTAATCTTCTCTAATCAATTTATTCAAATCTCGTCTGCTAATCCTTACAATGTTCGCTCATCATGTAATTATAGACCAATTTTTTGTAGAACGAATACTCGTCTATTTTCCATCCGATATGTGGGTCCCAGTGAATGGAGTAAGACGCCTATTGAAATAAGCCAATCCCACAATTTTAGTATGTTTAAGAAAAAACTTAGGGAACATCTATTTGCTACTTTAACTGGGTAAATTTAATCTCCTTAATCATTGACACTAATTAGCTATTAATGTTATTTATGGGTTTGTATACATGCAGCAACTTAGTTAACTATAGTTCAGCTATTAAAACTCCTATATTTTGTTGACCTGCTGTTATTTAAACTTTGCTGTGTAAAGGTAGGCCCGGCTAGCGGGATCCCTTGGGTCCCTTAGGGTTCTCTTTCTCTTTTCTTATTGATCCGTCTCTTACATAATTTTGTTAAGCTGTTATGGTTTATTGTACTGCAATTCGTTTTTTTGTTTGTGGTGCAATTACAATGTTCATTTACTTTACGGACCAAAAAAACACTTGGTTATGGTTTTGGTTACATGCTGGATGTGCTCCACTGGCTTGCCCTCCAACAGTGAAGCTCGTATCATTTCTTTGGTATGGCGGTCCTTGCTAGATCTCGCCCCTGCCTATCTTCGCGATCTCTGTTACTCTACTTTGAGTGTACTATGTCGCCGCTCTCTACACTCTACTGAGCGAGGCATGCTCATTGTCCAATTTGCCCGTACAACTACCAAACAGAATCGTGCGTTCTCAGTGGTTGGCCCTTCGCTCTGGAACATGCTCCCGTTGGCGTTGCGGTTGTCACCAAGGGTCCACTCAGACTCATTTCATACGTGCCTTAAGCTGTTCTTTTTAAACGTGCTGGAGTCGGGAATGCTCCTGAGTAGTAGCCTTGAAGGGGCGCTATATAAATCTCTGTAATGAATGAATGTAACAACCCTAATTACGTGCAATAATATTACCATGCAGCCACATTCTTCAGGTCCAAATTAGAATTATATCGACTCAATATGGGTGCAAAACAGCTCTGTCAGTGAAGAAACTGATACACTAAGCTGATTGACAAGGTGCAAACTCAGCTTGTGCATTGCCATAATGTATTAATGCGCACCGATTTAGACCCGTTAGGGGCCGTCCATAAAGTACGTATGCCGAAAACTTGACTTTTTGGACCCCCCTCCCCCCTGTTGCAAGGTGTACGTTTGACACCCCCCCGAAAGTACGTACGCTTTTGCATTAAATTATCATTAAATTTATTAATTTACTGTATAAAACTTTGTTCATTTTATGCTACTAGATCATATATTAGTTCAAAATAAAATTTAAGAAATTGTTAACATTATAAAAGAGAATGTTGGTAATAATTAGACAGGACAACAGATACGACGTATTTCACATCATAATTTTTTATCTCTGCGTACGTACTTCTTTTCATTGATTTTTATGTCTACACTAACATAAATTGAGACAAAGTTAACCAAACAACTTTGCTAAAAAAAACTTGCAAAACTCGAATAGTGAAGACTACAATGTGGTTTTGTTTCTGTAGAGATAACGCCAATTGATAGAATCCAAGTAATGCATAAACTTCAAAGAAAAGAGATTGTTTATTCACGCTCATCACCAAATGGCTGACATCAGAGACTGATGATATGATAATAATAATGATCACGAAATGTATTTAACCAACATAGAACCTGAGGAAATTTAAACTAAACACCTAACCAGCCAAGTCAGGTGGCTTAAATTGTTTGGGCAAAACAAGCAAAAATTTCAAACGAATACAAATCTTAGTACAGACAAATTTCTGATGACAATTTTAAAACTGGAAAGAAGAGTCAAACTGTGATGAGAATTCTTCTGTCGTTCTTCAACCGATTCAATAGCTAACCCTTTATGACTGCAATTGGACGCAGCTTAATACACTTTTGACTTATTCCAGCCATGTGACCTTTTATAAACAACACAAGCAAAAACCATAAATCACAGAAAACCTCTATGCAATTCTAATAATATATAACAAGAATAATAACAGGAACAATAACCTCCATCTCTATTGGGCATCTTTCACCACCTGTTCACATAAGTGCAGAGAATTGCCAGAAAAATCAAAAAAAGAAGATCAGCTTAACGATCTAATAAAAGCACTTCTGTTGCATTAACCACAAGAGATTAAAGTTTGGAAAATAAAATCTGAGTTAGATTTTAAAAGAATGCTATCATCACATGCTTACAGCTAATTCCAACTTAAGGCTGGTCAGAAAAATGGCCATACGTTATTAAGTATCCAATTGGTAATTGAAAACCAGCAGAGAAAGGTTTTCATTTGGTACATAATATCAGTTGAATAATTGTTCCATCTCATGATTATATTCACTCATATCTCTTAACAGTCAGATAGTCAACTATATAATGTTTGCAAACTCATACATTAGAAGGCGGTGACATATAAATTCTGTAAGTGTAAATGACATTACATAACATTACGTCACAAGTTAGGATGCACAATGAAGCATCAAACGTAATTTTCAGCCTGTCAATGTCCACTCATAAATTCATGCTCAACCGGAGTCCCTCTAGAATTCAACAGCAAATGCACTTGAAACACTTGACTGAAACAACTAACATAAAAGCCATATAGATACAAACTTGGTTATAAAATATATTAGCCAATACTCACAAGTGTTAACAACATCTGTCACATTTTTATATGATTCTGGAGCCTGAAAAACAAATGGAAAACTCGTATAAGAAAAACGGTGCTCCCACGTACACTCTGACAGCTGTCAGTGTGTCCCATTGTAACCTGACCTCATCATTACATATGACCTAAAGGAAAGCTATGGCAGTGTAAGAGAAGGTAAAATAAGGAAATATAACACAAGTAAAGATAAGACAAGGTAGAGTAAGATAACAAACGAAAAGATAATGTAAGGTTTGTAAGAAAAGTAAAGAAGATGCAAGACCTTGCAAGATAAGGAACTAATGACAAATTATGGTAACAGCTATTAACTGGAGCACCAGTAATTGTAAGAGACCAAGATGTTCAAAAATGAAAAGAACTATCACATTCAAATGATACAACAGAAATCAAACACTGATAAATCACATGATCAAAAATACACCCTCTACAACAACACATCCCTAAGTATCATATATATACCTCCTCCATAACAAGTTTTGGCGAAGCAACTCGAATAGAAATTCCCTTCTCTTCAAGCGTCTGTAAAACATCCATATAGTCAAGGTTGCGTCGCGACTTGGCTCTTGATAACGCCCGACCCTACAGCGAAAACAGGTATCCGTACGTCAGATCATAACAAGTGATAACTATTTGCTAAAATTATCTAAAACAAATAAATTAATGTCTAGGGCAGAGGATATTAATAAATAAATAATTAATTGATTAATAGCTACAAATTTTAATTGATAAATTTTGGGTTATTTGACAATTTTCTTACTTATTTACCGAATGTCAAGAGGCCCATTTCCAGAGTAAACAATATGGCAAACAAGATTAATGTGAAGGTAAATGCTGATGGAAAAGCAGAAGATGGTGACAATATTAACTGTCATTAGAAAGTATCGACTGATTTGAAGATTACATTTTTTCATTATTTTGGAGATTAATCCATTTTTTTCTAAATCAGTACCAAGTATACATGTAAGCTTAATTTAAACATTTTAGTTACACTAGATCACTAAATGACAATAACTATAATAATAATAATAATAGCAACAATACAGTAGTATCAACAGCAATAACCTAGCATTATATATAATATTACACAAATAACAATGATAGTAACAAGAATGGAGGCACAAATAATAAAATATGGTAACTCACAGCCCCATGACAGGTAGAACCAAATGTTTCCTCCATTCCTTGTTGTGTTCCGGTTAGAACGTAACTACAGGTTCCCATAGTTCCACCAATCAGAACCGGTTGTCCAGTTAGCTATTAACAGAAACAGTCTGGAGTAACAGAACCAAACAATGTTAGCATATAATATCATCACTGCACAAATAGACACCATTCTCCTGCAAGGCTAGACATGTGAGTATGCTGCACTCCAAGCCAGAACAGTGCATCAATTTCTTGGTTACTAGACTGAGGTGCAAAGATTCGCTACCAGTGGCAGTCTGATTTTCACATTCTCCCACATCGCTCAGGTTGCACTAAACCCTTCTCTGGTTCCTGTCTTCCACGCCCATTTGGGATTCAAGTGATGCTGAATGGTTTTTATACCAAAGGACCAAATGTTCGGAGCATGTCTCATTGAGACAAACTACAGATATGTGCATTATGGCACACTTGAAGGTTGGATGAGGCAGGAAAATCATGAGAGTTAGATGATGATTATCACCTGGTAATCCACGGGGATGAGTGGGTGATGTGGAGGAAACGCTCTTGTCGACCCCTTTCGATGGACAAGGAGCGTCTTCTGTTTGCCCTCGATAAAATGCTCTTCCACTTTGGCAATGTTGTGCGAAACATCATAAATGACGTGCATGTCAAGATCGTCTGGAGTCGTGTTGAACATCTTTGCAAATGACTAAACACAGATAAATCACATAATTAATCAAATTAACTTCTATAAAAGCCAATTGGTGAAACCAGGCAAAACAACGCAGTTGCTACAGTTAGTCTAAACAATAGTTTTCTGTCAAACAGGTATTCACTCTGCACTAATAGGCCTAATCAAGTGTAATTAAATGAAATTGTCACATGAAGTATGTGACATAATCAAGCTAAAATGCATGCAATTGGCCTCATCTACTATTGTGAAAATAACCATGGGAACCAATCAAGAAACTAAACACATAGTGGTACAAAAAAAAGCAACAAACAAGGCTTGAGAAATCATCAGACTGGTAACCTGTCGACATAGAAACGTCATGCTACTTCGGTTGACCCAGGCGTAGTTGGCTGCGGCCGCCATTCCCTTCAGGTATTCTTGACCTTCAATGCTGTTGATGCGAGCACATGCCAGTTGCCTGTCATTCACTTCAATCTTGTCACGCTTCATTGCTTTCTCCATGGCAACCAATGCATCTACACCAAAAGAGCATATGAAAAATTAACAGCAAACAACTATTAGCATAATTATGAAGCACCATTTCTTTAAAAAAACTGCTGTGAAGAGTAACAGTTTTAGTGCTGCTTGCATTTGGTATAAACGCTCCCACTTGTGAATGGCTTGTAGTAAATGTCTTATTTGTTCCCTCACTCACTATCATCTAGCCAATCAGCCAGTTCGTTAATCCAGCCTAACTGCCAGCGAGTCATATATCCATCTAGAGCGTTTGTATGTTCTGTCTTAATGAGGTCTGATCAGAACTGCTCCCAGTCCAGTCTTGGCAAAAACGAGTTTTTTAAGTGATGATAATACATATGCATGCAGGGTCACAAAAGGTTATTCATGGTAGCTGGACCAAAAACTTAAATGGCAATACATCAGCAATATTCAAACTGAGAAGAGTATTATACAAAGTAATTTATGAGAAATGAGAAAGATATAGTTACCAGTGGCAACTTGGTGTCCAAGTCCTCGACTTCCACAGTGGATCATGACGCAGACCTGGCCAATCTCCTCAATACCCATCTTTCGTGCATTGAACTCGTTATAGATCTCGTCAACTACCTGAATCTCAGCGTAATGATTCCCAGCACCCAATGTTCCAAGCTACAAAACAGAAAGTGTTAGAATGCAAAGACCTTTTCCACTACACATCAAGGTCTGCTTCAGCTGAATCCTGACTATGACCAACATGTTCAACACATTCTATACTTACTTCACAACTTTCAATAGGTAAGCATCTTGTGAAGCACCACTGGAATGTTGAGTTATGTAGGTACATGCAGGTACAACTTGAACAAAAACCAACCAATCAACAGAGCACCATTGCCTTAAAATCCCAATAAATTAGGCATTATTTATTGTCCACCAAATGATGCCTTGTGCATCATAAAAAGACCCTAGATCCATAAGGTCAGCAAAAACCTTGTGTTTAATCATTCTTATTTGAGAAGAGTAAATATTACTGAATTACCTACCTGTGGCAGACCTCTTTTCTTGGCTCTCATGCTGACTTTAGAGGGATCAGCTTGCAGCATACGACCATACTCCTCACAATGCTCCTTGTCTTCAGCCCAAATGTAGCCTTACATAAATAGATACACATAAATTACAGCAGAATGACAGATTGCAATAGTCCTTGTCTTAAACACGAACTGCGTCTATGACTACTGTTACAAATGGCTGTCTTCTTCAAGTCACCCACAGATTTTAATATTGTGAATGTGACAGCAAGATTGGTTGAGAGAAGAAAGGTGTATATAAAAGCACATACAGGTGTACATAGTCAAGGTACAGGGAGCTAAACAAAAGGGAAGTAAATGCCAATGCTAAAGAGTACAGATAGACTGAGTGAGATCACTGAGGAAGAGATCAATGCTAAAAATTAATGTTTAAGATTATTGATATAATAGAACTGCATAAAATTGTCAACAGTGAAAGGTTACTTAATGCAATCCGCTCCTTTCTTCCTGTAATAAACAGTATAACCAACGACAAAGAAGTCTGCAGAGCCAGCCATGACTGAGTAAATACAGCCAACCACGATGCAATAGTCTGTAGAGATAACAGATGCTGCAAATACTTTAAAAATCTATCACCAAGAGTTTGTGGTTTATTTCTGATTGACAGAAAGAGGGTATAGACAAGCAGAGAGTAGAAGCATTTAGCAAAGTAATAATTACTTAAATTTATAACAAGTATAAAAGGTTATAGCATGTATTGTTAACCGTAAAATCAACACTTGATACTACATTGCAGTTTCAAACAATTCCAACTTACCCTCTCTAAGTGACCAATCCATTCCCATCTCCAATGCTTCTTCTAGGTCTCTACCAAATAATAAGAAGTATAATGCAACTAACTCAAGCAGAACAACTCATGCACAATAAAAAAGTATCAATTTTAATAAAAATGCCATATGACTGAAAATGTTCCCGAGTACAGCCTAACTACAATATACTTTGAAATGTGCTGCAAAGTATAGCCCATCTGGCACCCTCCCATTTCCCTCTTGCTCAAATACCAACAAAAACATAATTAACAATGATCTCTGGTATAGCTTACTTGGCTCCCATTGGAATAATGCCTTTCGATCCAACTCCAACAGGTATATGATCAAACATGCTCTGTGCCAGCTGTTCTTTCAACGGCGAGACATCTGTCTCGAAGAGATTTGTTCTCAGAAGTCGAACACCGCAGTTGATGTCAAAACCGACACCACCAGGGGATACAACTGACATCGAATCGTTCATGTCAAAAGCAGCCATGTTGCCGATCGCAAATCCATAGCCAGAATGAACATCAGGAAGACCAACTGACTTGCCCACAATTCCAGGAAGAGCGGCAACGTTACCAATCTGCTTCATGCCCGGAAGAAAGCCACCATACCCAGCAGACTTCACCGACTGCCTCAATTCGTCGAACATGAGTCTCTCTAATGGATCATTGACATAAAAAACTCCTTCAACCTACAGAAAATCAACAAATAACTAAAGATAAATTTGAGTCACTGCAAAACAGCATCATTAAAACAATGGTTACTTAAGCCTGTTTTGAACATAGATGGTTGATATTCTGGAACATGCCGCTATTCAGCCTGCAGTATAAGCTCTCTGTCTCGTCTCTTCTCTCCATCGATTATACCGCCATTGGAAAACCATTTTATTTGGTATTGCTCTTTGGTTGTCACATCATGAACACCTGTATGCATTTTCCAAATCAGGTTCTTACAATCAATCAATCAAACAAGCAATCAAACAAGCAATCATGCAATCAAAAAGACTTGATATAGCATTCCTTCAAGATATCTAGTCAGAGGCCTGCGTATTTAGAATAGGTGCTCAACTATCTGCGATTACATAACTCAAAGTGGTCTATTTATATTGTTAGATTTATCTAGAGTTATAAGACACATGCTAGTGAAATGCGTAACAAAGTATATTTAAAGAAATTTATATAACTTCTGTACATCAACACTTAAGCTTCGTATTAATGTTTGTACATTAGCATTGTCAACGGAAAGCAAAGGAAGATGAAGTCAGCAGAAGGATGACAGAACAACAGCACGTCTTTATAGCAACTGGCGTACCACGAAACGATCCTTAAGTAACTTAACTATACAGGCTTTCAAATACGCAAAAGGAGACCCAAGTCTCAGAGACACCATTCATACTTAACTAAAGCCAGTCGAAACACTCTAGTCACACCTTAAGTAATAATGCTTACCATATATACTCGACTATAAGTTGATTCACGTATAAGTCGAAGTGCAATTTTTGGACAAAACTAACGTCCAAAATTGACGACTCGAATATAAGTTGAACCCATAAAATAAAAAAACGATTTATAAATCGAGAGCTATAGCTTGATATTTGTTGTCTTTCGGAGGAGAAGTTTGGCGGATTTCTCCACGAAATATATATTTTACTATGGGCAGATCAATGTTAATGCATGCGGCCGTCATAAATCAACATATATTGTTTGATATTTGCTGTTAAATGTTGAATATTCAGTCCGAAAATCTCCCATTATTTTGCCTCTCGAGTTTAAGTCGAAAGACCTATTTTGCCGTCCTGAAATAGTCTTAAATTTCTGGACTTATAGTTGAGTATATATGGTATATAGTAGAAGGCACTCCTTGTAAGTGTCACCCAAGCAGAACCATCAAAGGTAAAACCAGATATACCAGTTAGGTAGTCCAAGGAAGCACTTTAGTTCAGTTGCAGAATGTGTTAGATATGTAGATCAGCCAGTTACGTAGTAAGCCAAGGACAGTTATCGAACAATATTATATTCTATTTTTTATTAATTGACATCTGGCAACTAGCACATATTGGTGTTCAGCAATAGTTTTCTATTGACTCACACTTCATGTGTGCCAAAGCACTTCGAATTTACAGCATAACAAAACAATTAAATAATTGAGTACAGAAATCTTACATTCATGTTTGGCACGAACCCCTTCTTGATTCTCCAAGAGTTTGGCGTAAGTCTTTCTAAGTAGTTCATCTCTTCCTGGTATGTTCGGACCATTTTTGCGTATCTGCCAACGTTTCACAAAGTTTAATAGATGCCATAACGCAATTATATAACTCAAAATAATAATTCGTCATTCATTTACAATAATGCAATCCAGCTTTAAGTCAATATCTCTCTAAGACAGGTGCTATTTATACTGACATTATGGTGCACTGTGACAGTTTGTCCCATTTAAGAAACTGGATTCCAACAGGTAACTAAAATAAAGCACATGGACGTGTCATTATTTTAATTACACTCCAGAGAGTGCCTCCTCTGACCCAATTGAAACCGGATTCTGACCACCTTCGGACTACCCAATTGGACAACCGCTATAACTTGACGCAGCGCTCGTGAATAAGTTGCACTTGGCTTTTTGTGGCGCTTTACAAGTTTGGAGACAACGATTACGATGTAGGTATATTAAACAATGAATTAACTATTAATTTACTTTGACTTTTGGTGCTGAATAATGTCCAAGCTTGTAATTCTGGTATTACAGGGTCGCTAAACATAGAATTTGAGTCAAGTCAATGAGCTAAACAAACCCGAGTGTCTGATGTTACGCAATCATGACCTAACTAAACATGCCGAGGAGTCAAGTGTTCTAAATTGTCGTAATCTGTCATACTTTACATTAGTCTTAGAGCAAAGTTGCGTATATTTATTAACAGAAGTACAGACCTTTCAGTGTGAGACTAGCAATCTAAACTGAACATAGGTTACGTAGACGACTTGTAAATTAATATAAGTTCCCGGTAGCAAAGACAATATATATCTTTGTAGGGCCTACACAAACAGGTTCAACTCAATAAACAGTCATGACGATTTATTCAAGTTTACAGCATAAACTTTGTCGATTTGTTGATAGCGCTATAACTGATAGTGCTTATATAGTAGAAAGTAGAAATGTTGTGTTGCCTTCGGCCATCAAAATAACATTTAGCAAGAAGGTTCTGTGGCAAGAACGTTCTGTAAGAATAAATGAACAAAGAATCAAAGATAGGCTGTGAAAACGTTGAAAATGCTAAAAACATGCATCTCACTGTTTGACTCTGTCAAAATGTGTTGTGTACCATAACGGCCTTATTGACAAATTAAAACTAATAATAATTATTAGTTTGCAAATTTGCAGTAATGAAACTAATTTTATTCTGATTTGGCATTGAATGATTTGAATCTGCTTTGTACAGTTTAATGTTTTGAAACATAAATTTTCAATCGTCTTAAGACGGGCAAACAATAATAGTATGGACGCTGGAAAAAAAACTTATGTTTCAATCATATTTTGTCCAAGAAAATGTCAAGGTTCTCATAGTTTTTATCTTTTCAGATTTTTAAGTTCTTTATATTTAAGGCGTTTAGATTCGTATACTTTTTTTAAATTTTTACGTATGCATAGTTGTACATTGGACACAAAAATTATTTGATAACCAAAATTTTTATTGTCTATGACTCTAACGTCTTTGAAATAATGACTGCGAAGTGCAATGTAGACATTGACACACAATGTACCGTATTAACGACAATTCCAGTGATTAAAGAATGCCATTTGAATGTTGAAGTGAAAGTACCAATAATTTTTTTAACTTTAAAATTTAATAAGTTGAAATACTGAAATTCTAATACTTATTTTATATAATATAGCGCTACATAAATTCAAAGGTTCTAAAAGGTAAATAATAAAACAGTGAATCTGCTCGTGATGTATATGTCATGGCGAAATTTGTGTATCAGAGAGAGAAGACCTGACGAAGACCTTATTGATGTTGCGTGAGCAAAGGCGTGAACGGTCTAAACGAACAAATTAAAAGGTAGTTATGACTGAAGGTCTTCTTATCTTCAAACCGAAACGCCTGTGAAATCCATTGTCCTGGTTGACACAGAATAGTATAGTCAGAGTTCATGCCACTTTAGCATGTTACTCTAATCGTCGACTCTTAGTATGACCGTCACTTCAATTATTTGAAAACTGCATACAGTAACGAATAAAATGCATCTCAATTGCGATGTGAAATCGTCAATATTGATAGTAGAGAACGTCTTTAATTTTTTTTCAATTGTGAAGATTGTCGTGATAGATTTATCAGTGCATTATTTTGTTTAAGCTGTGGCATGTAATGCAATACATTGACGTGACGTTCTTTTGGAGCCTATTTTAAAGTTCTAGACGGGTTTGGCAGCCGTTAGCGGAAGCTTAAAGCCAATTTATGGTCGGTTTCCTACGAAGACTTCCAGGCAACGTATTACTTCTAGGGGTCTACATCTCTCTTACTTTCTGGCAATGTTTTCTTCCCGACGATACCAATACTAATTGGCTTACCAATACTAATTACTAATGGTAACTATTATTCTGTCATTTCGTATTCATTCGCGTGTATTTAAAAAGCCATTAAGTTGAATGTGATCATTCAGTTTACGGTATACCTGCCCAATATGAGGGTCAGATTTTGACATCATAAGGGTCGGCTAGGGTCAGTTTAGACATCGTGAGGGTCGTTTAGGGTCAGGTTAGGCATCGTGAGGGTCGGTTAGGGTCAGGATTAGGGTTAGTGTAGTCTATAGAAAATTATACTTTGTAGATATAGGATTATGGATAGTGCAGTTTTTGCAGTTTAGCGTGCTGTAGAAGTAAGATTTTCGCTTGTGTCGCGGCCGAACTTTCGGCCGCAGAAGATTTATCCATTTTTAAATCCTATTATCAGCTTTTGTCTTGGGTGTGGTTGGGATAGACATGACCAAAATTATAGATGATATTTCAGTTGTTAAACTTCTAGTGAACGAAACAGCACATAGTGTTTCAAGTGTGTTTTATACTTTTTCAGTTTTCTCTCATGTGGTGTAAAGATGCTGGAAGGACTTGTAACTTGGGTTTTGAATACATACATCGGTGAATATGTTGAGAATCTCAACACAGATCAACTTACAATTGCGCTTTTCCAAGGCAAGTTGTCATCATGAATCAATGATACAGTGATTTAGGGAACTCATAAATCTGGTATATGGTCATTCCAAACCTTCAGATCAGTGAGCTTGTCAGTGAGTCTAATGTGCCAATTTTCCCAGCACCCTGGCCTTACCATGCACAACGAAGCACGCAGACTGCGTGCCATCAATGGATTCGGCCGTAGAAGTAACTGCCATCAATCGCATGTTGTTGAATGAGCCCTGCCAAATGTGTGCCATCGATAGTGCACTTGATGAACTATTGTTAATCCTTTGATTGAATGACTTCAAAGGTCAAACACTTTAGCACTTCAATTGATTCGAATAAAGACGGCAACTTTATGTGCAGTTTGACAATGAATAATACACAATATTATGTTGTGTATTTAATAGCACTTCCAGTTGAAAGTGTAATACCTCTTCATTTGTCCTGTGTTCTTTCCAACTAACTTTTTCCATTCTGTGCCACATTTCCATTTCCAATGCTTCTAATCATTTCCTGTCTTCTTCCCTTATTGTCCATGTTTCTTTATGTGCAGTTTGACAATGAATAATACACAATATTATGTTGTGTATTTAATAGCGCTTCCAGTTGAAAGTGTAATACCTCTTCATTTGTCCTGTGTTCTTTCCAACTAACTTTTTCCATTCTGTGCCACATCCACATTTCCATTTCCAATGCTTCTAATCATTTCCTGTCTTCTTCCCTTATTGTCCATGTTTCTGATCCGTAAAGGATCATACACTCCATATCATCGTTTCAATCATTTTTCTTTTTCGAGTTTCTATCTAGTTTTCCTCTCATATGTTCTTTCCTTTTGTAAAATGCATCATTTCCCAGTCCTATTCTTCTTTTAGTAACAGTAGAAAGAAGCTAATATTTTAAGCTAGTACTTCAAGTGCAAAGACATCAAGGCTTGTTGATCACATTCGCTGGGATCTTAATCGTGTTGATATCATGATAGAGCGTTATTGATTCGGATTTAGTCAACCAGAGAAATCGAAATTAAGGTATATGATACTTAACCGATGCCTGTTAGCCCAGGTTCCAACATATGACAAAGTATCAGTGATCGAGTCCCTTCGTGGAATCGTCAATGATGTTACAATGTTAACATTACATGACACTAAATTTTTCATTTTGCATTTGTTTATCTTCTGAATTAAATAGTTTATTTTTTCATATGACTATATGTCTTCGTGTGTGCATGCACGCTACTGTCGCCTTGTATACTGTCATGTTTTTAATGGCGTGCATTGGTCCTGTTCACTTTTGTCGGATCACCAATTCTCTCAGGGAATATTTCAAATGTGTACTCTGCAGTCATGCATATAGTAATGCATGAAGTGGGACACACTTTTGTTAATTTCAGCAGTTTAGAAGTAAGAACATTTAGACTCCAAAAAGTAACAACTATCATGGTGCAAGTTTAAAGTTATTTCTGAGCATTTTAGTGCTATTAGAATCTCTGAAAAACTATGCTGCTGGATTTCTGTTTTGTTTGTGGGATGCATAAACTGAAGTGTGGTTTTGCTTTCATTTATCTAGGTCAAGTCGAATTGGAAAACTTGCCTCTTAAAAAGACTGCTTTGAAGAGTCTGGATTTACCCATTGAAGTTAAATCAGGTGGTTTAAAATTTCTGCCATTAAAATTTCTGATGATGTTTCTCTGTTTCAGGTGTTAGAGCTGTTCTTATCATTCTTATTTAATTTGGTTTCAGCAATTGACACATCTGAATAGTTTTTCGTATTCTATCAAACAGTTTCTTGTATCCAAACACTAATGTGCTACACAAACATCCGTTAATTTGGAATATTCTGTATAAATTACGCTTTCTTTTGTGGCTTCCAGGCTGGTCTAAATTCTCCTTTTGACTTCTAGTTTGATGCTTTTAATAAGAGTATCCTTGGCTTGTCATATTTTTATTGATAACTACTTAAAGTACAGATATCATGCACTTGAAATAGGCTGCAACATCGATGAATGGTCTACTTGATAAAAGCAAACACTCAATGCACTGAGCTAATAATTTGTTAAGAACCACTGCTAAAGTTGCCACTTCTGAAAAGGCTGTAGATTACTTTGATTGGATGGGTGATATTCCGTACCTTTGAGTGCATTTCTGTAACAAGACTTTGACAACTACAGATCTCAGCTTGTAATAAATGTAATAAACTTATGTAATGTATGTAACCTTATGTAATAAATTCCTAATAGACTTGTTTGGGCGCTAAATCTGTTGTAAATTTGATTTGACTGTTCCTTTTGTTTTCATTGCTCTGTTCAGTAAGAGTTATTGTTCTTTGTTGTGACATTTGCTTCAATTGATTTAATGGTAGGTTTCATTGGTCGAATTCAGCTGCAAATTCCGATACGTCGACTACATAGTGAACAATGGGTCATTACTCTAGACAGACTGTATTTGGTGGCTGGGCCAATCAAAAATGAAGAGGTATCTTCTGTCTATTCTGACAGTGACTTATAGCTAAAGTATTTGATCTGATGACTGAGTAAGTGTAATTATAACTTCTATTTTGACAGAGTCTAATGCACAAGATATCAATCGATGGTGCACCAAATTCAAACCACAATCAGGTTGACAGTATACAGAAGATCAGTCTGTAAGATGGATAAGCAGCATATGGAAGATTAGTACTTTCAGAACTTAGGTAAGTCTTGAGAACGAAATGAAATATATGAGACTGGGTCATATAAATGCCTAGGTTGTACTATGAGAGACGCTTTATAAATTCGTAAATAGAATAGAATAAGGCTTCATGTCACACCATCTTAAGTATGGAGACACTTATTATCAGCCACTTAGGACCAGTGCTTTCAGTGGAAGATCCTTCAGGTTTGAACTGAGGCCAATAATTCACTGGACTGGCGATTTATTTCGCATCTTGTGACCGTACCAAGATCTGCTTGGTGACAGCAACAATGTTGGGCAAATAGCTTGTCCAAGATCATTTAATGGAATCCGCTCAGCAAACGTAAATTGGAAAATCATTAAGTCAAGAGCTCTATCAATTATTATTGTTATTATTACCGAAATTTGATACCGGCCTTCTTCCAACATCTTTTGTTCAGAAGTGCATAATTAGATCTAGATCTAGGGTAACACAGTAAACAATACATCAATTGAGACTTTAAATTGCAATGATCGCTGTATTAATATTGATTTTATCTAAGTAAGTGTTGTCTCTATCAGTGACATGATCCTTGTGTCTTTGGATGATCGAAATTTGTTTTAGTATGACCACGCAGCAGAACAAAAGCGAGAACAGGATCGAAAAAGGAATCAACTGCAGGAGTTAGAAGATAACTTCAAGGTTTTCAGTATTCATGATATTCATTTAAAACATGTAAAATCTTGTTTTGATTGAAAATTTTATGTAAAAAATATAATAAGCATTATCGTGAATCAGTGTGCCATTTACTCAGTCCAGCCTTGCATACAATCCATTCCTTCATCCAACCAATCATTCCTTCATTGATCTGTCTTGTTTAGGTTTTGTTGGGATTGTGTTAGTGCTTCAGCAGTTTACTTGAGTTTTTATTGAGAATTTTGAGGGTACTATGCAATCACAACTCAGCAATGAAAAGAAAAAGTGCAATAATGCAATGTGCGATATTAAAGTGTTTCTTATTTTTGGGTAGGACATACAGGAAGTAATTATTTCCTTCCATTAGGCTTTTTACCTAGCTACAGACAAGTGTCAAGGTAATTTAGTTGTGGCCAACACATGTGCAAGACATCCTACTGGATAGAGACATGTGTGGTAAATAAAATTGATCTTAAAACCTTAATTTCTTTTGTGTTAGCTACAAAAAGATTTGATTCAGCAAAGTGATGTTGAGAACAAATCCTCCTCGACTTGGTGGTCGTATGGTTCAGCATTTATCACCAACATTGTTGAAAATTTACAGGTAGCAGTACTGTTACTTCTGACTGGCACATTCTCATATTTGGGAGCTGTCAGTAGCAATACTGTCAGAAATGTAACTGTTCTGTCAGAAAGAGTACAATTGGGAGTTTTCAGGTTACTGTTAGTCATCTGTTTTAAGATAATTGGTTACTTATTAGTCATAGTTGTTACTTTCAATATTGTCAATCAACGTATACATATCTAAGTAGTTCTGAGGACTAAAAGGTGAGATTAAGTTTCATTAGAGTAGTTTTGTTTTGTCAGATCTGAAGTTTTTGATGAGTTTCATAAATGCGGAATGCATATATGTACTTGCAGTTAGTACATGGCACAAAACCCGTAAATTCTTGTTGGGTAGTCTTTTAATGTCAACAGTCTTCAGAACTCCATCATATAAACAGACATTGATGGGTTTAAATTAAGTTTAATTTGTTTAAATTAAAAATCTGACTTTGGTACATCACATGATACACATATATACAAAATGTGATGTTGCGACTGGTGTTCTGGGTGACTGATTTTTATAGCAGGTGCATTTTGTTTCAGCTGAAAGTGAATGAAATTCATTTACGTTACGAAGATGATGTTACAATACCAGGACATCCTTTTGCCTGTGGTGTCACCATCAAGAGTGTCTCTGCACAGAGTTGTGGTGCCAACTGGGTAGGCAATTCATCCATCCATCCGTACATTCATTCATTGATCCATTCACCCCCCCAGAAGGCAGACATGGTCGAAGATAATGTTGATGATGAGTGAGAAAGAGGATGATATTGCTGATGACTGCGACAATTATGGTGGTTGTGAAGACGATGATAATTGTTGAGGTATCATCTGTGTTCTGTAGGAACCTGGTTTTGTGAATCGAACCGGGAATAATCTTATGTTCAAACTAGTCAGCCTGGAAAACTTTTCCATCTACTGGGACAGCGATGTCTCTATGTTTGGAAGTTACACGGGATCTCTGCTGGAAGTGAGAATTTTTAATTTTAGTCTCTGTTTACATATTTCATTTTTACCAAGTCAAAAATAAAGTCATAGAAAATAAGCATAGAAGTTCAGTCTTTATATACTTATTGTGTAACTTAAATTTTGATAATGTAAGGTGAGATATGCATTTGACTATTTGTTAACTTTACTGTGGTTTTATGCAATGTAGTTATCGGATGGTTTTAAGATTTACTGTCATTCAATAAATTATTTATAGTTTTAGTATGATTTAATACGTTAGTTGTCATTGATTATGATTTTGTACATTGGTTGAATTACAAAATCATCTGGTATCTTTGATAGGAGGCTTTGCTTCAAATGTGGGAAAAGTCATCTGGTACAGAAGGCACAAAGGTGACATTAGTTGATATACTTACTAGGACGAGTAAGAATCTATTTTCATTGCTATAAGATTGTGATTCAATGGCTCTTGCATTTTGCCCTGTGTTGTAAAGGGTATTTCACCTATGGAGGGTGAAAGAAGAGTATTTTTGTGTTGAATATCATTAATGTAATTATATTTCGTCTACTGTAGAAATGATCCATTGAGAATGAAAATTGAAATTAGGTGTAGACGGGTAATTCTAAAAAAGATCAAGTCCTGGGTTTTGATACCATTATTTAAATAAATATTTATTTATTACTATCCTTATTATTCGGTATTTGCAAACCTGAGATGGTTGAATCGTATTTCAGAAAACGCTCCCAGCATGTTTAACAATAGATTTAACAGCAATGTGATCTAGGCAGTGATAAACTTGTAGATCATTAATATAAAATTAAGAATAGTTCTAATAAGAACATGAGAAAGATACTGTTTAATCTTAAGCTACCTCCAAAGAGGCTTGGTATCAATTTATAGTATCTGGTGCGTTAAACAGGGCCACAGATATATCCTGGAGCCAGTTAGTGCTCACGCAAAGATGCGGCGTAACACATCGGCTCAACCGCTGCGCAGTCAGGACTCTCCTCGGTTGTTGGTTGATATAGAGCTTGATAAGTTTCCTTTGTCTCTGAGTGAAACTCAGCTGCACAGCATCGTTGCTCTGCTGCGAGAGTTGGATCGACACGACAGAGGCCGCAGGTATCGCAGATTGAGGCCAAGGTTTCCAGTTTCTGGGAAGTGAGTTGATTTTCTTTTAGATAAACTCTGCAATTTTCAGTCTAATTTCATCGCATATTCCACTACCATAAATGAGCTTTGTTATCTTTCCAATATAACCTGAAATTGCCATCTTACTGGGCTAATGTTCTTTCTTAGCCTGTCTCTGTCTCATACTGCCATCAGGTGATATTCTGTGCAATGCTACAATGATGCAACAGAAGTTACATAAGAATGTAATGGATGTTAAAATATTTTGCTCCTTAAAATATCGTCATTTGATATAGAAACATGTTATGGAAAGAGAGTGGCTTATAGTAAAGGAACAAAAGAAATATACTAAGGTGTAAATAGGTTCTTATTTATTATTGGCAGTCCGCTAGCACGACCTTGCCTGGTATTCATTTGGAAGTAAGGTTGTGTATTAACACGTGATGTAAATATCTTGGTAACAGTAAAGTGGCATTTGATCTTGATTAAATTGAGTCTTTGTTTATATATTTGTTCTTTATTTCTTCTTCTGGTTCTCATTTTTAGATGCCATATATTGAATTTTTATCATTTTAGTTGTCGAATGTGGTGGCAGTTCGCTATGGATGCAACGTTGCACACGGTGCGGGAACAGAGGTTAAAACGCTCTCCTGCATTTGTCAGCAGAAGGGACAAAGCGATTGCTCAGTACATAAAAGTCTTTTATGAATACCTCACCATAGGACCCAAGTACATGAGCAAGACTTCCAAGGTATGCAGTTATGCTTACTCTATTTCTTGTCTTCATTATGCTGTCTTTTGTTTAAAAAAAATAGTCTGCTCTTTAATACACTATAACCTTGCTGTATCTGGGGCCTTAGCAAGTACTTTACTAGTTTCACAATGCGGCGCTCTTTATGTGCAGCCTATTTACACACACATCTGCTTACTGCGCATTTGTGTCATGCCACTAAACATTAACCCTTTAATGACCAATACTTAGTAAAACGTAAGGCATAATCAATAACGCTGATCGTTAAAGGGCTAACACATGAAACAGGAGTTTGCTTTCTGGAACTACACAGTAGACCTTGTTTAAAATCAATATACATGATGCCGACTTTAAACCATACAGAAGACTATACCGCTCCAAAGCAGACGAACCCAAAAATGCTGCACAAGTCTCCATTCTCCACACCTTTCAACCTTATACTAATTGGCAGTCTACAGTCAGCACCTTTAAAGCAATTCCTGGAAACAGTAGACTAAATGCAGCCAGAAATGTTTTGGTATTAAACAAGAAACTTTTACCCATTATTAGACAGCAACTAGGCCTTTCAAAGTTGTTGGACATAAATTGTCTTATAGCAGGCTACATAGTGCAGATGTTAACCAAGAAATGATATTCTGTGTATTTGAAGGATTTCAAGGATCGTTTTGAAATGGAGCTGACGTTTGATGAGCTGAAACTGCTAAGGAAGTCGGTTACGGATGATATTCTTGAAAAGCAGAAACAAGAAGTATGTATTGGTTTCTACTCAAGCCATACTTCAACATTTTTGATTCTGACTGGGTTTTTTGTCTCTTACATGCTCAGTCTTTTTCCATGCTCTAATGTTCTATTCTCATGGCACTGGCACTAAACTGTGCCATAGAAGAATGTTTGGTACTTTGCCACTTACCTTCCGTTTATCTAGACACTAATGGGGCTGATACTAACTGCACCACATAAGTCTGAATCGTATAAATTCAGTGTCTGCTCCTCATGATGAACCTTAGATGTCTTTGATTTAGGTTTTAGTTCTGTAGTCCTTGTATGTTGATGTATTACTATATTTTAATTTTTTTATATTCATCATCATCATGATCCATGGGCAGAAAGCCCATAGGTGTCCACTTCACATATGACCATTGTTCTCCATGCTCCTCTGCCTTGGGTTAGCTGTATTAAGTGGTGTATATCGGTTCCACTCTAATCTATTCGTTTTTTATGAACTCGATTGATTTCGGATTACAAATGTAGTATATTAATTTGCTTGACAGACAATTCCAACTTATAGTTCTGCTGCGGCAACTGTTAGCTCAGCAGAGCCAGCAGCTGCAGTAGGTTCAGAGCAGACTGTAACAACCAGTGGTCAGTCAGAGGTCGTTGCTCCAGGACTTCTTCAGAGTTGGTTTCCGGGATGGACTGGTTGGTATGGATACAGTTACCCACAGCCAGCAGCAACTGCTGAGTCTCCATCAGCATTCCCCGAGGCATCTTTGATGCTGCCTGGGGAGGGTGATGGTGTTCTGGACATGAGCAGAAGTATCAGTGACACTAGCATCGGGTCAAATATAACTGTATCCAAGAAGACAGAACTGGGTGAGTCATGAAGCCTTACATGGACTGAGAGGTGATCAATGTTACGAATCTAACTGGCTATTAGACACTGCTATAGATTATGTTACTTTATCTGACCTTACTTTACTGTACCACATCTTATTAGTTTACTTTACCTTAGCTTACTTTATTTTGATTTACTTTGTCATGTACTTTATCTTACCCAACTTTGTGTTTTACCTTACTTGCCAATTTTAAGTTGATTATTAACTTCATCATAATTTGGCATCGCACAACCGAGCTCATAACTGATACAGCAGAGACAAACACACTCTTCAAAACATTTGTGCTGTTGACTGGTATTTAGTTACTAATAGTGACTCTATTTAGGTTATTAATGGTGACCCCTTTTAAATTACAGAAAGTGATGGTCCAATCTCTTAACAAGGTTTGCAGTAGACAAAACAGGCATTAATCTAATGTAGAGTTTAGCCTGTATTTTTTATTATATAACAGATCAGGAAATCATGGATGCTCTGTCAGATTCTGCAGAGGCAAATACACTCTTGAAGCAGGACCTGGTTCTCCTTCAACTCAACTTTTGCCTCCGTACTGGAACGTTTCAACTTTTGACAGCCGCTCTTCCGGAATCTTCATCTTCTAGACTTGGTGGGATTTTATTTCTGGGAATCTCATAATTTTTATATGATGCTACGAAGGCTGAGGGTGTGTGTGGGTTGTTTGCATATTTTGTTAACAGCAACCATGATTCTGAATTTTATGAAAAGATATATATATATATGTTGAACTTTCTGGCAATGCTTGACTCTGACAATGCTTGTCTTTCCTTGTCAAATATGCTTCAGATAAGTGTTTTGTAATCTAAGTGTATTGTAAGCTAAGTGTATTGTAAGCTAAATGTATTGTAAGCTAAGTGTATTGTAAGCTAAGTGTAATGTAAGCTAAGTGTATTGTAAGCTAAGTGTATTGTAAGCTAAGTGTATTGTAAGCTAAGTATGCCCATTTCTTTGCTGTCTCCATTCTTTCGCCCATGATGCCACTCTATTTGAATGCAGTTTGAGACATAGGTCAAGAGTTTTCCAGAGATGTTGTTTTACAGATGTTGTACTACACTTTGTGTAGTATCTAGTTATTTAACAGCAACCATGATTCTCTGTAGCACTTTCAGGAATCTCTCATCTCCCTTCCCTTGCTTTCCTTTGTAACCTAAACTGATGGAAAAGTATGTTAATCGATGTAGATGGTGGAAAATTATGGAATGCTGGATACATGGGAAAGTTTTTTAGATCTGTCAGACAGCTATGCTACAGCAAGCTATAGCACTGTGTTAGTTGAGTTGAGTCTAAGTGTTGTTTACTCAACAGCTCTATTTTTATGTTCTTGTTTTCATTTATCTGTAGATGAGACAATGGAGAAATGTCTGATCCAGCTGGAGTGTTCGGTGGTAAAGATGGGTTTTCAGTCAAGACCTCGAACCAATGGAATGAAGTTCAGCGTCAGTATCAATGACTTCCTTCTCCAGGACAAGATGACACCCAACTCCATCCGACCTACTCTGATTGCTCCTCTGGTCAGGGTGAGTAGTCTTCTAGGTTTGGTCTTTTATTTCCTCTGACCATGTAGCTTACGTAGCTTATAAATAAATAGAAATCGCGATGATCAATTCTGGAGCAGACAGTTGTGTAGACTATGGATGTCGTAGTAGAAAGGGAGACGGATCTGCGACTAGTCCTGAGACACCGGAGGTGAAAGTAAGACGTGCATGTCAGGTTGGTTGCGTTTGCAGAGAAAGGGAGAGAGAGTTGTCCAAAGTGACACAGGCTATGTCATGCAAACAAGTAGAGAAGGTAAATTGGAGATAGTTTTGAGAGGGAAGCAAAATGTCAATTTTCAGAAGTTATTGGCAAGTGCCAAGCCAAGTGAGTTTTGATTTGCTTTTGAAGAGTTTGGTGTAAGGCATATGGAGGACATTAACAAATGCAAGTCATGAGAAAGGGCCTCAATGCAGCATGCTACAGTCTAATCTGTCTGCATTATGTTACTGATATCCACGTGTTATGGCGATGGGATACATGTGTCTATCGTGTGTCAAGCAGATGTTCATATAACGGAAACACATCTTTAATGGTCTTCCCCTAGGGCTGTGTCTATACCCTGGGATGATACCTGAAGCGTTCTCTCTTTGCTTAAAACTGTTCTTTTTGAGTGTAATTGGCATTGAGTAGTTTCCTTGAAGGGATACTATGTAAATCCCTGAATGAGTGAAATGAATCATGCCAGACCTTTACTGTAATTGCGCTATAAAATTTGCATATGAAATTTTAAAAATAAGTTACAATATACATGTTTTTGATTTGTTTAGTGAAATTTTCCTTTGTTTATTGCAGAAAGCCGGACTTGGTCATCTGTCAACCTCTGGCTCAACAGCATCTATGAGGAATTTAGATTCCTCACAGAGTGATGAAACAAGTGATGGAAGACTGTTTGAACTCATCTACGAAAAGAAGCCCCTTCGAACTAAGGCTGACTACAAGTATGTGACATTCAAAGTGTTGTCTATGCTCTAGATCAGGGGTGTACAACCTTTTCGTCAATGTCTGCTGTATTTACGACTCATGTTTTCTTCATGGCCACCAAGAATCTACTATTTAGTCTGCTATTTGGTTATGCAAAAGTTACATTTATATTGTGATGTGAATTTAGATTTTTTTAATAAACAGCATTAACATTCAGAAATAAGAATGCTTACTGTTCAGCCAGTTTGTTTCTGTTTATGTGAGTACAGGCTTTCAATATGTACAAAGCCTTTGGACATCATATACAATCCAGCTGCTATTGAAAGAATTACTGAATTCTTTACTGTAAAGAAATCGGATGCTGAAGCTATTCGAACAGAGCTGGCAATCACTGGTAAGAACTTGGGTATGGCGTAAGCTAGGAAGTGACTAGCAAGCCATGTGATGCACTGGATATTTATCCATGATCATGGGATGTTGCATTTCTACATTGGACATTGGGACTGTACTTTTTACTCACTATTTAGTAAAGTAAATGAGTCTTTTATTTATAAGTAAATGGTACTTCCTCTTAATCTTTTAATGAAAAGAAGTGTTGTTTTACAGTAGTTTGTATTGCTTTCTCATGTGCAAATGATCAAAACTGGCTGCATAGCACAACTATGACATTATAGCAAGGTTGCATGACTGTGTTCTATAGCTGAATCCATAATGGGATCCATTTATGCAACTGTACTTTCAGCTTTCATGTTATATGATGCAAATTAGACAGATATGCCAATGAAGGAAATTTGGGTGACTACTGATAGCTTCTCGAGTTACAGCAACTCGTAATTTTGAACTTTGAAATAAAAATACATGAGAAAATGTAACGATAGAGAGAAGTAACGGACAGTTTAGTTTTGGGAATTCCTTGTGTATTTTGTGTTGATTAAATTTAAATTAAATTTATTTTGTGTTGATTAAATTTGGTTCTGTTTGTGCATGATTTTAGCAAAGAATCATTACGAGGATTTTAAGAAGCAGACGCAGGAAGAACTGAAGCAGACGATTGACTCTCTGCTTGAGGGAGACAGTGGGGTTGGCAGATACTTTACAAATATATCTCTATCTAAGCCAGGGGTACCCAAAACTTTGGACACTCAGGGCCTTCTTAGTCATACGGGGAGAGCTTGCATGGTGTCATACGAGTGCCAACTTAGCTTATAAATATCAATTAATCAATAATACTTCATATAACGCCTCTTCAAGATATCTACTCAGAGGCGCTTCTGGCCTAACTGTGGCTGTAAATATAAGGCCTATACATATAAGGCTTATTTATATGCTTGCATATAATAAAGTTAAATAAACAGTAATGAAGTGCTTGAATATGAAACTAAATATATTCAAGAATTTCATAACTCATGAAATATTTATTTAATTTATTTAGTGATTTTATTCTAACCTCGCATAAATACCTTTAGCTGCATCATCCTTCCATCATGGTCATTGATTCCAAAATTGATGATATGTGTAGTCACATAGTGTGTGTGTATATATTTCTTATATTATATATATATATATATATATATATGGTAAATGGCTACTGAATGGGACAATTTATTGTCCTGATCAAGCAGGTCGTCTGGTTGTAATATTGCCAATACAATTTACCCAGTTGAATGCTTGTCTGCTTTTCTTTCCAGACAAGGGCTAAACGATGGATTTTAGATCTGGACATTTCAGCACCGCATTTCACAATTCCAGAGTCCTTCCAGAACTTGGATTCTATGTTAGTGGTATTTGATCTGGGTCATCTACAACTGCATAATGCTGAAGCAGAAATGAAGGGTATCAGTAAACTACCATCCGATGATGAAGGCAAGAAGTTTATTCCTCTTGTTCACTTGTTGATTTGTCATTTGTGTAAGCTTCATAATGGCTTTCAGGGCTTTGTGTGGCTTGACATTGGTATAAGCATTGGCCGATACCTGCCTTACGCAAGAGGTAAGAGATTAATGGATTGGTTTGGCTTAATTGAATCAGATCAGATGTTTACTTATATATTACACCAAATGGGTTAGGTGTTTTATTTATAAAATCAGGTGAACGTAAATTGAAGTGAATTTTTTTAATCATGCTATTTTTAAATTTTATATTAATCTTAAAATTATCCAATTTACTTATTCTGTGTCAGGATTGTTCCTTTGGGTAGATCAAGGAATCCATTTTTCTTTATTTTCTTTTCTTAACTTTTTTTTGCCCCGTCTGCTTCTTTTATCCGTCATTCAGTAGGCCTACAGCATAGTTCTTCACCTTGGTAAGGATTCCTTTCCTTCATTTGTCCTTCAAGCACTGTTAACATGATTCCAATGCCGAATATGACCGATCCAGTCCAATGTTTTATTTTCATTGTCATACTGGTTAGTATTTCTCTCTTCCTGCACTGAGTGCTTTTGATTTCTGATCTTTTCAGCTATTTTTAGCTGATTTCTAAACTTCTGTGCCTCTGGACTCGTTACTTCTGTTCCATTTTTCCATTTTTCTTATTTCGTACTAGCATGAAGAAGCAGGAGAAGAGCCGTCCCTTAGTTAGCCTGAGAGACAGCGCTGGTATGCCATCTTCAATTTCTTAGCCTCTTATAATAATATGAGGTAAATGTAATTTACTTTAAGACGAGTATTTTTATTGTTGCATCTTAATTGTATGTTCGGGTTAAGTGTTTACTGATTCATTGCCTGTCCCAGTCACTGGTAAACCTAACACTGAGGGATTATGCAGAGAAAAATCTCATTCGATAATTCTTTAAGTTCTATCTGCTGTTTCAGATGAAGATTTTATGACTCCATCGTCGACACCATTGAACGAAAGAGAGGATGACGGAGAAGTGGAGAAAGTGGATCCAGATGGAAAGTCGGAGATCTCGTTTGCATCCGAAGCCACTCCAGAAAGTCTCAACGAATCTTCAATACGCTCTAGAATATATGACCGGTTAGTTATTGTGTATTGATCGTGATATATTTGAGCAGACAGCCTCAGCGTTTGAGTTGCAAAGTAGTCTTCTGGTCAGGGAACAGAACTTCAAGGTTGAAGTTCTGTTCCCTGCTGGTTGTGAATGCATTTTGAGGGATTTGCTCCATTTGTGTCCAATGGCAGAGCTAGCTATAAATGAGTCTGCTGACTGAAATGTTAATAGGAAATGCGTGAAGGGGAGGACTGGCCACCTGTCCTTATATGTGTGTATGTATATATGTATGTATGTATAAGGCTATTTATATAGCTCCTTGTAAGAACCTCTCATACTTAACCTTTGCCATCGTTTTTCAGGTACATGCTGAGCTTATCGGATCTTCAAGTCATGGTTGGTCGGGCGAAGGATTCAGACTGGAAAACATCATACAGCAAGAGAACCAGTCTTTTGCACGTCATCGACAAATTCAGCATATCATTGCAGTTTGAAAGGTAAAAGTGTCTTTGTTAGTTCAATGCAATAGTGATATGCTGTATTATGATATATAATCTGACACTTAAATAACTCCTTTTACATCTTCTTAAACATGCTTTTCAATGGCTACTGGGCACAAGAGAAAAGATTCACTGTAACGCATGTTGTAATTTGTAAATTTTTTATCAGCAGCAAATTAGGTTGTTTAGATTGTTTTAAGCAGTCTCTTGATTTGAAAAGCCAAAGGATTAGGATATGCTTTTTCTGAGCATGGTTTATTATTCTGAATTGTAGAGGATTTATGATGACTCTGGTTAATTGTAAGCATACGTAATTAATCGGGCCGATTTTATCAATTGTTTGATTGAACTGTATTGGTAGCAATAATTGGCACCAGATGACAGACGATTTTATAATGCTGTATATTGACTCAGCCACCTAGTAATGTCCCGCTATGGCCAGCAAAAATACTTCAGTGAATTTATTTGTTTTTTGCACAATAATTTTTGTTATGGAAGGAAAAAAGAGGAAAAATATGAAATTTTGAAATTATTGGTTTGTGATCAGTATCGGCTATTTCATAATCGGCTATATGCTGTATCGGCAGAATCAGCAAATGTGAAATCGATACAGTTCTAAGCTGATTTATTCAGATTTTATGAAACTCTGTGTTGTGTGTAATTGCAGAGGTTCATGAAGGTTTTTATTGTATTATTGAATACGTTTTGTTTGTTTTTAAAGGCGTCTGCTGTATGTGGTTCACCCAGGCTGCCCAAATGTTGCAATATCTGGCAAAATACCTCAGCTAGTTTTGCATGTAAATGAAGAAAAGGTTAGTTTTTACAATTACAGTACCCCTTTCTACTTACACCATAGATTTGTTGAAGCATTGTTATTGGGAACCACTTTGTAATTTGATTGGGCTGTAGTGAATTTCTTGACTGAAACAGATTTGAAATGCCTTTCCTAGATTGTGTAAACATCCATATCACAGTCAGGCATGCTTACCCCCTCCCCTCCGTCCGTTGAAACAGACTGCTTTGTTTCAACGTCATACCCACTGTGACCGAATGGTTGGTTTCCATTCTTGGATTTTTGCTTTTCTTTACCATCAGGGTCAGTGCTGACTATTTTCTCACTTGAAGTAACCATCGATTGATGCCTTGTCTCTATCGGACAATCTGCCACCGGGCGTATGATCACTAGTATGTCTTTAGCTTTTCAGGAAAGGTTTTCTTCTTGTCTTAACAGACATTTGTTAAGTGATTCCTAGGTATATCTACCTGAGTGTCCTTGACAGTTAGTCAAGGTTGTTAAAGGGTGCAACACAAGTGCTCTGATACATACAATACATGCATACGTATATGCTCTGCATTACGATGATGTCTTTATTTTAGCATGGAATATAATCTGTGTTTATAATGACACATTTGAGGGAGCTTATTGTGTAACTAATAAAATTCACGTGCTATAAGGAGATAGATTTGGTAGACCCATTTTATGGTGGGATATTGGTGTTTTCTAGATTATGGCTCTGAAATCTTGTGCAGCCGTTCTTCAAAGGCGGCTTGTAGTATCGAGAAGTGAGGAGAGCTCTTCATCAAGTTATTCGAAAACTTCGTCAGCCGACTGGAACAGCAGAACTAATTTTCAAAAGAACAAGGACTCTGCTAGGTTTGTCTGCAATTATGCTTTTGTTGTTTTATGTTGGTGCTTGTCATCATTGGCTGAATGGGACTTGATAATTTTGTCTTGTTGTTGTTAGTGACGTGCATCGTAGCATTTCTTTGCTTCCTCTCTGGTGCATCCATTTGTTTGTATGTATGTCGTACATACGTCTGTATGTGCATGTATGTATCAATACACTGATTATATATAATACTAGATGTTAACCTGTGAAAAATCACAGGTCGTACATAATTTTAACCTTACATTACACGATGTATTACTCATACACGTCAATATTTACAGTTGGACATCTATTGAGGTCAAATAATAAAACACTAAAATACACGTGGACGAAACAGTCAATACTGAAATAGACTGAAATACACATTTATCCAATTAGTTTTCATTTAATGTTAATAACTCAAAATATACTTATGTGTAATTCATACGTGTCAATATTTAAGCATATACACGTCACTATTTAAACGTGTTATTAATCGCCTGTTTGCACTGCATATTATTAAGGTCAACCTTATTTGCATATGACAGATGGACAGGCGCACACGTGACTTAGATAATTATTATTATTGATATACATATCAATATAGGTTTTACTTTATGAAAACTTTTGGGTGCACTTTATGAATTTTGGGCTGCTGATCACAAAAATTACCATCATGCACAGTTTTTTGGAATCGCCTAATTTTTAAATTCCTTTAGCATTTTTAGTCTACTTATATGTTACCAACAAAATAACTGTTTCATATATTCCAGTATTGCGTGGCCTTGCACTCATTGCCAGTTGTACAACATGCAATGTAAATGGTGGGGCTTTGTCATGCCTGGTCATGCTTAGTCATGATGGATGTTGGCAGGACATGTACTTGATGCTAATGTAATAAGACAGCATGGGTTCCTGATCAAATTCCAAGTGGGTACTGGACTATCGGTCACTCTGTCATTTGATAATTACTTTGATGTTAACTGTCCATCTTATTATGCACTGCGTGTACATTTGTACAACAGTTGTCTGGTAACTCGCTCTTTGGTCTGGTACCCAGTCCTCTGGGTGTCTGCTCACAGCTGTACTCATTAGTGGTGATGCTATATGAGTATAAAAATCAAGTTAAGTAAATTTGATTCAATTTTAGAGCTTCAACTTCGAGTAATCAGCCAGAAAACGACCATCCAACTTTACTCGTCTTGGACTTTGGAATCGAACAAATGTCTCTTGAAATTCAAAGCCGAGGCAGGAATTCAGTTTTACTACACTCTCTCTCTTTAAAGTAGATTTTTTTATCATGAATCTATTATCATTTTATACTGTCATTGTGATAACATAGTCCTGTCAAATTTCTAAATGTGTAAATTTTTACATTTTTATTCCTTTCAACTGTTTGGCCAATTGTTTATATCTGAACATTTATATTATATAAATAATTAAGTGCAGGCCGGTTAGTGTCTGAATTTTGATTTCCTGCAAACAGGTTGTCATCCAAGGAGCCGAAAACCGGCCGAGTGTCGGAGTCTTGCTGAGCTGCAAGTTAGCCGTGCGCAGGCGATGCTGACGAAGAAGGCGTTTGACACGTCTGTTAGGTTTTCCGTATATGGTCTGTTGATTGTCGATGCTCTGCAGACGCTTGGCCATGATTATGAACTGCTTGTTGCATCGCATAAGAACCTCTGGTATGTTTTGGTGTCTGTTTTAATATTTTTGATTGTTTTCTTAGCATTTTTATTTCTTCGAGTTTCATATGCTTTGCAGAGCCTGTAGTGCTCTTTTTTTTCTTTCTTAGGTTTTCAATCTCTTTTGTTTTATTTCTAAACTGTTGGTTACATCTGATTTTGTTTTCTGTGTTTTTCTTCCATTTTGCTCATCTTGTTTTCTGCTTATTCTTCCCCATCTCTGTGTATATGTGCGATGTGCTGAGTTTGCTTCCTGGGATCAAACGGCATTCCTGCCACATTGCCGCTCTGGTTTCGCGTTGTGTTCTTGAATGTGCTCCATCTTACTTGTGCGATCTTTGCCGACCACTGTCCGACGTCACAGCACACATTAATTCATATGTGGTGCTTCGCTCTGTAGTTTGTAGTTCTGCAGGCCCACTTGGCTATCAGGTAACACTGTGCTTTTTCGATTGTGGGCCCTTCCATCTGGAATGACCTCCCATTTGAGCTCTGCTCTTTCCTTGTGTTATAATTGGCAAGGTTTTACAAGTCGCTGGAGTCACAACTGGGTTGGGAGCTCTTCTGATTTTGTTCTTGAATGGGCAGTATATAAATGTACAGAATGAGTGAATGAAAATTCATTACAAAACTACTGTTAGTGTGCATTAAATTTGACAATGCAGTGCACTTTAAACAGTTGGTTGATTGGGTAGATTGTATTAAGTATGCAAGTGCTGCTCTTACTATCTCGATTTATTATCTGAAATCTATACAATGTATGACCTTCAAGCATGATTTAAATAGTTTATTCATTTTTTTAGCCTTGATAGTCGAAGTGGAAGAATTTTTGATAGCAATCCAACTTCGCCAATCTCTCCGTCCAGTCCTGTCTCTCCTCGCTCACCTGCCGAGCCCATCGTCGTCCTGGAGAGACCGAGTCTTCTCAACAATGCACAGTCTGTTAATAGTAAGCTGCAGGGATTGGTCCATCAGCCATATAGCGGTTGGTATCTTCTCCATTTCATTCTTAGTATGATAAATGATGACGTTGCAAGCAGAGACAGAAATTTATTTATTATATTAATAATGCTGATGATCTAACCTGATAGTTTCCACAGTTCAGTTATCTTAATTCATAAACTAGTTAAGGTTGCTTCAAAGTGAAACAGTCAAAATCATAAACCCCTTAAGAGCAACTGGATCAAATGAAATGTAATGTATTATTTTGCTATTTTGCCATCATTAGCATTGTTGTCATGTTAACTGATACCATCTTTGCTGCTATTGTTGTTGCTGTATTGTAATGTTTTGTGTTAGTAAATTTCTATGACTCCCCTTAGCAGAAAAAAATCGTTGCAAGAGGCACATGATAGTCTAGCCTCCAACAGATATAAAAATATCAATAAAAGGTGGAAGATGGTTATACTGTGATGAACCTTGTGCTAGAGAATAGACGAGGGCCCTTTTGCTCATTGTAACTTGGAACAACTGATAAAGGAGACCTGGAAACTAGAAATAGAACTTTCCATTCGGTTCCCAAGAATTAGTAATAATGTTTTTTTTTACTTGTCTTGTTTACATTGTGCTAGATACCTGAATTCTTATTTGCTCTCCTAAAATTGCTGTTTTAATTTTAATTTGCTGTGTGAGGTACTGACATTTTTTTAGATTTGAACATATGTATAGCATTTTAAAATGTTACTCTCAAGAACTGTTGTTCAATATATTAAACTGTGATCCATCGTTTAAGCATTTGCTTTGCATTACTGAATCTGAAGCTTTCAGCCTTTCCTTGGACACTTTTGTTTAGGATGATCAGATGCTTCCTTCAGGATGGAATAGATGAGTTTTTTATTTTATTTTTTCAGACGATGCCATGTCATCGCATCACAGAAGTTGTGATTTCAATCCCCAGTCGTCTCTTCCAAACTTTCATTCAGACGCAGAAGCATTAATCACCATCGAGGTTGACATAATGCAGCCTAGGAATCTGCCAAATGGATCTCTTGATGAAGCCATATGCTTGGCAAATATCGAATTCAACAGTCTGGACATCATTGGTAGGCCTTCAACACCAATAAGTATTATCACTAATATGCATTTGACATAATCATCCATTTAGGAAAATTGTGATTTGGTAATATTATGGCCGCCTCCTCCCGTGAGAGATTAGAGCTAAGAATGCTCCCCACAGCAAACACATACTTCCTGTCACTCTTACCTTGTTACCTTGTGCTGTCATTTCTCTGAAATTTAGCGACCATCATGATCAACCCTCTCCATGTCTTTCTTTCCGAAGTGCATCCCTTAATTCCTCCAGGCTCATTCCAGTTTTTTCGTGTATCTCATCTATCCATTTTTTTCTTGGGTGCCCTCTTCTCTTCCTTCCTTCTCCACATGCCAGCATCATTTCCTTTTCCATTCAATCTGATCGCATAACATGTCCGAAAAACCCAGCTTCCATCTCAACGCTGTTTGTCACTCTTATCATATTCTTGGCAGCATCCTTCCGATCTAGAACACTGAAAAAATGTTTTTGTGCAATCTGTTGTCTATGCCAAATGAGAAACAATGCCACATTTCTTGCTGATGAAACCATCATGTCTAAATGGGTGATACTTTTATCATATGTTAAGTGGATGTGCTTTATGCTGTTAGATGATGATGTCTTAACATATGACAGTGTCACCAACAAGACATGCGACATTGTTTTTTATATGGCATACGACGTCAGCGCATTTTGGATATTAAAACATTGTGACATTGTTTTTCGTATTTGACACATGATATCATTTTCCATTAAGCAACATTTTTGACATAGTTTTTGCTTTTAAAACTAAATAGCCATATGGTTGTATTTGTTTAACCACAACTTTGATTGAACTTATTTAAAATTCAAATTGATTACATTTTAGCAAATCAGCATACTATCGTTGAACTGGCAACATTTTTCCGATCAGTGTTCCCAGCGGAGGCTCTCTCATCCTCGGCAAAAGTCACTACAAGGAAGTCTGAGTCTGAGAGAGATCAGACAACGTTATCTGGTAGAGAGGTGGGATTGCTGTGAAAACTGGTTACATTGATATTGTTTTGAAGGCTGAGTGTTGCATATTTTTTTTAATTTCGGTGTACATTTTTAGTTAGCTTAAATTATTTGTCATTCTGTTGAAACCTTTCTGCTTTTTAAATTTTGAGTACTCTGCACTTCTGATTGAGTGTAACTGGAACTGTCAGTTTTAGTAGTCTTTCTGTATTTCTTTTTGTTTTGTTTAGAATGAAATCAGAAAAGAACTCACTGCGAACTTTCACCGACTGAACGTGCTTCTAATGCGAGTTGAGGAGAAACAGAGCAGCTCGAAGAAGGTTGCTCGCAAAGTGGCGACAGTAACACTTACAGATGCACAAATACAAGCATCAATAGGTAATTGCTCGAAAGATTAAATCATATTTTCATGGTCAGATTTTTAATTTCTTATATTATAAAATATTTTTTCAAAGTTCATTGAAACCACAGAAATGTCTGCTGATGTTTGTATTGCAGCAAGCCAGTTATCGATTAAAGGCTCGCTCAGTGGACTACAGTTACTGGACCTGACACCAGAGGGCAGCAAGCACCAGAAAGTCCTTCATGTTGGCACTGAACCGTCTGCAACAGTTGGTATGCCTTCAGACACGTTGACCGGCAAAGCATTCAGCTTCACCATTAGCCGGCCAAGTTCTATGACAGGTGGTGCAAACAGCCAGTCAAAATCTCAAAGTGTGGGCACCAGCTGTGAAGTGCTGGTTGATCTGAAAGTTGCATCAGTTTATTACCTTCATGCACCCAACCTACTCCTGGAGGTCTCGCAGTGCATCACCGAGTTCAAGGACTATCTGACAAAGATCCGAACTTCACTGGCCGTTGCAGCAAAGGAACTTGCGCTTGGGCTTGTGAACAAACTAACCGATGTTCATTCCTCCACACTTTATGAAAGCAACTGGAGTTTAGATGGAAAACTAAACAGGCAGGAGCCATTCAAATTTTCTCATCACATCTTACTTAACGACTAACGACACTTTAATAATGATCTGCTTTTTTGTATACATTTTAATACATGCTCGACCCATTAAAAGGTTGAGTGTTGCCCAATTTAATTTGGTCTGCTCTGATGAATGTTGATTTGCATGTAAATTTTGCAGAAACACTTGACTGAGAGGCTCTGTTCTATTTGTAGTGAAAAACAAATTTGTCAAAGTGACTGATTTCATAACTCATCGTATCCCTATATGTGATCAGATTTTTTTAATGCATTTCTTAAATTACTTAGATTTTGACTGGGACAGGAAGTGCATTAAGCCTTTTCAAGTTTACTGACTTTGCATTTACATTTTCAGATGTAAAATGGTAGATGGATCTGCAGAGGACCTCATATTCGATGGGCTTTCCTCCTCTGCTGAGAAGGAAGACATGTTTGTTAAGGAAATGGAGATTTCACATCAGATGGATTTTGTGCTTGATGCCGTTCTTGCTTCACCCATTGTTTTGCTGCCAAAGTCGCCTTCCAGTCATGAAATCCTTGCTTTGTCGCTTGGCAAAATTTTGATTTCAAATTCATCCTCAAAATTGAAAACGGATTGCGATGCCGAGGCTTCTGAACAGGACACCGTGATGGTTGAAGTGCGTGATATGTCGGTATACTCTTTGATGCTGGATCAGAAAGATATCAGTCAGTGTATGGAGAGTGAGTCCCGCGTTCAAATCTTGCATCAAACGACGCTTGAGCTGACAGTCAATAAGCTGAGACAAAACCTTCTGAACACTGACTCGGAACTGTCTGACTTTCTGAACGACTCTCCGCGTCTGAACTTGGATGTTCCAAAGCAGCTGTTCCAGGTTAGCGGACAGATCAGTCCACTGAAACTCGTCTTAACGAAACAGGTGTTTGAGCAGATACTTAAAACACTGGACAACATAACACCAGATGATGACTTTGTTGGTTCCACATCACCTGTCGACCAGTATTCTGAATCGGGGGCATCAAATATGCAGAAGCTTCAAGAACCGGATATAACGAGCCCAGAACTCAAGACATCTCCTTCACCCACTGCTGACAATGGCAGGACATCTGGTGATGATAAACTGCTCATTGTAAAAGGCAACTTCAAACTGCCAATGTTAAATATTGTGATGATGTCGGCGCTTGGAGAGACGGAGCGTGGTTTGGTTGATCTCAGAATGGAGAATTTCTGTCTGAACATTTTGAATGTACGCTGGTACAAAGCATTGGACATCTGTCTCGAGTCATTGGTCGTCGAGGACCTGCTTCATGAAAATGAGTCAACAGGACCGCAGTACATCATGCGGTCGCATGGAACCAGTCGTAGAAATGCTTCATTGTACAATCTCTCAAGGACGTTGTCACTTTCCTGCCCAACCAATTTTCTGGATTTGTCACCACCTCCGATGCCTCCTTCTCTACCTTCGAATCTCTGTCTTCCACAGCAGAACATTTTTGTCAGAAAAACTAAACGTAATGCTTCATTATCAGAGCAGAAAGAAGAACGGATTTATGCAGAGTAAGCTTTAGTAGAACTACTTTTCCAGTAGCATATAATGGGGTCAATTATAGTGAACAGGCTGATATTTGCTGCTATTGTGATGGTTTATAGAGCACACATTGAAGATGACACATTTGAGAATTCATATTTGAGTAGATATATACTTGAAAAATAGCACAAAGTGTAGCTGTAATGAAAGGAATTTTTCTGATACATTTATGTTCTTGGAATGATTTCTCTTTGGTGTTTTTGCATGGGCTGTTAATTTACTTGGTCCCAAATATAATTTAGGCAAACTTTAGGTAACATGAATTTTTAGTTAAATAAAGTTGTGTTTGGATACTAAAGAAAAGTAAATAGGTATCTGGTGTATGGGGAAATATTTCAAGAATTTTGCTACAATAACTGAATTTTATGAATGTCTGTTGTTTTCATATTGTAAAATGCTTTCCATTACATTGCTCAACATTACACTACATATTGTTACAGTAATTTGATGGCAGTCGATTTTACAATTCTGTGTGCCATTACATTTCTGTTTTCACAAATGGAAGGGATAGTTTAGTAATTTTTTTCAATTTAATAAAATTCTACATAACTCACATTATGCTGCAACAAGTTACATTACAGTGAATGATGTATTTCAGTGACTATCCGTTCACTCCTCCTCCAAGTCCAAGCATTCCACAGATGGATGAAGTTGTGAGAAGGAAACAGGATCCTCTTGTCCACATAAAAGTTAAACTCATCGATAAGAAATGCCCAGACTTTGAAACAAAGTTCAACAAGGTGAACTTTTAGAGCTAGTGTGTTACAAATTTGAAAACATGCTTCTGTATAATGTAATCTGAAGACTTAAATGTAGAAGAGTGATCAAGCTCAAATATGCAACTTGGAAATATAAAGTTTGTCAGTTGATTGCTCTTACCCATGAGTTCCTTGAAATTTTGCAACCTTTTGAAACTGAGTACTTCTGTTTTCAAAAGTTCTTTGATTAAATACTTACCTCTGTGTCTTTTTGTTATCAAAAATATTAGTGTTATATTTAGTTTGTGTTTAAGTTTATGTTTTTTAAACCGCGATATTCGTATATGACTGAAGAATTTTAGTGGGTTAATTCTACTTTTGTCATAGATTTTGTCTTTACTGTATTAGTTAACCTCACTGTTTTGTAATTGAACATGCTTATGACACCCTGTAAGAACTTCTCAGAGGCAATCTTCACAGCCTCATTAGGAGCGTTGGCTACTTTTAGATGCTAGCATCTCAGTTGATCTCATTTCAACTGAATGCATAATGAAATATAGTAGAGTGAATCTTTAAAAGGCACAGGATTTTATGTTAAAACTAATGCCAGTGTTTTCATTGTTGGTTAATTGTAGGTTAATCGAACTGTTGCTGTTGACTTCAACTGTCTGGAAACTCAAATCAACTTAGAAACATGGGTTCTTGCCCTAGAGTTTCTTGGAATTGGAGGAAAAGTATGGGATCCAGAAATGTTTACTCAGAAAGCTCAGCTGGCCAGGGAGACTCCTGTGCCTTTGGCAAGTATGTATAATTCAAGAAAGCTTTTCATTGGATTTTTTTGAGTGTATTTGATCTAAAGACATGTACATTTTTTAAACATGTTTTTAACAAGACATTATTTATCATTATTTTTTATAAATCCTTGTTATCATCATTATTTGAGTCTATTGCAGGGAATGCAGTCTTTCGTGACCACATGACAAAACCTATTTCCTTTGCATATAATTAAGTCTATTTAATGTTGTGTTTATATACGTTACCTAGCAATACCAATTGTACAGATATAAATTCTCTTAATGGAGTGCTTTGTGGTTTTGTGAAGTATGAATGCAACTCTGAGCAATATTTATGTCTAACATTTATAGTCAAGTGTTTGTATTCATCAGTCAGGTCCATCCGAATATATCAAATTAAAAATATAAATGCTTTTAGCAATATTTAGGAATTTGAAGACAGCAAAGCTGACAGACGTTATGATGGTAGATGTCATCTTTGAGTAGGAGTAACAGAGACTCATTTTTTGGAATTAATTAATTGCTTTACTTCTGTAACTGATTTTATTAGCTTGCTTTACCAGTGACTAGATTTGACAGTGTTATATAAAATTTTCTGTTATGACATTTTTTGGATTATTATACACTTGTGCATTTATGATTTTTATTTTGTTTTATGTTTTTTTTATCAGCTTTGAAATATATATATAAAGTGATCAACTTTTGACTTTTTTGTTTTGTGAATTAAATTTAAAAAATTATTTTAACATGTTGGTATTTAAAAAAATTAAGTGTTTTCTTTTCTATGAACTATTAATGATGAAATTCTTCATTGTGGCTGCCATAGAATTTTAGCTACACTCGTTTATAATTAACTAAGAAATGGTGTCTTTCAAAAATTTTCAGGGTTTAGCTTTGTTTTTTATTTGGAACTTAAAACACTTTAGTTGATTTAATGGGTGAAAAAAATTCACCGCTGCCATAGTGAACCCTGCCATATCTTGCATTGCCTTACTTACTTTGCCAGACCTTGCATTGTAGAAGACTATGTTGCAATTAGCATGCTTTCTGTTTCAGCTTTGGCCGATCAGGAAATTATAAACATGGAGATTGATCTCAAAGTGCAGAGTCTGTCACTTGTGCTAAACAAGCGAGAGTACCAGCTGGCAAAAGCCAGCGTGACAACTTTCGAAGCACATGTCAGTACCCGTGACACGAATTTTGACGTGAAGGGTCAACTGGGAAGCGTGTCGCTGCAGGACTCGTCACCAAATGGAAATCTCTATAGGGAAAGATTTATTACAACTGGACACAAAGCAGTGGACTTCCACGTTTTCAAGTACAGTAGCAGCATTAAAATCACTAAAGCAAACACGCGTTAAGTATATTTAAATGGTGATTATTCCCTAGGACTTTGCAAACGTATGGTGTTCTGTGCTATTCTGTTCTTAGTCCTCTCGTGTTTGCATTATACACTGCATGACTAAGAAATCTTATCCATAATCAGGGTTGCTGATATTGCAGTCAGGCATGCTGAAACTTCAAATGGATCGAAACTCTTTGGCTAGAGCAGATTTGAACATACATGTAATATTATGACTCTTGTACATAAATCACTGCATTTGCTTCCTTTTCACCAAAGAATCTCAAATTCAGACACTGATTCTGCAACACTTTTGTGAAATTATCTGCATATTGCTTGCTTGTAGGTTAACATTTTATTATTGGCGAACTGTAACACGATTTTTCTTGTGTAGGCAGTGGTTTTGTGATGGACTTAAAATGGCACTATGTCAGGCATCTAGGTACATATGTTCATGTACTGAATGAGCAATTGTTTGAGTTTGACCCCTGCCTTTTCTGTAGGTATGGAATGCCAGATCCTGATGCGTTGCGTGAGTTTGATGTGAGCGTAACGTTGAACATGACGTCCGTCTGGTACATTCACACGCATCGATTCCTTCAGGAGATATTGGCCTTTGCACAGAACTTCAATCAGTTGCAGGACTACCTTGGAAGGAGTCGAGCTGCCTTTACTGGAAGAAAAGTTGGTACTTTCTAAATCAATGATAGTTCATCTCTGCCAAGTTGTGCTTTTGTAGTTTTTTTATCTTTGTAGGTTTGTTTATAATTCATTTTTTTGAAATATTTGTTTATATCGAGCCATGCAGCTCATAAAAGACAATTTTTTGCCTTTTGAGGTTCTTAACAGAATCTGTACAAAAATAACTACAGACATGTTTGTGTGTACTTTTAGCGTTGCTACCTGGGCTTTTACCTAAAGACCCAGTAGCCTCATCAGCTTAGTTCAATATAATCTAACTCACTAAGTCTGTTAGATTGCCATGTATCAGTTTACAAGGTACTATACTGGCTGCAGACTAACTTGTTGAACATTGGATTTTTATACTAAGTAAACATTTGCTAGGATTACAATACTACCTAGCATGTGCAGTGCGTTTAGGGTTACCAAATCTTTTGACTTTGAACGACTGTTTCTATAATTACTTTTCTTCTGGTTCACTGAAGATTACTGAGTCGGCATCTCACAACGCTAGGATTAAGATGAACGTTGACGCAGGCGCTCCGGTCATTCTCATCCCTCACAGTTCGCGTACAAAGGATGTTCTTGTCTTGGATCTTGGAAAGCTGCGCGTTCTCAACAAGTTCCTCTTTGACAGCGACAGTCAGCTCCATGAATCGAGCGAACTGAAAGAGCCGGAGTCCAAGAACAAACGGACAAAAGTGAAGAGTCCTCCGCAATCTCCTTCCATTTTCAACCGGGATAGTGTCATGAGTCAGAGTTTCTATGGAAGTCTGGAAATGCCTAGGCGAAAGCATGGTGATGCTGCTCCCATGCTGTCTGATCCGACCTCTTCCACCATCACAGGACTTTTTTCGTTGCTCAGCAGCAGTCACATCAGATATACAACAAATCTTGGCCGATGTGTCGCAGGAACGACGGCGTCAACTCTATCGTCCACCAGTCTGCCATTTGCCTCTGTGGAGGAGAAAAATTCTGACAAGGCATCGTCACATGCATCGAGCGACGTGGAAGACTACAGGTGTCTCTTGGACGTGATGCAGATTGAACTGTTTGACATGGAGGTCTATTCCGCTGAGTGGCTGGAAAAATTGTCGTGCACAAACCCAAAGGCTGACGACTTGGTGTTTCCATCATTTGTGATCACAAGACAGGTATGTTTCTTTGCTCTTTCTACTCTGAAACATGGGAGCTTTATTGTCCTTATAAAGAAGCGAGATCTTAAGATGCGTGTATTTGGGTCAGAAATTTTGAAAACAGTGTTTTACAGGACATGTTGAAGAGTATAACATAGTATGTCATGATGTGTGCTTTATGTAGTGTAATATTTTACAAGTCATGTTACTTTGTATATTATGGTGTGATGTAGTGCATTACGTGTTAAAAAATTAAATTAGTACTAGAATGGTATCTCAAATCCTTGAAAACACAACAGTTCAGCAGCTTATTTATAATTGTATTGTGTTTTATAGTTTATCGTCTTTAGCATGTTAACAGTTTAAATAATTTTGTTTCACATTGCTTTCCATTTTTCCAGGTTAAGATCGATCTTAAAGTGGCATTATTTAAATGTCTGGTTAGATTACTTGATTAATTATACATTAATTAGTTAATAATGTGTATGCATGGTAGTGTTTAATGACTTGGTATTTTGCCTCAGCACCGTAAAATACTGAAGGAAAGATGTCGTCTGTGCTTGGAAGTGAGGAGAAACCTTGACGCTGATTTAAGTCATGCTGTTCCTGACATCAGTGTCAACGGCAAACTGTCGTCTGTCCAGCTCATCCTTGATACGAAACAGTACCAGCTGATACGAGGGCTCCTGGCACACAACTTCGGCGAACAGCTCGAAGAACTCCAGAGCCAATTGATGTCGCATCTAAAAGATCCGAAGGCAATTGTGTGTATCTCTTTCAAGACTTTTTTATAGTAATAATAAAAATAATGATTTGATAATAATATAAATTTCTTAGATTCATATTGACGAACTGCGGTATATGATTACATGAAATGGTAGAAACATGTAAGTACAAGTTCAACAAGAGTCAATTTTATTACTATGTCAGCCTGTTTGGCACCACTGTTCATCATACCATCACCCCTAGGGAGTGGAAGGCTGAGTCGCCCTTGTGGGCTAGCGGGTTTTGAATCCATGTCCTTCTGTTCTTCATGCCTGTATATTACCATAAAACCATCATAATATATGGCACCAATTAAGAAGCTCACACCAAGCATAAGTAGCTTTCCATCCAGAGTTGATAGTGGACAACAGGTTAAGAGTTCCTGTTGCATTGAAAGTGAGGAATGAAAGGTGATTGAGTTAACAGCCGGTCGCTCTTTTCTGTATATTCTTTTATTGATGTTTTGTTTATATGAGCCAAAAAATCATATTTTTTCACTTGAAGCATCATGACTATTGATTGATGGATTATATATGGATCATTGTCATTACTTTATGAAAGTCAATTAGGTTTGATTGATATCAATGACCAGTGCTGCAGGTGTTGTTGTTAAGTGTATCTTTGATTGTTGTAGGAATGAGTTTTAAACAGGTTTAAGTATTTTATTTCAGAATGTTACATGGTATGATTTGCTTATGTTTCAGCCGGTTCTTAGTGGAAATTTATCAATTGGGCTTTCCATAAATCTTGATCTTGAGAATGTTGAGCTCAGTCTATTGCTCGCTCATGAAGACTCTGGCTGCCAGGAAGTGTCGCTTGCCAAGTTCGACTTTGTTCGATCAAATCTGAAGATCGAGACCCGCTCTGATGGATCAAAAGAAGTCGGATTGGTGTCACATGAGATTAAAGTTCATGACACTAGATTCAAAGGTAGCTCACGATTGCTTCTAGATTTTTATTCTGATTTTTACAGATTTCATCAATTTTTTAATATTTGTCATTTCTGTCAGTATGACATAAATTAAATCATATGCTAAATTTATTTAATTAGATATTGTCTTTTTACTGCAATTGGTCACTAGCTTGTGATCATTCTTCAGTGAACTGTAATCAAAGATTTAGAATATTTATTAAAATTGAACCTGTTAAACCAGCAGAGTTTGAAGTTTTAATGGAAACTTCATACATTGTATCTTTTTTCATTAAATTTGTTGACATTTGTCTTATATACAGTTTCTGCTTGTCATTAAGTCTAACTTGTTTTATTTCTGTCAGGTTAGTATGTTTTGGTGCACTTGAAGGGTACAATGAGGGAGCTATATAAATAGCCATGTGTATATGAACATAGATGTTCCATGAATGTTGTAAATGCAGAGTGATCTATTGCTTCTTTGTCATGATGTGTGCTTTATGTAGTGTAATATTTTACAAGTCATGTTACTTTGTATATTATGGTGTGATGTAGCGCATTACGTGTTAAAAAATTAAATTAGTACTAGAATGATATTTTGAATCCTTGAAAACACAACAGTTCAGCAGCTGTATTTATAATTGTATTGTGTTTTATAGTTTATCGTCTTTAGCATGTTAACAGTTTAAATAACTTTGCTTGACATTGCTTTCCATTTTTCCAGGTTAAGATCTGTGTTCATGATCTTTTCAGACTTACCCGTCAACGTTCGTCCAAACATGTTTTCCGAGATACTGCGTTCAGCACCTAGTTGTGGTAACCAGAGATCACTACAGTTGGAGCTACACTGTCGACTCAACAGAAGCTGCAACCGCTACACAATTCTTCTGAACAACATGCGTGTGTTTGGGATCTTCGATTGGTTGCTTGCCGTTAAAGATTTCTTGACTCAGAATCCAGATGATCCTTTTAAAGATGGTATAATCTCTTCTTTTTGTGTGCAGACTATTCTCATATATTTTAACACCATCAATAGGAAAACTATATTTGAGCAAATGGGTTTATTAATACTGATTCACTGCTGTGTGTTTGACAGATTGATGCAAGCTATTCTTATGATAGTTTTAACACTTCTATTACAGGAAACACATTTGATTTATTTATTTTATATTTTATCACTTAAGAGCAGACTTCTGAGATGTTCATAAACTGCTCAGATGTACTTTCAATTCATCCTGTTCAAAACTTTGTTGGTAATAAAAAATTGTTTGTTGAATTACAGTAATGTTTCCAAAATCACTTTTGTTGGATATTATATTATGAGCAGCATTTTCTTATGTAATAATGGTTTAACAATGTTTGCAAATATTTTGACATGTTTACTGTAGACAAAGAGCTGAAAGAGCAAGGAGCCAGTAGTCAAACGAATATGTTTGTTGCAAACAGTGGGAGCATTGTCACAAAGCGAATTCCTGCTATTGAACAGGTTTGGGTAATTGAAAGTTGTATACTTTAGTTGCATAAGACTTTCACTACTATTTGTCAACTGTGTGTGAATGATCCAAAGCTAGAAGTTGTTGGCCATGGTAATTGTATTTTAGTTATTTAGTATTAATTACTTATTTAATTGTTCATGTTACCTTACTATGCAAAACAGACTTAACAGATGTTTAGAAATGCATTAGTTAAATCTCTGATTTTCAGTACCTTTGAAGGTTCTTAGATGATTTTTTTGTCAATGATCAAATGCATTAACAAGATACATGTACTGTAACAATCATTGATTTACCAGTAACTTGGAGTTTGATGGAATGTGCTTAGACTATTTGTCTGCCTTCTCTCAAAACCTCTCTTTTGTCAAATTATGGGTACATAAATGATCAAAGATTTGCTTTGCGTTGTACCACTGCCCTGTTAATAATATCAAATCTGATCTGACGACTTTGATATCAATGTTATTGTAATTCACAACTGCAACCACCAATCTACAGTTACTTCAAATGACCACTGATTGAGGCCATAAAATATTTTAACGATTGGAGAAGCCCAATCATCAATTGTGGCGAAGACATAGTTACAGCAAGCCCAATCAAAGTCAGATAAGTGACGGAAACCATGAAGTGGGTGGGTAAGCAGAATGTGTTGTACGAGTTTAGAAGATGAAGGACATTAGTAAGTAAGTAATTTAGTATGTTCTTTATTAGGAATGCCTGCAAGCGCACAGCACGTACATAAAACGGATACAAGCGAGTGAGGAAATGGACAGATTATACAGATATTTGACTGTGAATTGCAAGGCTTTGGTCCAGCTTCCTAATAATTGCAGCAGTGCAGCACAGTTATTATAGTCTACAGACACTTTTCATGTGAATTTCTTGTGTGTGTTGTTAGAAGGAGCCATTACTTGAGTTGTGCATAAACATGACGAACACTGAACTCGTGATCGTAGAGAACTCTTCTGACAGGGATACCAATGCCATCATTATGAAAGTGAGTAGCTGTCTTTCAGTATTGCATTCCAATTGGTTACTTTTTGTCATGTTTACAACAAATTTCAGTTACAACATATTTCTGTTTTTCCTTCAGTGATTTTAAAATCATCTTATTTTAGAGGTGTTAATTCCTTATTTTCCTGTTTTACTTGAAATTTATATTTTACAATAAATAGAAATTTTGTATGATGGAATTGATATTCATTAATCCAAGGTGTGATAGATGAAACTTGTTACAAACAGAAATGTCTTGTGTCAAATTAGAAGTCCAGTCTCGTATTAGCTGATGACCGAAAGGAGATAACAAAATAGAGGCAGGGTAAAAATATATTTTCTATTTATTGCAGTAGCAGAGACATAATATTTTACGAGAGTATTTAATTGGTTTTTGAAGTCGTATTTATGTTTTTGTTTTTCATTTTATGTTTATTTAATACTGACTGTTTATTTTGTAGGGAACAGCTTTGATCAGCTATCGCCAGAAGCGTGATCGGCTTCTCATGTGTAATCTGCAGAGTCTGGAGGTCTTTTCTTGCTCACTTGCGGCCGAGGAGGAGACGGCACTGTCGATCATTGATCCAATGAGTTTAAATATTGAGTTGAATAAAGTCCAAGACCAGCAGAACAGTTCAGCTGGGCTGCTTGATGCCGCCTGCTACGAAGATCGGCCACCAATCCTTGAAGTAGGTTTTTATAGAGGATGTGGTATTGTGAATGACCTGGTGGTATTCTGAATGACCTGGTGGCATTCTGAATAACCTGGTGGTAATGCACCCGACCACTTAGCACTGATCTCTTACCTCTGATTCCCCTTTTTTGAATCTTTCTTCCAGATGTGAAATTGTTGGAACATCACCTGTTCTCTGGTTCCTTCATTCATGCTGTTCCCCTTTAGAGGTGTTCTGATACATTATATCTTTTTAGTGTCTTACTATTCACATCATCCATATATAGGGAGTTGAACCTCAGTTGCATAACTAGGAAACGAGCTCATAAGCAATAGGAGTTGATTTTGGTTGCAGCTCTGAACAATTGACTGTGTGTTATATAATTATCCTCTTATATTATTTGATTTTTGCCACTTTGTATATCTTAGAGGGGCACTATGTGTATGAGTGCAATGAGTTCATGAGAGTTGTATAAAAGGTACTTTGTTAAGTGCCTTGATAATAACAATAATAATAATAACCACAGTTTATATGACACTGTAACATGGCCATACCGCTACAAGAGCACCTCAAACGAATTGGACTGACAGAACTCATAAGCAGCCATAAACGTCGCTCCTCCTAAGCCTTGATACATAAATGCAAATACTTTCATGCATTCAAACATACAGGCCTAGCTATCTGAACATTTGTATTGCACCATTTAAGAATCTCTCAAATAGCACAGTTTGCTTGAATTGAAAGAGGTTGACAACTTTTTGTGGTGGATTTTCTTGTTCAGGTTAGCTTCCAAAGACTGAGTATTCGACTATCATACAATGATATCAAGCTTTTCTCTGCAATTCTAAACTCCATGCCTAAACAGCTTCTGAGGGCCAAGAATCCCGCTCCACCTCCTCGAAATGCCAGTCAAGGTGCAGCCAATTCTTTTTTTCAGTGTTATTACTTTTACTATTTTAAGCCTACAAGTGTTAAGCAACTGGGATGATGTGAAATCTATCAAGAGAACAGAAAATAAATTGGGATTGGACGATTATTATTATTATTAATCTTTTTTTTTTATATGCAGTGTTTGAATTATGTACAAGCATCTAAAATTTGTCAAATTTCTTCAAGCATTGCAAATAGTGGTTATCTTGATCATCGTTTTGTCATTGTCATCATCTTCATCAGAAAGAGTTAATCTCGATGCTGTTTAAGAAAATTGTTATTGATAGCATTGAAGATTTTTCTTCATATCTTCTGTGCCACCCAACTGCATTATTTTTGACTGTACCTGTTATATTTTTATTTCTGTTATTAAATTATTATTATTATTATGTTATTGTATATCTAAACTTTTAAAATCCCAATTAGAGTGCCTCCAAACATGTTTGATAGCAGTTGTTTATGACATATGAATTTCTCTGTCCAGCCATTTTAGTTGCAAAGCTAGAAGACTTGGGCTTTGTAACGTCCGACTGTGAGGCAGCCCTTAAGAGGAGCAAAGGCCAGCTGGAGAATGCGGCATTGTGGCTGACAGAAAATGTGAAACCAATTCCCAGAGGAGGAACAAAGACCCTTTTTAACATATCAGGATTCGAGGTAACACAATGGCTGGATGTTAGGAAAGATTATGTCAGATATCATCATTTTACTCTGTACAGGCACTATGCTTTTCCATATTTCCTTTGAGAACAAAACAAAGTCAGAGAATCAGAGAAGCTCTTATAAGCGATCTGTCCAATTAAATTGTGTGTGGCACGGTGGCCGATTGGTTAGAGCGGTCGACCCGTAGTGCTCAGTGTGCGCTGAGTGAGCAGGTTCGACCCTTGTTCGAGGAGTCACTGTGCAGGAACCTTGAGCAAGTCCAATTGTACAACTGCAATTGCGCTGTCGAGGCATGTGCACTTCTGAGCAGAAGCGGTTGGAAGAAGGCGATATCAAATTTCAGAATGTATAAATGACATCATGTTGCATTATGTTACATTAGATCACATTGTTTCACATTATAGCACTTTCCACGTTTAAAGTGTTTATTGTTAAAATTATAATACGAAATTGTTATTATTTTCTGTTTGTTTTGTAGTGTTATTCTCATTACAGACGTACAATTCATTGAATTTGAATAATTCAGTTATGAATTCATTAATTTTACTTGTTGTTCTCAACAGTTAGTAATAAAACATAGTACACACAGATACAAGGGACAGACCCAGAATGGACTGCTTGCATTGCATAAATCAGTTTGATCTCTCTTAAGTTAATTAATTTCTTGCAGCGTATTTATTTCTTTGTCGTTGAAATAGTAATTTGCAGAAAGTTTAAACGGCCAATTCATCATATAACATAATTGAGCATTTATATACACAATGTTTACTTCTAAATGACTAATAAAAATCGGATGTTGTTCTATTATTAAAAACTGTTTCTGAATAGATAAAGGAGGGAACAGTTTCTTTGTGCTTAATCGACGACTGCCAGGATGCAGATGTTCCATTGGCAGAAATCGTCTTCAGTGACATCTATACGCTGCATCGCTTTCTTCCCCACGGTCAAGGCAAGGCAAAGTTCATGCTGATTGGAGATTACTACAACCGGTCACTTTCTGGCTGGGAACCATTCCTCGAAAAGTTAAAGTAAGTGCTACTGAATTTTGTCAGATATTTTGATGTTTTTAGCTGAGCTCTTCATTGTCAAATCATGTGACCAATAATGAAAGGTATTCATTGTAATGAGAACCGGTAGTTGAATTCTGGTAGCCATTTTAGCTTTTCAAATCATTCAGTTGTAATACGTTTTCTTTATTAAATTACACACATGAGCATTCAACTTATGCTTTGCATAGTTCAATTTACTTGGAATTATTTCGAGTAGAGCCAAACCATGGGTCAAGCCTTTATGTGGCATTTTAATTTCTTTAGTTTAGGTGATAAAATGAATCTGAGGACTTCTTCATTCATTTGATGCACTTTCATAGGATGCCTATACTTAACAGTCTCTCTCTAAGCCGAGCCTCTGCAAAAGGAAGTAATGCTCAAGTGTTACTGAAAGGTATCTGTAGTGTCCCTGACAAGATGCAGAGAGGGGCTATTCTAGATCGATGACATGTGTAATAGATGATTATTTTAGTTGAGCATTGCTTAAACCATAAATTGCTTGTCAACAACTTTGTCATGTTTTTTATTTCATTAGCTGTAATGTGGAGTGGAACCAAGGGGTTATTGAGGAAGGAGATAAGTTGTACATAGACTTACAAGGTCAGCCATTGTTTTATTGTTTTGCAAATTTGTGTATTGTTTCATTTTGGCAAAACAGTTTTAATAATGGTCACTGTAGCTGGGCATGCCCTGGGTTTTGGCATATGTGGCTTTTTTGATGTTGCAAGAGGATGACAGTGAGGGTGCGGATAATGGTAATGATGACAGCAACATCAATGAATGATGTTGATGGTAATAATGTGGCCAGAGATTAATACAGAATTTAATGCCTTTGGTGCGGATGTTCTCATGATGAACCTCTGTCAGTTCCGTTGATGGTGAGAATATGGCAACATCGTATAGTGGAGACAGACATATTTAGTTAAAATATTTTGACACATTATCTTTACTAATTAGTATTACTTGTTTGGGTTTGTTCGAAAATGCATAGGATTATTAGGTTTCTAATATTTATTTTATATTTAGTTTATGTAAAGTTTATATTACTTAAAAAAATTATTTTCCATGAGATAAATTTCCATTGATATATGAGGATATTATTTGTGTGTTTCTTATTTTTTTATAATTTGTGTACTATTTGTTTTATTACTAGCATGTGAAGCGCTTAATTTAAATCTGACGAGAACCTTGATCGAACAATACAGCAGAACGAAGGCGAAGTGGATCGATGATTACTCCACAAGCATGTTAGTTCCACTGGGAACTTCAATTCCACCAGGATTATTAGTATTTACCAGAAGCCATAATTTCCTTTAAGAATCTTTTAGTTTCTTCCATGAATATTCTTATTTTCTACTGCGTTGACTAGTTTTCAGTTTTCACCAGACAACTTATTTTCCATAGAGAATGGAACTTTAGTTTCCATGAAGAATCTTCGTTTCCATGAGCTATCTTAGTTTGTGCCAGAAATCTTTATTTTCTGGATTGATCTTGAATTCCTTGAGGAATCATAGTTTCGACAAGTAATCCTGGTTTCCGGCAGAAGTCTTACTGTCCATCAAGAATCTTAGTTTCCCAGGAATCTTCATTTCTACAGTTGATGTTAGTTTCTACAAGGAATCATAATTTTGCACAACAATTCTTAGTTTCAATGAGGATCCTTAATTTCTGCCAAATAGCAATTCCACCAGGTTTTGCTACTTACCCCTCAAAGTAACAGTTTAAAGTTTTCAGGAGTTGTAGTTTCTATCAAATCTTGGTTTCTACATTTTCATGACAAGTGCTACTTCTCTATGTACAGCCTTGAGTTGATTCATGTGTTGTATTTTTTGTGCTTTATGAGAACATATAAAAAATGTCTTGGATTTGTAGGTCAAAGGAGAATTCACTTCATTATAATTCGAGAAAGCGAATTCCATTCGTGCCATATGCCATTCGCAATCAGACAGGCTGTAACCTCAGGTTCATGACAATCAACAGTGCCCCGAGGTGAGCTGAAAAATATGTAATGTAGTCACTTTTTTACCATGCACGAAATACTTCTATTGGTCATTATTGTCATGACGTTTGTTTCTGTGTGTGTCTTCGTTTATTGAGAAACAGAAAATGTCCTTGTCAAAGTGCAGCGACTTACAAGTTCATGACAATTATTAAAGAGGTGTCAAACAGTCATGCAGCATTTGAGTCATTAGAAAATATAACTGAGCTGGGAAATAAAGATTAGCTTCTTTAAATTCACTGGTTGTCATTTGTTTGCATAAAGTGCGCTTATTTTACATTGTATAAAATTATTAAACAAAGATTACTTATGAACAAACTTAGCAGTGGTCTCATTGGGTGCCCATGTCTGGACCAGCAAACAGGGCAGTCTTAGACTTCTCCAGAACTGGGAAGATGAGAGGACTAGTTATTTCAGGCACAGGAGTTGTGGATGACAGTTCCAGGCTGAGAGGCCACAATAAGAAAAGCTCCTGGATTGGGTCATAGTAGAGTGCATACGTGGAAAAACACGAAGCCGTGAGTGGAAAATTGCAAAGAAGCCCTTGAGGATAAAGTGGAGACCATAGTGCAGATAAACCTCAGGTAGGTTGGGCCTCCACAGCGAGGCTGTTGCTCCTAATGGAGAAGGTCTTGAACTGTATATGCTGTTGAATATGGAGCCAATGAGTCCCAAATAAGGTCTGAAATCTGAGCAAACTTTGGAATGCAGCATTGAGAATAGACTGAAGTTTAAGATTTATTGCTTAAGTATTGTTTAAGAGTATATTGGTCTGCTGTATTGTTTGATCAAGGCTCTCATCTGATTTAGATTAAGCATTTCACATGCTAATCATAAAAATATACACAGTAAAAAGAATCGTCAAATAATCAGGATCACACAAATTATTATGTTGTCATAAATCAATATGGTCATTGTATTGCACTATATTGCATTTATTGCACAATTACAGGATGTAGTAATGTATTGCACTGTTCTCTATTGTTGTTGTTGCAACAGGTCACACATATCCGGCATTGTTTCGGATGGAATTGGACCGATGGAGCACCAGTGGAAAACAGTTGGAGATGGATCGGAACTCACATTTCTAATTGATGAAAGGGACAAAATTAGACACAAGGTATTTTTACAGGATGAACAAAGGCTCTTGATCAAAGTCTGATTGCTAAAGTAAAAGACAACTGGCTCAATTACTGTTTTCATTATTAATGAGCATATATTTTTAAGCTACCATTATCCTGCTGCTCAACTCCATGCTTCACTAAATTTAAATACTTATCACAAGCTCACTTTGTTGAACATGATCTTGAAACTAGTAACACTGCATGACTTCCATGGACCCGATTTTTGCTCTTAGTCAACTCCATATGCACCTCTTATTGGGTAATTATGTTCCCACTAATAATAATAATAATAACGCCGATTTATACGAAGACGTAGACGTGGCCCAAACCGCTACAAGGGCGCCGTACAACCTAAAACGAAAGTCAGCAGACAGGATAAGCCTAAGAAAACAGAAAAACTTTCAGTTTAATGAGTCTACTGCATCGGCCAATCTGACAGTAGTTGGGAGACCGTTCCAGCACCGCTGGCCAGCACGGTCTCCGAAACGTTACATCATCCTATCCTAGTAGTCTAATTGTCCTGATTGGACCTCTTGTTCTATTCAGTTTACACTATACTTTTGAGTTTGTCATGCTAATGTTATTGTTCCCACTTTATGGTGATATGCCATGTCTAGTTAGCTGAGATCTACACTTTGTGCTGCATCCATTGGGGCCCTTCCTAGTTTTAACCCCAGTCTCAAGTAAACCCTTCAGAAGAAAGCATTTTAGCTTTCAGCTCTAGGAGTAATGTGAATCAAGCCCCAGTTCATATCAGCTTCAGCGTAGTTGAACGATGAGTAAGAGGTACCAGTATATCGAGGTCCATGATTAATCTATTTTCTCACAAAGGAGACATGATATTATTATATGCATGTAAGTATGTATTTACATTACAATATATCACAGTACATCACAAGTGTTCTGTCTTCATAGGATTTGCGAGGTTTGAGCATTGAGCACCAGTTACTTATCTACACAACACTGTCATAGAGGTTGTAGAGTAGTTTAACTCTGTAAGAGTTGCTAACTAGTGTAGCACTTAGCCATTGCAACCACCTGTCTAACAGGTCACGCATGAGTTGAAAGTTCATCAGTTGAAGCTGAAGGTTGACGGATGGAAGGAGATCGGACCGGTTTCAGTCGACAAGGTCGGGGTCTTTTTCCGAAAGGCCAGTCCAGACATTGACAGCACTTCCAAAATAGTAAGTAAGATTCTTGCTTGTGTCAACATAGTGCCATTATTAGGCCTTTTCATGCAGCTTACATTCATCTTGGATCAATCTTCCACAGACTACATATACTGTTTCGTGTGATTCAGTTGAGTGTACACTGCTTATCTGAGTCATGCCTGCAGAGATCACTTTAGCAATTTGCTGAATATTGTTTGATGTGGTAGTTCCAGGAGATGCCATGTGCTAGGATCGTGTTTGAGGTAAAGATCGAAGGCACTGCTCGAAAAGTGGTTACCATTCGGTCGGCTCTCGTCCTCAACAATCAACTTGAAGATGCTATTGAAGTGAAGATGGAGAAAGGTGGATGTAAGTAGGAAAAAGTGTTTTGAGGAGCATAACAAATGCCAATATATCCCTGAGCATATTATATGCTGCCTTTTAAGTATCTTGTAATTTAATAGTATTTTTTGGTGCAATTTGTTTATTCATTCATTTGTTTGTTCATGTTTTCATCCACTCATTTGTAACCATGCTTCATCCATCCTTCTATCGATCCATTATTCAGCATTGAAGATGCATAGGTGTAAGGCAGTTGAAGAATGACATTTCTGTGGGTAATAATTCTGCAGTTAGAGATCTTTAAGTGGCCCTATGTGAATACATCAAGTATTGTATGATGCTCATGTTATTGTTAGTTTTTAAAATATATTTAATTATTGCATACATTGTAATGATATGTGCTTGTCAGGTGCAAATATGAGCTACTTACTTACTTGTTAAATGATAGATTGATGTGTGTATGTATGTATGTATAATGTATTTATATAATTCCATAGGTTACATCTTTCTATATTCTTACTTTGAACTTGCAAAAAATTGCATTGTAGCTCGGAGCTGTACGATGAACATTGCTCCATTTTCATCAATGCCGCTTCCTCTGGAGTTTGTGTACTCAAAGCTCTGGATCCGACCAAGTGGATGGTCGCTCGACTGGAGTTGCTCTCCGATCGAGTGGCAAATGGTTGCCAAGCCTGGTGATGTGCGTGATTCCTTCAACAAATGCAACTATATTGGATCAAGTTCCAGTGCTTACAGGTCTTTCCTCGCCTTCATTTACAAGATGGCAGGCTCTTGCATTTAAACTTATGGTTTAACTTCATGGACTGTTTGTAACTTATGGCAAATCATTGTTGAATACCTGTGATGAAAGGCTGTCAAAATTTGAGGCATTGTATTTATAGTTGTACTTCAGCTGGTTGAACCTAATGGTCAGGGCTGCTGTTCATAGAGAGAGGCACAAATATATATTGACTAGTGGCTTTTTATGGAAGTAGCATGGTGACTGGCTGCTGATGTTTTTAACTTTGCATCATCTAACTCAGATTACGGTGCATCCAGTATACAGTAGTATTGAGTACCTCGCCTTAAATTGATCATTTACGGTTGAATCTTGTAAACCATAAGAAAAGTTTGATAATTGGATCGGGAATTCTGTTTTTATCATGTGGATACTTCAGCTGATAGATTATTATGCCTGTAAAAGAAAAAAGAGTCAAGTTAATCGACTGATTTACCTTACGTTAAAAAATTCTTGCTTTGACAATCTTTTCAGTAAGAACATTATCATGGCCACAGCAATTATAAAAACATATTATCTTTCCGAGTGAAGGCAAATTATTGTTTTGATGGGTAAGTAATTAGCAAATGAGTCCCTTACCTTGCTTACCTTAGTAGAATTCATGGTTACCTGCAACCTGTTCCATTCATGCTTAACATTGGTTGTGTTTAGATTCTGCATAGCTGTTTATAAACAACGCTATCCAGAGGATGGTGCTGCCACAGGGCGGTCTGCGGCATCGTCTCTGGCAGACGAGGGCACGACCTTTGCCGACCCGGGTCACATCATTACTGTGATGCCACCACTGCAGGTGGAGAATCTGCTGCCCATTGACATGAGCTTCAGCATCAAAGCCAGCCATGCAAAGCCATGTTCAGCGACCATCAAAGCTGGAAAGAAGTCGTATCTAGTGGGAGTGAGTGAAGCAGCTTCCCACTTCAGTAACATAAGAGTCTCAGTGACACATATGGCTGATTACCATTGTGTCTGCCTTTCTGTCTGTGTTTGAGCAAGAACTGACTGCTACTCAACTATACATGTCTGTTTGAAAGTTAATATTGCGCCCATTAATAGATCGGAAAGCAGGTGTTTACGGATTATTAGGGAAGCAACTTTTAAGTTATGGACATTTTGGTTTTTGATGTAGTGTTATTCCACCTTGCTTTATTGGGTATTTCTCACTGTACCTGACTTTTAATGTTTTTCGTCTTATCTCATTGTGATTTTCACCACCCGACCTTACCTTCGTGTTTCTCGCTTTATTGTTTCGCTAGTATTTCCAACTTACTCTGACCTTTGGGCTTTAACCCTTTGCCTTGTATTTGGTCTTGGCCATTACCTTTTGAATTTCTCACTTTTCCTTGCCATTAGTTTGAGTTTTCCCACCTTGTCATGCTTTGGATTTTTCAACCTGTTTCACTTTTGATTTTCCATGAATGTGTTGAGTTTAGATCAACCTCAATCAGTCAATGGAGCTCAGTGTGACCTTGGAGAACTTTCCGATGTGCAAGGAACTGGTGATTCCTGCTGGCACTACAGATCACAAGGTGCGAATGTCTTTATTCGATGGAGAGAAGAACCTTCTGGAGCTTCAGGTCTACATCAAAGCACGTCTCGGAGGCTCACTTAAGGTAGGAGTGAATTTGAGAGCAGCTACTGGAATAGTTTTTAAGATGGCTTGTGCATGGTGTAGTAGGTGGAATTGTTGGATGGATGAAAGACTGGTTGGTTGGATTATTGCTGCTGAAGGTATCTCTCTGTAATGTAATGTAAGCAGCAATTTGTGAATTGATATAAGAATTAAACAGCAAGCCATTCATCCTTTTATCCACCGACTCAGATTGATGTGAAGAGAATGTCTTTTGTTGTCTTTGGCAGCTGAGCATCTCTGCACCCTATTGGCTCATAAACCGAACGGGTCTTCCTCTTCTTTTCAAGCAGGAGGGTGGATCGTTGGCTGCTGGACAAATGCCAGAACATGAAATTGCCCGCAGTGTTGTTCCACTGCTGTTTTGCTTTCCAGATAGGACTGCTAGTGACTAGTGAGTCTGCAAGTTGTTCATTCTTGGCAAAGTTTCTATTAGCATTAAATGTAAACTATATGAAACTATCATTAGTGTTGTACACTAAACAGTACAGTGAGTAGTAATTTCTTCTCAGACTTAACTCTTCCAAGACTCAGTTGATCTGGCTGGACACACGGGCTGGGCACCCGCCAGCAGCTGCTAATGCTTGTTTTGCTTTACTTGCCAAGCGGTTCCCTTAGTTTATTTTCTCGACAAATGTCTGTGATCTAGCCAGTACTCTTTCATTTTCTGTGCATATTTCTAATTTCTCTCGGTCCAACATTTATCATTTGCGGCATCTACGTGCCGTCAGACGATCTGTGTCTTCAACAATTCTTTCTTCCATAATTAATGCCTTCTTCTGTTCCCCATTGACTACTCATTACTCATTGGCCTACCAAAACTAACTAACATTCTGCCTCGCTTTTCTCCTGTCTGTACTGAACGCAGCTGCTCATTTGATTGCCCGTTTTGTCTTCCTCGTTTCTCCAATGTTTCAATCTTTATGATTGAACATCTTCATTGGCTTCCCATAAATTATAAGATTCAGTTCAGAGTTCTCTTTCTTACCTACAGAGCATTTGGGGTCATGCTCCATGCTACCTCTGTGATTTCATTAAGTGGCCTATCTAAGCTAACTCTGCTCTGTAGACCGTCATGACCTTCTAGTACCTCGGTCTAGAATTACCACGGCTCAGCATTGTGCCTATGCCTCTGTTGGCTCTTTGCTCGATCCTGCTATAATTTGTGCTGAAGTCTTACCTGGTGGCACAACTGTTTCTGCTCGTTCTCTTAACACTTTTATTTTTTCAAGGGTTTCTTTGCACTAGGAGCACCTCTAATTAGGTTATGCTGATTTATAGGTCCGTAAATAGAATGATGACGTAGAACGTGAGACACAAACTAACATTGCTGCTGGTTTGTGCAATATGCTATGCTACGTTCTAAGAAGTTTCTCAACATTGACTTATTGAGATTGATGTGGCACAAGATATATTACTTTATGATTATAGGGACTACCAGAGATAAATTTCTATCAGGATGCGAATTGCATTGGATGTTTGCTCTGACACTGATTGCGTCGCAGAAGTTATGAATGAATATCATTATTAATGAATGAATGAATGAATGAATAAATGAATGAACGGCTGTTGATAGGATTTCTGAAATTGCTTCTTCTGCATGTTTTTTAGCTGCACTATGCGCATTGGCAACTCAGTCCACGGTCCTGGAACAGTTCCCCAGTGGTAAGCAGTGCAACATATTACTCGTTGAGAGGTTTTTTGATTTAATGTGCGGTTAAAGTAGGAAGTGAATTGAAGACACCAATCCTGTTTTGTGAAACTGTCATGAGGATAGCTGATTACATTACGTAAGGGTTGGAAGATTTTGTGTAACAAATATAGCATCGGGATATTTGGGTATTGATTTATACCACCATTTGTTGTCGAAGTTTTTCAGTTGGAGTAAACTGGATAGCGTTCAGCAATTTTTCAATGTGTAGGTATTATCTTATTTATATCTTATCAGTTTCTTAATGTTGACATGGTTGCTGTAGGTGTCAGCACTTCATTTTGGAAAGGGGAATTGCTTTCCGTCAACTTTACGTAGCCCAGCATGCACGTCCTGATTGGTAAGCTTTCTCCTGTCTTTCAGTGTTTCTTTTGTGAATATTTTTTAAGTATTCTTATTACAGTGCAGCATTTACAAGATTTAATTGAGTAGTTTTTCAGTATATTTAATTTTTTTATTGGATTTCTTGAATTTGAATTTGTGGTAAAAGTGATTACATGTAATGATGGCAGTGACTGATTTAGAGGTTTATGCTGACGATAATGAAAATTATGATGAGTATCTTAGGTGTTGATCTAGATTTTGATGATGATGATGATCACAGTTGCAATGGTGGCAGAGTTCATCATGAACCCGTTGCATCATATTGAATAATAACGAAATGGCTGTGGTGAAGAATTTCAGTGCGACTATGTGTTATTGTCTACTGTTAGGGTTTACAATATTGGGATTGAGAGCCGTCAAGGAAGTGGTCCATACTGCGACACAAACATTGTCACGTTTACACCCAGATACCAGTTGGACAATAGGTCCTGTCACAAACTTGCCTTCACCCAGCGACATTTCGTCAACAGTCTGGTTAGTTCACTTACAATTCTTTATTTATCAGTTGTTAGCTCTACATAGTGAATGGTTAGCTGCTGGACTGACTGCCTAAGAAACATGTAATTAGTGGTTGTAAAGACCCTGAAAAAGATCCTTGAGCAGGGCCCTCAGATATGGTTGCATAGTGCCATCAGCTGGGTCCACTTATGATAATTAATAGACAACATGTTGTTGTGTCTTTGAACTTGCTTTGGAGTATGATCAATCTAAAAGATTTGCAAAATAACAAGTTTCTTTTATTATTTGCCACTATTGTTTCTAGAGTCCAACAGATGCCAACTACTTGTCGGCTCTTCCGAATTGTCTTCTTCCATTTCATTGGCCACGCGTTGACCTGGATACTCTGCTTTGTGTTCGGATCATGGACGTTTCTTCATGTAACTGGTCTGGTGGTTTCCAGATTGACACAGTCGACTCTTTTCATATCAATATGAGGTAGGCACCTCTACCTTTTTCGCAGGCTTGCAGATTCTAAATATTTCACCAAAAGAAAATTTTTGTCCAAACAAAATCTGTATCCAAAGAAAATTTGCACTGAAACAATATTTGTTTCTCTAATTGCTTTACCCAAACTTATAATTTTTATTAAGATTTCAATATAATGATATCCAAGCAAAATTTGTATCAAAACAGTATTTTTTATGAATGAAGCTTTTATTTGCCACAATTAGATCTATTTTAAAGGTTGCCTAGACACCACCAGATCTCTATGAGCCTTGTTAAGAAGTTGCAGTGCGAGGTTAATTCAGTGCTGATAAAGAGGTTTTATAAACTGCTGCTTGAATATGTTAATACATTCTTGCCTACATTTCTGTTTAGGAATAGTTGCTTGGTTTAAGCAAATTTATATTGCATATTATTGTCATGACTACAAGTTTTTTATGATTCACATTCACTTAGATACTAGGTAAAACTAATTTAATTACTGGAATGAAGTGATATCGGTTGTTTTCATTTAACTTAATTGAGTTGATGTTTAAACAATGCTCCTATATAAAGTCAAATGATTTGGGTCTGTTGTTCATGGAATCAACCGTTGGTGATGAGGTGAAGAAAAAGATTACACCTACATTCATTCATTCACTTTATAAAATCAATTTAAAGTTATACTGCAGAATATGAAATTTACCTTTCCACTACCCTACCTTTGGTAGTGTCTGTCTCAAGGTTGGAGAAAGGAGGAGGAGGAGGGTGAAGCTAATCATCATTGTTATGACACAGTGTAGTTAAACAATGACTAAATATCTCTCTTAGGATTTGATCGTCAAGAACAACTTGAGAGGGACCATCTTAATGATGAGCTGTTTAAGTTTTCCTTTACTATTCTGTTACAGAGCAGAGAGCAACCGGTGTGTCTTCCTGCGTGTGGACATTGTTCTTCGAGGTGCCATGTACATCGTTGTGTTCACTGATGCAGAAAATATGCCGCCTCCATACCGAATTGACAACTTTGCAGAGGTTTTTATCTTAGAAGTGGCATTTAATTCTAAATATTATTGAGGTTGTAATTTGAAAATGTTTATCTTTCCTGTCTCATGTATAGAGAGAGGACTTTACATGCTAGACATTGGAACAAATTTCAAAGCCATTATGCATTATAATGATCTTATTTCAACACAGAGCCATTTGCATATGTTTTGCATATGTGTTGCATATGTTTTGTGAGACACTTAACAGTGCTCTATTTATGTCTGCCTGTCTTTTGTCTCTGTCTGTATGTATGTATGTATGTATGTCTGTATGTATGTCTGTATGTATGTATGTATGTATGTATGTTTATGTATAGCAGTTGAATTGCATTTTGTGAACACTTTTTAATGCTTGTTTTATTTTGATTCTCAGGTGAATGTGGAGTTCTGTCAGACACAAGTGGAGTTTCTGAAGACGTACATCAAACCCCAAACATCGAGTCAGTCTCACTCCATTTCTTCTTTTACTTGACTATTTCTCTTGCTTCTAAACGATATCTACTTTCTTGTGTCTTTGGACCAGCCAATTTAAGCAAAGATCTTAAACTATAAACTGGATTTGTGCATGTTATATTTTAAAGGCTTAAACATCTGTTTTAAGTATATGAATCTCTAACAAAGGTCAATGTAATATTATTATTATATATAAGCTTGTGTCACATCGGGCAGGCAGCAAAACAGAAGTTAACAAATGATATTGTTATGTGATGCTGTAGTGGCGTACGCATGGGATCAGCTCACCTTGCCTCCACTCATAACGTTGAAAGTCCCCAGTGGGACATCAGCCACGTACGACATGAAGAACGTTGGTGATGGAGAAAAGCTTTGCTACGAGAACTTCATCTACATCGCATTCACCCACACATTTAAAAGGTCAGCAAATTACGTGTGTATGGTCAGTATTTCAATTGCATTACATAATTGGCAGATTTATTTCACCTTTCACTTCTGAATCCAAAGTTATAAGCCACATCATGTGAATAGAAATTTATTTAATTTATGTTTAAGCCATGACAATATTATTAAATGTTTTGTGTTATACATTAGCACAGCCTTATATTACCAGGCCTTCCCTTACCTTACCACATAATCCAGCTGTTAAAATGCTGTATCGATGACTGTCTGACAAATTGAATTGGTGTACTTGCCTATGAACTTGTGCTAGGCAAATTTGAAATGTAGTATGAACGTTTATTAATTAAATTGGCAGACTTACTTGCGCAAAGTGCTTGCAGACACTAGGGGTACATTAACATTATAAAAGTGTTGAATGATTATGATGCATTTGTGTTTGAAGGAACTCTGGTAGACAGCCAGGTGACTACAGGGACTTTGAGGAATCACAGAAACTTGTTCTTGATGTTATTCTTCCTGACCGGGTTATTCTTAAAGCAAAGGTTTGTCAAACAATTAAATATCCTTTCCACTTGATTTACTCATTCAAACATGCATAATGCTAATCTTGACATTGCAGTTAATTCATGTTTGACCAGCATTCTGACTGTGGACATTCCTTGCACCTATCGCATACCCTTATAAACCGTTTCTCTATCACAGAGGTTTGGCTCAGATGGACTGGAGTATTTCTGAATATATGTCTTGAACAGGTGCTATATTACTTTAATTGCTGAATTATTTAATGAACTGCGTTGCATTTTAAGATATTTATTGCATGACACCAATATTTTAATGCAGTTAAATTTATTACCTGAAGTAAAATATTTATTTGATCAAATATGCTGCATTAAGGCTGAGTTAGGTCACACTGTGGTACTTTATGAGTATTGCATTGCTACCTGTGGTACATTACTAGGAGACAGGTAAGCGATCGCAGCTGTGGCGAATGACAAGCACAGGTCTGCTGCAGCACGAAGGAACGTCTGTTCCACGAGATCCAAAGAATCCAAGCATGTCTACAGTGATGTATGTCCTTGACATAAAGGACATCGCTCTGCAGCCAAACCGGGAAATGCCGCTCACGATTCGCAAGCCGGAAGAACGTAGGAAGTCTACGCAAACCTGGAAATTTATTGTGAGTCTTAAAACTTTATGTCTACATCATGAGCATTGGTGTACCCATCTCCTGAGTATTGCCTTGTAAGGATTTTGAGACATCATGAGCATTATGTGCATTTCATTTTACGTGCACTGTTACAAAATGATTATCCCCCCTTATATAAGTTACATCAGCATCACCAGTGACACGGCCTCCTATGTTGAGCATTGACTTTTGGATCTATATTTTTTATGACATTTTCCCTAGTTTTGTCATGGAAGCACAAAATGATGGCAGCAATGATTATGTCCTTTCTGTTTTGACAACTGTCTGAAGATTATGTATAGTTACAAAGGTGTTTATGCTTAGGTTATTGTGAGCAATTCATATAGCTCTTCTTCTTTTGCTGAAAGCTCTAAATTTAGATTGGATCTATTGGGAAGCTGTACTTCTTTGTTGGCATTGCATAATTTCAGTTCACAGCAGTTGGACTTCTGTGCATGTATGTTTCTCAAACACAGCAAATTTTTTATATATTTGGTGACCATTCAACAGTGCTTGAGTTATTCTAGTATTTAGTTATACACGAAGGTTTCACCATCAGGTAGCAACAGCCCAGGGAAAATAAAGCATCTCAATTATCATCATCGTCATCATAGAAAAGAAACAATGTTAATACGGCAGTTATTTTTTCTGTTGGTAATTCTGCTACTCGGGTGTCCCATCTAGCGGGGTTTCATTCCCCTTCTCAGCTCCCTTTTGTAGCTTTACTTTTATAATAGGTGTTCTTTATTTCTGTTTTGCCTTGAGCAAACTGTTTATTATGGCTATAAATAAACAAACAAACAAATTGATTGATTGATCATCAGTTCATGATACCTGCAATTTGGCAGCGATGTGTACGAATAAATGATCTCCATTGTCCTTGGTCATTGTCAAGGCAATTGCTTCCTTTAGTGTTAGTCAAAGGGATGTGATGTCCTCTTTTATATTATCTGTCCAGCAAAGTGTTCGTTTGCTTTTGCTTCTTTTTCATGGAAATCTTGCATGTAGTGCTTTGGTATTCCATCGACCAGCATACTCTCTACACATAAAAACCATCTGAGTCTTTGTTGAATAATTTTGCATAGCAGAGTTGCTTGATACCTATATATGAGACATCTTAGTGGACGCTTATTTATTCTGCTGGTAGTTGAGTCAACTGATGATACTAGTTAGAGGTTTCAGGCAGCTTTTGTTGTTAAGTTCTAACTTTCTTGTAGAATAAACGATTGTGTTGTGGAGACAAGGGAAATCTTGTGGTACAAGCAAAGGATGGAATATTTGGTTTTAGAGATGGTAAGTACGATGATATAATGCATCATTTAAAAAGCAATCACACAATTGACAATCCCAACAGTTTATTCACTCACTCACTCACTCACTTGACAATCCAGAGTCTGAATTATTTATTGAGTGTTCACATGCACTTGTATTGTTGAAAGCTGTTTTGTCCTTAAGGTATTGTCAAATTGCCTCAGGAGACTCATTACATGAAAGATTGATTAATATTGATTGATTGCTTGGTTGATTGCTTGATTGATTGGTCGGTGGGTTGGTCGGTGGGTGGGGTGGGCGATCGAGAGTGAGTGAAAGAGTGTGGGTGTTTTATAAATGTTTTAATGATGCTGTTGAATGATGGATTCATTGTTACTGATCATGCATGTTTGATGAACAGGTGGTGAGGCTGTGTTAGGTCCATCGGGGCCATCTTCTCGAACGAGCAATCAGGATGTACCTAAAGAGATGGCCATCCATCGGGAGAAACATCAACCGGGATCTGGATTCCTCTGCGTAAAGATTTTGAACGATGGGCCAACCAGAGTGCTTCAGATCACAGATATAAACCAACAGGTTGTAGCAGTTTTATATTAAATTATTTCTTAAATGTTTATTGCTTAGTACGGCCTCGCCATGTGAATCATAAGAAGACTGCATTTCGTGAAACAAGTCTGTAATTTTGCAAGTTGTTAGAGAATATGTAGGAGTGCATTTTAAGATTAAGAGGCAATTGATATCACTTCCGGTTTAGGTTCCAGCCCTCTACAATTTTAGGCCTATGAAATAAACGTTTTTTTGTTATTACGTCAAGTGTAAAGGTAGCATTCTACGTGATATGCAAGTCGAATCATCACTGGGGCAAGCAGGAATGTTCTGACAGTAATTTACATAATGATTGATTTATGTGGATTAAACTGGAAGTGAGTGAAATTGGTCTACTTCCGGTTTGAATAGGCCGCAGGCCAAGCCGCTCTATCTTTCAATTTCGATGATCATTTTTTACTATCTAATTGTCGGAACTTCTTAATTTGTGTTAAAACAATCCATCCAGCATGACTTTCAGCAGCCCCCCCCCCCTAGCCAGTCAAAATGTGAGAGGGAACAAGTAACCTACCAGAATAGTTTATCTTCAAAAAAAGTCGCTGCAATTCTTGAAGAGTATGAAAATGTTTCTCCTGCACACTCAGTAACTAAAGAGCCACCTGTTCCTGCTGATGCTGTTACTCTTCAGTCCATGACAGCTGTAAAAGTGAAATTACAAAGGAGCAATTGCAGGATGTCAATTGGCTGAAAATTCTGTTGATGAGAGTGGCAAACAACAAATACCTTGATCAGGATTTCATGCACAGAAAGAGGAAAGTAGCATTGCAGTGTCTACCATCACAAAGACAAGATTGGTACATCAGATTACAGCGTTGGCCTTGTATCAGCTCTTGCGTGACGCTTATAACGAAGAAGTTCATACTGCGGTGGATGGAGCAGTCGACTTCGACGGTTGATGAGCTAGTAAAGCAGCCAGGCCCACGTGTATGAAGCCTTTGAAAACGCGCCTAAGTCCAAGTCCGGACCAGTTTTCGCTGTAAACACGACTAGAGAACTAGATCAGCGTGTATGGGGATTCTTGGAGATGCCTAAGTCCTCTAAAACCCGACTAGCGCTAGTCCACCTGGCAGGCAGGCGTAAATCTACTAGTCAGGCTTAGTGAAGTAAAATGGCAGCCGTCGTCTCGATAGGTCCACTTCGTCGAATTTTCCGACTTCAAGGAAGGTTTAAGAGAGATCATTGTTCATTCTGCTATTGTCGGACGATAAACTTAATTATTTTCTACGTTTTCGCTGTCACAAAATGATAATTATTATCGGTGATCTTCGTTTAATCGGGAGTTTTAACACTGGTGTATACATCACATCGCCAAACACACGGCCTTTAGCTTGCAATGGTCGAACTAACTTTTCCCACATGCAAGTTCAATAATAGTTGAGTAGGGCAATCGTAATCTATGCATAGTAATTTTGGTGGAGGAGTAATATTGCGATAACAGTGACATTTGTGTTTTAACAAAATCATCTGTTCATTAAAACAATGAGCATAATAAATTTTTCTGCCAGATCAAGTCCAAAAATATCCTATAAATAGCTTGCGCATGCGCAACTAGCCGTAATCGTGCGAGCCATTGATGCTGGGTTTTCCCACGCCCATCAAAGTATCTGACTAGCAAGTTTTGGACCAACGGATCATTCATACACGCCATTTTCCCGTAGTCTCAAAAATCAGCCTACAAAGTCTGTCTTTGAGCCCAAAGCTAGACTAACGTTACGACCGTTTTAAAATCCGCCATACACGTGGGCCCAGGGGTGCCTATGTTCAAGTAATGGAGTACATGTCTTGACCTTGAACTGCTTATGCTCCTGTTTGTGAGGTCAACCAGAACAGCAAACTATGATCTGGGTGTTGAATCACATGATTTTTCGCCCTAGATTTACACAATTACCCCAGATGGCTTCAAGTCTATCATTGAGATCTCATTCAACTTCCGCAAATCCACCAAGACATCGACCTAGCTTTCGAACAGGGTATGTTTGTGATGAACAAGACCAAGAAACCTCTCTCATCAATTGGAATTGACCAAGCCTAAGAGCAAAATAACGCTGTGGTAAAGGGAGAAAGAGGCGCAGATGGTTTTCTGCTCAATCCACCAGCTCTTCGCCGATGGATGCTGGTGGGTCCAGAGATATCTACGTTGTTGTCAGATTTCGAACATTCCTCAGAAGAGGATATGTTCAAGTTTCGCCTGTCCACCATGAGCAAGGGGAAGCCTTTCAAAAGAAGTTTGCAACGAAAGTTAATGCACTCAAAGCAGCATTGACGGAACTGGGAAACCTTTAGCAATTTAGCAATTCGCGCAGGGAACTTTTCTCGCTTTGAAACAGCAATGCCAGGGACGAAGAAAATGTGAAGAACGTAATGATAGTTGAAAAGATTGGGAATGAGATGATTGAGTCATACGTTCATCAACGGCTTGTTTAAAAGAATGTGTTGATTTACTCCCCCATTTCTATGAACAACCTGAAAATGTTTGTAGATCCAAAGAAGATGCGGAAATCAAATTTAACATTGAAATTCCTCAGGAACAACGTCGATTTGTTTTTAAAGCTTATCATCATATTGATGAACAGAGATTTGGATCTTGATCAGTTCTTCTCATACGAGAACCAGCCCTCCCTCCATTTCACATCATGGCGAAATGAGAACCGGAGACAAAGCAGCCATCATCACATGCTTAACCATTATAACCACGCAACCAGCAAAGCTATTATAACCACGCAACCTGGTGAAGTTGGGGTATTGGAAGAAGATGGAGTTGATTTGGAGGAACTGTATATGCCGCAGGTGACTGAAGAATTAGATGATGTCGTTGATCATGATGCAAGTCAGGTAGCATCTTCTTTACAGAATGAAGATGATAGAACGTACACAGCAATAATCTACGATGGACCTGTTCTTGTGCACATTCTGGATCCAAAGTGAAAGAACACATTCACAGAGTATTAAAATTCCGTTTGGCAAGATCATATCATAAGAAACGTAACAAAGCATTGAACGCATCGCATTGACATTGTATGGGATACGTATACCACGCTAAGCACGAAATCACATACCAGAGACACCAGAGGCTCAGGATCAGGGAAGCAAGTGCAGCCAAATGGCCAACTTCCAAAGAATTGGAAGAATTACCTCAAAATTCGATGAATAAGACGGAACTCTTCGCATTACTGGCTCAAGATATTGTCTCTTCTACTAGATTTGAAGGTATCGAGGTTATTTCTACGATTGGTAGCGATGTTATTGCTAACACTGAGAACGACTATAGTACTCTTCAACCATGCAATCACGAGGAAGCAGATTCTCGACTCTTCCTCCACGTCAACCATGCAGTATTATTATTAAATGGCCTGGTCGACATCTGCGATCGAACGGTCAATACCGATGTTGAGGTGCTGGCCGTTACGTTCTACTACGACTTGCAGAAGAAAGGGCTTAATACTTTGTGCATTCATTTCGGGTCAGGCAAACACTTCAAGGATTTACCTATACCTAATCATGAGATTGCTAGAATTCTTGGAGAAGAGAAGTCTGTGACACTTCGAGGGTTTCATGCATTCGCCGGATGCGAGACCACTTGCTTCCTTGCTGGACGTGGGAAAACATTAATGTGGAACAGGTGGAACATACTCCCCGCTGGACAGAGGCCTTCCAGCCCTTATCCTTCCCTCTTGATACTATTCCAGATTCTATCTTTTACCTTCTTCAATGTTTCAGCATCCTGTGCTATTCAGCAAACAGCAAACTACATAGTCTAAATGATGCTCGCAAGGAATTGTTCACTTCCTCCAACCGAACCATGATCAATATTACACCAGCAGCTGCAGTACTTATGGAGCATTCGCTGAGATCAGGTTATCAAAGTGACCACGTCTAGGGCCAGGCCTTGGTGTGCCGCATGAATCTGCCATCACTGCAAGAATGTGGATGGTTGGTGATCGGCGACAGTTGCTTTCCACGATGGTCATCACTTCCGGAAGTTTCCAAAGCACTACAAGAATTTATGACCTGCAAGTGCAAAAAAGGCTTCCAAAAGTTGTGTAAATGTCAAAAAACAAAATAAATTGCAGTCTAATGTGTTTCTGTAAAGCAGGTATGTCAGAGATGAGAACTGAGAACATAATGTACCCGTAACATAAATAAAAATGTGTATTTCATGTGTATTTCATAGGCCTAACATTGTAGAGGGCTGGAACCTAAACCGGAAGTGATATCAATTGCCTCCTAATCTTAAAAGGCACTCCTACGTATTCTCTAACAACATGTAAAATTACAGATTTGTTTCACGAAATGTTTTCTTATGCTAAGCCACACTAATGGCTCTGCTATTTTGAACTATTATGCATGCTGAGAAAGTAATGATCCCGTGGGATTATGAAAATGTTGGAGATTAAAATCACTTGTACACTGTTATTGATTTAAGTCCAAATGCGTCAGTGCTACCTTGATTTAAAATAATATTGGCAGTGATATCTTTTTGCCCTCTTTTCTTTAAAATTGGCTTGCCTAAAGTTTGTCATGGACGCAGCGTAAAGTTTGTCATGGACGGATCGTCGGTTCGTCAGAGTTCTTTCAACTCTTGTTTCGGTGTGTTCCCGTCGACCTACAGAGCTGAAATTTTGCACACATGTCACGCTTGCATGACAATGCAATGTTTTAAGTATTTACGGACATAACTCAAAAATTGAGAAAAATATATCACAAAAAATGCAAAAAATTAAATATCGTTTAACCACTCGAACGAGTCCTCCTTGATGAGCTCCACGCTGGCAGGTTTACATTATAAATGATCTGTTAAGGAAATGGATCAATTACGCCATCTACTAGATTACCAAAAGTCAATAAAAGAGGGTCCCGAAAAACCCATGTTTTTACTTTCACTTGTCAATGTCTCATTTTAGTGATTCAGTTCTTCTGTGAAGTTGCTTTGCATTGTACTTTCTTATTTTGTTATTGTTTTCACAGGAGTATGATGACAGATCTGTGAATGACTATGTGTTAATCAAAGAAAAGAGGCAGAGGCCTGTGCTGGAGACAATGGACGCTGAGACAAAAGCCAACACTTTGAAAGAATCAAAATCATTCTCTCCAATTAAGAAATTTGAGGTGTGCTGATTAATTTTTGTTACATGTATAGTATAGCCGTTAGGTATTGTTATTCAACAAAGAGTAATGTATCGACTGCTTTCCAACTTTTATCTCTTTGATTGCAGTTTACTTTTGCTGGTGCTGTCATGCTTTTTCATTTGCTGTAAGACCCTCCATTGTGAGCCGCTTTTGGATAGTCGAGAGTAAGATAAGGTTGCTGATTTTAAAATTAATTTTTTTCACTTCTGGTGAGTACATTCAGGACAATTCAGGGAAAGACAAACAAATTTGCGAGTGAATTAAATTTGCTTAGAACTGCTGTCAGCATTTTGTCACGACTACATCATGATTGATAATCTTGTAGACATTTATTTGCATAAATAAGCAGATAGCGATAACTTTATAAGAAATCTTCATTTATAGAACTAAGGATGACAAGAACTTCATCCCTCGAGTCCTATTCAGAACTCTTAGATAAAACTCTTAGGCAGAACCCTTAGGTAGAATCTCCAACGAATTCTCGCATTTATGAGATCTGAAACTTGATTGAATTTGACTTTGGTACTAAACAACTCACATATTGTAATGGTTTGCGGTGTGACATTCCATGTATATCAATAAACAATTATTTTTTATAATTTTAATTTTGACAGGTCTCAGTTCATCTGCCGATGGGTTTGGGAATATCGATGGTAGACAAAACCCCGCAAGAAATCGTGTACTTGTCACTACATGATTTGAACATTAAATACAGTTGGTCGAATGTTGAACAAATTCTTCAGATGGACATTAAGAACTTGCAGGTAAGGCTCTGGTTTGTGTTGCTATTTCATCATAACTAACACTAAATTCGTGCAATCAGACTGTTTCTGATTAAATTGCACACATTATAAATTATTCATTAGTTGTACATTATAAGTTATACATTATTTATTATTTATACTTCTATTATTTGCTAATATGCATGTATATACGTGTATGTGTATTTGGTCGTGTTAGTTTAGTTAGAGGTGATAGGTGACATGCAGGATATGCAACAAGTGGTTTTTCAGTTAATTAAATGATACCATGTAGATGATTTGAAGTTGAAGTAGATGATTATCTTGTTGAATGTTTAGAGAAATGCTAGTGCTCTGGCAAATCAAATATTATTTAAGTGAAACACTTGACAACAGGTAAGTTGTTGTATGCTGTAAGACAGAGACAGACAAACAGACAGACAGACAGAAGCAGAGAGCTTGGGGTTGGAAAGGAAGGATGAATGTGCAGTGTCATCATAATAAGTTGTATCTAGCAGGAGAGTAAAAAACAGAATAAACATTAGACATACTGAGTAGGCAGATGCTCTGCGCAGAAAAGGCCTACTTTTATGACGCACATTATTAAGGACATTGCTAAGTCTTTACTCATATTATTGTGCTATATTATACACTTTTATACCCATTCCTAGATGGATAACCAGTTGTTTGGAGGTCGCAGACAAGTCCTTCTTTACGTCAGTTCACAGGGGAAGTTGGAATCAGAGGGCACCACAAAGCCTGCGCTTCATATCCACGCTCATAAGATTTCCAACAGCAACTGGAATGCTGAGATTTACAAGGTAAAGTCACTACTGACATGGCACAAGAGAGGTTCATAGAAGGCCTGATTCGTATATATTAATTATTTATTTATTTATATATCAGTTTTTTTCCTTTATAGCAGTAGCTAATTCGCTGATGCATGCAAGCTTCAGACTATTTTATGTGTTTTGTAATGCATTCGAAGGCTTATGTTTTCTATTCTTAAAATGTATGTAGTGTCAGTATAATGATGCTCATGACATACAGCGCCATATCATGCGATTATATATTATGAAAATTAATACAAGAAATAAGTTGAAATGGAATGATTTTCACTCATGGGCTGAGCATTAACTCTACCCCATTAAACTTAGAATTCTGACACTATTAAAGGATAACATAGAATTGTAGTAGTATTTATACGAGTAATGTAGAACCCATCAAAGGTGTCCTTGCTAGCCTAAGTAGCTCCAGTGTTTTTCTAATTGATGTTTTTCAATTGGTAAGTAATTCCTGAATAGTTGGAAAGTTCCATTGTTAATTTGCTATTTGTAAATGTTGTATTTATCATCATTGTTTGCACTTCAAATGTTTTACATTTTTAGCAACTTCTGATTTCATGCAAACCAATTACTTTGCATGTGGAGGAGAAAGTTCTGTGGAAACTGATGCAGTTCATTGGGTTCTATCAGCCGGAATCGGAACTGGAAATGTTCACGGAATGTCACATGGGTTTGGGCAGGTATGTGATGCAACAGCTTCCCATAGATGTTGCTTTGTTCAACAATGTATGTATGTGTGTGAGCGTGTCTTTGTGTGCATGTATGTATGTATGCATCTGTGTATGTCTGCATGCATATGTTTGTATGCATATATGAACATTGGTGAACATTCTTATAGCACCATTTAGGAACATACATTAATGCATTTGGAAGATATGTGCAAGAATAGATGATTGATGAGCCGCCAATCTATGTGTTGCAGAGGGTCACCAGTTGCCACTCTGACTGACTTCAAGCGCTACTACTTTGGAGCTCTTCGCATCAGCCAGTTTGAGGTGGCCCTTAGTATGCACACGTCCAGAGACCTGTCTCCTGATCTCAAGGCCATCAAACGATCTATGCTCATACCGCTCATCAAGTTCGAGGACGCTCAGGTCATACTCGGTCAGTATTAATTTCTTCTGGCAGACTGAGCTATATAATGTGTACACTTCCATCACAAAGGAGCTAAAATAATACTTAGGACCAGCATTAAATGATGCCATGTACATTGTGAAATAGCGGTACAGAAGCTTACAGATCAGATTATGTAAAGTAAATAGAGTACATATACTGAAGGTTCAATGATATTCACATGCATGTATAAATTAATATATTAATTATTAAAAATTACATATGAACATGTGTCAACCAATCATACAATGTGATCTTAAAACAGCAAACCATAGAGTTGGCCGATGATGTTTCTTAAGCCATTTCTTGCTGCAGAGTTTTAATTTTAAGTGGTTATTTTGTTGTGCCTTCTAGATCCGTTTGTGAAATTCCATTTGTTTGAGACGAGTGCATTCCTCCTTGAATCCATAAAACTCCACTACACCCAAGAGCTTCGTAGCCAGGCAGCCAAGATCCTTGGTTCCGTTGACTTCCTTGGCAACCCAATCGGTCTCTTCAGCGACATGGCAGAGGGGGTCTCGTGTCTGCTGGAAGGTAACGTCCCAGGAATGTTGAAGAATGTAACCCGTGGGGTGTCAAACACCGCTGCTAAGGTTAGTAAGATTACACAAGTGCTTATTAGATATGCCAATATGTGTTTTACGTTCAATGTAGAAAGAAGGTTCTTTTCACAAGAGAGATGCCTCATCACTTATCTGTATGTGCCCTGCATAAGAATGCAAACTCATTTACAATTTGACACTGTCTTACAGGGTTATTTAGCCTGAGGACTGTTCCGTGTACTGTACATATATGTTTAAATTATGTATTGAAGGTTGTGTATATTTAGTTGTTGGCTTGTGTGGTTGCTTATGTAGGTGAGTAGTACGCTGTCTGATACGGTCGAGATAGTAACATTTGATAAGAAGCACCAGTTGGCACGGCAACAAATCTTTGACCAGCACAGCGAAGGAGGAAGGGAGCATCTGAAAGCAGGATTCAAGAGTCTCTGGCACGGCGTATATGGAGCCGTTACTTCAATTCCTCTGCAGACTTACACAGAGATGCAGGAGAAAGGACCAATGGTATTCAGTCATTCATTTAATCAGTACAAAGATTTATATACAACCTCATCTAGGTTACTACTCAGAAATATACTCTGTGCTCAAGATTTTCTGCGGTATCGAATTTCATGCTCCCAAATCGTTTGAGGTCACTTGGAGAATAATGTCGCATATCAACCCTAGATTACAAACCTTTGCAAATCATTCTGTCATATCAGGACATATGGGTTGCTTTGCTTGCATATTACTCTGGCTCTTACAACACTACAGCCTGTTATCTTGTCTGCTGTTACCCCATGTATTCCCACTTGTTTTTTGCTCGTATCTTGGGTCTTAAAGTCAACAGTCTTTAACGCATCCAAATTCTCTCTAACTTGTAAGATGCTCTTCGTGTCTTGTACAAACTCCTGAATAATGTACCATGAGGCTGCATTGGCTTTTTGTAGAATTCAGAATAAGATTTAAATGGTCTGGTTTGGCCTATTAAATCTTTACAACAAGCACTCATACCTGTATTCAACTACTATAATCTCCTTATATTCCTCCGATCTTTGAGTATATCAACAGTCTTTTGGTTGAGTGATGGTGCAGAATGCTATCCCAAGCTGCTGCCTCTTGGACTCAAACTGACTGCTAATGTTAATGCAAACTCTCTTCTTTCAGGATAGCCTAAAACTCATTGATCTTCGCCTGGCAAATGACTAACTGTGCTTCAGAATTACATTTCTATGTGAATTTGCATTCATTACAAATTCTTGTAATAATAATATTATAATGGTTGCACGAATTTTTTCATTACTGAAATTTGAGTGAGAATCTCTGAATCTTCGAAAAAACTTAATCTGACAAATTTATTAGTAACTGCAATGTGTTGTAGTTTGAGTCATGTCCTAGCATATCTGGTTTTAAACTTTCTTCAGGGCCTCCTGAGTGGCTTAACAAAGGGCATTGCTGGCACTCTTGCCAAGCCAATGGCTGGCGTTTTGGATTTCACTTCCGGTGCCGCAAGTGCAATTCGAGATACGAGCAAAGGGCACTACCAGAAGCGTCCACCGAGAGTGCGCAAGCCACGCTGTTGTTACGGTCACGGAGGACTTCTGCCGTCTTTCTCTGCATATCATGCCGACGCACAGGAACTCTTGTTCCAACAGAATCAAAACAACTATGATGAAATGTTAGTCGTGAACTGATGGTCATTCATGTTTTAACAATAAATTTGACTAATTAAATTTGTTTTCAACGATTTTGCTTATAAATGGGCATTTGTATACAATACCAGAATGGAATGAAAGACAAGTATTAACATGGCATAACAATGGTTTAAAGCATACAAGATTATTACTGGAAAGGAGGCGGTACAGTCGGAGAGGTTTTTTCAATTTGCAACAAATCAGGTGACTCGGGGACACAGGCGTAAATTGTTTAAGAAACCGAAAGGAATGATAGGGAAAAAATTCTTCAGTGGATGAGTTTTAGACTGTGTTAAAACAACTGCAATTTGACCTGGAACATGAACAATGGCTCAATTATCCAAGTTTCCTCTGAAAAGCTGTGATAGTGTCCACTGAGACAGTACTATCATCCTTACCATTCCACAAATCTACAACTCATCCACTGAAGAATTTTTTCCCTATCATTCCTTTTGGTTTCTTAAACAATTTATGCCTGTGTCCCCGAGTCACCTTATTTGTTGTAAATTGAAAAAAACCTCTCCGACTGTACCGCCTCTTTTCCAGCAATAATCTTGTATGCTTCAATCAGGTTTCCTTTCCAAGTGTGTTGGTTAGCCACACTTATTCAACCTTTCTTCGTAGCTCAAATCTTTGTAGCCCCAAATCATTTTTGTAGCTCTTATGTGCACTTACTCAAGCTTCCTTATTGCTGATGTTGTTGGCTTCTTTCTTTCTTTGGAGACAGGAGGGGAAAAACACAAAATAGGAATATTTATTAATTTCTTGTAATTTGATTTATTGGCTTAGTTGTTGAGTTTATTTACTTGGAAGTTTGTCCCATACTTGACAGAACGATGTACAGGCAATTCCTTTTCAACATTGAGCATCTGTTTTGTAACTCTTTTGTGTTGGCTGCTTGTTTGTAATTTATAGGTTCATAGCAAAGTATCAGCTTCAAATTGGTGCTGAGAATGAGAGTATTTATGTCTTGATATCAAGCCAGCAACTGTACTTCATGGGGAAGCAGAATGATGTCATCTTGCAAGTCTCCTACCAAGAACTCTTCCAATGTCATTGGCTACGTCAAGGTAACGTTCTATTAGAGAGTGGATCCTGTAGTAACGGGGGCTGTTGTTTTGTTAGATTACCATTGGTCTGTTGCTGCTTGGGCTGATGTGAGTTCTGTGAAGATGAGGGCTGGCTGGGCTTACTCGCATACCAGTATCATGACTACAATTTGTAATCAATCTCATCATCGATGTGTCATTATTTGTTGTTTTCCCTCTGAAATAAAGTAACAGCCACGTGGAAAGAAAACATCCTCTTACATTATATAACATTTATCGAAAGCCATGTGTATTAGATTCATTCGTTCTTGGCATGCGATGAGTACTGGACAAGGATGATCTAATTATGATAAGCGTTTATTGGGAATGATTGTAAACACTTATGTTACACTCATGGTTTGGACTTTTTTTGTCGTAATCAGGTAACTTGTGTTCTTGTCTATATTAAAACAGTAGTATGTTTTACTTGCTCTTATTGTCTGCAGATGGCAAATGCTATATTGAGCTGACGATGAAAGATGACGTCGATAAAGGGACGTCTGCAGAAATTGCCAAGAAACGTCCACGCGTCAGATGTGACTCTGAGAGCATTGCACAACAGGTATGTAATGTACTCATGTAATTTTAATAATATTACAATGTGTGGGTTATTCAATGGGGGGGGGGCACTGTAAAATAATGAATAACACACTGGGGGGCAGAGCAGAGGAACCAAGTTCAATACTCGTACCGGTGGCATGGGTTACATGTGTAACGTAATGGGCGCCTTGCATGGCTGCCAACATCATTCGTTCGTACAGTATAATCATATTGTACTGTATTGTTGTCAGTTTGAAAATAAGCAGAAATTATTATCATCTATGGCAAATACTTTTACGCTGAGATCAAACACTTTCCTCCTGATTACGTGTTTGTCATCCATTGAATAGGTAGTGTGATATTGACTCGTGCCTTGTTATAGCATTGCTACTCCTGAAAATCAATTTCAGATGTGTTACTTCTGTTGTGTATAGGTCGTTCAACATATCATTTATGCGAAGAACCTTTACGATGAAATCAAACAGACTCTTCCACCGGATGATGTCGTTGCTACTGAATACAGCGACTTTACACCATGAGAAATAATTTGTTGTTTTATGCTACAGACTGTTACAGATACATGTACTTGTTCGTTGCAACTTATTGTTAACCGTTGTCAGGTTTACATCTGGCAGTTCTCTGAATGTCTTTCATTGTAGTGCATCATCAAGTATTGGTAATAAAATGAAACGGGTGCTTCTACCTTTGATAACGGTATAAACAGTTGCATTTGTGGATGAAATAACTATTATTATTGGAATGAAATATTTAAGGCATAAAATGCAATTGAGTTCCGTGCAATTGCTTTAGTAACGTGCCATTACGCATGCATGCGCAAACATAAGATTTAATGCACATTGTATCAGCGTACATATGTCTGCAGAGTGTTGTATTTCACAAGGTACAAAGCATTAAAATAGCCGAGGAACTTTTTTTTAAATCTGATGTTCACTGACATAATACATGCTTGCTGTCTCTTGCAACAAACCTGTCACTGAAGAAAAGCTTCTAGAAGACTTAGAATTTTAGAATTAGCAAAAAACACACCAATGTTATTTCTTCAGTAGCATAAAAATATTTGCATGCAAAGCCCAACAGTTCTATGGCTCTATTGGTGTAATGATTATGCTGAATATGTGATGAATATGATGAATATGATGTGAATATGCGATCTGGATTGTGGCATAAGAACAACGTGTAGTTGATTTGGTCTGGTAGTAAACAACACTTGCAACGAATGTTCCTTGAATTTTAAACATACTAGTGCATGGGAGTACCATGTAGGCAACAACTTTATTAGTTTTCAGGGCGATCTGTGAGTTGAACTGTTTTGGTTGCACTTCTTTAAAGGCAATTTGGTTTATGTGCTTTAATGTACAGTAATACATGTTTTGTTTTGTGACAATGAGATGTAACATTATGTAAATAACGAATCCTGTAATGTTTATGTTTACAGGTATTTGCTGCAGTGATTGACCTAATGATAAAAAAAACATCTGAGTTTGCAGTTAATCAGGACTTGTTACTTTTCTGGAGCTTGTTATCGTAATAATTTATTTATATTCAGCTTCTGCAAAGGATATTCCTTGGAGGTGAAATAATAACTGGCGATATTTCTCTAATTGTCAGGAAGACCTATGACGATGAATTCTGATTTGGAAAGGTTGAGGCATCCATTGGAGATTAGGTTAACTACATTGAGTAACTGCGATGGAGCTGGAAAAAGATATTGGTGAGATGGAAGGGTAGAGTTGGGTGTTTCCTGCATAATACAGATGGTGGTGGACAAGAGAGGAGGATTCTATGAGATGACTTAATGGTGTGGTATACCGGATGAAGATGAGAGGACTGTGGACCGATGACGGAGCTTGCGAACAGTGGAGGCTTTGACATAGAAGAAGGATCTGGAAGATAAATAGGACTCGAGCCATTGTAGAGCGGTGCCGGAGACGCCAAACTAAGAAGATAGTCGATGAAGAAGAGGCTATAATCAATGGTATCGTGCGGCGGAGATGACAAGGAGACAGAGGCAAGAGACTTGCTGGTGTCTGACCTCAGATTCCAGTTCATTGTAGGCCTACCTAGAGGCAAGTAGCGTTTCTGTGGATTCGTGTTTAGTGATTGGTGGAGATTCAGGAATGAGTTATAGCCGGCTATTGACAATTCTTTCGGTTAAAATGAGATAAAGTTATGATTTAGATGATTACAGAAACGAGCACTTTTAGTATAGAGGTGGGATTGGATCAAGTTTGCATTGCTTGTTGGGAAGAGAGTTTAAGAGGAGTGACACTTCTGTTTCAGTGGCAGGAAAGATAATTGTAGCGATAACTGAGAAGCAGTAGGAGAATAGTTGAATGAGGTACTTGGTTAATCTAGCGCCGCTGAAACAGTGTAAGATGCCTACAATGCATCGATCTACGATCGTTATGCTCTGAAACCATGCATACAGTCTCGTGACGTGTGCGCATGTATTTATTGCCAGCTGATATTTTTAACTGAATGGTGCCAGCAGTTTCTTCGCTCTTGCCCGTTTCCTACCTACCTCTGTCTGCATCTGTCTCCTTCGTCATCTCTTTTCGTCACTCTCCCTTCCTCGTCCTTTTTATTCTATCGCTCTCCTAAGCTCTCTCTTCCATTCTCACTCACTTTGAGCCTCTGTCTTTCAGTCTTTCCATCTTCCTATCTCTGTTTCTCCATCTAATAAGCCTCACTAAGTCGATCTTTCGGTAGCAGCTGTTTAGAATCTGTTTAACAGCGTTATTGCATCATCTTGCCTCTGGTTCAACCCCATGCAACAGTAGAGGCTACTCTATACTAGAGGCGAAGTATGGCCCAATAGACGAGTTGTACGTAGGCCTAGTCACGTCTTCGTATAATTGATTCTCAAAGCACATTGCACATTAATAATTATATTTTATATGCTACCATATAGATCGAGTTTCTGTATGCTTGATACGCGCAAGTAGGCTATAGTCTCATGCAGTCTGTACTACAGTTGTTAATTTTTAACAACAACGTTCCATATCGAAGATGATTTGGTGTCGCCCTCCTCTTTTCTCCAGGCTTGGCACTGGCGCTGTCAAAGTCCAAACAGTTTATCTGTTCTACAGAGACGACCTTTACCTTATATAGGTTATTTATAATTTAACACCACCCAGTCCCATCATACGGTCATACCACGTCAGTCTATGTATGTATTTATACCACGTTATACCAATTTTATATTGTTATAGGCCTTCTGACGTCTGACTTATAAGTTATAACACACTTGGAATGTTATCTGATGGAAACATGATGCAGTAGGCTGTAGGCCTAACATTATAGGGGCAGTTTAGGAGCATCTCCATTTGCCCTTTGATCTATCTAGGCCTTTTAAATCAACGCATCTTTCTAAAATTTCTTATAGTGTTGGCTTGATACAGGACTATAACCTGTGCTAAGCAGATTCAAATATATATATATATACAGCATCTTATAGCGTGTAGACCCACGTCTGCGTATGCCCTCTCCTTTAAATTTATAGTAGTCGTGCGTGTGTATGATATTGTATAGGCCTATGGAGGTTGGTGTGTGTGGCTAGTCATGTGATCAGTGGAGTTTGTAGCCTTTGATGAGCCAGCGCCGCATGGACTTTGAACTAACCGACGGCCTTTCGTGGATACGGATGGTCCGTGGGCCGTGAATGTATCCTGCGTGTCACCCAAAGGCTCATGGACAGTGGACACCCCAGTCTAGGGCTCACGAGGAGCTTAATTTGCAATTCACCCGCGGGTTGTATGCCTCTGTGCATAGGTTAAAGGATCGAGCACGAAATATACTGCAAGATCTGGGGTGCCTGTGCTTTCCCCTTTGGACGACAAAAGGCGTTTGGGTTGTGGTGCGAACAGTCAGAAGAGAGTCGAGTGTACGACGGGCTGAAAGGGCTTTTGAGGAGACCGAGGAGAGTGGATAGGGTCGACTGTCCGTTGAGTAACCATGGGTGGCGAACAGAGTCATCCGATTGAATCACCGCCCGATATCGAAACCCTGAAGAAGGTCGATGGATATTTGTTTCAATACGAACAAGAAATCTCACGAAGGTCAGTGTCACATGCAGCTGAACGCATGTGACGAATCTCCAGTTATTATCTTCTTAGACAGGACTCTAATTATTGTCTTCAGCAGAACCCAATTCACATGCAGTCATTGGTACCCAGTGTTAACGATTTAATTTTCTTACACTGCATTTATGAAGCGGGTTACCACCAGTTCATCTCCCACGTACGTCGCCTCTGATTTTCACCGAAATTGTGAGTGTTATAGCTTAGTTCGCTAAATGGAACATAAATCTCGGGGCATCTTTCTCTCTGGTTGCTGTTTGAAACAGCAACGTACCACTGCGCTGGCAGTAAAGCACCTATTACCACTATGCACTAGTGTGCAATCCAGCGCGATGATTGTGGCCCTGAACCTCTGATACCTTTTCGTTTCTTAAAATTAATCCCACGAGAAGTTCCTTCAGATTCAGTGTTCAGGTTCTTATGTCAAAAAACTAGTTTAGTTCAGTTTGTAGGCTACTCAACAGATATTCCGAGATTGGGGCAATGGCTCACGCCGGCGAACACTCGAACTCAAGCGAGCAGATTTGAACCGATGATACGACTTACACAACCTTGATTTCGAACATGCAAATTATTTTTCGTCCGCAGATTCGCATGATATTGATTTTAAGACAAACGTAAATCGTTACAAGCATACAACTGTGATCCAGAAAGTTTCCGTTCTATCAATAATCAAGCTAATAGTGATTAGGAAATATAAGCATATAGGTAATTTTCATGTCACAATCTCGTTGTATATTCTGTATTATTAATGTGGAACATATGTGTCTATATTAATTGGGTCTACGTCTGCATTTGATATATTCCTCCTTCCAAGGTTCAAACGTGCATATTGGTTATGTAGGCTTAGATACAATAAGTTTATGGAACAGTGTGAAGCAATTGGCCTGAGAGAGACATACGGAGAGAAGTGACGGAGAGAATCGATAAGTGAGGTTTTGGTGAGATCGTAGGACGAGTCAAATATTAATCAGTGATGACTTGTCGTATGCATAGTTGGATATATATATATATATATATATAGGATATTGTACTATAGATGATATTCTATTGTAATCAATATATATATATATATATGTATATATATATGCAATATCTGCTTATGTTTTGGCCCTTTTGGGTCTATATTAAATGGACTTTGGACGCGTTTCGGTGTGGTAATATTTGACCTAGATGGGCCTACATCCCTCGACACTGACATAATTCATTGGCTAACGAATTTTGCATATGCTTTGTAAGTCACGCCGCCCCCCGTCGCCTATGTCTTCGTCTACTAAGATCTTCATAAGGCCTAATCATAACTAACTGACAAAAAATAGGAAAATATTGGTGTTAGTGAAGGGATTGGTTGACAACAGAAAGCAGCAAGTCTTGTGTAACGGCTCTTTGTCGATAATAAATAATTAAAATTTGGAGTAGGCCTACCACAAGGATCAATGCTTGAACCCTTTCTTTTCTTACTAGGCCTATCTTTAGCATCGACCTTCCCAATGCTGCCGAGATTTCACCAAATGTCTGAATTTGAACTTAGGTTTTGGCCGTTTTGCCGCTTTTTGTCAAAAAACACGTTTTTCGTAGAATGGTTAAGATTCAGCAAAAGCTCTTCAAATAGCCCAAATATTGTTACATATCCCACACAACATCATAATTATATAAACCTACATGTCTTTATTATCAACGTGTAAGTCTATTTTAAAATAATGCAATTGCATACACATCGCTTAATGATTAAAAATTTCAGTGCTTGGCGACGTTTAACCAACGTAGGACCTGTATATTGCACAGAAAGTGAGATCTCTGATTAATTTGCGCCTAAAGTGCCGCTACATTAATGTTCAATTAAATACACGTAAATAATATGCATTGTGCGTGCGTAGAATGGTTTGCATGTATTAGTGTGTCTAATTGTGACCTATACAGAATGAACACTATAGACATAGCCATGGCTTTTGTTTGAGGCTAAAAATCCTTCGCAGCTTCGTCTTAACTGGTCTGCTCAAAGTTCAAATGGGAATACGATAGGCCTACAACTGTGGCCGGCCGACCACACGGATACATCTTAAACAAGGCTATGGAGTAGAACTGCGATGCTCGGTATACACCATGTTGCATATAGCTTGTAGCATACGGTCGGCAGGCCCCCTATTAGACTTACATGGATAGTTGGATTTACAAGTAGGCTATAATACTATTCTCTTTTATATGAAAAATACAGTATTTCATAACTTAAATGAATCAAAAGTAGGCCTAGTACTACCCCAATATCACTGTATCACAACCCAATGCATGGAACCAACAGAACCGTCACCAGAATGACCAATAATATTGTGCCAATAGACTCCCTTAACATAGATAAAACTCAGTTCATCTTGTTTCTAGCAAACAGGAAACTATTCCTAAAGGAATAACTTAAGTATGATATTTCCTCTTAAGCCTCTTGGACCGTACAGTAGTTGATGACACACTGAGCTGAGGAGCCGTGTTAGATTCCCGTATCACCGAAATTTTTTAACGTAATGAGCGCCTTGCGTGGCTGCCGACAGTCAAATTCGATTCGTGTAGTAATTTGTTATAATTCGTTTTGGCGAAGTTTTCGTCCGTCCAGTCCATCTGTGTAAACGATATTTGCTATAGGCGTCATATAAGAACTTAGATTTATTACATTACATTTACACAGAATAATCTATTATTTCCGTGATTCAGGTACACTTACTTCAAGTACTTGCTGACTCATATCGAAAAGAACGAACCGGGAGGGCTGGAAACGTTCACTCGCAGCTACGAAACCTACGGCATACATGCCACTCCCGATGGGGGTGTACACTGCCTTGAGTGGTGTCCAGGGGCTCGAGGAATCTACATATGGGGAGACTTTAGTAAGTATTAAACTGTTATGATAATTGGGTAAGAGATGCTTCTGAATGACAATATAAATCACATTCTTATTTATTGGTCATTAATAATGCAATGTAGTCCTGTGTAATGTTGAAGATGTAGCTGTGTATGTTGTGGTCGAATCGCTGCTGTATGTGCAGATGATTGGAAGAAAGAAGAATACTGGTATACGAAACTCGATCATGGGAAGTGGGAATTAACCATTCCTCCGAAGCAACCTGACCAAGCATGCGTCATTCGTCACAACTCCGTTGTAAAGGTTTGGACAGAATTAGACACTACTGTTCTACTTAGTTGTTTGTTTAACTGTGTCGGACATCACATTGATATATATTCACATATACAGGTGCTTCTGGCAACTGAGATGGTTGACTGGTAAAATCAGAAGGACGCCGGTTCGATACCCTCTATCCCACAAGATTGACTAATACTTCCATTCGCTAGTACTGTTGCCGGTAAAATGAGCAGTAGAAGAATAGATGGATTCCCTGCAGGTTGCCATACAGTTAACTTCAACTCCTGTTAAACTTCTTCTCATCCGTGAATTACTACTATAGTTGTTATATCGTGTAATAATAAAATGGTTTTTGTCAGTTTGAATTGAATAAAAACAAAAAATAGTATTCATACAGAGGCTTATTTAACATTCCTCATCGATAGCCTACATATTCACATAGAAGCGCTCCCAGCCCAAATCAGGCGATAAAGAAGAGTTTTAAGATGCCTATTGAATCGATAGTATTGCCTGTAAAGGGTGTGTGCAGACTGCAGAGTCTATGGCAAGAAGAAATCACTGATCAAACCACAGAGAAGACACGACGTTGTGTCTTTGAAGTGAGCACAATGTAGACTATCCATACACACCGATGTGCCTATAGAACTATTGGCCAAGGCACTGTGTTGTATCAATCAATCAATCAATCAATCAATCAATCAATCAATTAATCAATCAATTCATCTATCAATCAATCGATTGATCAACCAATCAATAAGATATGGTATGGTGCTCATTTTAGATATCTACTGGGAGACGCTCGAACTGTGTTGTATATAAAATTGCATATATATACACACACACAACAATGGCCTCTGGTTACTTACATAGCGTCTTTTACGCCTTTTAAAGGCGCTATGTATTTCGTTTCTTGAATCAATCGCTGCTAGTCTGGCCGACTCGTGTACCTCAATGGCGCTAGATAAATGTTGAGCTGCAGCATATGCTCTCGATCGTATATGTGCGTCGTGTACATCTGTGTTTCTGTGGTGACATTCTGCAGTTGGTGGTCGTTGATCAGAATGGAAATCACCTGACGAGAATCTCTCCCTGGGCGTCTTATGTCATGAGTGCAGATGATACGAAGATCTACGAACAACGATTTCACAACCCTTCTCCCAAAGAGGTATACCCACGAGGGTCCCCTGTCTAACCATATTACTCCAACCTACTTTCAGTATTCTTATTCATAGCCGATACTTCTGAAAGTACTCTAAGCAGAATATTCTTGGTATACTTTTGCATATTCTAATCAGATATTCAACATAAGTGAAAGCAGATTCAGAGCATAATTTAAACCCAGTGCAAGAATACTTTCGTTACTGACTGAAGCAGTAAAATAAACTGCTTACCAGAGATGGAAGGAGACGGTACTTATGTAGGTCATATACCTAGAAACAATCATCCGGTGACTTGCTATTAAAAATCCCTGAAGAGTGTATATGATAATTATAATGGAGTGTGGTTATATATGGCTGTGTCGTATCTTCAAACATGTCAGGTCTACACTTTCAAACATCCGAGACCGTCAAAACAGGAGAGACTGCGAATATACGAGAGTCACGTAGGAATTGCGTCATGGGAGGGAAAAGTGTCGACTTACAAGCACTTCACTCAAGAGGTCTTGCCACGGATCGAAGATCTAGGTAGCTATATTAAACATCCTTATGGTGCATATTTACATTACGATGGTTTGCAAGAAACAGCACCTCTTTAAGAGGCGCCATACAAATTTGAGAATCCAGTCACATGTCACAAGAGTGTGAACGACGGTCCTGAATGGGTTGTTGTAGTTTCTCTATCTCTGGTCATAGTCTCTGATATTCGCTCTTTGTTTCTGTCCAATCAGCTGGTCATGTTTTGTTGCTATGGTCTGGGCTGTTGCTTCAGCTCTTTTCCAATTGCTTATTCTCCTGTTGTCCTATCTTCCAGAACCAGAGACCGACGTATCTTGATTGTTTCTATTTTATTAGGGGACTCTTTAGGAATGTGACATTGGTATAAAAACTTATATTATGTGTATTATATATATAATATATATATATGTAGGCCTACCTTGGACTTAACAATAACGGAAATTTGCAGATCAGATATACCGTATAATTGTATAAAAATCGCTTTGATTGATGGTATAGTCTGGAGCAGTCAGAGGTTACCATACCATCATAGTAGCCTATAATGAATGTTCAGAAACGTATTCTATACATTATCATTATGCTATATGAAATGCAGCAGTCGACAAGGTTTATAAAATGGCCCTCTGTCCTGCTGCACTTAACTCCGCATGGATAGACCTACGTCTTGAACTAACCGACTTTAGATAACGTTATATACTTGATGCCACATATTTTATCCGCGTTACAGGTTATAACGCAATTCAACTTATGGCTGTGATGGAACATGCCTACTATGCCAGCTTCGGTTACCAAGTAACCAGTTTCTTTGCAGCATCTAGGTAAGCATGCGATGTAAGTGAATAAAATCACTGACGTTATATATAGTGCCCTTTATTCTATTTTCTCCGTAGGTTCGTATGTATGAATAGGTGGACATGCAATTGGTGAACCCATTATTCTAGGTGATAGGTTGATATTGTCGTGTTTACTCTTTAGCCAAAACTTCGTTAAACCTATAGGTCCACGCAATGTTGCGAGAATAGGCCTAAACGCCGATAGAGGCATGTGGTGGTTAAGTAAATACCGTATAAATAGCCGTGGCCACCTTTTTGTCACGACGTCTTAAATAGCAAGAGTGACCTGTTGGGGCGTGTAATAGCAAATGTACTCGATTTCAAATAGCGACATAATGGTCTCGACCCTATCACTTTCAACGAATTAATCGGGTGAGATCCTTCACCACGAAATGGCCGTTTGAATGGGACCACGCCATTTAAGGACCCCAAGCAAAGACCCCATGCCAGTCCGAGATTTAACTTCCTGAAAAAAGGATGTTTGGGAAGCGAATCGCCATCCACACGATCTCTTACGCAAAGGCGTGTGAGATAGGCCTATACAGCCTACGATCTTATCGATGTTGTTAACGTGTTATCAAAATAAACCGTTACATTACCTAAAGGCTAGTGTGAGATGGCGTGTGTTAAAACATGTGAATGAAATTATAACTGCATAATAATTACATGACATTACATTACATTACGTGTATGGTTGCAGTCGTTACGGCACTCCAGAAGAGCTGAAGGAGTTGATCGACGTTGCTCACAGCAAAGGCATCGTCGTCCTTCTCGACGTCGTCCACAGCCACGCCTGTAAGAACACCGTTGACGGACTGAACCAGTTCGACGGAACCAATGGCTGCTTTTTCCACGACAACGCCAGAGGATACCACGACCTGTGGGACAGTCGGCTCTTTAACTACACCGAGTAACCCTCTGACCATTCATTCGTTACTCTCTAGATACACGAATGGTAACGTAAGGTAATTAACGAGCACGTTGTCTTTCTTCTTGGCCAGATGTTTTCCATTTGTTTCGGGTCTTGGCTCTGGCTCGGGAATTAAATTATAAAGAATCCATTGAACGGTCAACAATGATGACTGATGACGGACGGATGGATGGAATAATGGGTGGATGGGTGGGTGGCTGAATGGGTGGGTTGGTGGATGGGATAGCGTGAGTGCACATGATATATGGTGGATTGTGTTGGTTGGATGGAATTTCTGAAAGAAGAGTGGATGGACTGCAAGAAGTATTGAAAGAAGGATGGAAGAAGCAATCGATAGCTGGGTTGAAGGGCGGATGGACGGACGTAACGATTAGCAACTGTAGATAGCATTTAAGGTATCATACGATGACGTTGTTGCACAACCAACAGATCAGAGGTGTAACAAGGTTTTGAGCAGTGGGGGGGGGCATAATTTCTAAAATAGTGCACTAAGCGCAAATATTTTGTTTGCCCCACTTCTTGAATTTTGCCCCCAGAAATTTGAAAAATGGGGCACAAATTATCTTAACAATAGTCATCTTAATAAGCCATTGGGAAACATAAAAAGAACCGTTTTGGGGAGCACATGGGAGGCACTGAGCACTAAAACTGGGGGCTATGCCCTCCCCAGTTTTTAAACTGGGGGACGGGGCGCCGTGCCCCCGCTTGTTACACCCCTGCAACAGATAGTCTATAGTTGTTTGATCGTTGTCTTGTCGTATGCTTCATCAGGTGGGAGGTGCTGCGATTTCTGCTTTCCAATCTGCGCTGGTGGATGGAAGTCTACCAGTTTGATGGGTTTCGGTTTGATGGAACTACTGCAATGCTCTACCACAGCCACGGTCTAGGCAAGGCTTTCAAACTGCTATAACACGCACTTGTTTCTCCGCTGTGATGGTCAATTGAACAGCGCTTTTCGCCTCCTAATTAATGAGATCCACTTGAAGCACACTTCGTACGATGTCCTGATAAGAGATACAGACGGTCTCATTGTCGTTTTCTTTGTTGATTACTGATCTAAAACAACTTTCTATCTCAGTGTGTGACTTGCAGTTGGCAGCAGAGCAGGAGACCATGGCGGCTCCGGGAAGCCCCGCCTCCAATGCCCCTCTGAGGTTAGAGAGTTATGCGGAGTATGTCCTGGATACGCCCTTTGTAGTTCCCTGTGCTTAGCAGCATCTTATGGCTACCAGGACCGTTACCATCCTCCTTTTTAAAGACTTGGGCCTGGCGCTACTTTGCACTACGGGCATAGGCGACGTTAGGATCCACCCTTGCATCTGCTCTACTTTGTACTTGATTTCTTAACTCGGACTAGATTTAAGTCGGCCTATATATAAAAATCAAAACCCTATTGATTATCCATTATGCATAGGAATACGCATGGAAGAGAGGAAAATATTATTATGGAAATTGTTTCTTCAATGGGAGCTAGTCTGACTCTGTAGAAAGTGGAGAATGGTTCCTCTGAAGTAGGCCTATCCCTCACAATGATAGCATTCTGGAAATAATAAATACTGAGAGATCGATCCTGATTTCGGAGTTCAATGCATTATAGGAGTTGTTGGCATGCGTTAATACCGCCTATGCCTGACTAACCTTGTAGTAACTGACGATGAAACGATGTATTTTACAGGTCAGGGATTTAGCGGTCACTACGATGAATACTTTGGTATGAATACGGACACGGAATCTCTTGGGTACGTGATGCTGGCCAACCACATGCTACACAAGTTCTATCCGTATGTGGTGACCATAGCAGAGGTTCGTTTTTATGACATTTTATATCTTAATTGATGGTACGCGTCTATTTAACTGTGCATTTATTTCATAGTAGGCTATACGTACGTAGGCCTACATGTAGTTCCTAATAAGCTACTTCACGCTTCATAAATGTCTCATGTTCGACTGTTCGTCATATCGCTGCTGTATAGGAAGTGTCTGGAATGCCTGCACTGTGTCGGCCAGTGGAAGAAGGAGGTCAAGGCTTCGACTACCGACTTGCAATGGCCATTCCAGATATGTGGATTAAGGTATGTATGAGTGTATATACACACCTATGCATGAGAATATTTAATATAGTGCATTTTAGTAACTGAAAACTTCGTTATACCTTTGACTATCTATAGTCAAGTGGATTTTCAGACAATCGGCAAATGTATGCTGCATAGTCAATGGCGGCAGCACTATCATAGGGTCAGTATAATGCCACGTTATAGTTAGATTAGGCATTATATTGACCCTATGATAGTACGAAAGCACAATGGTAGAACGGTTCAATACAGGAGAAGGTACGATGGGCTCAAGTTGAAGCGTGACAGCGTGGCACCCGCATATCTCCATAGCTGAAGATACTTCAGGATTTATTCTTAATAGAATTGATGACGACTCAATTAGACAGTAGACTAGAATATTATATGATACATTACGCCATTTGCTTAAAGAGGACAGAGAACTCTTCGTTTACATGAACAAAATCGAGGCCATGTAGAAATAGGGCCTACGCGCTTACATCGACATCTAAACTGGTTCAGACAATCTGCTCACTGAGGCACATATACCTCACGTGCAGTTTGCACATGCCACATGTATTCTCAAAAACAGATCAGACCCTTCTATAACGGAAGCGGGTGACGTGGAGATCAAAATTTAAACAGTAGAACATTCTATGTTACAAGGCAGACTTCTAACACCGCAGAACTCCCGCATTTACTACTGTAACTATAGACCAGTTGTAGCATAGCTGTTATATAGAGCGTCTTTAAGGGATTTGAGTGCTATTCGCTCTTTGGGCCTATGCGACTGCTGCAGATGCTGAAGGAGAGCAGTGATGACGATTGGTCGATGGAGAAGATGACGTGGACGCTGATCAATCGTCGTCATGGAGAGAAGCACATCGCCTACGCTGAGAGCCACGACCAGGCACTTGTTGGAGACAAGACGATCGCCTTCTGGCTGATGGACAAAGAGATGTATTGGTTGATGGCAAAGGACTCTCCCCCTTCGGTCGTCATCGACAGAGGAATCGCTCTGCACAAAATGATTCGACTCATCTCCCATGCACTCGCAGGCGAAGGATATCTTAACTTCATAGGTCAATCTGCAGAGACAACTGTAGTGGAAGATTCACTAATAATCTAATCTTATGACTTCTGTAAAATCTCTTCAATCGAAACTGGCATCAAACAATGGTCGATTCAAGTGTAGCCTGTGTAAACGTTGCACTAAACCATAATCCGTTGGTAAACCTGCTTTAAAATCTGATGGGACAAGGAAGTAAAAGGTTAGAGGTTACCGTTGATAGACATTTTGTAACAGAAATTTTAATCGTGAATATAATATAAAATCTGTATATTACCGTTTCAAGAGAAACGCCTTCGATAACATCGAACCTCGATCAAAAAGAATTAAGAGAGTAATGAATAATAGACTGCATGGGGCGCAGATCCGAGGAACCAAATTCGATGCATGCACGTACCAGCGGCGTTGGTTAAATCAGCCTAAGTTAGATGTATAACGTAATGGGCGCCTTGCATGGCTGCCGACATCATTCATTCGGTGTCTATAAGCGTACTACGTTGTTGTCAGTTTCAAAAGAAACGGAAATCATTATTATTAACTTGGAAATAAATTATAGGTTATTTGCTTGAAAGAAATTTGATTTTTTTGACAGGCAATGAGTTTGGTCATCCGGAGTGGTTGGACTTTCCTCGCCAGGGGAACAATTCAAGCTACCACTATGCCAGGCGTCAGTGGAATTTGGTCGATGACCATAAGCTCAAGTACTACTACCTCAATAACTTTGATCGTGACATGAATCACTTGGAAATCAAGTACAAGTGGCTCGGTGGATATCAGGTATAGAGGCCCATACTGGTAGGCCTCTATGTAGCATTATTATAATTATATGGGCTATGTAAGCCTATTATATATACTCATTTATATTAATATGTGCATGGGTATCCACCTACTGGAAAAGTCATCAAGTATTGTGAATTATTTGCTTTCATATGGCAAATTAAATTCCGATTTAGGCTTTGCACTTGAAGTACTAAACGTCTTCGTAATTGTAGGTCTATGCATCTTACAACTGTAGACTGACTGTTTCTATTGAAATTGTATTGATAAGTCTTTGTCAGAGATATAGACTCTGCTTCACTGCCTATAGACCTGTAAATATCATAGATAAACACATTTGCAAAAATCACGCACTAAACCTAATTTTCAACACATATGGGGCCGTCCACATATTACGTACTCGGTCAGAGGATTGGGGTTTCGAATTATGGCGATTTTGCGTACGGGTGCGTATTGCCAATGTATACCATTGTCAGTACGCACCCGTACGCAAAATCGCCATAATTCGAAAGGGAAGGGTCCAGAAAACCCTACAATACGGAACGTTAAAATCCTTCGTCGATTTCTGCCTTTACATGACTCCACTTAACCTACTTTGCTGAATCAGTGATCTTAACATAAGCTTAAGTTACGCTAATGATACAGATGCATCTTTGCGTTTCTCTTCCCAATACTTAAAATCTCAGTTCTTTTAGGCCTACTCTTAACATCTGAGGTCTTTAAACTTTTCAGCTGTTTACGCTGATTATTATCAGTATTAAAACTATATTTTATACGCGCTACTTGGAAGCTAAGCGCTAGCTGATTCGTAAGCACAGCGTCGAGTCAGCGGGGTTCTCTAGAGACTTCCGAGACAACGGAATATACAATGTATGTAGAGTAGCTGCCAATGCGGGTTTCGTCTAAGTCAAGACAGATTGGAGGGTGAACGACAGTCGCGTGGGTCAGTATATGAATTCTTGAAGAAGTGCGACTTCAATTCTTAGTGGAAAGTCTGAGGCAGATGTTGATTTTTATAGGCCCCCCCCCATCGTGTCAGTGCTTGACAGTGGGCCTCTCGTACTAAAATTAATGTGTAATTGACTTTAAAATATCTGCGTAGGCACATATCAGCCGTAAACACGAGGATGACAAGGTAGTTGTCTTTGAACGTGCCAATGTTCTGTTCGTGTTCAATTTCCATCCAACGAAGAGCTACACAGACTACAAGATCGGTGTTCAGGTCGACGGAACGTATCCTTTGTGCCAATCATGTACGTCTTAATAAGTTCGAATGAGACACGTATACGGAGACATTTACAAAATTCATATCTTACTCTCATCACTCCATCTTTCTGGAAGATCGATATCTCCAGCATCAACAGCAGCAGAACTCACTTGGTTTCTCCCTACACACCACTCCACTTGACCAACTACGGCGACTCTGCTGAATCATTGGTTCCACTTGGAAAGCTTACACTTTTGCACTTACAGGAGTGAATCAAACTGCTTTTCTTTCATGTGTTGAAGGCGAACGAGTAGGTATAAACCGCGCTATCTGGGACAAATGACCACAACATAGCTCAAAATCACCCACCTAATAGGTTACAAAACGTATTTTTAATCTATAATCAGTTCAAAAATAACCAATTCCTACACAAACCTAAACCCCTAGGTCAAACATCAACCAACAGACTAAGAAAACGCCAGGAAATTTCCAATAGTTTCGACGATGAGCCACAATTCATGCACAAAGCCCCCGGTCAAAACGTCTGCCAATAGGACAAAAGTCACGGGAATTTCCAATAGTTTCGATGATGAGTCATCACGTGACCACCAAGTCTTCATTATCAACCCAGGAATTAAATGACTCAGAATAACCAAGCTATTTCACCAGCGACTTGTTTCCCCGTTTCCTGATAACTTTTCTATTCTAAATATTTCTTGAGTAGTCTTCTGTAGCTCCTGTTCATAAAACGAGCCCTGTATTTCTTCACCATTATAATCAGTGATCTTATAAGTTGGTGGATCCGTGTATTGAATCATTGAATTTGTGAAGAACTCTTCCGTCCATCTCGGTGTAAAACCTTTTTCAAAGATGTTTTCTTCTTCGTTATTCTAACTTTATCACCGATCGAAAACCTGGGTATAATAGGTTCCGAGATCTCATCACCGTATAAGTTCATCCATACGGCCTTTTCATTCATTTTCAAACTAGCTTCAGAAGGCGTCATTTTAATGGAAGAATGCCTAGTTTCATTATAATTACTAACCATTTCATCCAACACATCGATATATCTTCTAGTTGAATTAGCTGTAAAATACTTAAACATTTTTTCACGCATTGTTCTATTCCAACGCTCAACAACGCACGACTTTTCTTCGTTCTCCGTAGAATACAACTCGACTAATTTCTAAACGTCTTTATTATAAAATTCTTTACCTTTATCCACCCAAACCTTGCCTGGTCTTGGAGTGTGGAGTGTGTAGAAATAGATACGAGATCCGTGTGTTGACATAAAGTTTTATCCTGGCTAATAAAAAATGGGAACTCGTAAATTTATAGAATTCGAAACTTTGGAAGAAGACGTAGTTTGCACAGTCAAAACGAAGCAAAATCTGTACGGTACAGTAGGCTATTTCTACCTGATTACAGTAGAGGCGCCGGATGAGACGGAATATTACATGAGCGTATTCGAGGGGTCGTGGGATACGCCCATTCACGACAAGCTGGAAACGGACAAGATATTTACTTTTACAAAAACGAGGATAGAAACGGAACCGGGTTACAGCACGTCGTATATCGTATTATCTGGAGATAACGAAGTTGTTGATCTTGAGGTTTAAATTTTCAATGATGTTTCCCATTGAAAATCTTAGTCATCATACACGAATAACTGCATCACGCTTAATCCTGGCTTCCCCGATTCAGCCTGGAGGCAAACTAGCCTATAAGTCTGATATTTTCCAACTGAATCGATTAAGAATTCTTGGTAAGTATTTCCTAAATTGTTATTAAGCGATGTGTGAATAATAACCCCTTGTCCTTCATAATTGAATGCGAGTATCCTCCAGACGGCAATCCTTTCGTTGCTTTTTTCTCCCCCTCAAGCCGATCTTCCAGATTCTTACTGCGGTTGGGCACTCGATAGATATCCACGGTCCTAAGCCACCCTCAGACACCCATTCTCCTTCATCTTTGAATGCATGAAAGGCTTTGTTATGCGGAGATGAAGCACTGGCGTTCGCTTGAAAACCATAATTACTAGTGTCCGAAGTTAACCTCGGCACGTACCCGACGTAACATTTTCTTCCTCGTGTGAGATCGGTCAGCGTTGGCTTCCACTGTAGCATGCAGACGGCGGCTGTTTCAGCACCAGGACTCATGGATATAATATGAAATCTCCAATACGCGTAATTAGTTAAAGCGGGAAATGTAAACTCCATCAAAAACATAACATGGAGGGTATCCTCCCTTAAAGAGGTTAGAATATCTGTAAATACTATTCCATCGTTACTAGTTTGGACTTTCCAACTAGTAATTTCTTCGTTTTCAGAACGGCCAGCGATGATGTAAAATCCCGACATTGACAGAGGAATGGGGTACTTCATCTGTATCCAAACATTTGAGATTGTTTCGGAGACCCAAATGTCGGGGTAGTGAGAAGCGTTTTGAAAAGCCCTCCACGGGCCGAATTCATGGCCAAGCACACTGCGAAAACTGCTAGCACTAGCTTCGTAAGTTAAACCGTTTATCATCGTTGTATCAGAAGTGATGGTTGGTGCCGCTGTCACGAATGCTCTCAGGTAATCGCTGGCAGAATTATTCGTTATCGCTTGGTTGACTAAGGTTTCAACTTGGCCAAAGCTCGCAGCCTGGCTGGCGATGACTGGTGGATGAATGTCAGTCGGTAGACCTTTTATCGAGTTGCCGCTCCTTTCCAAATCACTCTCCATTGCGTTCGTTCCATCTCTTTTTAGAAATGTATTACTCGCTTGAGATAGAGTAACACCTCCAGAAATTATTCTTTGAGTTGATCCAGTATCGGTTCGTCCAAATTTATCAACAAGCATCTTTTTTTATTTGTATATTATTATTTAATACAATTCGTTTACGACTTCTTGAAATTTACATCCCTCGTTGATCGTCTTCTTCAATACATACATACATAAATGACCTCAAAACACTTGGCCGTCTGGTTGTATTCGTTCGCTGTTGTAGAATAGCGGCCTTTGTAGATAATTTATCAATTCAGTAGGAGGAGTCCGTAGCTGTCGAAATAAATTTTATCATTGGCGCGCTTGATCCAACACATCCAATGCGTTCCTTTACCGTCAGAATCGTCTAGATTAAGGATGCCACATTCGTTCGCTCTCGGCCTCTTCGGCAACTGGTCTTCTAGAAAAACTCCTCTGAAATTAGTTATATTTAGTTTCCTCGCCGCTTCGATTAGATCAACGTTCGACAAAGCAATATTAGGTAGCGTTACGCCTTCGACATCGATTTGTTTAACACTCATTTATATTAGTGAATAATGTCCATATGCTAAAGTGTGGATTCCATCTTGCTGAATCACTCGTTTATCATCTTCCGCTGAGAGGGCTACCTTGCTGACTTCTTCGGTGTAGATATCGTGAAGATGCGACCGAATGACATTCATCTTTCTCAATTGTTCTCTCTTGGCGAACAAGCAGTCTTTGTAATCTTCGTGATTGATTGATTTCTTAACGACATTCTCCCTGACACCTCTACATTTCTTTTGGTCTACTCCAGCCATCTTGTACAAATACAGTTTCGATCTTAAACCTACAAATTCTTCGATCTGTTTACCAGCTGCTTCATCTTTGAACTTGCCAATGACCTTTTTGTTGATGCCAGTTTCTATACCAGAGGGATGGTCTTTAGGATAGTCGCTAGTGTCGAACCTACTTCTAATGTCGGGTGCTATATTGGCGTAGAAGTCTTCGGTCTTAATTTTATAGGCCAAAGAATCTGTATCTGTAAAAAGTAACTTTGCTTTATCTTCAAACTTTTTCTTGATGTAATTATAATGAAAATCGTTCATTATAGTTTTACTCAAGTCAAAAATACACATACCAAGATATATAGGCTTGTTGTAACATAGCTTCGTCCGTTTCATGTGAATGGCGATTAGGTTTTCGTCAAAAGTAGTTCGAGTATCGTAACTCGTTCTCGCTGCTAGCTTGAGGGCTTGCTTCTCGGTGCAAACCAATTTAATGTCTACACGATTTTCAATATTCTCAGACGTCTAACCAAACACACTATTGTTCATTAGTTTGAAAAAGTCTTGCTCGAAATCGTTGGTGGCTCTGGTCCTCAGATGAGTATTTAGATCTATATACTTTTTCAGCCAAGCACTTTCTTCAAATTTAATTCCGCGATGAATTTTCATTATCTTCAAACCCAAACTTTCATACTGCTTTAAATTTTCGTAATGGACTATATACTTTACTTTATTACACAGATTTGGAATGAGTTTTGACACATCCGATTCTTTAGCTTTTACACTCTCAGGAGCAAGAAGATAGTCGTTGTGAAGATCGTGCAATTCTCTAGGATATTCCAAATCGACTTCTAATATACATGGCGAAGATCTCCAATCGTTTAGCTCATCGTTACCCATCCACTAGAACCCATGAGTTGGTAGATTCTTACACATTGCCCATCCGTACAGGTTGTTCGCATCTAAATAGGTTAGGAACTATGAAGGTTTGCTGCTGTCAAACATAGACATGTACTTATTGTTTGCTTGTCCATAACGGTGTGAAATGGTGCTAACACCTCCCCTTATCCCATGGTTAACCATTAGTATCATATCATAGTCGCTCAACAACTCCAACTTTACTCCTGTCAACTTCAATGCAGCGTCCCAAGCAAGACCTGGTGAAGTATAATACCAGGCGGGATCTAGGCCATAGTTCTCACTGCATACATCTCTAAAATTCTCAAATACATCAGCGAGCAGGAGAACATTATATAAATCGTGGTATTCTCTCAACGTCTTGAATCCGAATTCTTTCCATACCATCTGTGCATGGTTGTACCTGAGTCGTTAAGTATTGGGTTGAATGCTGACTTTGGTGGTAGTTCTGTTTCGTTCAGTCGCTCGACGGAATCAACATAATCGTACTGATATAATCCTTTTCTAAGCAAGAGATCGAGCTGATTACCAGAATAGTGTTTGCTGATATTCTTACACTGATCTTTGCTCAGGTTCTTCGATAAAGCGTCCAGACTCGATCCCATGAATCTAAAACTATCGATGAAACGTAATTCTCGTTTAACTAATATTTCCTTATTTTCTTCATTCGTAAATTTATCGATTACGACTTCTCTGCTAAACGAGATATACTTTTCTTCGTTGTTAGGAATGCAGCTAATCTTTTCGTTATAATCACCTCGTAATTTCTTTACGAATGACTGTCGTAACCGGATAGATTATGGAACAATACTGGGAAAAACTTGGGAACTATATAATTTAGATTACAATTCTTATGAGCGGCGCCTCTATATTTTCCAGTTAAATGGCAATGGCCTCTAACTCGATCTTTACCCAGTTCGCCTTCGCCTATGTGACAAACGATAGCGGAATCGAATAGCGCCTGTTCTTTCTTTCCGAATATCATTCTCTTTGGAAATTTAAATCGATCATAAATATCTTTTATATTATATTTAAGAGTGTTTACGAATATCTGAGGTACATCATCGTCTTCGCTCTTTGCTGTGAAAGTTATGGGAGCTTGTGAATATAGGTCATCGTCAAAACATTTTATATAATAGCAGAAAGAATTTAGGACGTGTTTTTGATATCTGTTGGTGTAAGACATGCTGGGATCTGGTTGACAAGTGTCTATAGGTTTAATGAAAGATTCGAAATCGGCGTACACGACAAAGGGAACTCTCGTCTTTCTATTATAATTTTTGAAATTCAACATAGTTCCTGGTTCTGGAAGTTCTATCTTTTGAGCGGTGTGTTGGGAACAATACTCGGTGTGTTTTTTTAATGACTCTAGTTCTCTATATCCTATCAAACACCGCTTACAATAGTGCATCGAAGTGTATGAGTTTGCGTTATGAACCGCCATCAGTCTGTCGAAGTTCTTTATCCAGCAATGATGCTTCTTTTGTTCGTTAGAAATGAGTAATAGGTCTACACTGATATCGCTCTTGTGCTTCGATAAATATAGTGGGAATAGGTAAACATCTTTCTTATGACCAAAAACACTAATACTAATATTATAATTTATCTCAAACTTACTTATCACGTTAGCATCAGCTGCGACTGGGAATTCAATGCTGGACCAATCAAGTTCCTCAGACCGCTTGATTAATTCTTTCGTAATTCTTTCCGGATGTTCCTCAACGGGGTTTAAAGCTCTCGTTACACACCACTTGAAACATTCTTCGTCTTCGTATTCATATTAACAATAGCCTTTTTACTCGCTAGACATTTCGGTAGTGGAATGTAAGAACTACCCTTTAGCGGTTTATAAACGACCGTGTTGATTTCTAATTTTAGAACCGCTCTAAGTCTCCAGTTACTACCACGCATCTGGAAGGCAGCCATTGATTCTAACATTTTATCTTTCGCGTTGTTATAAATTTCGCTCGTGTCAGTAGAGTCTAAAATCACCTCAGTTTTTGAAACGAACGGAAAATCCTCGGTATCTACTTGCCCGGATTTCATATCAATACGCTCCATTGTGCAGGTTAGGACAAAGTTGACCTTAGTCTGTCGATTTCTAGACAAAAGGTCTTTCAGTTGTGCTTGGGCTGCTTTGAGAAAAGATGTGGCGTCAATTCCGTTTGCGCCTTCGACCGTGTATTGTTTCGTGAAGCCCTTGATAGCTGCGGCCGTCTCTTTTATTTCGCGTGTTTTCATAAGAATTTTACTGAATATAGAATTCACTTTGGCTTTCAGTGCTTCTATCTTCTCATTCACCTTTCTCTTTGGTTCTTCAGGTATGTACCCTTCAATCCATTTTGCGAACGTATTAATCCCGGACTTTGTATTATCAAGGACTTTTCGTATCGCTGAGACCGGTACGGGAGCGAGTGTTGGGATTCGAATCTCGGGAATGGGTGCATCCAGCAAACTAGCATTGGATGAGATTGGCGCAAAATGTGAGGGGATGAGTGTTTGAGACACATTAGCTTCAATTTTAGCAATCAAATCCGCTGTACGCAGTCTCGTATAACCAACCATACCTTTCTGTTTCGCAATTTTTCTTAGTCCGATCACAGTCTGTTTCGAGTATTCCATTTTATATTGGAGTGGCATTCCTTTACGTCGAAGTAAGAAAATATTTTCATCCATTTTATATATGAGAGAATTTTTGTTTTTTGTTGAACAATGACTCATCATCGAAACTGCTGACTCATCATCGAAACTATTGGAAATTCCCGTGACTTTTGACCTATTGGCGGACGTTTTGACAGGGAGCTTTTGTGCATGAATTGTGGCTCATCATCGAAACTATTGGAAATTTCCTGTCGTTTTTTCTTAGTCTGTTGGTTGATGTTTGTGTAGGAATCGGTTATTTTTTACCTAGTTATAGATTAAAAATACGTTTTGTAACCTATTAGGTGGACGATTTTTGAGCTATGTTATGGTCAATTGTCCCAGACAGTTTTATACCTACTCGAACGGTCTGTATATCGTAATTGGGAAACTCGTTGGTGCTGATGATATCAATCATATTTTAAGAAAAAGACAAAATCTCATCGACGTTTATTAAGCTAGGCCTATAGTTGCCAAGCGCACCATATGTTTTATTACATTTTCCATACTTCTTGATCATTGAGAGTGCATACGCCCCTTTAGGCATTGCACGAGGTTAAAGATCACAGGTAGGCTATTTCCGATGGTATGCAAACTAAGGTGCGATCAGGTAAGGTTACACAATAAAGGTAGATGAGATACTTTGAGGCGATGACCTCTCTATTAAATGCTGACTCTAGGCTTAAATCTTCTTGTTATATTTCCATGAGGGTGCCATACCAACACTAAATTTCGGTTTAGGCTTACTGTCAAACCAGACAACCTTCATTCATATTTTGCATGGCAGTATAAGTTGGACGAATAATTTTATTAACTTCAGCCTGTATAGTGTATACCAAAAAAGGGTGGATTTCAATCAGATGTTTTAACCGTTGTGAAGGTTGTGGTCAGCACGTACATGTATAGGCCTAGATGGTGGTGATCGTGGAAAGCAAGCCCATCATGCGTTTGCAACAACGCTCCACTAGGGTCCAGAAGTGTCTAAAGCCTCTGGTTTGGGTTGACCGGTCGAGGCATCCTTGAAAATTAAAACTTGGACATCTAGTCATTCAAAGTCATCTGTAGGAAGTTTTTGCACTTTCGAGACATGTTGAACTAGACACTTCTTCCGTGGATTGTTGGGCTACTCCTACAACCCTCCGCTCGCCTTCTTCATCAGCGTGATCGCGTATAAGCTTGTGTCGGATCTAGATCACTTGTGAACTACGCCACTGCTCACGCTCAGACAGTGCTAGTCGCAAGCCTTCAAACCGGAGGGGCCAACGTGTCATGGCACACGGACATAATGGCCAGGTCGCCACTGATGAAAGCTTTTTCAGATGTTTCATATAGGATTATAGCCTGTAAAACTTCGTAAATTTGTAGGCCTAATCCCCATAAGGACTTGAATTTATTTTGTATGTAGCCTAGGCCTATATTATATAAAAACTGTAGGCCTACATCGTAAGCGCTTGACTTAACTGATTGTGTTACAAGATACCAGTTGGCTTTGAGTACGGACGATGTGAAATACGGTGGACATAACCGTGTTGATCGGACGATCGAATATGTTACGTATCCCGAGGGATGGGATACCAGAATGAATCATCTTTTTGTAAGTCTTCCTTTCTCAGATCAGGGTTCGTATGCAGAACATTAATTACTGTCAGTTATCTTTAGCTATTTTAGACCTATAAAGCCTAGCTAGACACATACCAGCATTTATAAGTGTCCATTCATTCGGGAAATGCATAGCCTATAAGCCTAACCATACATATAAAAAAAATTAAGTTTTCTATTGTGGTGCCAATGCGGTAACTCGTGTCGTCACTCGTGTCGTCAATCATACCTATAGCTACTCTGCCTACTCCACTGTATAAAAAATATTTAAAAATGGAAACAAAATTTTTTAAATTAGGCCCTGTATAACATTTTCATTAACTTACAGGTCTACGTACCAAGTCGAGTTGCTCTCGTATTTACGAAAAAAGCGTAAGATCCTGGAGAAATTGACAAGAAACGACTGGAAGTGGTCAAGAGAATCTGGATGACTTAACCAACTGTACATTGTGATGTCGCTTTTATGTCGAATCGAGGCGTATTGTCTGCATTTTGGTTTCGTAATTGGATTGCATGCGTAATTATTGCGTAGGCCTATCGCCTACTCAAGATTGGCTAATTGAAGCTACGATCAGGAAGAACTTATGACCTACCAGAGAATGTGTTCCACAAGCTTCGTCTACAGGAGGCTATTTCGCTTGCTTCGTTCGCCAAGTATAGGCTGCATGTGCAACGTTTCATCATTAGCTTTGTTTCTTACTATGGAAAGAAGAAAATCTGAAATTATAGTATCTCATTTCTCAGTTTTTCCGTTACTAAACGAATTGATGATCACTGACTCGAGGAAGTAAAAACCGACCAAGAACAAGGAGGGGGAGGGAGAGAGAGGAGGTAAGTGTATGGGAGAAGGTAAATGTGAAATAGAAAGTAAACAAATTATGATATCCAGAAATATAAGCATAACCAGAAAAAAGAGGAAGAAGAAAATCAATCCGCTTTGGCAAACGTTGAGAGACAGCTCTGATATGAGGTAAGTATTCACTTAAATTATCTATCTTCCCCTCAAATCTCAACGACTCGCTTGCCAAACCAAAAGCCCTTGAACAGCTTGAAATTTAACTTTTTGGATAGGCCTTACTATAACATAGAAATTAATTTCCATCATCCGTAACACGCCTTAGCTCCAAACACCTTGACTCGATCGTTCAAATTCCAGTTTATAGGCCTATAGCCTAGGGCCTACATGTATCATCTTTCGCAAAAATAGAAACTATAGACAAGGAGGTGGGGTTGCTATCATAATAAAAAAATCGTCTGAAATCAAAACCTCACTCAATAGAAAACTCTTGAATACTACCGAAGATTCTGTCCAAAATAACGAGGCTTTATGTCGGTGATCCATAATATTATCCATCAGCATCTGAAATATCAAACGACTTCTCTCTTACAACTCTGCAACAACATTGATCAACTATGAAAACTAATCCTTGAAGACAATGCTCTGTGATTTGCTCACATTTTTCTACCTGGAGACCTCAATACAATCTGGATATAAATAAACTTTCAGAATTAACTGGACTCCCTTCAATCGCCATGAAGCAGCAAGCAAAAGGAGAACACTTTCTTGCTGCAATGTAACGTATAGGTAATGTAAATCTTCGAAAATTTCTCAGGGCCTACAAAAGCCAAGTCAGTGAGACCAACTTATACACCTACGCTATACTAAATCAAATCCTCAATAGCCAATCCTCTCGTCTTCTCGCCCCAAAAACATTAAAGTTGTCAGCTCCGTGATTAGAACCGATGATCAAGCCATTTAGCCTATCGTCTCCAGGCCCTTCACACCCAACATCATAAGAGTAAGAATTCCGAGCCGAAGGCGCTGGGTAACAGGAGTCCATTGGAGCAGCGGTTCTTAGCCTCTTTAGCCCTGCGACCCCCTAATAATATTTCCAAAAGTGTAGCGACCCCAGCCATTAAAATATTGGGTCACTGCCTTCACCGCGCTTTTACTACCATCTAATCAGTTGATAATCCATACACCTCATGCACAACAGCGTAATCAATCTTTAATTAATAGAACAATTTAAAATTTGTTGGTAATAATAATTTTTAATAATAAATCTAGGCTATCATAGTACAAGAAATACGTAAAAATCAGTTAAAGTCACTATAGTAGAAGGCTAGTTCTTGTAATAATCACGACTATATAAATATTATATACGAGCTGAAAACTCAAGGCTGAAAACGTTTCGTTAACAAATTCCTGAAGGTTCCAGGCGACTTCTGGCAAATCGTAAGGCGACCCCTGTGGGGGTGGCGGGCCCACAGACAAGCTCGCATTTTATTTGGTGAACTCGTTCATGACCAGAGGTGGCGATCCAGGGTGTCGAGGGGTACAAGTCCCCCTCACCTTTTACAGATAGGGGACAATTTACACGTGTGTCCCATCAATGGCCCCCATATTTCCAACTCCTCTCATTGGGTGTGTCCCACCTGTCAAGCGAGATCGCCGTCTCTGTTCATGACTAATAGTCTACGTACGTACGTACCAAAGATGTAACAAGGTTTTGAAAAGTTGGGGGCATAATTTGAAACTGGGGGGCCGGTGCCCCCTGGCCCCCGCTTGTTACACCTCTGGGACGTACCGCTATCTTAATATAGTTAGGGGATTCACGGACACTACGTACATAGATACACCTATAATTATATCCATAGAACATAATATATCATAGTATTACAACCATTACAAATATTATGAGCAATTATTGTACACATACAGGCATTATCGCGCACATTAAATTTTGTGCGCGTGTAATAGATAGCCATAAAGTTCATACATTGAAATTGAAATTCTTAAAGAAATGTTTTAAACAGGCAGTAATAATTCATGTATAGTTTGCACTTAAATAAAATTTAGACTGAAATAATGTTGGCTGTTGGACCTAAGGACCCATCCATATATTACGTACGCCAAAAATCGGATTTTCGGATCCACCTCCCCTATTGCACTGCGTACATTTCGTGAACCCCTCCCCATGCGTTCGTACATTTGAGCTGTAGCCTATCCTCCCAAATTGTCATTACACTACTTTACTGCATTGTCATTACATTACCTCATCGTCAGTTCATTACCATTTTGCCGTTACATTACCCTATTGTCATTATATTGCCCAACTTTCGTTACATCACCACATTGTCATGACATTACCTATTCGTCAGTTGAAGCAAATTGTATTAATTTATGAAGTAGAGCAGATTGAACCAAAATATCCAGAAGATATGAAAGTAGTTAAGGATTTCACTGAGTAACTGGGAAGAAGGATTAGAGTTGGTTTTTCTATTTGGCTATTATTTCATGGCAGTTTTCAAGAATTTTACACACATGTTGAAGGGAATAATTCTTACAATGTACAATATAAAGGACGTTTCTATGCGTATGTTATTGGTAACGAGGATTTGCTAAGAAGAGTTGACTCCTCAGAGAAATACTGTGTGTGATCAATAAGGTTCAATTGACTTGATTGCTTAAATAAATACCTAACAACCTTATGATTAAAAGACTCTATAGACTTCATTAATGGTCAAAGACGTGTGTTGATGGGACCCAGTAGTCAATTAATGGTCAAATAATGGTGCGATTTTTGTGTATCATTGATTGAACTAGATAACAGGGAGAAAAAGACGTAGAGTAGGATAGATTGAAAGACAGCAAACAGTAACTGTGTCATTTAACTGAGCTGCAATATGCCCAAATAATTTTTTTCAACGACAAGACATAGGGACCATGTTGCCAAAAGCTTTCGTTAAAATTCTCGTTTCATTCATCCACAACAGGCAGCCACACCTAAGACGACATTTTGGGCACAAAAATAGAGAAGATAGGGTCAGCAAACCCAGAGGCGTCCAGATAGGGGTGGGGAGTGGTCCGGAGGCAAATGCTTCCAATTTCAGGTGGGGGTGGGTGGGTAATTTTTTGTCTATGGGGGAATATCTTGCCTTCCTGACATCTGGGACCAGGAGGTTTGCCTCCATCGCTCAGAGGGGGATTGACGCCTCTGAACAGACCAAAGAAGAGGCAAATAGACATAATAGAGCTGTAGACAGGCTTAAGACAAGAGGAAGAGAAATTTAGGAAAGAGACAGGCAGACAAGACTGAATTTAATTATACATGCGTACACCCACATTTCCTACTCCTTTCATTGGGTGTCCACCCACCTGTCAAGCCAGATCGCCGCCTTTGCCTATTAAGCTATGCGATGTACACTTATTTAACCAACAATGCTGCTTAGTGAGAGAAGGGCATGTCAACGTTACAGAGATACAATGATTTCACTCGGTTCGTCAGCTCTGCGCCCCACCCCTCTTCGCTCCCCCAAGCTGGATGTTGAAGATTCGCACTCGGGTGTACAAACTGTAGCCAAGGACCAATATACACTTTGACCTGTAGCTAAGAATAGGTAGGTCCCTACATGAATATTATCAGAATTGTAGATATATAAATATTATTAGGCCCACATAGCAACCAGGATAGTCAACGCGATTTTGACTTGAGACCTGCATATACTACTCTGTGGACTTACTGTAATCTTGTATGGGTCTCAATCTACCACTCAAGACTAAAAACGCTAATATCCCTTCAAAATAGAGCCCTTGATTAGAGCAGGCCGATAGCCAGAGGCAAATTCAAGACGAGACAAATCCTCTACACAGTGCTTAAAGTGAGCATGGACGGTCATAAACGGCGTCCAGGCACTTCACTGTGTTCAAGGTTGGACGCTGTCCAGTCACTTATTTCGTCAGTATAGCCTGGACGCCGTCCATGACCGTCCATGCAGCAGAGCAATTTCTCTACGTTATTATCAACAGCATTTAATTATTTTTTTCAAAAATGGCATAATTAAATGAGTATTTTAATAATTTTAACTAGTCAGCTGATATCATATGCGGCTCAAAGACTCCAGTTGTCATTTTAGACGTAGACCTACCCTTACTCACTCACATTGACGTAAACAAAAAAGGTTTGATGTGTATTTTAATCTTTAAACCGCTATAGAACTTTAGGCCTCTGCGCTTAAGTGTAGGCCTGCGGTAGTCGCGAGTATAATTTAATTGTTTTGAATTATGGGACTAGATTTTTGATTCGTAAGGCCTTGCGGTTTTAACGGTCCTTATAATAGCTTAGAACTACATCAAATCTAAGAGATATGGAAAGTTAGCAGCCATGCCTGGAAAGCGTTGCGGCGAACAATATATCATATATCAAGATATCACCACATTCTTCGGGCCTTAGAGATCAAAACAGTCTGCAGCCGATGCCTCTCAGCCTCGAATAGCAGATCTGTAGACTGGACTCAAGATGAGACAATTCGGCAACGCGGCTTAGGATCCACGATGTGTCAGGAAGACGAAGACTGAACTTAAGATACTGTATGGCAGAAGCTATGTTAACAACTTTCGGTGCACTGCTCTTACTATAGCGGACTATAGGTCAAACAATCAATCAATTTTCGTTTATTCAGTTTTCATGCTATGATAACACTTTTATAGGCCTACGGAAACCGTTTGCTATATATATATACATATATATATGGTGTGTGTGTGTGCGGGTGTGTGTATAGCGTTTTTTCGACGTTATAGAATGTAACGTAAACCATTTTCCGGTTAAAGGCATATAATAGGCCCTATGCGTGAGCAAACTGTCAAACCACCCTGCAGTAGACGGACAGCAGCGACAAGTAGGCTATTGACTTAAGTTTGATTCGTATAGAGTGTTCAGCATAGATAGAGTTGTCGAAGTCAACCCAAATTGTAATTGGAATCGTGATCTCCAAATTTCTAACTAAATTTCTAACTTTCAAGCGCCACTTGAAAGCCAATCGCAGGGCACCAGCCTATTCACGAGCGTTGCATCAAATCAGAGCGGTTGTCCAAAGAATAGTCCTTGGGCGGTCAGAGTCCGGTTTCCAGAAGGTCATCGGAGGCAGAGTAGGCCTATGTATACGTATAGCTGTTAAGGATGGTATCGTTTTGGTCGAGGATTGACAGGTGGAGTATCAAGTAAGGAGTCTGGGTTTGAGCTCTCTAAAGTTTAGAATGGAGAACCCTAGTGCAAATTAGTGCATGGACAAGTGTTGATCGCACGAGGGGAAAGCGAATTTGGTACGATGGTACGAAGTTGACGTATTAAAATGATTGAGGCATGTTCGAAAGATGCGATTGACATGGTCTGAAAATGAGAGAGAACTGCGTCCAGTGTAACGCCCAAAGAACGTACTGAAGCAGAGCAATATGGATTTCGGAGACGTTGCTTCGAGAAATTCCGTTTGATGAAGTATGTGCCACATTTGGAGGCTAATCCCTCGCTCTGTAGTCCATTCCCGGCTCTTCCACTGCTCAATATCAATGTCTTCTATTGGCCTCTGCATAATTTTCAGAGAAGTCGTCTGAGCACGACTCTTTCTTCATACTATATTTTATAATTGCAAACGTTGGACCAGTGCCAGAATCCCAGGTTGGACTATAAACTACAGTCATAATATACAGACGACAGACGTACTAACGTTTGGGTGTAGCATAGTACTAGTATCGAGACATAACGTTTAAACTCATCGACGCATAGGCCTATGTAGGCCTATCATCCCTATGTCATTGCTTCAACCGCAGTATTATTGGCGCGGACGCATTCAAAAGAGAGCTATAGCGGGTCTACAATGTAGCCTACACAGTACAGAATATGACCATGATTAGGCCTGTACGTATTGCATAGGCGTGACATGTTAACGGCTGGTGGATCTACTGCTCGCCATGCAGCTGTCGTTGACTTTAAATAAGGGCTTCTTAGCCGCTTCCGGTTGCAATTCCTGATTATTCATCGTTCAGCACAGCGGCTGCTAGCTTTGTACATAGGCTACATCTTGCCCAAATATAAACCCATTGAAAAAATTAAACAAATTTAGCTTACATGTAAACAAACCCAGCCATTTCATACGCATTACCGTGACACTCTTCAGGAAGCACACATGACGTAATCAGTTTTCGCTAATTAGGCCTAATTATCAAGAGTTCCAGTCTTCCAGGCCCCATGCCGCCACCCATTAGGCTGCTGTGGACAATTTATCGCAAGTATTTACAATGTTGGCATCCAAAATGCAAAGTCGCGGAATCCAGTTTCTGTACACAAACTCGGCCAAAGCCATAGGCCTAATCGATTAGATCATTATTAGGCCTATAAATAGGGCTGCCGTGACTCCCGCGAGTACCAGAGCACTCGCGAGTACTCGACTCCAAGAGTCACACAAGTAATTTAATGTAGGCCTACTTGAGTACTCGCATGCTTCCACTTCCGATCGGAAAATTGCAATTTCCGGTTCCAGTTTTCCAAGGCAACGAGTATCACTGAGCATTAGGTTAGTGAGCAATTGTTAGAATTTAATGCAAACTTGGCTTTAAGTTAATTGCGAGTCATGACATGATGACATCTCATATTCTTATTTTTTGGCAGTCTGTTGGCTTCGTATAGCCTATATTTCTTCTGTGAAACAAAAAACTAAAATTTTGTTTCTTTGGCTGTTCAGTAGCTTGTCAATTGTTACATTGGAGATTTAACTTTATTGATGCCTCAGAGCTTTAGTTAGAACCTATGTATGGTCTAATTAGTCTACTTAGTCAATCTATAGTATATCTATATTAGAAGCCATGCAGCTTGCATTAAGCACTTCTGGAATTAACGAGTAATCTAGTACTCGACTTCAAAACTACTCGTTAGCCGCACCGTACCTATAAGTCAGGTCAGGTTCGCGATTGAAACACGCAGGCAGATATGCAATCACGCATAGATCGTTGACTCGTACTTAGATAGACCTATACATTGTATGGTGCATGGTGCTTAGAATTGGAGTGGTAGGAGAGGATGAAACGGAATCTGGAAAGGGTTTGTGAACAATTAACATAATATAATACAATATATATAGTTTTGGCTGAAACCTAAAACTTCCGATGACGGATTTGCTATAGGAACAAACCAGGGGCGTCCCCAGTGTCAGGAAAGCAAGATATTCTCCCCTAAATAAGACCAAAAAAATTCCCCCTACCTGAAATTGGAGGCATTTGCCTCCGGACCCCCCTATCAGGACGCCCCTTGAACAAACTACAGAAACAGCAATTTCAACTATGCAGTTATACGACCAGAATTCGCGTGGATTTGTTTGTGCATAACAGACAGAATTAACCATTACCGAACAACCCTGGCCGTCGGAAATTGCATAATCCTTGCTCACTTTATCTTAGCTCTCGTCCACTCATTCTCATTGTATTCCATGATTTGACCTAAAATCTAACTTTGCGATAAGTGTATGATCAGATCATTTCTTCACAAAAGCATGTAGGCCTACATAGGCCTATTATCATGACCGAGTTGGCCTACTAAAATTTTGGCATCCACTAGTCCTATAACTGTTCCATCATGCAGTGCAATCCTGCATACAGGAATCCTAGCACACACGCGTGCATATTCCTCTGTATAATTTATCTATTAGGTCCTTGCAGAGGCGGCGAACGCGTTTGACAGGTGGGAGACACCCAATGAGAGGGGTATGAAATGTGGGGGACACACGTATAACGTGTCCCCTCTCTGTAGAAGGTGGGGGACTTGTTCCCCTCGACCCCCCGGATCGCCGCCTTTGGGTCCTTGTTCTGACAGAATTATTTTTGGCCCATAACTATGACTAATAAGAAACAACCTGAGGCATCAACGGCAACGCAAACGTTCGAGCAACACAAGTTCCAGATCTAATGTAATAATTATCTCACCGCCACAGAACAGTGAATTTCATAATATTGCGCTTAATATCTACCGCATCCCTCCTTTCAGATGCAAGTAGCATGAGCTGAAAAGCACTTCAACAAAAACCAATCTATTGTCGACCGTGTTCAGCCAACGACCATGTCTAAGCTCATTATTAATACAGCTTCTTTTTCCACGTATAAATAATGGCTGCACTGAGTCACGTCAGACCCGGCGAATGTGGGCGTTTGCCCCATCACTGGACGGCCGCTGCTCTAGCCGCTGCTTCAACCGTCTTGCAGTCGGTGTGCAGGCCCGAGGAACGCCGTTGTGTTTAGGCGGAAAAGGCTTACAGACTGACTGGTATGCAAGGTATGTTGTTTGCTGGACATCTTATTCGCTAACAGACCAGGCTGCATAAATTATGCTGATTTATAAAACAGCTTTCAGGTGAATGGGCATAACGACCGAAATCTTAGACGGGTGAGTTTCGAAATTGCGTGGCGCTTGTTTTTAATTTAGGCCTACATGCGAAGAATTTGGTGAGGTCTCGTTTTATTTTGAATATTTTGTTTGGCTTACTGAGCACGGGGAGCAGTCGTCGACCTGCAACCGATTTTGACCTTACCTGTCTATAGATCTTGTTTTGACTGAGCGCATTGGAATAAGCTGATTTCGGCGACTTCGGTTTGGCGCTGTAGAAATCTTGAGATTAAGATTACAATTTACACCATTACCAATTTTACTCCCATTTGCCCACTCACCTTTGTGACTTGGAATGTAGGCCTACATGTTGGCCTATTAACTTGAGAGCAGTATAAATTCAAAAAATGTTCACATCTCATTCTCTTCTGGAGACTTCTTCCACACTGATTTTTGCAGGTTGGTCACTCTTACTGCTTGGCCGCCAATTTCGCCAAATGTGCCAAATTACTGAGCCAACATCTTAAATGCCAAGTTTATAGACCAATTTCGATTTCAGCAGATTCAGTGCACATAGAATAAGTCAGAGATTGAATTGTCGGAGGGGGGGGGCTTCAAGCCCACCAGTTCGTTTATCAACTCTGCCAGTTAATTCTGAAAAATTACCTTGGGGTCAAGCAAACCCCAGATCAGGTTTCAGTAGCACCCACACCCACCGTAGCCCTCTAGGGCCTCTACAATTTGCCCATACACCGGTCTCAGATTCATACAAATTTTAATCGGGACAAACTCCCCCGTTCAAATTCGAAAATTCAAGCCCTGGAATATTAGTATTATCAATCTCCATTTCAAATTCTATGCATCAATCTTTAATTGAAATTCTGTGCATAGGTCTATCCATTCTTAGTTCATAGGTGATCACTTGGCAGAGTAGAGAGACACCACAAGACCCAGGTCAGGCAGATGATAGTATTCAGTTAGAGGGAGCAGAGATGTTTTTGTTTATGATTCAGTAATAAAACAATTATTCATCAACTGATTTATTTATCTGTCTGTCTATCAATCTGATCTATTCAATTTGTGAAGTTGCAAATCTATTTATGTCTCTCTAAATTCTCTGCTGATGACAACTGCCACAATGCACGATGCATTGGTTGAAAAATTCACAGGAGAATCCAGTCAACTTAGGATTGGTCAGGGTAATCAGAAGTCTGGCCACAATGGTTAAGAGCCCATCTAGATATTACGTATGCCAAAAAATCGGATTTTCGGACCCCTCTACCCCCTGTTGCACCGCGTACATTTTGTGGACCCCTCCCCCTTGCGTACGTACATTTGAGTTCTACCCCCCATTGCAAAGGTTAAATAGCAAAAAAACATCTAAAAGACATTGATTTTACCACAGGCCATTTATTTTTGTTACGCATCATATTTAACAGCTTAAATTTGTTAACAGTAATGAAGAATTAAAACACTAACAACACTTGCATTTGAAACCGTTTTAATGCTACATAAAATTGATTAAGAAGAAATATAGTCTGTGATTAGATTTACAGTTCTGATTTTCACATTCTATATTGTGAACGTCATAATTAGACAATTATATTTGCGTATGTACATATTTTCGGGACCTCCTCCCTCCCCACCATAGGCACCCATACACAAAATAGCCGAAATTTAAAACCCCCTCCCCCTCGTTGCGTACGTAATATGTGGACGGCCCCTTAGTATGTTGAAACAGATAAGACTGAAAGTTAGAGGGAATATGAGCAATTATTCATCAAGTTAGAATTCATCATCATCATCCTCGTCATCTTCTTTCATAGTAATAATCATAAATCCATTAGTTTTCTAAACGTTTTGCAGTACAATTACTAAAACAATTAGTTTGCCAATTGCCAAAAGTCACAAAAAATCTAAAATGTATGTGAATTTATTTGTTATTTCAATTTTTCAGGTAACAACTTAGAACTTCAATATGCTCAACATTTTCGCTTAAACATCGAACTCTTCATTACTGAATGGTACTGAAGTGTTTTCGTTCTGCTGCTGTTTGTTGATGACAAGAAGCCAAACGAATTTGAGGAATCAAAAGAGTTTCACACATTCCTGCTTTGTTATTGTTCCTTTGAAATGAGCGCCTCATATAAAGGTCCTCGTGCCACTAAAGCCAGTGGCACTGCGGCCCAGAAACCTTCACAAGAAAGCAAAACTTCTGGAACTGATGACCCCAAAAACAAACCGAGTGCTTCCAAACAGCCTGACTTGACTAAATACGCAAAGTATCTTCAAGATGATGACACGTCGAGGTTTGACGAGGCTCTCTACAAACCCACCATCCGGGCAGAACGCCACCAAACCGGTTACTCGGCCTCGCTGAATCAGAGGAGAAACCGAGTTAATGGTGATCCTGCAAGTGGTGTAAACGAAGAAGTTGGAAGACGTAGTCGTGCCACCAACCGACCTCACATTCGATCATATTCCCTCAACAGACCAGCCACTTCTGCCACGTCTGGCGTCGGAACCAGCCGAGCATCGAACTTCCAGAAGAATGCAGAAGCCACACAGCCAACCTCCAGACAACGCAGCCGTCTCGGCGACGATTTGCATACAAAGTCGAGGATATCGACAGCCGATGTTTTAGAGGAAGAAAGTGCGAGCACTCTGCCCAAGACTGGAATTTTTTCTGGTGTGTTTCCATCTAAAGAAACAATGTCTTCTTCTTCTTCCTCCTCATCCTATAGCGGAGAAGACAAGGAGCGTTCTAGGCCTTTCTCTACAAAGAGTACAACAGGTGGTACAAGCTCTAGAGTGTCGAGGTCTGGCCGTACAGTTCCTGGTGAAGATGTTCCTGGCAGATACCAGGCCGAGTCCAAGTTGAGAGCAAGTGATAGTGCACCACCTAATGAATCCTCTGATACAAAACCTACTAAGCTAGGCTCCACAAGAGAGCCCAGTAAGAGGTATTTTGCCACAGTCAGTGATTTTGATGCTCAAGAAGCATGCAAAGATGATGCAGCACAAACTTCGAGTACTCCCAAATCCAGTCCAAGGACTAGTAATGCCTATGACACAGAATTACCTCGTGAGAATGCTCCACCGAAGAAAACATATCTCTCTCCCGAGTCTTGCTGGAACTCCAAATACTTTCCTCCTCCGTATGAATCATCATCCAGCGACCAGACAAGTCACTCCAGCACTCATCTGGACCCGTCTTCATGCTACGAAAGCCCAGTCAGGGGCAATCGAGAAGGTGAAAGCGAGTCTAGATCCTCGCCGAGGCCTTCTTACCGAAATGGCATTTCTGAACACCTGAGAAGTCAAGGAAGTCGGAGAAGCCACTCGCTTGACAGTCGAAACCGAACACCAAGTCGAGAGAGTCTTAGTCCATCGCCACAGAGTGGTGGAAAATCACGGCGAAGGAGTCGAGTTGAACAGATGAACAGTCTAAATGAGTCAAATTTTGAAAGTAAATCGGCATTCAAGGATCACTTACTTAATCTAACGATGAACAAAGATGAGTATGAGGATATAATGTCAGATTTTAAGAACGGAAGCATCGTGGAAGAGTTAAATACTGTAGGCCTTGAGGATCAGCCCGAGATTGTTCCAGAAATTGTGGTCAACGAAGCAAATGATGGCCTGAGTGAATGTGATGCAGACGCAAATAAAAGATCTGAAGATGCTCTTAAGGATTCAAAGAATGAGAATCCAGAAGAGAAGGTGTGTGCATCTAAGGACACAATAGATCTGACCCGCAAAGAAAGTGTTGCCTCCGATGTGCCAGATTCAAAACCAGTTGCAGAAGATGGAGCTCCAGCTGTATTTGTATTTGAGGCTGTTAACATCAAAGTAAGTGATGATGGCAAAGATTCAAAGCCAGAAACAAATGAGGCTGAGGACGATGATGCCAATTCCAAAAAGAAGCCACCAGAAAATAGTTTTAAGCTTTTGGAAGAGCTGATACAGGCTGCTCGGGAGAAATATTCTTCACCGGATCTGCAGAAAACCAGTGAGAGTCAGGTGATCCTTGAGCCCATCTTGTCGGAAGATCTTACGCACAAGTGGCGCTTCCAGAAGACAGAGTTTGGCATTCCAACTTCAATGGGAATAACTTCGGACGGTTGTGTTGTTGTTGCCGACTATGGAAACAGCTGTCTCGAGTACTTCAGCAACAGTGGGGACTTTGAACACAAGATCGAGGGAGTGAAGCCGTTCGGTATTGTCGTCAATAAGAAGGACAACATATTTGTGGGTGATCGCAGGGGCAAGGCCATTCGAATTTTCGACAAATTTGGTGCGGACGTTGCCCAGTGGGAGTCAAAAACGTTTGGTTGGATATCTGGATTGGCACTACTTCAGAATGGAAATCTGGTGATCTGCGACAGGGACCGGTGCAAGGTTGGGATTTACACCATCGGTGGTGAAGTAGTAACAGAATTTGGTTCTTATGGTGTCAGTAATTCACAGATCTGTATGGCGGACTTCTTGGCGGTCGACAGCAAGGATCGTATAATTGTTGCGGACTCGGGCAATCACTGTCTGAAGCTGTTTGACACCAACGGCAAGGCAATTGGCAAAATTGGAAGTCGAGGCACAGACAACGGTTGTCTCGAATGGCCAAAAGGCATCTGTGTCGATCGAAACGACAACATCATCGTCGCAGATATGCACAATAACCGTGTGTCAATGTTTTCATCGAGTGGTGATTTTGTTCAACAGCTTCTTTCGATGACACCAAGTCCCTACAATGTCTGCTATGGCCAGGAAGCAGGCATGCTAGGCACCCTGCACTATTCCCTAAAGGGCTTCTCACAGTATGATATGTATGCATTCTGAGGATTGGGTAATTTGGTTTATAAGTGTTCTATATTACTTAGGCTCTGTCACTGCTAATAGAAAACTCATATTATGCATTTACTTAACTAGCATACTCGACCAAGTGAAGGTAACACTAATCCATAAGAAATGACAATTGCTGGCAGTGAATTAAACATAATTAGCTGTTGGACTGCTTATTAGATTAGGTAATTATAGTGTGTAAGATGCAATAAAACTTGTTTTAGTTGGATTCAGAATTTAGTTTTGATGATATTTTCTGACGTTGTTAATAGGGAATGTGATCAAATTTGTTGTTATTTGTAGGTAAAAGTCGATGTTATACATACCTGTAGATGAATTATTTGTAGAAAAATCAAATCAAATCTGTGTATTTGTTTTTTCTAGCCATTACGCACACAAATGGACATTGTCAGAATGTGTGTGTGGGGAGTTGGGTTAGATTGTTGAATTTATCCAAACATTCGTTAAAAAAATGTCTACATAATAATGCTGTGCATCCTCTTAGTAAAACTTTGCACAATGGAGCATTCTTTTACATTATGTATTATGTGTAATGATTAATTGTAAAATAACCTGTTAAGTTATTTTTTTCTTAAAATGACTATCCAATGTAATTCAGCTTAATGGAAGTGAATGTTGAATAAAGGTTCATGACTTGAAGCATTTTCTGAAATGACTGATGCTTTGACTTGATATAAAATAATAGAGATGTTGTATTTTTGATATGTTATGAATGGGAAGAGATTGAGTAATTGTGATACACTCGAATGATTCTGAATGAGATTGCAACTGCACACAATGAACCTTAAAAGCAGTTACATAAATTATTATGGAAGTACAGCAACAATACAGATGTAACCAGGTGTAAGTAGGCCCTTGTGAAACAGTCCGCAGGGCTCACTAATGCGCATACAGATGTGCATGCAAATGCACTTCGCGACAGCCTTGGATGACAGAGAATATGTCACATGCATCAAGTTTGCTTTCAATATCTAGATATTTTTACTATACAATACAACTACATTTGATATTGCCTTCCTTCTAAAGTTTCAAAGTGCACCCAACCTATGTCATAGGATGATAGGATTGATGGTGCTGAACAATAATGTGAGTGAGGAATAGTGGCCTATGGTCTCGAAACAGTTAATAACTGCACCAGAGGAGAGGCACTAACCTATCTGCTAATAACAGGTACGTGTCTGAACATTTACCTAGCACCTTTAATTTTCTAAGTGTTAGAACATAGCTGTCTGACACTTAGAAGATTTTAATCTACAAGTTTATAAAGAGCCACTTGAAAGCCAAGTGCAAGATACCAGCTTATTCATGAGCATTGTAAAAGATACATATATTGAGGTTGGCTGCAAATATTGTTTGTGCGTCAGTCGAAATACACAGAATTGTCTGTGCTCGTGAGTAACTATAATATAGCAGAAATTCTCAAGGTTTTACATTACACAGCAATAGAATTTTGCATGTGCATTTTACAAACGATATAGTCTACATTTCTACACAGTTTTGTCTGTATACGCAATCAATTAAAAGTTCTTACTAACCTATAATCTAGTTCTCTCCGATGCTCTTATTCATTCTACCTATGCTTATGGACTCAGTCCAATCGCCCTGTTCTAGAAATATAAGATCATCCTGCCATACTCTTGACCATCCTCCAGTAATTAGGCCTACTTGTCTGAAGTTCACCAATAATTTAAAATTCCATATGCCATGTTGCACCTAGACTCTCTGGCAGGGTTATCGCCCTTCCGAATTCCACAAATACTTAACTCTAAACAAATTGCTTGCATGCCCATGCCTTGTCTACCTAACTAACAATCCTTGTCAATCATATTTTTTTCTTTATTTTGCCTCTTTGCATAGCCTCTCTGATTTGATGCAGCGTTGTGATTGCGATTATCACGGTGCAGTCAACTAGTCGCAAGATGCCACCGCTAAAGTTTTCGATTTGGAAAGTATTGAATAGCAGAATAGGCTAGGTTTACAATTTGCACGGCGTTCTTCAAGGATTTTTTTTATCATTGGTCCTTGGCGTTCTTTTACATGACACTAATAATTTACTATCAGTCCTAGCTTCTGCTGCTTCTGCAATGTAGTAAAGCAAGCGAATTTGTATTTGTACATAAGAGTTGCGCAATTTTCACTAGACGTGTATAAAATGTTTAAGCATGTAGTGTGTGCTGTTTCTGGAGGCGTTGATAGTGCAGTGACTGTGACGCTATTGAAGGGAAAAAGTAAGTGAGCGATAATATACGCTCTGAAGTGTCCTTGTATTGACAATATTATGCAAGCAGTAGGTTGTATATGAAATGTATTGCCCTGAACTAAAATAAAGGAATGGCTGATAAAACTCACGTTTCCTAATTATATATTAGGCAATCTGTCATTTTCACCCATTGCAATTATCCCGGTGCAGTCGATAGTTAGATAGTTACATAGTTAGGTTAAGAAATATAATAAGATTGGTAAGTATGGTTTTAGCGTCGGTAATTATTCTATGTGTGCTTGATGTCAGGCTACATACGCATTTACTTTCATCACATTCAGCTTCTAATTATGTGTTATTCTTTTCATCAATCCAGCTTCTTCATAACCAGGAGTCTTCTCATCACATCCATCTTCTATTTATGTGTGATTATTTTCATGACATCCAGCTTCTACTTTGGCATGGATCTTTCTATAAATCCAGCTTCTTCTCAACCAGAAGTGTTTTCATCACATCCAGCTTCTATTTATGTATGATTCTTATCATCACATCCAGCTTCTACTTCGGCATGATTCTTTTCATCACATTCACCTTCTATATTCATAAACTAAAGCATTCTATGTAGTGTTTATGTTAACTGTTCAATATACTTTAATAAATAATTACCGACGCTAAAACTATATTTTACCATAAGATTACCTCAAACTCACAGCTAACGTTGACCAACTCTTAGCAACTTCATCCTACACTTTATGTGCTATTGGAAAACTCAAAACCTATGGTTTTTCTTCCTCTTCCATTTATAACATAACCAAACCACTACCATTGCTAAATTTTTATATGCTCCCATCCTGGTGGGGTCTGACCCTAGTCTCTGACAAAGAGCACCTGGAAAAACTCCTCAGAAGAGCCAAGCACATAAGCGCCTAGGTTACCTAGAACGATCCTTCACAATTGTTAACTAACTCCTTTCTCCATTTTACACAACCCCAAGCATGCTTTTCACCAATTTCTACCTCCACTCCATCCCAACTCCATTCACCAATTCAGACCTTAAGCACACAACCATGTTCACCCACCCAAAGACAGCTCTCAATTTATACCAAGATCATTCTATAAAAATATTTACTGGTTTGTAATTAATTCTAGATAATTTTTATTGTTCACTGTCACTCATGTTGGCATTTCTGCATTTTTGTCAGACTGTTTTCTTTCTAAATTAATGAATATCATATAATAATGTAATACTTGCTTAAATAGAAGTTGGATTGATCAATATGCTACATGCTTTAATTGACTTTGGATTGATTACAAATGATTCTTGCTTATATATGAGTTTCATTGTTGAGAATAATAATTTTTTTGGACACAAAAAATGAGAATAATAATTATTTTCGTACACATAAATTGGAGAGATTAAACTATATCTTGCTTAAATGGAGGTTGGATTGCTGATAGGATAAATATAATGTGGTCGAATGTTTGGCCACAGTGCAAATGAAAGCTTTACTTCTACGGCCGAATATGTAACAAATTTAGACCACCTTAGTGCATGCACAACCTTTGAAGCATGCACACTGTTAAAGCACCTAAATTGTTAATATGCATCGTGAGGGTTGGTTAGGGTGAGATTAGACACTGTGAGGGTCGATCAGGGCCGTACTGAGCTATAATTGTGCCTAGCTAATTGCGGCGTGTGCGTAGCATCAATTTGGCGCCCCATATTTTGAAAATAGTGCATTTTATGGAATAATAAGTTATTCCATCCTGAAATTTGCGCCCTTTCCACATTTGCGCCCTGGGCCTAGACCCCGCTGGCCCCCTCAGTACGGCCCTGGGGTCTATTAGCGTTGTGTTAGGTGTTGTGATGGTCGGTTAGGGTCAGGGTGAGAGTTTGTGTTGTCTTTAGATATAAGTGATAAACCTTCAGTCGCAGAAGTAATTTTTTGTGTGTGTTGGGTGGCTTTAGAAGCACCACGCTTGATGAAAACAATCCTTACTTACGGGGTTGGAAAGTTGGAATGATGAAAAATGGCATAGTGTAAGTTGAATTTCAAGATGAACTGTGTTATAGTGCAAACAGAGCTGGATTGAATTAAAAAAATTTATTGATGCTCAAATTATATGACACAAGGGGTGAATGATTTAGAATGCTGGTTAATTATGAGGGTGCTGAAGGCTTTAAATTAATGGCATTAATTCATATGTTCCTTTGCCATGTAGACACAGAAGGCGGGGTAAAATCTGTTGGATAAATGACACTTGTTCTTTGTTTTGAGTATAATAGGCTTTTATGAATTATAAATTATTTTTTGAATTTGCCTGTAGATTACCAGGTAACCGGTGTGTTTATGCGTAACTGGGATATTGCTGATGAGGTCGGACAGTGTTCAGCTGACAAGGATGCAGCAGACGCAGAGTTTGTTTGCAGTCACTTAGGAATTCCATTTGTTGAGGTTAACTTTGTGAAGGAGTACTGGCATGATGTGTTCAGGTGATGCTTACTTATTATGTATTTTAACATTTATATACTGTCGCTTGTACATTCACATAGTTTGCATAATTTTAACATGCTCTTTTGGAAGGTATTCTCTTCTCTATTCAACATGATGTATCTTTTGATCAATTATTCTTCCTTGGCATTTGACTAAATTTCTAACTTCATTTCATCAACAATCCGTGATAAACAAGGTAAATCACTTGTATGGTGATGTAATATCGAATCTGTTTTAGTCTTACACTGTTTTAGTTGCTGTTAAATAAATAATCAAATATTATCAATTAATCAAAGTCCAATTTTGAAGATTAATTGATTAAAGAAATTAATCAGTACCTTACTGATTATTATGCATTTTTATGTGTTACGTTTTAGTCAACTCGTTGCAGGCTACGAAAAGGGCATCACCCCAAATCCAGATATTCTTTGCAACAAACACATAAAGTTTGGTCATTTCTTTAAGTATGCCACGGAACAACTGGGGGCTGAAGCTGTGGCAACAGGACACTATGCAAGAAACAGTGCAGGACAGTTTCTGGAACATCTGAGCAATGCAGATGGTAGAAATGGTCTTTCTTGCATTTCCTTCACAGTTGTGCTGTTTGCTGTAGATACAAATGGAACTTACCTTACTGACTTTTTAACATTACCTACTGTTGAAGCTGAAACAATTATTATGTTGTATTGAGGTGTCATTGTAATGACATGACATTCTAAAACTGATGTCCCTGATTGTGTTATAAATATGAAAAGTTTTGCATGTTCTGTGATTGTTTAGTAGTGTTCATTGTATGATGAATGATTCAACTAAGTTATCAATTTCTGTTCTCATCAATTATGCTACTGACATTTTCAGATTAGGTTTTATTATTTCAATATCATAATAATGCAAATCTAGTCATGCAGTAATAGGGAGGGCTCTTTGTTTCCAGATGGTTTTGAACTGAAAACATGCAGTTTGCTTGCTTTCAAAGTTCATTTCAGCAATTATCTGTGTTTATATTTTCTACATTTTCTGTGCCTGATTAAATTTTGACATTATTGGCTGAGGCATTTCAAATTGATACCATATAAATGTTTCAGTATTTTATGCAGTTGTGTAATGCACAATTGTCTGATCAATTGAGACATGAATCACTTCTATTGATTTAGGTGCAAAGTTGTTGAGGTCAGTGGATCAGACAAAGGATCAGACACTATTTTTATCGCAGATTCCCCAGAATGCTTTGTTGCGAACGATGTTTCCTGTGGGTGGCTTAATGAAATCAACAGTCAAGGCAATGGCCAATGAGGCAGGACTTCAGACTATCGTTAAAAAGAAGGAAGTAGGTTTGACTTATCTATTATTAAATCTGATAGTTGGTCATCTATAAAGGATATCCACAAGAATGAACCCCTCCCTTTGTCTTTTCTGCATTGTATCCACTTTTGCATTACCATCCCCATGTCTCTTGCAATCATGTACAGGCCACCATGGTACTCGGGCACAGGTTAGGCTACCTGCTGACATTGAAGGACTGACTGTGACGATCACTGAAGCACTTTGATGCTGCCATATCCACTTGTCCAGTGAAGGGAACTTTAATCATCACAGTAGAGATTGATGTTTTACAGGAGTTCATATTTAAGGATCATTTCTGAACTTGAATAACTTTCTACCAAATTGGATGCAGCTGCCCGCATTAACCATTGTCTCCCTGCTCTCATCCACATTTCTGTCACCTCTTGATCCCTCTCTCAGCGGACCTGATCACAGATTAACTCATATTGTAAAGTGAGCTTGAGAAAGATGTCCTGCATCACAGTAAGAAATATTGACCTCAGTTCCAGTTTATGCAGTTCTCTAACTCTGTTATCTAGAGAAGACGGCAATTTTGCAAGTAGAACTTGTTTTTTTAGTTGTATGACTCAAAATGACACTTGAAATGGCAACAGCCGTGAATCTTATATATTTTAATCTGCACGTTAGTCATTTCAGTAGGTTTATGCTTGAATTTTGACAGGAATATTGACAATTAACTTTTGCAAGTAAAATGTGTCAGGTGCCTTGCAGAAATACCTGTGCCATGATACCGAAATGATATGCTGTAGAGACTTATAGGGGCATAGTGTGTTCACAGGGAATATTTTTGACAATGTCTTTTGGATAGAACTTAAAATCCACCTAACTTAGTGCACAATGTTGTTTTGTGCTTCAGATAAAGTGAATAAAACGTTGATTGTACATCATTTAGTTCACTTAAAAAATTTCATGAGATGCACAGAATTGCTGGCAGCTAAGTGATTAAATAAATGTTTGGTTAAATGATTTGTTTTGTTGACTAAAAATGCTAATATATTAAGTGTTTGGTTTCCTTTGGTTTGTATTAGAGTACTGGAATCTGCTTCATTGGGAAAAGACAGTTTCACGACTTCATTGAGCAAGTAAGGTGTAGTTTTTAAAATATGTGTAAACTGATTGTTGGTTACTTTTTAGACAAAATAATCCTAACTTAGGTTGCCTGGTATTGTATTTCACTTGAAAAGTTTACAGTATTTTGTAATTTGACTGTTTCCATTGTTGTAGTATATTGAACCTAAGCCTGGAAAATTTGTCAGCCTTGAAACTGGAGAAGTAGTTGGTGATCATCAGGGTAATGCCTTGAAGTGTACTCCTTTTGTCAAATGATATGTTTTGCCTGTTTCAAATATTAGGTGCATAATTGGTCTTGGTGTTGCAATGAAAACAGTATTCATGGTTTGTTTTGATGTCCACATCAATATCTGTTTGACAAATTGCTTGGTTAATTCTACAAGATTTTAAATTAACACAAACATTTTGGTAAAATGTTCACATGAAGAGTCGCACAGAATTTTAACTAAACAGAAATATTGGCCCAAAGTTTTCATATTTGGAGTGCATATTAACTTTTTTATAATTTAATTGGTGCATGGATAATATGGTGCCAGATATTTTTTGATCAGACATTTTTTTATCATTCATTTTTTTTCATCAGACATCATTTAGGATTTTCAGGATTAAATTAAAGCACACCAGTTGTCTTTGCGTTGATTTAAACTAAACAGACATTTGCGTACATTTTCCAATGCTATATTAACATGAATGCTTCTCTCTTTGTAGGAATTCACTTGTGGACTATTGGTCAGAGAACGCTGATTGGTGGCCAGAGTAAGGCGTACTTTGTGGCTGCCAGAGATCCTGTTACACAAACAATATCTGTTGTGAGTTTATAGCTTTTGTTATGCCACTTGCCTTAATGCTATTGCCCATGCTCTGTTTTCCAGGTTGATGGATAAATATAATCCAAGGATGAAAGAGCCTGTCAATGAATAATCTTTGCCTTCTGTTAAATTTTAGTTGTTAACAGTGCTACATAAAAATGCTTATGCATACATCCTGTAGGTTGTCACAGTCATATTTGGACTTGAGCGAAAGATCCATCGTGTTGCAGAAGATTTGCTGCTGAGTCAGTGGCGTCACATAGACCAATGCATCGTTACCTTTACTTTTTTCTGTATGTTAGAATAAAATGTGTGACATCTACTTTTGTATGTACCTTTCAGTAACATAAATTATCTCTATCTGTATTTTGAATATACAATCATTTTTATCTGCAGAGGGGACTGATATAAATAGCACTTCACTTTATCTGTACTTTGGAGTACTCAGTCATTTCTATCTACGAGACAAGATACAGAATGACAGGAGTAACAATTCTAAATATACTAAATTCTTTTTTTCAGGTCCAAGGAACTAATCACCCTGCGCTGTTTTCTGATTCTATGGTCACGGAACCTTTGCACTGGATACACCAATCTTTGCCTGACCTTCGACCTGGTTCTACAGTGCATTGTCAGTTTCGGTTTCAACATACACATCCACTAATCGATTGTCTCGTCTCTATGAACTCTGATAGGTCATTGAATATTCATTTGAGTAAACCAATTAGAGCGCTCACTTGTGGCCAGTATGCCGTTCTCTATAACGGAGTGGAATGCCTTGGCAGTGCAGAGATCACTCGAGTCGGACTCTCCCTCTATGAAATCGACTGCAAAATATCAACTAAGCATAAACATAACCAGGCATTCTGATGGAGTGTCTCAATATTGTCAATTTTCATACTAGCTCATTCATATTAATGAGTTAACTCGATTGGTGTTCTTTCATTATAAACTTCTAACAAAGAAATGTTATGGGTAAAGTTTCAGCATAATATATGTGTGTATATATATATATATATATATATATATATATATACATTATTATGTACATATCTGATCAGCAAAGACAACTTAGATAACATGAGAAGTAACTATTCCATTTATGTTGAATTGAAAGGCACAATCAGATGTGTGTTTGTGTTTGTTTGTGTATGTGTTTGTTTGTGTATGTGTTTGTTTGTGTATGTGTTTGTTTGTGTATGTGTTTGTTTGTGTATGTGTTTGTTTGTGTATGTGTGTGTCACTGTGTCTGTGCATGTATTTGTGAATAATATGTAACATCTGAAAAAGTAGAGCCTTTCTTCTGAATTTAGTTTTTATTTATCGTACATCACATGAATTCTGTACTGATAAGTACATTGTATTGTATCTAGAAATTTATATAGCACCTGAGACAACCAGAGGTGCTTCCTGTAGTAGAGACCCAGAAAACAGAAATTGGTCTTGAGGCAATGAAAAGAGGCACTTGTCTCACCAAGTACGTATATAAGTATCAACTTTAATTCACTGTTGCAGACTGCATTCTAAGTTGCAAACAACATAATATACATAAACTGTGTACATTCAAAGACCGGAATAATCAGTTAGTATGGAGGACCATGTCTAAGAAGGGAGCTGGTTCCATAGTGCAGGGCCAATAAAGGCAGGCTTATGTTTATGCCATAACTCACAATAGGTCGTGTAGGTACGACCGGAAGATTAATGTGAGAACCAGAGGCATCAATTCAATACCCCTCTGAGTGATGGAGTCAAACCCACGATCCCCAGTGTTAGTTAGGCAAGATATCCCCCCCCCCCTACCTGAATTGGAGGCATTTTCCTCCAGACCTCCCTGATGTGGACGCCCTGGGTGAGAACCTTGAGTTGAAGGGTAAAATATTCAGACGCTTGAATCTGCGGTTTAGAAATGACTAAAGAAAATGACTAAACATTGTACTGGGTTTATCAAAATGTACAGCAGTTTATCTGCATCAATAACTAACTATTTTACAACAATAATCAACAAATTATTACAAATTTAACTTAAAAAATTTAATCTCTTGAGAAAGTGTCATTATCATACAAACAACAGCCAGTAACATGACTTTAAACTCCTTGGGCACATCTTCTAAAAGTGACTGAGAAACCAATGCAGCTCACCATTAAAGTGTTTAAGAAACGAGTCTGAACCAACACTTGAGTTCTGTAGTACGATAGCTGCACTCCATCAATTAATAGCCATCATGCAATTGCAATATTACATTTCGGCTTTACCCCAAATTTCTAACAAAGATTTTCTCACATCACATTTAAACAACAATACACTTCACAAACAAAAGATTGCTTCATAAATACATACTAACATTTTCAAAAGTCTTAAAAACTTAAAAATTATATCTTTATAGTCAACATGATGCAAATGCACAAAGCTTTGGACTGTATGTATTGCAACAGGAAACAGTTATATGGAATAATCCCTAAGGCAGTAAAAATCCATAAGGACAAGGACAAATTTCAACCATCTTCCAAAAGTCGCGTAATCTCTGCTTGGCACATGTATTCTAGAAGATATCGCACTTTTGTATCCTCCACTATTAGCGGAATGATCACTGGTTTCTTTACTTGCAAACGTTTACTGTAAACATATTTTTGAGGATCCATCTTAGAACTTGAAGAATGTGATGCAGGGGAATGAATGGGTGAAATGGTTTTGTTGCAATAATTATTATTAACACTACTGACCACCGCAACTGAAAGTAAGTGACCAGACTCGGGAAGTTCACTGTTGGAACTGTTGCTATAGTCTAACAACCGACAGTTGCCACTTCTTGTCATCAAACAGTCATTTTTCGATACATCACTCGATGTGCAACTGTCATATTTCACTTCAGAATTATCATCTTTAGATTGAAATAATAAATGTTCATTTCTGGAAACTATGCTGTCATCAACTGCCATTAACTGAGATGGGCAGTGCGATTCTTTCATGTTAGTATCTCTTGGTACCATCAGTTCACTGACATGGTGACAAAATGAATTCTCAGGTGTACAAAAATCGTGTTTCTGTTTACATTCATCATGTACACTTACAGTTTGATCTCCTTTCATCTGTTCTTCAACAGCACTACTACAAATGTTCAAGGAAACTGCGTCATGGTGGATGGTATCATGGTTCGAAGATCTGCTCCTTAGATCATCTGCTGCATGAACAACTAGTTTCTCAGTGACTGGAAAAGAATTTAAACTTAAAATATTTGCGTCTATCTGAGCAACTGCAGTATTGGAACAGGTTTCCTCTTTCTGTGAATCATGTTTACTAGTGTTTTGTTTCATACTGTCCATGGTAAGCTCCTTAAGTTTATCCATTTCAGTGTCATTCCTTGTCTCGGAGTCTTGTATTTTGTCATTCAGATTTTTTCCTAAGTCATTTGGAGCACGATTTGTGTGGTCTAATTCTGTTTTATTGAGTTTGATATATGTTCTTTTAAGAGTTTTTTCGTGCCTAGCTTTGGCTGATATTGTATGAAGTACTGCACTAGACTTTGAGGATTTATGATTCATGGATATATCTCTAAATTTATCCTCTTTACTACTACTTTCAACACCAGTAACTTCAATTTGTAAGAGACCCAAATCCTTTGCTTTACAGCTATCAATAATTTCAGTTTGACTAGGACCTGAATCACTGACATAAAGTTTATTGTTGTCAATGTTCTGAGTAATTACAGCATAGCAATGATCCAAATGGTTACTTGTAAAGTTTGTACTGCAGCTCCCAATAATTTCAGATTGACAAGACTCAATATTGTTGATTATAACTTTCCCCTTATCAATGGCTATAAAATGTTCAGTTTGATGTAGATCTGAATCCTGGTTTCCATCCTTAGTTTTGTTGTTCCCACCTGTTTGACCAAGATTGCACATGGTGGTTGAAGAATCAATGCTTCTGCTGCTCACATCAGCCTCTATGTCACAAGGACCTGATTTTTGACTCGTTTTCTTACTTCTGGTGTTGTATTCACAAACCTGAGGCTGACAGAGCTTAAGATTATTTGCCATTTCCCTCTTTCCTTTATTTTTGACAGCCTTAACGTGATAACGATTTACGTGGTTGGCTGTGATTACCTTCTGCACATTGCTGTTTGTGCATACCTTGTCTTGTTCTGAGACATGATTTGACAATTTATCAGCCTGTTCTTGTTTGAGCTCAGAGTTCAGTGGAATTACAGCTTTCATTTTTCTTTTTGATTGCATATGCAGATCCCTGGTGTTTGCTTTATGTTTCATCCGAAGAGCCGTCATTTCAGAAACATTTTCTACTTTTAAACATTCATTAAAACATTCCTTCGAGCTTAACACTGTGTGTTGAGACAGGTCTTCAGTCAAATGCAAGTCTTTTTCAATCACTTGACGATGCATACGCGATTTTGTCACTGGCTCGAACAATGTTTTGTCACTGACTTTACCAGAAATTGTTTTCTTATCCAAAGTCAGATTTAAGTGGTTCTTCTGCACTAATTCAAAATTTCGGTCACAGCCTTTATCTGAATCCGTGTGTCTGCTTTCTGTATGAGCCTGCTTTCTCTGCTTGTGGTCCTTTCTGCAATATGAACCATTCATATTTTTGCGCTTACTTACATTTTTTACCCTGTCTCTGCCCAAATCTGGTTTGGACAAGTTTGAAACAGATTCACTATCAAGCACTGGCTTCAAAACACTAACAACATTTTCATGTACTACCAAAGATTTTGACTGATCATTACTTCTGTTTTGAGATCTTCTTGGGTCGACAGATAAATCCTTCGTTTGTGTCTCAGTTTTATTGTTCCATGATTTCTTCACATCACAGCTGGAATTTACGGATATAGAAGTACGTGTACTACATTCTTTAATTGAAGCTGTACATTCTGAATCTGGTTCTCTGCTAGATGCCACAGCTTGAGCTATCTGGTCAATTGTATAATCAATTAAGGAACATGTGTTAGTTTGAGTCATTGTAGCATTTTTATCAGAAGCATAATCAGTTGTTAAACTGACATCTGGGCTTTGTGATTTCAATGATTCCGAGACCAGGCATGACAAGTCATCAACATAGAATTTCATCTTTTTGGCATACTCGGCTTTTGTACTCCGTTTTCTCTTCACCAACTTAGGACAAAGATTCAGGTCATTCTTCATTTCTGTAATTCCAGAGCTACGTGCATCATTTGCTGCTGCCGAGTTTGTGGTTCTAATATTTGTAAAACTATGGTCAATCGTAACAATGTTATCTGGCATACTACAGAGCATTGGCTGGTTCCCTATCGAATGACAGTTGCGGCCATCTAGGTGATATTTGTCGCCGATTGATTCTTCATTTTTAGCTACCTCACAATTGATATCTTGAAACTTTCTAGAAACCTCAACTCCAAGTTTATTTGGCGTTGATACCAGACTGTTTTCAATCAGAAGTGGAGCAATAAAAGCTGCCTCAGGACACTGATTGGGTTTGGGTTGTGTAGTCACAGGGCTTTTCCCTAAACTATGCAGAACGATTCGACTTTTATCACCATTTGATGGTTCCATGCCTGCAATCTCTGTTGAAGCAAATTCATGTACAATGCCTACAGAATCACAGTAAAATTCCATTTCAGCAATTGGTAACTTACCATCATTGTGAATCATTAAATTGTCTGTTGAAGATCTAATGTTGCAGTTTTTGTCATCCGTCTTGGAACATTCAGAACTGGGCATGATGTCACAGCCAGAACTATATATACTAAAGATCTTCTCCTTATTTATTGACAACTGTTCCTCATCTTTGATTTCCTCATCACAGGTATTGTAGTCACCATTATTCTTGTCTTCACATTCTTCACTGGGCAGATTATCCGGAATATTCCACAGTTTGACAATGCCTTCATAAGCAGTTTCAATCTGATCCTTGCTCATCTGCAGCACAAGTGGCATGATATTCTCTCTCTTCTTATGAAGCGCTTCTTGCTTCACCTGCTGCTTCAACTCTTCCGTCTCTTCTGCGCTCATCTTCCACAGGACCAAACGCTCATTTCCAATGCCCTCCAAATCCTCAAAATCACACTTCATCACGCTGACGTCCATCATTTCGATTGTTTTTTTCTTAAACCATTGACCATTGCTGTAACAAATTCCAGGCAATACAGTTTTAAAAATTTCTCGATTGGTGATTGTCTTCAGCTTCTTCTTCTTCTGTACCTTCCTGCCTTTCTTGGCATTGCCCTCAATCTGATTGGCCAGCGTTTCACAGGTACTCTTTCTGACATTATCAGACGATTTTGACTGGCTTTTATTCTTCTTCATGTTCCAAATTCTTTTAAAGGCTTTAATCAGACAAAGATTGGCAATACTTGCGAAGTTCTTCACTATGCTGAAAGTCTTCCATCAGTGCAATCAAAGAAAGGTCCTGATACAAAGAAGGCTCTACAGCAAAAATAAAAATCTATATAAAATCCTGGGCTTTCCGTAATGTTAGAGTGAAAGAAAGGTCTAATTCAGTTAATTTGTGGTTTTAGCGACCCCAAATATTTCTGCATCATTAAGCGTAGGAAATGAGTTTTGTTGAAGGGCGCTAAATCAAAACAAAATCGACAGGCAGAGGGTCAAAATCCATAATAGTCGGGCTACTCTAGCGAGCAAATGCAACCACTATTTTCCAACTTAAAATACAACAGCAATTGGTATTTGCATGCTCACGTATAAACCACTGAAAACACTCCAGTGCATGTATTACAGAACGAAACTTTTAAATATTTATAAATTACACATGTTTAATTCCAGCGTAAGACAAAGGCCACGTTTTTTGCGCTTCTTCTGATTAATTGCGACCTAATTCCGTTTCAGAAATGTCTCCAATTTATCGGTCGGAAGAGTTTCAATTAATCCGGGACAGAACTACATGAATCAAGGCAAGTTTGCTCTATAAAGTAATTGAACATAAAATTCGCCAATTTAAAAAAAATTGTAATTGTCGTTCACTGCTGGCTGCAACAACTAAGTGATAAATAGCCTACTCGCCACGAAATAATTTCTATTTCGGTGTGGTTTATCACGATTCAAAATATAGTGTAAGACACCCGGCCAGGTAATTTTTTTCCTAAATCTTATAAATCGATTTCTTCTACAAAAGTAACTCCATTGAAAGTTTCTTCTGGCTTTAGTAGATAAAAAAATTTATTGCTTCTTTCGCCACAGAAACAGAAAGATGACATAATATCATTCTTAGCTTGTGACTGTCTTGCACCGTCCACATGGATTAAGCAGTGAGAGTGTGTCCATTGACTGATGCACAAATTTAGATAGGTCATCACATGGTGGCGCATCAGTGCATTTCTGCACATGTAGCAGAATCTAGATCAAATATGTAATCTGAAAATGAACTTACGGTACGAGAGGGAGATAAATAGTGGGTTGCGATTTTGTCCTACTGGATGAATTATAAGAAACCTTCATAAAATGGCAGGAAATTTCTGGCAGAGTAGTCACTAGTACGTTTTCAGATTTCAAGTATTTCGTTTTCTGATATCCCATTGACAGTTTCATTCGAGCGAGTTATTATACAAACTGCTTTGTTATTCCGAAATGATTTATTAGGATTTCGATTTTATAGCTTTTATTTGTAGCCTTTTAGAAAAGCATCATGGATGATCGAAAATGAAGCATTTGTGACTTTTTTTATTAGAAATGTGCTTCGACGGGTATTGTAAACAGTCACCTAGTAAACTTGTAACTTGTACACCAATAATCATACTTTGAAGGACCCTGTCCTCGTATGAGGATATAATATTATTATTATCAGCTGATTGTTTTTGAATTGTGAGTAAATTGTTTCAGGAGTGTTACCAATATTTTAAAATATTTCTACACGTTTGTGTATGGTAAATTTATGAAATCTAACTTGTCAAGATTGGATTATGAATGGACTATTTAAATTGCATGGATCTGCTCCACATCCACTCAAAGTATTTTAATTAAATGCACTTGCTATCCAATTTTGACTATTTATATAGAAATGTACTATTGATTGGTGATTATGGTTTGTATCTTATTAATTAGTAATTGCACTGGTTCAAATTTCATAATTAGTTTTAAAATTCATAGAAGAACTATTGCCTTAGCACTTGATCAATTAATTAGAACTTGTTGGGGTAATACAAAATGACAAAAAATGTAGCATACCAGTGTGGTTTACAATGTATTAGACTAGGGATGTTAAACGAAAACCGGAATAGAAAACATTAACCAGTTTATGTCATTTGCAAACCGGTATTCGATTAAAAAAATTTTGTTTGCCTTATAATTATTTATTTTACCTATTCCAGATTAATTCCCATAGGAATATGATCAAGTAGGTCGGCCAACTTCAAAGGTACAGAGGCGGCTAAGCGAAATATTTCCCGTCCGCGTTTTCCAACAGGGTAATTAATAGCTGCCGATTGCTACTAAACGGCCCTTGGGAACGTGAGCTAGTGGAAGATAGCATCACTCAGATGGAAGACCTGACTTCAAAGCCCCATTTAAACACTTCGGTAGAGTGTTGCAAGGACTTCATTTTAGCTTTTTTCAGAGGTGGGCAAGCAAGAATTTTCTGGCAAAGGGGGAGGGAGTTGTTTAAAATTTGTTTTCGTTTGGTTTTTGCATTTTTGGTGGTACCAAAAGAGTTTATTTGTTAAATCGTGTATCGACAAAACGCTGATACAGTTTAAAAAAGCGAAATTATTCAATTATGGACACCTGTGATATGATATAATATTATTATATGAAATTCAATGATATTTATTATTAATATGGCTATTAAATTGTGACCTTGTGTGGAAATTTGCATGCACTATAATCTAAATCTGGAAATTCAGGCAGATCAAATGCCCTTTGACCCCCCAAATGACGTCCCTGGAGTGTTGACGCTGCATTGCGATACGTAAAATACATGAAATAACGTGCAGAGTTGTGTTATATTACAATTTACAATATTTTCTAAGAACACCAATAAAATCCGGTGCCTGGTTTTAAACCGGTATTTTAAATCTGGTAATCAGTTTGTCCCAAAAAATGGTATTAACAACCCTATATTAGACACATATTTCAACTATTGATAATTACTCAATTTCATGCTCTGCAGCCAATTTCTGATTATTGTTGTTGAATATATTTTATTATAAGAAATCCAAGTTGTACTTTGGAACTGCGATGAATTCTAAAATATTATTTTCAAGCCTACTTAACTCATTTATGAAAAATCCTGCAGCTTCAAATGCTTGCTCCCTTGCAACAGCAACAACTTGATATTTTATTTGCATTTGGAGAGTCTGAGAAATATTTTATTTTCTTGCCAGAAGCTAAGAATGTTAATATTTAAATCAGGCTTTCTGCATTTAATTGTCGTTTCTATGCTGATGATATTCAAATTTACATTTATTGAACATTGAAACAACATTTGAATCCTGATCTTTCAAAGTCCACCACACTTAACTACTGCTCAGGGATTGATGGCTTCTTATTGGGAGGTCTTTTGTTGATGCACATAACACAATAGCTGAAATTATATAGTATATTTGCTGCTGAATAAAGACTGGATAATTCATCTGGTTCATCAGTTAATGCGTGGATGGAATGATTATAAAAATTCAATGTTGCTACCACCCTCTAGTGAACTGTGCTAGATAACGTTGATGGAACTACTGTTCATCGACATTTTCTTATTGTTAGTCAGCAGTGGATTCTTGATCGTGCAGACCTTCTACGCGAACGCCATGAAGATCTTACAGTTCTCTCACAAGAGGAATATCAGAAAGTCATGATTTTCTTTGCAAATGGTAAAAATATCCTTATATACAGGGGTGTCAGCAAATGGGGTTTCAAGAACCATGGTCTTTATTGAGAAGTCTGGTGCTGGAGATGATTTTCCAACTTGATTTTGTTGTACAAAAACTCTTAATTTTGCTGAGAGCATTGTCAACCTTTTGGAAAGCAAGCATTAAATTAAGTCTTCAAAGTCATCATAGTTTTCCGTAGAAGTCGTGACATTAAATGAATAGTTTATCAGAAAATATATCATCTAATGAACTCCTCAAGTATTGGCTCCCACACAAAATGCTCTTGTGAATGTGTGTCATATTTCTCATATCTCATTTTTACATTTCTCTCTTAACTGCTGCACTATTAATTAATAACAAGATAATTGGCTTCATGTCAAATTATCACACAACTATGGAAACCAAAACCCTGAGTGTTAGATGTTTTAAAAAGTGGCAGTTGTATGTTGGTAAATGGATTACTGTACAATATGATTGCAATGTTAGTTATACAGGCACTGGGGGAGAATCTGAAAGTGAGGCAGCAGGTCATTGCAACAGCCACCGTCTATTTCAAACGCTTCTATTCCAGGTTAAAATTTCGGTCTTTTCATGGAAAGCTTAATCAGAATATACCTTAAAATGCTTAAATATTTGTAGTCCAATAGATCTATTGAGATAAGGCCTTCTAGTATGGAAACTCTGTTACTAAGGAGATCTTAAGTTTATTAATTCATTTATTATGAAGATTATATAGCGTCCCCTTAAAGTTTGCTACTCAGGAGCGCTCCCAACTCCAGCACAGCGAAAAGAACAGTTTGGACTGGCCAACCACTGAGAAGACATGATTATTTATTATATTTCAAGCTGTTTCCATCAATACCTTAACCCTAGATAATTTCGAATCCATGACATTTAATACTGCAATACTTAATACCACAACATTTAATACCGGACATTAGTCCCTCTGACAATTAATACCAATGACATTTAATACCAACGACATATAAGCACGCACATTTTTATACAGTGACAGTTAATACCAGAATAATAGCTGCAGTGTAATTTGCAACATAACTGCAAGCGAATATATAGCTGTTTCATTATAAGGGGACTTCCGGTGGTCAAACGAGCTTTACAACAAAATTGAACTGATTTTATACAATGCCATGCCGTTGTTCCGTTGGCATTTTCACAATGTTCATTGTTTTCATAGCTAGCTGGGATACCCGGTGTTCGCCCGAGTTTAGACAGGTTTTTTGACCCTGTAGAGGAGTTAGACGGCAGCCGTGGGGTTCACCAACCCCTCCATTGGGTGTTCAAGGTGTTCCTTGAGCGAATGGCGAAGGTTTAGAGTCAATAGCTGTAAAGGTGTGCAAATGCGTACAAAGTACAAACCCACCTGACTGACTGTGCAAACGTATATCTTCCGAACATAAGGTGTGGCAGACAGATATGACATGTAGGTGTTTCAACTAAATGTGTGAAGCAATGACTGATTGGCAAAGGAATTCTTGAATGTGCATGATGACTCAAAAAATGACTGGTGATTAGTTTGTCAAAATGCCGGCCAGAGGGCCCCAGCTTGTGCAGTGCAAGAAGCTTCAGCATTGTTGAGCTACCTCTAAATATTTATCAGTAGCGGTAAATTTTGCCTGAAACCTTTTTGGAGTATGAGAACAGCATGAGAGGGTTAGATGATCATAATTCTCAACTTCAAATAATTATGACCTCTACCCTACTGGTTATTTATTATGATATTTTTAATGTTCTTCTCTTTCGGACGTATTCAGAAATTCACTTCGATGTATCGATCCTCTGCTGATGGCTCCAACTTGCATCTTCCTGGCATCAAAAGTTGAGGTCAGTCATGTCTAATTATTCTGAGCAGAGCTAATGCGAAGACTTCTATAGTGCTATTTTTCCATTAAAAAGTTGCTGAATCGTTTATTCATTGTTGGTTTAGGATAGACTTGCATTTTTTCACCATAGTCTTTTGATAAAAAACAAGTCAATAACCTAGATGTTAAACAGATTGGAAAGCAGTCTAAAGGCATTTGATTTTAAGCATCTCATTGTTGGTTGAAGTTCGTGTGTAAATTAGTGGATTTGAAAAATAATTTAGTATTGATTGTACTGCTTTGCATTATATGTTCATTGGTTTTATGTGATTTGTTTAACTGAAACAGGAGTTTGGAGTTGTCTCTAACACACGTCTTATCACATCGTGCCAGCAAGTTTGTAAGCTTTATTTTTGGCTTTATTTAAATTAGTTAAAGTTTCAGATGATTTAAGATACCATATTGAGTATCAATATTTTGTTAATTTAGATTTGACAAATTTAGAGCAATTTTCTATAATGTGAATGCTAAATAGAAAGAATTATTTATAAACATGCTTCCGTTTAATAATGCTCATAACTCAACTGTGGTTCAGCTGATAGAGCTCTTGTGCATGTTGTCTAGAATACTTGTGACTCTCTTGAATTCCATACCTCTGCCTACATGGCAGCGTTTCCCAAATAGTGTTCCGCTGAACCCTAGTTTTCCGTGAGGTGAAGGCAAGGGTTCCGCGGAAAACTTTCAGTCAGTGTGAACAGAGGGTGGCCTTTTGCTTAACATCTGTGTATTACTTTACATGCAAGAGAATTCATATTAATCTAATATGGGCCAAAGTCTATGATTGTCTGCATTCTTAAGCGTTTTTACGTACAAGAGAATAAGCTTAGTTTTGGACAGGGGTTCCGCCAAAAAAATAAAATATCAAAAGAGTTCCACGGCCAAAAAAGATTTAAAAGCGCTGCTATAAGGAATGGAATTGACTGAGAGTCTCTTTTTGCAGCTCAAGTTCACTTCCTTCGTTCAAAAAGCAGCTCAAAGCTGACAATTTCTCCTTGGCTTTAAAGCAATTGTTGTGTGACTGTGTCTTCAAATCAAATCGATTATTTTTTCTAACCAAACAATATAAAAAAATCAATCAAAAAAAAGAACTGTTTTAAGTTACATAACGATGTCACACGTTATGCTTGATAGCAGCCATAAGGAAAGGCCCTGATGGGATCAAAGTGATCTTGCTAGAAGGGATACTTATGTAGCCTACAGTTGAAGAAAAGAAACACAAGTGTTTCTCAGATTCACATTTCTGTGTGACCGACTGACTGCATGCATTACATGGTTAATTAATTGTAATAATAATGGTTTTGTCCAATGAACATACAGTGTGTAGTTATGTGGACAAGTTGCTTATGCTGTACTTAAGTACTATCCAGCTGCAGTAGGAATACACAACAGTGTGTACCAAGAGTTAAATGGTGGTTTAAATTCTACTTGTAGTGACTTGCACATCTTGTTTCTACTATTGCATATATTCAGTATCTTCATGTAAATGTACATACTTGTTTAAAGATGACCTTTTGCTCTGAATGGACATTAACACCACTTAGATTAGACAGTGCTTTGGTGGGGGCATTAGAAAGGCATGTTAAACTATACATACATACAATCGTACACAGATTTACATACATACATTATACATATGTAGATCACATACATTTACTTTGAGGCCATCATACTGATATAAAACAGATTGAAATGTCTTAGCCCTTTAGAAGTGCTTTGTGTTTTCTGTTAGTAAAGAGCAAATTTTCTTATGCATATACCCAAGACTTTCCGTATCGAATACAGCACATCCTGGAATGTGAATTCTACCTTCTTGAAGCTATGGTAAGTGTGATTTAATGCTTACAAGTAGAACATTACATTACAATTAGCCTATTTTCAGGACTAATAGGCAGTTTGATGCAATGTGTCAGAATTCATATGCACTACCAGTGAGAGATGTTTGTTAAATCATATTACATCATAATTGATTTAGTTTAGTGCCTTTAATTATTGTTTGATTCAAGTTGATTGTATTTGAAAAGTACACTTTTAAAAATTGCCTCTGAAAGAGAATTCTTTGTGCCAGTTGTGAGTTTTGAGGAGTTTGGTGGTGGTTTGATCTAAGTTCAATGGCCTCAGTAATTTCTTTCCCTGTTTAAGTAGACGTTACTCTATTGTGTGGTGCTCGGTTAGCGTGCTGGACTGTCAATCAAGAGTTTGGAGTTGAAATGCCAGGGTTGAAATTTTGTTAGAGATTTCTGCTCCAGCTGCGCCTCATTTAACTGGGGTATAATGAGAACGCTGATTGTACACTGTCACTGGGAAGATGAAATGGCAACAGGGAGGATTGGCCAACCAGCCTGATATGCAGAGGTTAAGAAAATTACTTCGCTATGACTTCAAGCCCGTGGTTGCCTCAGTGTTGGCCTAAGAAACTGTTCTGCTTCTTTTTAAGTACCTTTATAAACTGAAATTCAAGGGAAAAAGTTTGGCTTGATTTTATTCCAGTTGAACAGGTACCACTGTACCTCTTTAACGATTAAACTACTTCTGAGGTCAGGATGATATGCCATGAGTCGGTCAGTTCCCGCACTGGTGAATGTTACGGCAGTCAGTTCTAAAAGGAAAATCACCATCATCGTAAAAGTTTCTCTGTTACTTTGGCTTCTGTGCAGGACTGTTGCCTGATTCTCTACCATCCATATCGACCTCTTATCCAGTACATACAAGACCTTGGTCAGGATGAAAATCTTCTACAGTTTGCATGGTAGGCTTTTTCTGTTGGCTTCAGAAAGTATGCATATACACCCTAACACATTTGGTTAGATCTAATATTGATGACTTATGTAATTGCATACACACATATGTGTAGTTGTTATATATGGGGTGATGTGTGATCACCCCTACCTGCATGTGTGTGTATGTGTGTGTAAATTGACTCTGGAAATTTGTTATAAGATTGTCTTTGAGACCAAGTTGCAGTTTACTTTGTGATTCGATAAGTCTGATGAGTTAAGAGCTATCAGATTGGTAAAGAACAGTTTTACAGCACACTGAAGACAGTTTGAGTGAGGCTGATGGGGACCGTTTCTTCAACAAAAGGAGACTTTGCCTCGAGACAATTTCCAATAAGTCAAGAAATCACTGCAAAACCAACAGAGCGATAGACCGAGACCAGGACATATGTGTCAAGACCATACAACTTGGGTTATGTAGTGCTCAAATTCTGTTTACAGTCTTCAGCATATACAAATCTTACTAAAAGATGTTAGATAAATGATAATTTACATGATTTATAAATTGATTTCAGGCGCATTGTCAATGACGGCTTGAGAACAGACGTGTCACTGCTATACCCACCATATCTGATCGCCCTTGGTTAGTTGTGCAGTTAGTTCTTTTTACTTGCTTTGTATTGCTTTTGTTTCATTTAGTAAATGGACAGATACCGGTATGTGGATAGATACATAGGTAGCTAGGTACTGGTAGACTGACTGACACTGGCAGGTCTATGAGTGGATGCTGGGTGCTGGTTGGTCTGACAACTCATAAGGTGCTATGGTATATCTAGAACTGATAAAGTAGTTTACACTTGATTCAGCTGTATCAAACGGGTTCATAACTGCTGTGTAATTAATTATTTGACTATCATACCTTGTTAACAATTATTGAACGATAAGGTTGTAGAACTTTATTAAGTATGGATGAAATTGTTATAGATAATAATGTTGCCTGCTTCCATAGTCATCTATGTCAATTGAAGCTATCATGGTTATTGATTGCTGTTGGCGACTTGTGTCAAGTGAAGGTTGACATTCTGATATTAAAGTGCATAACCCTCTCATGGAGTTGTGCAGTATTTTTTGGAGTGAATATTCACTGTAGATGAATGATAGAAGTTGGTAACAGTGTGTTGTTGGTGATTTCTTTGACTTTAGCGGCTTTGCATCTGGCCTCCGTCATTCTGCAGAAAGACCTCAAGCAGTGGTTTGCAGAGTTAACTGTCGATTTGGATAAGGTAGGCAGACCTCAGCTGATAGACAAGGACAATCACAGCACTTTGATTTGTTCCCTTCAAAGGGTATATTAATTATTTTTGTTTCACTTTTATTTTGCTCTTGAACAGTTTGCTTTCGGCTTTAGTTTACTTAATAATCTTTTAGGTAGTGAATAATTGTGATTTTAATTATTGTGCCAAATGGCTAAGTTTAAAAAATTATTGGTTCATAATTCTATAAAAACCATCAATTTTAGCAACTTTTGGTTTACCAATCAATCAACAAAACTTATCATAGCACCACTTCAAGAAATCTACTCTTCAGTAAATCTACTAATGAATATACAGTAGCTGCTTTGGATAAGTATTCAGATTAAACCCTGAAAGGGATCAAGGCAATAAGAGCACTTGTTTATGTGTCCCGGTAGAAACTTGTCGTCAGTTGCATGTTTCCAAAGTCAAAGGATCGTTCATTTGACCACTGCATTCTATCTACAATGTGCCTTTGTTTAACCTACCAGTTTGCATTGTCTCTTAATTACTGAAAAATTAAGAATGGAGGCGCGCATTCAGGACACCATGTTGCCTGGTACATGTATTGCTTGATGTTAATGGAATCTTCTTGTTTTGAGTGAACAGGCATCCTGATTCCTTAAGCATTTCAGGTTGTGGTAAAATTTTAGATAATTGAAATAACGAAGGAGATCATGTCTTTGTATGACTTGTGGAAAGCATATGATGAAAAGAAGGACATTGGCAAACTGCTTAGCATCATGCCAAAGCCAAAGACTGCTCCATCCAGGTATTAAAATCAAATGCCAATAACACGTTTGATTTCACAGTTACTTCTGTTATGTTGCAGTGTCACTCAATTCTCGAATGGCTTGTTCATTCTTATCTAAGTATTAATTCATTATTCCACTTGATTGAGTCGTATTAATTAGTCGGCACACTAATTAAAATGATGCAATAGTTTAGCTAATGAAATTTAGGTGTTATATAGAGAAACAAAAAGGCAGATTATTATTTTAAAATTCCAATGACAGTGATGACGACATACAAGATGACGCAAAGAATAGAACTAAAGAACATGCTTAAGCTTAAAAGAAGACATTAAAGAAACAAACGGCACTGTTAAGAGAAGAAACAGTCGATGCAGTTGCTTTAGCAGATTGATAGGTGACTGTCTTTAGGTGTCTTTTCTCAAGGAAACTTATCAGATTTATTCATTTCGATTTATTTTATCTCTAGGTTACTTTGTTAAATAGATGGCATCATATATTTGAAAACAATTGCCAGGATTCTTAGTGCTACTAAATTGGATTAATTAGTCGGCACCATTAGTTGCCTAGGCAATCAAATATAGATTTTACATGGATTTACCTTCAGATTACCTTGTTACATAGATTTACCTTCAGATTACCTTAATCTTAGGTAATCAGATTACCTTAGTCAAGCTATAATCCATGTGTGTACAGATATATCTGGTTGTGTTGAGATGTTCTTCAGTTCTTATGACATTTGGCAGAACAACACCACCTTATCAAATAGATTTTAAATATGTCACAATAGTTTCAACTTGTATTACTTTAGATTTTTTGTCAGATTCCTGTTGTATCACAGCTGGACCTGACAAAAAATCTGAAGTAATACAAGTTGAGGGTTAACCAGAACATGTGTCATTGACTAAACTACCTGTTTGTTGTTGGCAGGCCTCCGTCACAAGGTCCGAACGGTCAGGATGCCTCAACTAATGGTCAGTCTACACAACAGTCACAGATGTCTCAAGGAGTCCAGTGATGAACCTAACGATTAGAGCCAAATATTCAATCGATTTCTGTTCTGGCAGTTTTGCCTCGCTTGACAAAATCATGACAGTTACCAAAACCCAGCTGTACATAGTGCTCCACTGAGAGAGAAGTTACGTGATATAGCAGACGCTTGAGTAAACAGCAGTCGTATGTAAGGAACAATTCCAATAGGTATTGTGATTCTTTTACTAAGGAAGCACATATATTGACTTTGTGTTTGGTAAACCTATTGCCACACTTGAGAAGGTTTTGACGACAGGAATGCAGAGTTGTTGCAGTCTTTTGAGCAGGAAAATATCATAATCAGGTACTTAGGTAACATGATCAGGTACCTTAGGAACATGATCTGGTACTTAAGTAACATGATCTGGTACTTATACAACATCATAGCAAAGGGACTCCAGTTGCAGCAGAATAGCATTTGATACCAAGAACAGTTATAAAGAGCTTGCAAATGCCAGAGGTCGACGGCTGAAGGAGAATTACATCTGCAACACAACGAGAAATTGCAGTGGGACTAGTCATAGGAGGACTGCAACATGGCTACCACTATAACAAGTCTACAATAGGCTTTATAGAAAACTCTATGCACGTACGCTCTTCATTTTACATTTGGCGGTAGAATCAAATTCTGCTGTTCCGTTCGACTGAGGCAGCAAAATCTTAATTTCATTGTATAAGGTGTTTTTGGAGTCCTAGTTCTATAGTTGTCCAGTTTTTTACACTGTAAGTTAAACACACACACACACAGTGCACCTTGTAAGGAATTTTTCCCCATCTGAATGTGTTCAAAGTATCTTCTAATGAAGAATCATTTCCCAATAGTTTTTGCTCTTATCTTATGTTATTCCTATACATGCATTGATGCCATTCATGGATTGCACACTAATGTGAAATTTGTATATTACAATCTTGTGAACCGTAGCAACTGAGGCATGATATTTGTTCATAAACTATTGCTACCCAGTTATCAAAGTACATGTACATATGCAACTATTTATTTCTGTTCATTGCATTTAGTGTGTTTATGTCCAGCCACATGTAAATAATGGAGGGCAGATCGGTTGCAAGGGAGAAGTAAATGAAGTTGCTAGCACATCCAACCCAAAACTGACAGTTGAAGGCTTAAAGTTTAAAGATTGTGTAGCGGTCTCTTTCCATGAAAGATTTCCTCTGACTTGGTGACTTTTCATGATTGTCTTGATTCTAAGTTTGATTTAAAACTGTTGTCGACTGTAAAACTTTATACATAAACAGCCGAAAATGTTCGTGAAAGAACCGTGTTCAAAGGCTTTCACTGAAGACGAGGTGTGTGTTCTACACTGGTGTTGGCATGCTGGGCTGCTAACCCTGAGGTTCTTTTGGAGAATCATCGACCAACTATTTTGAGAGATTTGTGTTACACTAGTGATTTTAACAAGCTCAATTGTAAAAAATGACTGAATCAACTGTAGCCTTTTTGTGAGATGGCAAAAGAGAGGATTGTCACTGTCCTTTGTCTGCTGAAGCTGAGAAAACCAACACTGTATTGCCACAGCTGCCTGTTTGAGTTTGTTCAGTCGCCCACCTGACCAGAGGACTTTATGACTAGTATTTCTGTGTATTCAATTATTTTATAGGTGTACCTCCCCTGGGGACATGCTTGGTGCATATGGATACAATTGTTGTACAATAATGGCTGGCCTAAATTTAGCTACTAAATTCTTCTAATGGTTTTTTTTCAAAGCTTGACCATGGGCAGTGATGGGGAGCTTGGATGCTCAGACACCAGATTCATTAAGGACTATGGTTGCTGTTCCAGAATTCACCTCTTTTTGGTCATATACTTGATCCACTGGTCTTGTAACATCTCTTTTGTCTCTATTCCTTCTGACTTGGTGACTACGATTGCCTGACTAAACTTAGCCAAGTATATGTTGGCACATTTGGGGAGTATTGTAAATATGACTAAATATCACAATATCACATAAATATCTACAAGAATTTGGGATATCAATTATCAAGCAATAGTTTATTGTTTCCAACCAATATATACTTACAAGTTTGTTTTAATCAGAGTTAATCAGGGTTGGTAGTAAAAGGAGGATCCATAGTGCAAATATCCCCCAATATGAAGAGAGACTGAAAATGTGTGGGCTAACTACATTGGTGAGTGAAGGAGCAGAGGAAATCCAATTGAAGCTTGCAAGATTATCACTGGAAAGGATGCAGTACAGCAGGAGAGGTTCTTTGACTTTGCTGTAAACAAAACAACTCTGACAAACAGGAATAAATTATTTAAGAAGATAAAAGGAACAAAAGGGCAAAGTTGGTAGAGTCGTAGACTAAGATATGAGACTTCCTATCTCGCTGTGTATTTTTCTGTGTGGTGGTCAAAGCATAAAATCCACTATACCATTCGCTACAACGCCACGCCAGCAGCGCCACGTAGTGAATGGTAGAGTGGCATCTTAGTGGTATCTTAGCAACGACAATCAACGACAACGACCCCAAATTCCAAGGTAGTTGACGTGAACATTCAGATACACAGCGGAGATAAGAAGTGTCGCATCTTAGTCTACGACTATCTTCGATAAGAGCAGGAACTCTACAGAGCAAGATCTAATGACCTGTGTAATGAGTTGGATGATGATGATGTATCAGTAGACACTATCACAGCTTTTTAGATGTAGTTTTTAACATCACTTTTTTGAACATGCATTGCATTGTTTTTCGTTTTCTCCTTATTAAAAACTGTTTGATGAATGATGATCACTCGTCGGGAGATCATGTTCAACAGTTTTCAATCAGTCGCTTGGCGTCGCTTTTGAGATCACGTAATTAAATGTGGTATCTCAACAAATGTCCTCAGGCACTATGATGCTATGAAGCCTTGTAATTTTCGAATTGTTTACATGATACTATAAAATGGATCTAATTCCCAAAACGAGCTGTTTCCAAATTCCTAGCTATATACTCAATGACTTATGCACGTATGTAATTGAAGTTCTGGAATAACTGAATAATTGAATTGGGAGAAAGCTATCGTGCTTTTAAATACTTGACATGGTGCCTAAAACTTAATGCCTCTTCGACAGAATTGATATGGTTCAAACGCCGTCTGACGCCTAAAACACTGTCCTTAGCCTTGGCCCAGACCGCTCCGTTGAAAGCGGTTGATGTGGTCCGAGACCTTCCAATTCTCGACCTAAGCGGCATTCGCCTTTACAGCTACTCTGACCCTTTGATTGCGAACTCAGATGTAAGACTGGCACCCAAATAATACCTCTGCCTTGCACTCTTACGAGAATGAATTGTATTTTGGTTGTCGAGCTCAGATAAAACGAAACTTGTGCAGGATAAATCATTGATTTCTTTCATGCATTTCTGGGCTTACTTATAGTACTAAGGACTCAAAACGACCCTAACCATAAACGACCCTCACAATGCCTAATCTGGCCCTAACCGACCCTCAAGATGCTTAGCCTGACCTTAATCGACCTTCACGATGCATAATTATAAGAAATTATAGGTTTTTAGAGTGCATTATTATTTAGTTATATTTTGCATGAGTCAGAGTCCTAAGTACTATAAGTAAGCCCATTTCTGATTACTGTTTATTCAATGCAATACTTCATTGCTGTGTTAAAAATTGTGTTAAGATATGTTACACAGTAATCAAATCATTGTTTTAAATACACAATTCTACTAAGTAGGTTTAATGTCTTGTACACAGCATGTCATGTCTCTTTTATGCATGTGTGTTGACTTGTTTGATGGTTAATGAATGTAGAGTAACCCAAATTGGATGTCATCATAACAGTCTGAAAATAAAATTCAGAAAGTCAAGGAAACTGAATTTGATCTTATAATTTTTTAGAGTCTTAGTCTTGTGGATGTATCTCAATTTGTAAAAAAACTGCAAAACTAACATGTGATAACTTATAACATATTTTGCAAAACATGTGAAAACTTGTAGCACAATTTATTAGAGACTGTGCAAAATGTGAAAACTTTATGCAGAACTTTTCAATTTATGACAAGTGACTGAAATATATGTGAAAAATTACATTTCAAGTGAATTTTGTTGTATTGATTGCAGGCGTTTCATAATCAATATTCCTGGTGTTGAGAGTCGAGATATCGTCCGAGTGTTCTTTCAAATCGAGCTAGCACACTGGTTCTACTTAGATTTTTACCTGCCCGAAAATCCTGATTTGCGATCTGTCAGCCTAAAAGACTTTGCTGCTCAAAATATCCTTTGTTCAAACAAAACATTATTTGCAACTGAGAGGCTTTTAAGAAGTGCTATGCATCTGTCATTTTACTACAGTGGTGCACAAATTTCTTTGGTTCAAGGGTCGCTAATCGATTTCTTAAACCCTTCGTTGGCGAAAGAAGTGTGATGACTCAATTAATGTCAGATCAAAGCATACGAAAATTTGTGAGGATGATGTGCACAGTGAAAGTAACGTAAAAGTAAACATAAGAAGTTATGGAGAAATAGAATTCAAAGTACTTCTATATCACTACATAACTGATAGTTTTTTGTGTAATTTCAGGCTTTTAACCCTTTAACAACCAGTGTGTAATAAAGTGTAAGGCATAATCATTAATGCTGGTCGTTAAAGTGTTAAGTTGTTACTGTCTCTGTTGGGCTTTGCAGGCAGCATGACCAGGGCCATTTGTAGGCATTGCAGCATATGTATTTGCATAGGTCCCCAAAAACTGGGCACATTGTATCACGAGTGCAACTTCTCCGATGCACTTCCCTCTGTAGAAGTTGCACCCACGATTAAATATGCCAAGTTTTTGGGCGTCAAAGAGTAGAATGATACAGTTGACGCACTTAACCAATCATTAAATTAATTTAAATAAACTACTTAGTAACTGAGTGTGAAAATATTTTCAGATTGTCATTTGAAGAGATCTTGCAATGATAGGACCCCCATAAAATAATTTTGCAGAGGACCCTGAAAATACTGAATATGGCCCCACACATGATGGACATTGTGAGCCACTGGTTTACTCTGATACATAAAGTGTTCAGTCTGTGTTAAGGAATTTTTATTAGTAACTTTCTCTCAAAATCGGTGATGATTAAGGATGATGAATAATGGATCAATTGCACTGGAGCAAAGGTGTTAGTCTTCTGGGTGAGCTCTCTATATATCTACTGGATATTCATAGAAGTCTAAAACTTGTGAAAACGTTCTTTTGTTTCACCTGGTCCAGTAGCTTGAAATGGGTGAAGCATAAAGCAGAATTTATTCGGATTGGTAGTCGCAGGCACCTGTCTGAGCTGGATATGCAGATATTGGCTGAGACCTATCCTCACATTACTTTTTCATCTGTTGTGCGTGATCTGGGTGTATTGCTTGATCAGGAGCTTAGTCTCTCGCAACATGTAAACCAAGTTACTCGTAACTGCTACTATCAGCTGCCTCAGCTTTGTGCAGTTATTCGCTCTCTTACCTTTGAGGCTTCAGTAGTCCTCATTCATGCCTTTGTAACGAGCAGAATTGATCACTGCATCGTTGTTCTGGCTGGTCTTCCCTGTGCCGTAGGGGTGCGATAGCGTTCTTTGCTCTGCGGCCAGGCTTATTGAACATATACCTAAATTTTCACGGGTTTCAGCTTATATGCGCGATGTCCTTCACTGGCTACCGGTTCAACTGCGCATCACTTTCCACATTGCGACACTAGTTTGGCGGTGTCTCTCTGGTTGTGCGCCATCCTACTTGACTGAACTGTGTCGTCTGGTGTCTGAACTCCTTTTGCGTAGAGCTCTGCGCTCTTCTGCTTAAGGCGAGCTTCTGGTGTCCAGGGCCCGCTTGTCGCTAATGCTGCGTCGAGCTTTCTCAGTGGTTGGTCCATCCACCTGGAATGGGCTCCCGGTTGCCCTCTATCTTCCCCCTTATAATGATCTACCTACCTTTTGTGAGCTGATAAAGTCATTTCTTTCTGGCTGTGGCTGGGATGGGAGCAGCTCAGAGTAGTTTCCCTTGAAGAGGCGCTATATAAATTATCGAAATGAATGAATGAATGAATTTTAACAGTGATAAATATGGCAGAATCTACACAATAGAACCTAAACTGCTTTCTGTGTTTGCACTTTAAATGTGTAAATATTCCTTGGAGGCAAAACATTGAAAAGGCCTGTAATGTGATTGTCGCTTTAACTTATAAATGTAGCAGCATTAACCGTGAGACTGGGAAACTCAATTGGCAACGTTTCTGTTGTTTTGCCTTGACAAATTCTGTCCACTGTTTGTGTTTTGTCCGACTCTTTCGGCACACTGCAACAATTTTGACGCAATATTCGAATCGTGGAAAGAATATAAACAGTCTGTTCCTACATATGGTGCCATCTTGCTTGATCCAACATTACAGTATGTGAGTAACAGTTTAATTCTGTTTTATTATTATAATTTTTATGTGCCAGAACCTTCCTATGACGCTCTTCATTTTATTAAAGTTGCTTGTAGTATGAAGCACTCAGTGTGTTGATCACATTTCAGTTCAGCTTTAGAACATTATTGCATTATGGTGCAGCCTTGTTCTTGTTGGATGTTCTGCAATTGACTCCAGCTAACAATATGATTTTTTTAGTGCCTCCTAGTTCAAGGCTTTTTTGTAAAAGCCAGCTGGGGATTTCCCAAAGGGAAGGTGAACCAGGATGAACGTCCGGTCGACTGTGCCATTCGAGAGGTAAGGGTATTATATACACAGTTTTCAGATCTTCAGGTTTAGCCCCAATGCTTCGAGATGGAGTGACACACAATGAAGCAAGTAATCACATGTTTGCTAAATATCTCTATCAGCTGTAGTCAATTTGAATGGTGCGGTTCTGTCATTTGAAGAATTATACTTCAGATAAATGGCAGACACAGAGTCCAACAGTTAGACAGTGTTTCCATGTGAGTTAGAGTACATAAAAAATTGATACTTTCATGTAACAGATGCATGCAAGGAGTGATTGCTTGAGCAGTCTACCATGACACCATGCATTTGTGCAGTTGAGTCTCTGAAGCTATTGAAAAGACACAATGGAATCTCTTGTTGATCGTAAGAATCTGTTATGCGATTGTGTTTAAATGATTGGTTCATTCTGCTGCTGTGAAAATAGTGGGTTGCTGATGGCATAGGTTCTTGAGGAGACTGGGTTTGACATACGAGATCTCATCGATGAAAACCGATTCCTTGAGAATCGATTTAACGATCAGATCAGCCGCCTGTACATCGTTCTAGGTGTCCCTCAAGACACTCACTTCCAGGCAAAGACACGGCAAGAAATCAAGGTAGCTGACACTGTGTTGTCTAAAATTTATGCATATAGATGTTTTATATATGGAATACAATACAACTAGGCCTTTATAACGCACTTTAACAAGATAAGTCTTGCACGAAAGCAAACCCACGTCTCAAGACACAACTGCAGTTGTACTACAGAGCAATTGTGCGCGAAGGACTTGCTCAAGGTCCCTACACAGTGACGCCTCGGACGAGAGTCGAACCCACTCACTCAGTGCACACTGAGTGTTACGGGCCAACCGCTCTAACCAATCAGCCACCATGCCACATATGCAACAGTGTTGATCCTAACTTTTTATGGTGTCTTTCTTGAAGTCATTTGGATAGCCATAACTGTTGTGCTTTAGCAAGCAGCAATGTGAAAATGAAGGTTTAGAGATTTTATATATCCATACTGGGTCCATTATTTGCAAAAACATACAAGCGTGTTAGTACAAGGACGCTAGAAATTGTTCATTTTAGTTTGCATTGAAGTTTTCTTGAAGCTGATTGCAAGTTTGGAGACCCTGGTTTTCATTTAAAACATTCACTTTTAAATCTTGCATTGGTCTGCATCGGCATCTGCTTGCATCTTTCTACCACTGCTATTTGAACTACATTGCTTAATTATGTTCAGAATATGCTGTCAAAGTTATCATGTTACACTTCTTGAAATCTTTCATATGGTTGTTTATGCAGGGGTTTCTTTGGGGTGCTGCATAAATGAAAGAATAAATGCACATGTCTATGTGTACGTATACTTGAATTCAATCAGGTATAATCCTTCATTGGATTTTCTTGGTTGTGTCTTGTATTAATCAAACGATTCTTTTACGTTAGAACAACATTTCTTATGGATGTATCTATACGATGTGTATTACAAAGGCATGATTGTCATGTGTCAAATCATTCACCTGACGATTTGTTTCAGGACTTCAACTGGTTTCGAGTCGACTATTTGCCAGTCCACAAGAAGGATAACATCTGTAAGCAGCATTATGGCCTAGGTCCAAATGCCTTCTTCATGGTTATACCATTTATCAAGTAAGTGACTGCAATCTCATAAGCAATCTGTTAATGGGCACAAGTTCGGGTGATTTTATTTTTCTTAGCATCAGCATATTAGGATCGGTGACCGGTCTACCAAAGGTTGACATCTGACTGTCCGATCTGAATAGCCAGTTTGCATGTTTTTGTAACGGCTTTTGAAAGAGGCATTAGTGAAACAGAAATTATGCACTAATTTGAATCCTTATGGATACTCCTGTCTCAAGTTGAAAGTCAAGCGTGCTGATCTTTTTAGTGTCACCCAAACCCGTTGAAAATTATAAATCCTCGAAATTCTGACATTAATACCACTCTACACACACAGCATATTTCATATAGCATAGTAGTAAATCTACCAACAATGAAAAAAATGCCAAATGCTTACAACACAACATTTCAACTCTCACCTAACATGTAAATGAGAATTTACTACTGGATTATTCGTATCTGTTTCCAAGGGAACTTAAGGCATTCATAAGTCATGCGCTTGCCAAACAACTGGCTCTTCCAAGTTTGGGAAAGGGGGGACAACAGCAGCGGTTTGGTCCACAGACACCTGCATCAAAGACTCAGGTGGAGACAAAGCCTCTGAGTGAAAAGAAGCGCCAGAAACAGCAGCAACAGTTTACGCAGCAGATGAACCAGCAGCTCCAGGACTTTGTCTTCCACCAAGAGACGCCGTCACAGTTTCCATTTGGTGGCAGTCAGGCGGCAAAGTCCATTTCACCACGACAGGCCAAGTGGTTCAATCAGACGAACAAACCAGGATCACCTGTTAAGAAATCTGCAACTAAGCAACTTCAGATTCTAGTAAGGAAATTCTTCTGTTCTGGTAGATGAGCTGTAAAAGTAACAAATGCAAAGGTGCTTTGATGTGCTTGTAAGTGTCCCTGTATTGTTACCAATTTATGTGTCTAAGCAGAACATTGAATTGATGGTTATTATAGGTAGGTTAGTGATAGCTATCAGGAATGACGTATTGGCAGTATCCTGTTTTAAGCCTGGTATGAGAGAGCAGATAGTCAGTCCTCTACTCTGCTGCCCGAGCTTCCAATCAACTTTGTATGAAAGCAAAAAAATTTGTGATGAAATTAACTAGAAGGCTTTTGTAGAACTGCTGGCATTTTCAGTTTCACCTGCAAAACCTTTCCCACCATGTTTGTCTGTCCAGCACACTAGCCACTTGATTGTATGTAGACGAGTACTTAAAGAATTAATGGGAGTCAGGTTGTTGAGATGTTTGTTTATTCAATTGTTATGACTCTTTGGAGATTGTTATGGAAACAATTTCTATCTAATTTGTTATACAGCTTTACTGAAATGTTTTCTAATAGCATGAATTGTATTTTAAATGGAATAACTGTACTTCTAGAAGAGAGATGGCACCTTGACTCAACGGGCTACAGGAGAAATTCCCATACAAGGTGATTTTATAGTTAAAAACTTGACCTTTTTTATTCTATTTTTACTTGGTTCATTTAGTTCATTTAAGCAATTGAATTGCTTTGAGACTGCATTGTAAGATACATTAAGGCGCTTGTTATTGCTCCTCTATAAAACAAAAATATTTTTTATGAAACCTAGAGTTGTTACTAATTGTGTAAAACATAATGCTATCAGTTATATTCACATTGTTACCAGTCCTAAATTAAGTTACTGGGTTTATGAATCACAGCAGATAAATATATATAAAATGCATAAACTGTACACCACGTGTATATTTTGCTGCTTTCGTTAGTTGCCAATTACTTCCAAGTGTCTAGCTGAACATTACCCACTGCAGCAAGAGCCATTATATAACTTTCAGCAAAGGTCACACAACTTCACCCTCTCCGATAAAGGCTCAATGAACTTTATCCCACAAATGTCGTATAGAAGCACATACTAAGAAACGAAACCATAATCAGCCATACTGTGAACTGTTATTGTTCAACAACAGCATTGTGCCTGTTGTATCATTCATAAAAATAAATGAGTGTATTTACATGCATTACATATTTGGTGGCATTCTTTACAATCAGGGCCATTATCTGAGAACCAAAGTGAAGACGTTGATCTGTTTGACTTCTCTTGCCACCTCTGGACCAACTTCAGACTGGACATTGAGCAAGTTCTAGAGGCAATGCTTCAGCCAAAGTCTAACTGACTATTGTTGTGTTTTTGCTGAACTTAGTTTGGGAGGAATGCCCGATCGATCTCAGTGACGTCTAGTCTGAGAAATAAGGAATTCCATGGCTAAAACAAACCCAGTCCCTACCCTAACGCACTTGATAAGGGTCCGGGAAAGATTAGCGGTGTTGGAAGTCGAATCACCGAAAAAAGCGTCACGTGACAATCTCGAATTGCTTAGAAAAGAATTGGCAGCCATTGGCGCGGGATGGTTTTGAACCCCAGCTCTACTCATTTTGTTGGAGATTCACGTTTTGTTTATTAAATATAATTTTTAAGTTTAAGAGCATCATTATGGTGCCTTTCAATTCTCCACTGGTCACTTAACCTAAAGTTAACTGAGATCAGTTTTTTTAAGGGCCATTCACCAATTGGATGTCTGCAATTAAAGACTTGGTGAACACAATAAGGTGTACATCCGAATGACTGCCACTTAGTCAGAACCCATTCACTGTGAATACTAGCTCGCTTCTTTTTTACATTATGCACGTCATTTACTAATTAGGTGATCTATGACATGATTGGGAGTTGCTAAGTGATCAAATGAGTTTATTTACTGGTATATTGTTATTGTTCAAATGACTTTGGCTGAAAACCGACTAATAAAGCAGTTCTTTCGAGAAGAAACGTGACGAAGGTGATCTGGCATAGGAAATTAGCCCTATAAATTGCAGCCAACATGAATAATGCTTAAATAAGTTTTACTTGATTGGAGTATAAATGGTTTATGCCAGTTCTTCATGAAAGATCTCTATTCTTAGAAGTGCTCAATTGACGTGGGTTTTTTTTGCATCATGCCCTTTGCATACTTGGCACAGTCTGAAGTTGGCTAGATGCATAAAGCTAATTTGTCTCAATTTTTGGTTAAGAGTTTTGATAAGGGGAGTATAATGATATACATCTGCCGCTTGTTCAGTTTATGAACTCTCGTTTGCAGAACATTGATTGATGTGTGACAAGATATCTTCTTCACAATGGATGAATTTTCTAAAAGCATTGCACTCTTTGTCTTTGCTATGATAACATGATTTTTATTCTGGCCATGATTTCTGATTCCTGAACAGTCACTTGGTACACCGATTAAATTTTTCAATGGCCACTGGACTACTGTCAGACGTTGATTGTCTGAATAAACCACATGGTCACAGTGGTCTGTCTGTCTGAGGATACTTTTATGAACTCATATGACCCCCTCTGTTTTTCAGATTTGGACAGAAAAAACAAGGCCCCTGTGCCTATTGATTGTTGCCCCCCTTCCCAGTGGATAGTGACTTGATAATTATTCTGCAATAAATATTATGGTAGGCCTAATGGAGAGTGATCCGGCAAACTCCGCCACATTTCGCACTCTGATAGTGCCAGTCCCAGAATACAGGAGATGGGCGACGCTAATTGTCTTTGTTATCACACATGTAGTGTCGTTAAACTGCAACTATTAGGTCTATAGCTTGTGTTGGTGAAATTTTCACTCGGAATAAAACTTCACTGGTGGACCAGAACTTCGACCATTCACAATTTTGAACGCATTAGCTTCAAAACACAAGTCTTGTAAACTCTTGGCCTAACATTAATTTTACCGTATTGGCTACTTATTTTTGGTAAGCATCATATTTCACAGCTACGGCTGCCGCTAACGAGTAATTATGGAGTGGAGTACCCGGTCGAGTAGCTTAGCGAGTACACGGGTTACCTCTGGTACTCGTTGATAGTCTACAGGAAATGCTTAATACAAGCTGGATGGTTTCTGCCAAAGATTTTAACAAATCTTTGGCTTCTGCTAAAGACTATATAGACCTAAGAATGATGTAGACGACAGCATAGGTTCTAACTAAAGTTCTGGCGCACCAATGAAGTTAAATCTCCTATGTAACAACTAACAAGCTACTGAACAGTCAAAGAAGCAGAACATTTTTAGTCTTCTGTTACACAATAAAAGAAAATATAGCAAAAATTGCAACTTTGCTACCAGAGGTTGACGCATGCGGGTACTCGAGTAAAAAAAATTATCTGAGTAATTTTTGGAATCGGGTACTCGCGAGTACCCGGGTACCCGCGCAGCCCTATTCACAGCTTAATTTTGTTAAACTGCTATGTTAAGGAAACTGTGGACTCGTTTGCAAACAGTAAACATAATTCGGAGGTAAAAATTTCTACAGCACGTAAACAAGACAATCAAGCCATCTGGCGTACAGGACGTAAAACGATTTACTCCGCTCGATTCCCTTTTGCAGCACCAAACTGATTGTGAGGCACTTTAGAACAGCATATGCCTACATGTTTAGAACCCTATTTAAGGTGGTCCGAAATTTTTCAGTGTATCCAAACCAATCTGCAAATTAACAACGCATATGCAAGCGAGTAAATTGTATCTATTACCGGACTTTGGGGCCGTTCACATATTATATAACGCTCAAGGGGTAGGTGGGTGGGTCCCGGTTTTGTTAGCGTTATATTGTGTAGGGTGGGTGGTAGGTTGAAGGTTTTGTTATATAACAAACTTTTTTTCAGCTTATGCTATTTTGCCTGTTTACCTACCAATTGGAAATTCCATATACCATGACCTTCATTGTTTAATCGAAGTTCACAATACGTTGTGAACCAAAGCTATCACCATTAGCTGCCACCTGGTGAATTGATTTGACGTTCTTACTTATTATTTTATAAATCCACTTTTAACAATTTGCTGTTTACAATTTTAACAATTTCATGTGCATAGCTCTGAACGCTCTAAAATTCAATTCTGTGTGCTATGTTTTGATTCTGGCTTAAATTTAAATTAATTCACTTGAAATAATTATTTTGGTAGGTATTATCATGATATTTGATTACATTTTCCATGGTATGTGTAAATAGTTTGTTTGTTTGAATACCCAATTGCAGTTGTAGTACGCACTCTGTATACATCATAAGCTATTAAATAGGTAGAGTTGTACCGCGAACCTACCGATAAATACCTGATAGTGCAATATTAAACCAATCCATTCTATGTGTACTGTAATGCTCATTACAACTAAAATGGTGTTTTAAATAGTATGTACGTCACTACCATGTATTATCATGCTGTATTAAAGCAGGTTTACAAGTAGATACATGGATAATCGTCGACTACCCAATTAGTTACCGTAATTAATGCAAGTGAATTTAGTGCCATTAAAAGTCCGATTATTAAGAAGTAGAGGAGCTCCATACATCCGGTCTAATTATCATTGGCACGAGAGAGTACACAATTTTAAGGTTTTGTTACATAGCTAATTGGGCATATGATGATTTTTACTGCAGTTCTTGAATTGTATAAAGGCAATTATCAGTTGAATCACTACTATTAAAGTACTAACTAACATCGTATTGTTATAAAGGTGTCAAATTGTGCAATACAATTATGTCGATTGTATGTCTTTTAATATGCTTATAGGCTGGGGTGGGGTATGGGTGTGGGTAGCATATCTGTTATATAATATAGGGGTGGGGGTCCCAGCTGCTGTTATATAGCGTTTTTAGGAGTAGTGGGTGGGTCAAAAATTGGGATTTTATGCGTTATATAATATGGGAACGACCCCTTTGAGCACAACACGTGGCTAATTAAGTGCGTACCAAAGCAGATGCTCAACACTGCAACGCCTTGCTGCAAATTCATTAAGATTCCGAAAGACCAATGAGCTTGTCCAAGGTCACGTACGTCCTCGTAGGCTGCGAACCCGGCCACGATATCTATAATTACATGAACTAAGTCGACAAGACTATAGTGGCTCCATACGTCTATGCTCATATCACGTGTTCCAAACTCTGATCTTATATATGGGCCCTATCTATGGTTCCAAAAGAGTCGAGAAGACTACACCGCGTCCACAAAATTTAATTAGCATTTCAAATTTTCAAACACGTTTGATTATAGTGAAGTATTAGTGACTGGATGAGACTAGCTAGGCTTAACCTTTCAATGACGCCGACCACCCGCTATACAATCCTCTCATGAAGAGGATACGTTATCGCGTCCTGTTCCCGTTCACAACAGCAGGACGGTTTGTTTATTTTTGTTATAAACCGGCGTTGCTCGAATCGCAGCTCAGTTCAAGGTCACATTGAAATACAATCGCATTCCACACGTCGATCCAGGTTCTGAAGTTTGGGCGAATAGATCTGACCAAAATTCCGCTCATCCAAATGTCATTCTGACAAGTTTTTAATGTGGTTTTCGCACCTTAAAGGGGCCACCTCATAAATGCACCAATGCGGATTTGCCCAAGGACCTATTATACACAGAACTGGAAAGCCCCCATGTAAAGTTGTGTATCGGTGTCACTAGCTTTGGGGCGATAATCGGGAGAAAGAATTTTTTACATCCGTTTGACATAACAATCTCATTTATTATCTTTTAGTTATTATAGTAAATTAATAGATAACTATGTCGGCGAAATGAAAAAGCCATTGGAGATTTAAAACATATTTTCAAATAGAAGCAAAATTGTTTCAGATTAAAACGGGTAAACGAATACTTGATGAGTAGCCATTCCTCAAATGTAGATTCCTTTGCATTTGCCTAATAATTTGATTGATATAAACCTAAAATCACTAGAAAGTATTTTGACTAAGCAGTTTCTGAATTTTATCATGGACAACATAAGCTCTAGACAAGTATACAAAGGACCTACATAATTATATATATAGGCCCATATATATATTTACATGAACGCTGGTTTGCTGCTGTCTGTTGAAAACCTTATTGTCGTCCAGAAAAGCTTGAATATTGTAGCTCTATAAAATTAGGGGAAATTAATAAGATTAGTAATTTGCTAAGCGGTTAGAATCGGCTAAATGTTCTGTCCGAGACTGGCCCATCTTAAGTGAGGGTCGATAAAATCTGTAGTAGAGCAATTTGAGATTTTAAAGCATTAACCGAGTAACTATAATTCTTCATGCTCGTCTTTATTATTCTGTTAAAAGCAGATTCTGGCGCTGTAGAAGCTATTGACAATAGCCTCCAGCCCTAAAGCTGCGCTTTGTGCTGCTGTAAGATAAAATTAAGTTGAGTTCACAGTTGACTTGAAACCATCAAAAGCAACAAATGTTCCAAGCTGATTAACAAAGGAATTTTACTCTACGATTGGCCGCTACAGTAATATCTACCCTTGAAGCTTAATTCACGTCATAAATAATTATTATGAAATGAGAAATGCCAAAGCATCGTCGCTGAACTTATTACACTTCCCATACTCATTAATTTACATCATAGGCCTATTTATAGTTTATTTACACGCCCGTTTCACTATATATGTAGCCTAGGTGGCCTAACGCATTAATGTACAGGCAAAGCAGCTATGCGTTTAGAATCAGCAAAAAGTTATCTTCAAGATTGGTCGTCTTAATTGAGGATCGACAACATCGAGCTTAACACATCGCGTACTCGGTGACCCTATGTCAGCCATGTAGTGTCGGTCTATGTATGTTTTCATAAGCTTGTTGAGCACCAAAACCAAACAGTTCATGTTACAATTTGTTATAGCTGCATTTTCGGCTTGCAATAAATGAAACCGTCGCGGCAAGCTGTTAAGTAACGCGATCATCAGCAGCCAGACATTAGATTGGTCTTCTATTTCCAAGTAGGCTATGTGTGAAAATTTAGCGTCACCAAGCTATCGACTAGGTACGGAATTAACGATTAGGGGCTCTACCGCTGTGGCTTCTTACTTTTAATACTTTAAACAGCTTTAAGTTATAATAGGTATTTGCTTATAAATCATAATAAAGGTCTTCGTGATGCCATTAAATGGCTTTTCTTTAGAGAACTTTAAGTTCATCTCAATTTTTCAGCTAATATTTCTAACATTCTAGAGCAGAAATATTAAATCTGCCTAAATCTAGATAAGAGCCATTAGCATGTCAATTTCTAGAATAATTTTTTAGTATTGCATAAATGCAAAGAAATATTTTATATAGGAGTAGGTCCTATGTATGGGACTATGTGCATCTAAATCGTCAGTTAGTCAGACTAGTAACTTTAAGTCTTTCACGGCGGTAGGCTATACTGTGTCAGGATCTACTGAACTTCCAATAGAATTGCAACTAAAAACCTATCCGTTAGCTTCGAAATGTCGGGTTAGTAGTCATAAATTAGAAGGGAGGTAATAAAGACTTCGGATCGACTCAGCAAAAGCCTGCAGATCTAGGCCAGTGCCATTCTCAAAACTGTTCCGGTCTCAACCTGACAACACCAGTTGAGTCTAAGATAAGAGATCTGGCAAAATATCTGATGGTATACATGCTTGGTGACACGATAGGGCCAAATCGGAATAAGTGAGGTGTGTTTATACGTGCCAACGGTGAATTGCAAACTGAATGTTTCAATTCACGCGTAAATGGCATTTCTTGGTGACAGAATGTCATCTCAGCAAACCAAAATGCATGTAGAAATCATGACTCATGAAGGTAATTATGACTTGAAAACATAGGAACTAAGTTTTGACGCAAAAAATAACAGAAAATGAGATAAACCATTGATTTAAGAAGGGAACGACATTATTAAGACACAATAACTATAAAACTAGAATGTTCCAGAATGAGGATGACATGTGATCATTGAAGCACGATTAAGTCAGTGTTCGTACGTCACCCAAGCGTTATTTACGACGTGGAGCCGGTGGATTGCTAGCGGGATTTCGAGGCTACTTGCAGTACATGGAGAAGCGGTAGTTGTCGAAGGCTTTGTCCATGCTCAGAGAGTAGTTCTTATATTCGTTAAGCGTGAAGCTGCTGATGAGGTCACGCTTCGACGGCGGAATCAGATGTTCGGGCAGTTCGCTGGGCAGGTCGTGTCCCGACCGTTTGATGTGCATCAGGTGAAGGGCAAGGCTGAACTCGTCGAGGTCAAGCATTCCGTCCTGGTCGATGTCCGACATCTTCCAGATCTTGGCCAATATGACGCTCGGCAGCTTCGACTTCATGAATTCGCTCCTGGCCGCTGCCCCAGTCAGCTTTCCGTTGTTTGGGGTCAGGGACCGGAAGATCTCTTCGTACTTCTCCTTATCGCGATCGACAATCCAGACCTGCTCGCCGCGTCCTTCGTCGATGCCCTCACCCATGCCGAGGCCGAACGGACTCTCGATGAATCCGTTGAAGGCGCCTCCCTTGACGACGGGAACCTCGCGACAGACGTCCTCGTCTCTGGGCATCAGCTGCATCAGCTGAGCTACATCCTCGGCCAGCATCTGGTCGACGGTTTCGAGCAGCTTTGGTTTGATGGAGTGGAACGTGGCGAAATCGTGATGCTTGAGCTGTTCCTGCATTCGACGCAGGTTCGGGAAGTCGCCTGGAGAGATCTGGTGCTCGTTCTGGATCTGGGCGAAGATGTCGCCGAGGTTCTTGATTAGCTGACGCTTCCGGTCCTTCTTGCCGAAGATGGCCGGCATCTCTTGCTTCAGGCTGCTGATGATGTAGGAATGCACCTGCGCAGTCATGCAAGAAACATACGGTAGAATCAATCAAGGAAAAGCTTAGTCAATGGTGTATACAGCGGGGTTGGTGCTCTACACGAGGTTATAATTCATGCGACGCTACCAAGCGCAGAGAAGTTAGCAGCGCCCATGTAAGATCCCAAAACCATCTCGACCATACAGTGGGACAGAATCTATAGCTGGTCAGAGTCTAAAGGGGCATTTTCCCTTTCATTGATGTGGTCACTGTTTGACACCAGTGAGGGAAATTCGCACAGTTGGCTTCATACGGGCATCTTTTACCGAGCCTGTCCTACCCAACTTAAGCCTACCGCCAACATCCAATTTCTTACCCCTCGTTTATTGAAACACAAGTTGACATACCGCTACAGGCAACATAAGGAAAGACATTCCATTTAAATAAAAGTTTAGAGATATATAAATATGTAAAATAAGATGTTACTTTTCACCCATATGCCCCTACACATCGAATCCACACGCAGGGGGGCAATAGGCATATGATGAAATACGTGTACTGTATTCTGAACTACCTACCTCCCATATTTTACCTACCACACGCTACTTTGCCCACCCATCTTACCTCAATTCACGCCACTCTCTCACATTAACATGCCCTATTGCAGGGTTTGAATTGTAACATTTGAACTGGAGAGTGGTTGAAAAATTCTTACTTGAAGGGGCCTGCGGATGTCCGGTCCAGATGTGACATTGATCAAGTATCAAATAAGTAGGCCCTAAGTAGTGGCCAGAAAGATTATGAGACCCAACACGTGTTGAAAATATTAGGATTCATCCGAAAAGGAAGATAATTGAATCACTTAAACTGTGACGGGGTCAATAGAGCCTCAAGATAATTTTTTGGCAATTAACTGAAGGGCTTGAAATTTTAATTGGAGCTGAACCGTCCCATCTCCAACCCTGACATTTGCCTGTGTTTAGTCTTGACCTGTTTCTGTATTAAATGACTACAGGTTTTGTATCAGTGGGATGCAACAAGCATCTGTTGTTTTGAAGGAAGTCCACCTGCCTACGGTTGATCAAACTGAATAATTATCCAAAGCAGATTCTTCTAAAAAAAAATAAGCCAACGTTCGCGAAGCCGTCAGTCAACGCAGAGATAAACTGCCACAAGGTTGACAATGAGATAAAGTCAATCAAGATACTCTTTCTTAGGCAGCATGTGACCCTTGCCCTGACCGACCCGATCCATTTGTTCACTAGCAACAACGAAACAGCTCCTCATTGACAGATTAATTTTCTGGTTAACGAATTCATTCACTGACGCCCCAAGCCATGCGTTTCAAGATAATTAGTCTTGTTATCTGGAAAGACCACCTTATTTATGCGACAATGATGGATCCACACTTGCCAAGTCTCGAAAGATATGAGGTCTGTAATGGGGCACAGAGAGAATTAGAAGTATTTAATTTTTTAAAGATGCAACGTTTACTAAGGTGCAGTGTGTCTACGTGAGGGTTGGTGTTGATTTCCTCGTCTTATCCCGAGATTAGCATTCCTATCAATTAAAGCCACAGTATCTGCTTTTAACAGACACTTGCATAAGAGCCCAGGTGTAACAGGCATCAGAACTGTACTGAGATCACAGGTGGAACAGGCATCAGAACTGTACTGAGATCAGTTATACATGTAGCTCATCGTCGCTATACATGTAGTAACGATTAATCTCTTAATGAGGCACTACAGTATATGCACAAAACTGGTGCGATTTAGAAGCAGAATGGTGCACTGGTTGAAGAAAGGAATGCAGATGCAGTTTCCAATTGAACTAACGTGGGAAAATGAAAAAGAAAATGCTTATTTGATTTGTTTCCTCGCCAAAAATTCAAAGCAACTCGTGATCCAGGCTCCTTGGGAAACGCACTCAAACCAAGCCCAACGAGATCATCTTGGTTCCCGAGTTGATAAAAAAGGACCGTATGTATAAAAAGTTACTCCTTTCAGTAATTAGTTCCGGTTCATCTAAGGTTTTTCACTTGAATATAGCATCGCACGTTGCCGCGTAAGTTGAGAAGCAACTTTGAATTAGGTTTTCAATTGTTCCATCCATATATTAACTTCAATATTTAAATCTGTCTAGATGTAGCCTAGTAGGCCTATATATGAGCGCACGAGCCGCAAGGCCATAGCTCGAGCTTTTGGTTAGTGAATTCAGTCACCGACACCCCAAGCCATGGATTTCAAAAATAAATTAGTCTTGTTATCTTAAAGGCCACCTACGGCTTTTATACTTGATCACGATGCTAGTCGTTGATTTTATAACACTTTTCCCTGGTCTTATCTAGGCAGTGTTTAAAGAAAAAATATTATAAATATGCGCCATCTCTGAAGATAGTTAAATCGCAACTCCGATTACAGCGCTATACAAATTGTCTTCGTCTTACATTACAGTTGCTCATTTAAGACATATAATCAGAAGCGGCGATCCCGGGAGAGGATCGAGGTTCCCCAAATTTTTCATAGAGAGGGAACACGTCATACGTTTGTTCCCCACATTTCTTACCGATCTCATTGGGTGTCCTCCCTCCATCTGTCAAATGAGATCGCCGCTTCTGTACATAATAGATCAAGGTATAGCATATGTGGGTACTGCACAAACTGTTAAGGTAAGGGGTCGTCCAGAAAGGACGTTAGCAACTAGAAGGAAAGGGTAGGTGGAAAAGCGGACAAATGCGGACAGCGGAGGGGACATGAGCTGTACGATCGTCCACTTGTGACCATGCTAAATTATCGCCAAAATAATTATCGCCAAAATAATTATCGCCAAAATCATGTCGTTGTGGCAGTTACGTCCTGAACTTAGTTGGATGCTTTAAATCTGCGTTGATTGAATTTTTTATTTTCCATAACTTTTATTCAATCTTATTCTTTGTCAATGAATGCATACTAATAGCGATGCAGTAAAATAATAGCAATATACATATCGTAGAAGGAAAGTTATCGGTGACTTATCAGCAGTTGCAATGGTAGCTGCTACGTGCGTGATGCGGACGTCCGCAAAGGGGGTAGGGGTCAGTGGAATGCGGACATATACGAACAAAGGGAGGGCTAAAAATAGTTTTTTTCGGACGTTCTCTGTGGACGACCCCAAGGTGCAGATAAGGAGGCGAGTGATACATGATCCCCAATTTATTAATCCAGTATTTTATATGTGTGTGTGTTGGTGTGTGTGTGTGCGTGTGTGTGCGTGTGTGTAGACATGTGTATGTTTGTGTGTAGACGCGTGTGTGTGTGTCTGTATGTGTGTGTGCGTGCGTATGTGTGTAAACATGCGTGTGTGCGCAAGCCTGAGTAGGCCTACACGATTTGTTGGGCTACTGAGCACAGACAGACAACCGGTGGACACGCTTTCCTGCGAATACGCTGACCGCAAATTCTTGAGATTGCAATGAGGAGGGGGGAGTGGGGACTCTGTGGGCAGTTCCTTTAAGTAAAATAGGTGGCGCCAGTATGCACATAGTCTGACATAGGTCTAAAAAAAATTTTTTATATTGGCTATGCGTTGCTTGATTATGTTGTTTCGATTGATGGCTGGCGTAAAAATTAAAATTTAAATCTTATATGGTTACATACATAACTGTGAACACTAGAACTAAAGAGAGCAGAGGGCAACCTAGGCTATGTCTCATTTTTTACGACCAATCACAGCGGACTTTCCAATTACCGCTGCGCGTACAAGAAAATTATAAATATTGCATGCAGATTCAAACCCTCAAATCTAATAGGTTGCCGTCTTCTCTTCCTTTGAATTTTGGCAGGCAGCAATACGTATGCGTTTTATAGTCTGGCTAACTTTTAGATCACTTTCACGTGAAGAAACATAGGCCTACAAAGCACACAATTTTACCACGGATAGCTTACCCACATTTGATACTGGCGCCATCTATAGCAGCCCTGGTTTTAGAGTTCCCATTGCAGAGTCAACGGTGAAAGGTCCGAGATCTAAATAAACGTCTGTATACAGTCGTTGAATCCTCATTAATTTTTGACTCTCGTGCATAATAGCTTCACTCGGTTCAAGTGAGTCATCAATTCTAAGTTCGTATTTGGTACACGACTCGCGTTTGTTTCCATTTGGGACACACTTGTACAGAGACAAATGGAGGTAGACATACACAGACGCAGACAGACACAGACAGAGACAGTCAGATGCAATGAGAGGAAGACATAAAAGACACAGATAATTCTTTCAGTAATACAGACATATATAAGCACAGATACAAACTGATAAAGCGAGACAGACAGACATATAGAGAGTAAATACCAGATGGATGTAGAAACACAGACAGACAAATTGGGTGGAGCAGAATGATATATTATTATATACGATATAAATAATATATATTAATTTCATTGCGCGATATCGTATCTCGTATCGTGAGGAATTGCATTGGCCAGACGTTGTTTCACTGTACTGACAAATCGTTACATTCGTCGCATGCATCAGCCTATGAAACATGTTGTCCGTCTGTCAGTACTTTCGTTTGTTTGCGTGTCTTTCTCTAGGATACTATTAATCAAACCGTCTGTATGGGTCGTATGTCTTGTTCTAGCTCAATTTAAACCATCAAATTTTCAAGTCTGATGGATTATGTATACAACATTTTTCTCACACAAGTGTTTTTTTTTCATAATTCACCATCTTAAGCGGGGCGGACACCACCGATCAACATATGTATGTTGATCGGTGGTGTCCGATATATGTTCTCACACAAGATGCTTTTTCTGGATCTTGCACAAAACCAGACAAGGAGTGTCTAACCCACGAAGTATAATCCAAAGAATGCTAATTGATGACGTATTATGAGTGAATCCCATCTACAACTAAGCTATGTAAAATAATCTTGACTTCGTTTCGTTTGGCGTTGGTCCCTTTTTCAGCTTAAGCGATTTTAAATGTTTACGTAACCTGTTTATATTATACCGTAACACCCTGTGAAAAGCCATCGCAAGGACGCATCAGAGCACAAAGGGAATCCAATATCACCCATATATATCCCACATCTCTCCATCTTCCCAACTATACGGCTGTGACTCTACATCTGCAACAGCATAATCAGGGACAGAAGAGGAGTGCCATAAAACTGATCGCACTGTTCGACGTTTCTCACCCGTCGAATTTCACACGCATGACAATTCAGAAAGAAGAAGACGTCAGTCATGAGAATAAAAAAAATTAAGTTGGCTGGCAGGATTTCTATTTCCTTATAATGAAACCTGTTTCTTCTTATTGACCGTTGGTCCCTGGTCACATCATGCTTTACCAATGCAATTAAATAATAATGTGGTATAATAGCGTCAGCGGTAATACACCAACGATCACCATATGGTATAATAGGCCTATTATAATCAACCTATAGGCTACTACATACATGATCCTAATTAAGCACTTGCCCTGTTAATTATGGATGAGCCTGATCCTAGGAAGTAGTACTGTATCCTATCAACAGGAATTCGCTTAACTTAGTTTTATAAGTGCAGTGTCTGTCTTTTGAAATGTGTAAGTACATGTAATGAGCTCGAGAACCGTGGTCCGATTGCTGTTAGGCAACTGCAACGGCAGGTATTGGGAGCAAAGAGGGATTGCATAGGCATAACTGTTTCAGTAGCGTGTATTGAGCGCAGAGCTATGGTTAGCAGTGTGAAATAGTTCATTGTCACTTGGCCTGTCACTGGCTTATCTAAATAAATTATTTGTTGGTAAGGCTGAACTAATTTTATCATATTTTCACACTTCTATGCATGATTCAAACAGAACTATGCGCAGTATTATAAAACAGATATGGTTAAATGCAGTGGCGTAGCGAGGCAAAGCGCCGCCTGGGGCGAAGGTACAAAATGCCGCCTTTACCTATTTTTCCATCACTTCGTTCTTGTATATATAGACCTACCCCGATATATGCATAGGGCGATAGGCATAGGGCGCCTGTTTTGAGTGCTTTCATTAAGCTCTTATATACATTATGATTATTCTATTCAGTATTCAAATAATCGTAGGGCCTACAGTTAGTAACAGCATCAGCATGCACTTTCAAAATTAAAGCTGTATGCCCTTTGACTAATTACAATGCATTATCATTAGATATAAAGATATGAAAATACAATAAGATTGTATTAATTAAGAAATTAACCAGTTATAAAACAAACAACTAAAGCAAGCCTCACAATAAAGTTACTAAACGTCTTGCAGGCTAGATCGAAAATTATAAAAATTAAATTAAAATAAAACAACACAAATCATACGGCATATGAATTCTTTCTCTATACGTATTGAAAAGAAAGTCCTTGGCCTAAGCAATAATTTAATCATATTGAGACCATAGTAAGTGTGGTACTTTAAATAGATTTGTAGCTGATAACTTTGTCTAATTGGAGCGCTCATGAGTAGTTACCTTGGAGCGCTCATGAGTAGTTACCTTGAAGCGCTCATGAGTAGTTACCTTGAAGGGGCGCTATATAAATTTTCGTAATGAATGAATGAATGAACTTATCATATGGATTACGGATACGGTCTCATACTTTCATTATACCTGTAAACTGTCGCAATTTAAAAATTTACTTTTCTTGCTTTCCTTGCAGCAAAATGACTAATAACCTTGTCATAGTTAATTGTGCTTGTCAAAGAGCGTTCAACTGAAAGATTTGCTAAATTGGAATGTAGTGATTCTCTAATTGTGGGTCTTAAGTAGGTTTTAATTAGTTTATTTTAATTAGTTTTAGTTTTGAAAATCCAAATTCTGTTTAGGCAATAACTCCAACTTCTATTTAAGTTAGATTTCGATTGTGAATCCAACTTTGCATTAATTTTTTCATCACACAAAGTAGGCAAAAACGTCTTTCATTGCTCAAATTTCAGTTTCAAACTTTATTTGCATCAATACATTTATGCATTTTGCAAGTTTTTTCATAAATCAGATTTATATTTGAGCAGAGATTGTCCTTAATTAATTCAACTTTTTACTTAGGAAAGAATGATTTTTCATCAATCTAAGAATTTGCGCATTATTATAATTGCAAAATTTATTTAATTTTATAGGTGCGAAAGTCATGGGAAGATAGACAGAGGCGGCATTGCCATTTTGCAGCGTGTCTATTGACTCTACATGTAGGTGCCATTCGATGGTCCTTCTGTATATCGTATATGTTAGTTTTAAGTCGAGAAATAGCAAAAATGCTTTAGGTTTAGACAAGAGCAGCAAGAATCTGAAAGAGTGCAAGTTACAAAAAAATAATTTTTTATTTTTTTTTCCAGAAAATGCCGCCCCTAGGACAAGTGCCGCCTGGAGCGGTTCGTCCCCCTCGCCCCCTCGCTACGCCACTGGTTAAATGGCTAAATTTGGTAGCAATAACTGATAAATGCGTTGTCGGCTAGGGCTCCACCACATACCCAACTGCATGGGGACCTTACCACGCTCCCTCAGACCCCCTAATTGTGGCAGACTTTGTTTCAATCAATAATCAAATCCGTTAAAATATGCAGAGAACGTCAACACTGTTCTAAGGGCATATAACTTAATATTAGATTACACAAATAAGCATAAAGCTTCAGCAACCGAAAAAATTATTGATTTTTCAGTGTCTGAATTTCATGCTTGTAAAAATGATCTCATCTGTAGAAAAATGGATATATGCAATTTTTACCGAACTTTGCCATGTAGAGACGTTCTGTAAAAATAACATTAATAAGATTCAACTCAATTTATTCAACTCCTGCTGTCTCTTTCTGTATTATAAATGCATATAAATACATATATGCAGAGGTTCACTATATATACACACATATATATATATATATATATCCATTAATTTTACTAATATGATTATCATGCATAGTACAATTGCAAACAGTAAGCATATGCAGTCAACATCGAAGAGTGTTTGGCCCTCTAGCCGCTGATCACGTATGCCCGGCTAAAAGGACTCTTAGCAATACTCGCATAACGACTAACAGTCCTTTCAAACATTAGTGTATTTGAGTCGTTGGTAGACAATTAAAACATATAGATATAATTTTAAGAATGTAATCATATCGACAAAAAACTATTAGAAAGTGTTAATGCAGATGAGGCGTGGGCTTTTTTCAACAAGAAACGATTGAAGATTTAATATTTGTCAGTTTCAAAATAAAATCTGATTTGATTTCAACACTTGCCTTGCATTTCTTTTTGATCGCAAGAGGCGCTTAAAGGGATCAATAATTGTAAGGCTCAATCAGATATAGTTAATCAGCTCTGTTGCTACATCCAGAAATAGCACAGCATGACTTTCTAGAATTCGTTCTGCAATCCAGCATTACAAGAATGTGCGCAGCGACACCTAGTGTGCCACTGATAGACTACGCCTACCTACCACCGTTTGCCAGTCGCTAGTCTAAAGTATAGAGCTACGACTAATTATTAGTTCCTGAATTACTGACTCCATAAGGTCGTGTAAATGTATCAACAACATGATATTTTCTGTTGTATATCCGGTGATTCCATCTGGAAGGCACAAACGACGTTCTTTAGTTAGGAAGCATATGAATCATAGATTTCAATGTTAGGTTGTTGATAAGGACAAAGGTTGGCCTCAAATGTGTTGTACGGTTTGTACAGAAGAGGGAGTAAAGGTTCCCGCGACCATACAGGCTCTTCGTCATTTATTATGAGTTTGTGCACGTTGAAATGTTTCGCAATAATAATAATATTAATATTATTATTATAAAATTATATCAAATAATAATAATAATAATAATGATGATGATGAAAACAGCAAAAATAATAATAATAACAATGACATTGACAATAATAATAATTGCTGCCCCATCATCAGATGTCACCGTTGTTACTATCTGAGAGCATGGGTGATACGGATAGGCTAGAGCAACTAGATTTATCTGAGTATATTCAACAGTTTATGATGCGCTGTTTTGTGAATAAAAGAATAAGGATTCTGCGAAGTAGCCTATTACCTCTCTTTTAATTGCTTCCTGTGATATAACTCTTCCTCCAGTGCTACTTTAAATCACTACCCTCTGTTAATATGTAACTATTGAATTGGTTAAGGGACCGTTCACATATTATATAACGCTCAAGGGGTAGGCGGGTGGATTCCGTTTTTGTTATCGTTATATTGTGTAGGGTGGGGGGGAGGTTGAAGGTTTTGTTATATAAAAAAAATTTTCAGCTTATGCTATTTTGCCTGTTTGCCTGCCAATTGGAAATTCCATGTACTACGGACCTTCATTGTTTAATCGAAGTTCACAATACGTTGTGCACCAAAACTAGCACCATTAGCTGCCACCGGGTGAATTGATTTGACGTTCTTACTTATTATTTTATAAATCCACTTTTAACAATTTGCTGTTTACAATTTTAACAATTTCATGTGCATAGCTCTAAACGCTCTAAAATTCAATTCTGTGTGCTATGTTTTGATTCTGGTTTAAATTAAAATTAATTCACTTGAAATAATTATTTTGGTAGGTATTATCATGATGTTTGATTTCATTTTCTATAGTATGTAAATAGTTTATGTTTGCTTAAATACCCAATTGCAGTTGTAGTACGCACTCTGTATACATCATAAGCTATTAAATAGGTAGAGTTTTACCGCGAACTTATCGATAAATAGCTGATAGTTCAATGTTAAACCAATCCATTCTGTGTGATACTACAATGCTCATTTCTAGTGCAAAACAGGAGGGAAATTAAAATGGTGCTTTTAAATAGTATGTACGTCACTACCATATATTATCATGCTGTATTATAGTAGGCTTATATGTAGATACATGGTGACAATCGTCGACTACCCAATTAGTTACCGTAATCAATATAAGTGAATTTAGTGCCATTAGAAGTGCGATTATTAAAATTCAGAGGAGCTCCATACATCCGGTCTGATCATCATTGGTACGAGAGAGTACACAATTTTAAGGTAGCTTTTGTTACATAGCTAATTGGGCATATGATGATTTTTACTGCAGTTCTTGAATTGGATAAAGGCAATTATCAGCTGAATCACTACTATTAAAGTGCCAACTAACATCGTATTGTCAGATGGTGCAATACAATTATGTCGATTGTATATCTTTTAATGTGCTTATAGGCTGGGGTGGGGTAGGGGGTGGGTAGCATATCTGTTATATAATATAGGGGTTGGGGGGTCACAGCTGATGTTATATAACGTTATTAGGGGTAGGGGTGGGTCAAAAATTGGGATTTTATGCGTTATAAAATATGTGAACGGCCCCTAACACCGTTCAACGTTTTCAACTATTCTTCTTTCCGCTACGACGAAAGAGACCGGTATTAAACTGGGACTCAATTTGCTTTCTCATTAAAGGCAAAAAATCGACTACACACTACGCACACAGTAAACACTGCTCATCGACTACTTCACCAGCAGATTTTTTTATTTGACGCAACACCTGCTTCAATTGAAGGCTTACATGTGTTTGGATAGCAAATCACTTACGTTCGCTTGGCCTGAATGCTGCCATGCTGAGATAGAAACAGAAGAGGAGTAGGAGGAGGCAGAAGAGGAAGGAAAATACGCCGATGATGATGAACCTGTCATAGTCTATAAAATTCTTTCATTGTTTGCCTTGATATCGAACTGCGTGCTAGTCTATATTAGGGATGGGGTCTCGAGACCGCGGTCTTTGTCTCGAGACCGGAAAACTTGGTCTTGGACTCGGACCACCCGGTCTTGGTCTTGGACCTCTCGGTCTTGGTCTCGGACTTGGTCTCGAGGGGTTTGTCTCGTGCCCAACGGATGGGATCATGATTGCGCCATAGACTGCGTTGCTGCTTGAGGGCTGGTTGCTGCCTACAGCAAGTGTTAGCGACTTCATTTTCTTTCTGTCTGCGTACGAGGGTGGGTGACCAAACTGGTCCTTAACCAATTATTTCTTATCTCCAGCCGAGTAGGTACACCCATTAATTTATTGCTGACGACGACAGACAAACATACAAACAAATAGCTAGAGAGACAGATAGACAAACTTATTGACTGACTGACTGAATGATTGCCTGGCTGAAAGACTTAAATGACTTAATGCTTCTTTACTTACTGACTGAATGACATATACCGACGGGCTGACTGACTAATTTATTGACTGAAAGATAGCCATACTGAATGACTGACTGACTGACTGGCTGAATGAATGAAAGCAAATGAGGGCTTGGGTACCGCTTGGCATCTAGACACCTATCTCGGCCAGTGGGTGGAACTGTTCCCATCACGCCACACGGATGAAGTTCAGGATCAGGCGACTCAAAGACTAGCCTACTATTTAGAATAACTTTCCCAAATTGGCGATGTGCACTTGGAGCAAGACCCATGAATGAATGAATGAATTAAACGAAGATATATATACACACACACACACATCATCCCCATGGACGCTGCAAGTGCAACAAAAGAGGTATGCCTATGCCCTGCATGCCGACGTCTCTTACAAGGGAGGGCCAACCGCAGCGGGGTGGCAGAGCGTGACCTGGAGACCTACAGGCACGATTAGGTGCCTTCTGGTGATGGGAATTCGCTTAGCCAGCTGGACGATCGATAGTCATCAACTGGCTGTCACTGGCGGTCAACCGTCGTCGCGTCAAACATCCAACCGGTTAGAACTTACCCTTCATTTAAGAACAACGCGGCGGCGGCGATCGACACGTTCTTAAAATTCCGGAAATATCTCCGGTGGCATGGATAAACGAACATGGGCAAGTTTCCACCTAGGCTGGTTGGATAGAGAAGTGGTGACGGGGGAGGGCTGGCAGTAGGAGAACCCCTGGCACCGATTGCAGCTCAGCTAGGGATGATTATTCAGTAAAGGCTCAGAGTTTGAATTAGAGACCGTCTACGCTTTGATGGTCGTAGGTCACTCTCACCCGCTGTCAACCCGACACTGCTTTGCCGTTCACAGCTGTGTCTCTTGTGTGGAGTCTGTGGACTGGCTGGCAGACGGACAGACAGACAGACAGATACGTGCAGACAATAGACAGAAAGAAAGAGAGAGAGAAAGAAAGGAAGGAAGACAGAAAGAAAGGAAGAAATGAAACAGAGGAAGGAACGAAAGAAAGAACGGTAGATATTGTTAGCAAGATTTGAACCTGAGCTTAAGGCAAACTAATAATGTATACCACTTGCATAAACACACACATATATATATACATATATTTGCATATATTGCACGTGTATATAAAAAAATATGCATATATGTTTAGAAATAGTACAGCGACTGAGATAGATGATAAATACAGAGGCAAGATTTCTTTTGCGTAATTGGTATTTCAAATAATATAATATTGCACTGTAGCAGGTGATCGATCGACCTCTGTTAATCCCCCTTTTATAGATCATACGTTGTTGTCATTATGCAAAGTAACAGTGTACAAGTAGATATGTAAGCTGTAGATATATTAAATTATGCGTTTGCCAACGCATTGTTGTATATAACACAGGAAGCTGTGTTCGTGAACTCGTTAAGGCGAAGTATACTGTAGTGTAATAATTATAACTTACAGGGTCAGATTATAAGGTCAAGTTTAACAATTGAAAAGTCGCTTCTGCGTGCATGAATCAGAAGAAGAATATCATAATCGTCATCACCGTCGTCGTCGACGTCACGGCGTCATCATCGTCATTCGTCATCATCGTAAGCCATTTAGTGAGAACTGAGAAATGCCCTGCGTTGTCCTCAGAAGAATCTCTTTAGTCATAAAAATGATCTTTCGGCAGAATCAAAGAACGGTAGCAGCAGTGAGCAGCCAAACGAAAGGACAACGTTTCCATAGGAACGATTTTTCCAGATGCACTCGCACGCAAACACACACTCAAGACACACACACACTCAAGACACACACACACTCAAGACACACACACTCAAGACACACACACACTCAAGACACACACACACTCAAGACACACACACACACACACTCAAAACACACACACTCAAGACACACACACACACTCAAGACACACACACACACTCAAGACACACACACACTCAAGACACACACACTCAAGACACACCCACACACACTCAAGACACACACACACACACTCAAGACACACACACACTCAAGACACACACACACACACACTCAAGACACACACACTCAAGACACACACACACACTCAAGACACACACACACACTCAAGACACACACACACTCAAGACGCACACACACACTCAAGACACACACACACTCAAGACACACACACTCAAGACACACACACACACACTCAAGACACACACACACACTCAAGATTCGAGTACTGACTGTCTGAATGTCGTTAACCCTGTGCTACCTGTTATGGCGTATATATCACACCTCGATGGTCTAGGAAGATAGCGGGCGGCAGTGGCAGCGACACCAGAGAGCTTAAAAATTGTGAATTTGGAAGAAACCTTTTAAAGACGGGTTATGCGTTCTGGAACGAACGACACATCTGCTCATCACGTGGGTTCAATCTCCAGGTTACTCTCTCTTTCTCTTCATCTCTCTCTTTCTCTCTGTCTCTGACACTCTCTGGCTTTGTGCATGGGTGCGTGTATCTATCAACATTGACATGAGATCTAATACTATAAGGCTTCTTACATATGTATATATATTTACATATATTTTTATATACACGTATTCAACATGTGCACGATATGAGCGTTATGTATATAGGATTTTATAGTATATCTTTGCTTACGTACATATATATATATTATATATATGTATATATATATATGAGGTCGTTATCAACCTCTGATTTAAATGCCTCGATTGTTCATCCTATAAGGAGAAAATATTTGATTTGCATAGAGCAGAGGGAGAGCACCTGTCTCCTGCCTCCGTCTGCCTCCTCCTGCCTTCTGCTTCCTCCTTCTGCCTCCTGCCTCTTTCCTTCTGCCTCCTCCTCCTGCCTCCTTCTGCTTCCTCCTCCTGCCTCCTTCAGCTTCCGCCTTCTGCCTCCTGCCTGGACCGCTGTGGAATGTTGGAGTCAGTTGGACGCCTATCGCTGTGACTGACGGACCAGCGTGTCATCCGATACAGGCTAGACTTTTAAGCAGTGCTTGCACGAGCTCACAGAGTGACACAGAAGGGTGAAAGACGCTGAGAAAGAGAGAGGAACGAAGAGAGGAGGGGAGAGAGAGGGGACTGAGAGAGAGAGAGAGAGAGAGAGAGAGAGGGAGAGAGATAGACTGAGACAGATGGACAGAGACAGACAGATAGAGACAGATAAATTTAGAATAGACAGGGAGACAGCTGCGCAGAGCAGAGGCAAAGGGGCAGATAGAGGTATCGTGTTAGAGAAAGACAGAAGAGAGAGAAACAGACAGACAGACAGACAGACAGAATGACATCTACAGAAAGCATAGCAGTGCAACGAGTAGAGAAACAGAGAGGCAGGTTAATAGACAGAGATATACAGAGTAGGAAATTAGGAATGAAAGTTAGAGTGAAAGGTTGAAAGCTATCGACACACGAACGTATATAGATGGGCACAGAGAATGAATGATGGCTGGATATAAATATCTATAATATACGAACATAATAATTATTATATATACATAACATGTATATATACAGATGGCAATATGTAATTAGCAGGCACCTGTTTTTAATTGAGTGGCATAGTCGCTGTCGCTCAGTTGAACGCCTCTTTTATGATGCGAGGTCAAGTCTCTTTCAAGTTGGCCAAAGCCTTCGCCTTGTAGGCCTATACCCTGGCCGAAGAAGAGAAAAAGGAAAGAGGAATTGGAGCGGAGAAGGAAACAGAAAAGGAGATGAGTTAGCAGAAGCCAGAAGGAGATGATGAGGAGGAGAGAGGAGGAGGGAGGAGTAGAGAGGAGAATAGAGGAGGAGAGAGGAGGAGAGAGAAAGAGAGAGGAGGAGAGAGAGCAGGAGAGAGAGGAGGAGGCGCAGGGAAACGAGAATCAGCAGCATAGAAAACGAGACAGATGACGATGAATGAGTAGGGGAGGAGTAAGAGAAGAATAAAACAGGAGAAGCAGCTCGTAAAAGATGGATGAGGATAAGGAAGAGTCATTAAAAGTGCAGGAAGAGGAGGAGGAGGAGGAGGAAGAGGAGGAGGAGGAGGAGGAAGAGGAGGAGGAGAAGGAGGAAGAGGGGGAGAGGAGGAGGAAGAGGAGGAAGAGGAGGAAGAGGAGGAAGAGGAGGAAGAGGATAGGGAAGAGCCATTAAAGTGCAGGAGGAGGAGGAGGAAGAGGAGGAAGAGGAGGAAGAGGAGTAAGAGGAGGAAGAGGAGGAAGAGGAGGAGGAGGAAGAGGAGGGAGAGGATAAGGAAGAGCCATTAAAGTGCAGGAAGAGGAGAAGAAGGAGGAAGAGGAGGAGGAAGCGGATAAGGAAGAGCTTTTAGAAGTGCATGAAGAGGAGTAAAAGAGGAGGAGGAGGAGGAGGAAGAGAAACTACAGGAGTGGAAGCAGTAGTAGACGAGGAAGAGGGCTGTTAGAGAGAGAGAGAGAAAGAGAGAGAGAGAACATGATAATAAAAGAGAGGAGGCAGAGGAGGAGGAGGGAATAAGAAGTGGAAGAGAAGAAAACAGGAAAGAAAGTGGAAAACTAATAGGAAGAGGAAAGAAAAAGTAGGTAGGAGGAGAAAGAGGAGGATATGGTTGCTGAGATAGAAGACGACGAACAGGGTTGAGGGAGGAGTAAGGAGAGCCTGGGTACCAGGCGCGGCCAGGGTGAGTTCTGCCATATTGCGACTGCACACTGGCTAGTCCATCCACGATGTTTAATAAATATTGAACGCTAGCAGTTATTTGTATACCTGTTTTTCATCTAAGCACGGATAACATTTCGACGTTACCATTCTGCCTTACACCCTCTCAGGCCCTCCCTCCGTCATTCGTCCATTATGTGCCCCTACCCTTCCTCACCCATTCTCAATGTAAAAAAACCAAGTCGTGATTCATTCTGAGCCAACTAAAGCGACGCCTCTGTCTGTAGAAAGCTAAGGCGATAAACTCCAGTCCCATGGCTCAGAATCGGAACAGAATGACACATCATATTTTAAAACACAACGATGATGCTCATGATAATGATAATGATGATGATGATGATGAGGATGGTGGTGGTAGTGGTGGTGATGATGATGATGATGATGACGACGATGACACGATGATGATGATGATGATGACGACAATGACGATGACGATGATGATGATGATGATGATGACGACAATGACGATGACGATGACGATGATGGTGATGAAGATGATGATGATGGTGACGATGATGATGACGACGTCGACGACGACGACGACGATGATGATGATGATGATGATGATGGCGATGGTGGTGGTGGTGGTGATGGTGACGACCGTGACGATGGTGACGACGACGACGAAGATTGTGAAGATGCTGATATTCGTTTATAATCACTAGAACTATCAGGTTGGCAAACCGAAACCTGCTAAAGCTATAGCCTAAGCTAGGTAATAAGAGTAGAGTGATTGTCTTCGGTTCAAGTTAACATAACTTAACAAAACATACCATTTCTACCATACGATACCATATCATGCCACACCATTTAATTTTACAGCATAAGTATGGACCAACTACACCACTATTTTACGACTACCTTACTCTCCAACGCACAACTAACAATTGATTGTCTATGAACGCATGGATCGGTTGTCGTGATTTAACTCGGATGAAAGGAAAAGTTGTTTTCTCTCAACTTTAAACGACACCGAATCAGGACTGAAATTTAATGGAGGGATGATAAGTAATCTGTGATTTGCTGATGCCATTGGATTCATTACTAGAAACAGATCAGGATATTGCGACACTGACTGACGAAACAAATAGAAGATTAGGCCTAATGAGAACAAGGATAAACTTAAAACAATGGTCAATTAAAAGACCAACAGACACCATAACAATCACAATCAACGGAGTATCTATTGCATGTATAAGTATATATGTATATATGCACGCACGCTTGTATATACATTTGCACGTATATACAATACATATGCATGCAGATATGTATGTTTGAATATGTATATGTATGTATGTATGTATGTCAGGAATATACTTGATTGAATATTATTAACTCGACCTTTTGTTTTGAATCAAGTACGTAATTGAAATGATTTATGAAATGTTTGGTGACGGATACAAGAGATGAATCCTCTGGTATACCCTGGCAGTATTTAGAATGGCTTAGGCACCGTGAAGTAATTTAAAGAACTTCCTAATTACTTAATTATGTGAATGGAATTCTGATGTTGTATGGCGTGAGGGTGCATATAGGCTCATATGATTATATATATATATATGTATATATATATAAAATATATAAATATAAATATATATACGTAAGATAGGGACCTGGCAGTCGCTGTACGTACAATGTATATATATATATATATATATATATATGAGAGAGAGTATATGATGTGACATAGATACCTTGGCAAGGCGTGCCCTCTTGATGAGGTCATTGAGCTTGCGCAGTGCGGCATTTCTCGGCAGTCGTTGGATTTCTCTGAAGAGGTCCTGTTCCTCTAACTCGAACAGCTTCCGGTTCATATCGAAGTGCAGCGGACTGTCCCAGAACGATCCGATGTAGACCCTGGCGACCTCTGGGGTGTTGAGGACCTTTCCGAGGGACCACATCAGCGCCCCATAGACCCTCATCAGTTCCTGGTGGTCGACCATGTCCGCCTTGTTCAGCACGATGCGTATTTTATCGTCGTAGCCCTTCATCGCTTCGATGACTGCCCGAAACTCGTCCGAAATGTCCAGTTTGTGGGCGTCGAAGAGTAAAATGATGGAGTCGACACGCTCGGCCAGCCACTCGATGACCCCGGAGAAGTTGTAGCCGCGATCCGCCCGCTGCTTCTCTCCGGCCAGGATTCCGGGAGTGTCGATGATGGTAAGGCTTTCCAGTACCTTGTTGCTGATCAGTGAGCACTGTAGTCGGTTGAGGAAGGCATTGCCGAACTTGGCGAGGGCGCGGAACGGTTTCTTTGGGTCAACTACGAGGGCGTTTCCAGGGATTACGCTCTCCGTTTCTGCGTGGGATACGACGATGAAGCTATCCGTCGTCGGTTCCGGACCAATACGCATTCCGGGGAAGTCCTGCTCCAGGAGGTAGCGGATGAATGTCGTCTTTCCGGTGGAGTACTGGCCGACGAGGAGCACGGTCGGCTTGGCATCGAAGTCTGGATCGTCTAGTGGGGGAGAGTGGAAGGCGTGGAACTTGTAGAACTCTTCCAGTGGAAGCAGCTTCGACCTGTAGAGCTTCTTAAGACCCTCTGCCACTGAGGCGTAGACCTCGTTTTCTACCACCTTTCGAACACTGTCCGAGTTCTTCACGAAAGAGAACATAATGATGAAGGAGGGTGAAATGAAGTCACGTGTTCACTGGATTCGCTCTGTTAAATACAATCAGTAAATCTAGAAATTAATCAACAAATCAATCGATTGATCGATGTATTGGTCCATTATATTCCGTCTATCAACCAACCAACGACCCATCGAACCGGTTCAAACACCGATTGTCACACATAAAGACATCACTTTGTTACAAATAAAGTAACTATTTTAAGAACAAGCAATTGATCAATCCATTGATCATTTGATCATCGACCAATCCTGACGTAGATCAGTCGTCATATTATCTATCGATAGAGATTCGTCAGTTGAATGATTGAACAACAGTTGGCTACTATGATAATTTCAAATGTAATTCGTCAACATTAGAAGTATTCGATCAAAATGGTAGACCAGAGTTTAGAATTGTAGGAGTGCTTTTGTATTTTTGTCACACATTCCCTCCCTCATTTGGATATAACCTATTGCCCCTAATCATCAGGATTCTTATCATAGGTCTTACCTTTATTCCAGCCACTCCCAGATTATACCCGACAGCAAAAATAGGCAGCTGTTTAGGGGCCCCGCAGCACCGAGAGACTAACAAATTTCACTACGTCTTATCGCCAATTATTGCAAGTTCGTCTGTGCTATTATAAACGTGTGGTATACTTACCTACTTACTTAACGAAGCATTACAAGTGATGACTCAAGTATACGACGTAGTGAATTCGCGTGGTTGAAAGTGGCAATGCTGTAAAAGCGGATCTAATATTGTTTGGTTTCAGTAATTGGGGCTGAATACGTGAAGCAGATTTAGTGAAAGCGGTTGCTGCTTTGTTAGATACCGTCTGTTAAAGGGTTAGGTCATTGAGGAGTGTGCACTAGTCATCTAAATTCAAAAGATGAATTGCGGGTCGTAGATCTGGACCCTATAATACCACCATCTGAAAACGATGCTACTTCCACTCAATTGTTAAACCTGGCAAAAATCAGGTAATCTATCTGGTCATCGACTGATTACTTGAGCATTATGACATACAGTGGCGCAATAGAAGTTCTTGGGTTAGAATGTTGAGACTGACGAAGATGTAAAAGGCATTCCAAGGATAATATATACTGTGAGCCAAGAGCGTCGAAGAAAATGACGCTGGAAAAAACATTGTAAAGTGCTTAGCGACACATTAGTGAGAATGGCAATGGACTTGACGAACGGCAAAACAGATTTGAGATAATTAAATCACGTGCACTCATGGCTCTCTCGCCTCTCGGGGTTGGTGCCAGAAGCTGATGATATTCACGATTCGATTTATCAGTCAATGGTGCATGCGTAGCCTATGCCTCTGTTACACATGCTGCATCACATTAAGATTTTGATCCCGTCAAATAACATTATACCTGGATTCGAACCTATGATGCTGAGTTTTCAAACATACGCCTTATCTTCTTACCTTCGATTGGCGAACTGTTGCAGCTGGTTTATGAGCTGTCAACGCACACGTCAACCCAACCAAGACCCGGATGACGACCGCCGAAAAACTCTTAATATCGTCCACGGAAGAAACGACAGACTCACAATTCAGCTGAAAAACTTCTCAGCACTGGAGCTTGAAGACCTCTGCGACACTGCTGAAGATGCTATTCAGCCTGCTGCTGAAGCCAGGACAACGGCTGATGTGCACCAAGGCAGCGCCACAGATATCTTATAACAGGCAGACTCTGCAACCCTCCGAATGGGTGACATTCGATACCTGGATATTTTTGCATACGTAGGCTATAAACTGTAGATATATACTTTTGCGTATATGTGTTTTTGTATACATGACACATCTGTGACGTCTGTGTACATTAAGCTCAATATAATCTATCTTTATGCAAATAACATGTATATCTTGGGTGTTTATTTGCATATACATGTTATACTAAAATGTGTGTTATATAGAACCATGATAATCATGTTCCGTACACGCTTTCGCGCTTGCACTTCCGATTCCAAGATATGCAGGTCAAAGCTAAACATATTTTGATGAATTTAATATATGTTTTATTTATATTATATATATTTATATGATATATATAAACCATATATATAAGATAACATCGAATGAAATGGTAAACTATATATATATACATGTATTGGCTTATACATTATAGTTTGCCATTTCATTATAGAGAAAAATCTTATTGTATAAGTTGATTATACCACACTATAATATATAATCACGCAGACAGATAAGTCACTTGTACAAAATGACGAAATTCGTTGCTTTCAACGGCAAATTAAACTTCAATTATCCACTCATTGATACTTGTTGTGGATTAAATAGAATATTACAATAGAATAGAACACCGATAGATGTGTGGATGGATGAAGGGAGGCAGGGAGAGGAGGGAGGGGAGGGAGGGGAGGGAGGGAGGGGAGGGAGGGGAGGGAGGGGAGGGAGGGGAGGGAGGGGAGGGAGGGGAGGGAGGGGAGGGAGGGAGGGGAGGGAGGAGAGGGAGGGGAGGAAGAGAGATAGAGGGGGAGTGATTGAGTGAGGGAGGAGGGAGGGAGGGAGGGAGGGCGAACGGGTAAGGAATTTTCCGACCACATGGAAACAGAATCGAGACAAACTGACCTCCTTCGCATAATGGGATAAGGGGCGTCTCATGTGACAGGGTCAAATGGGTACAAAGAAGGCGACAGAGGGGGGAATGGAGGAAGAGCAGGAGGAGGAGAAGGAAGCGGAAGAGGAGGAGCAGCAGGAGGAAGAAGAGGAATAGTAGGAGGAGGTGGATGAGGGGAGGAGAAGGTGGAGGAGAAGAAGGAGAAGAAGGTGGAGTAGGAAGAAGTAGATGAACAGGGTAGTAACGGGAATAAGAGGGGTAAGTGATGGAGCGGAGGAGAATATGCAAATGACGAGAAGTAGTAGGAGAATTATTATGAGTAGAGAGCAGGATGGAAGGTGAGAGATTGGTTGACCAGGAGAAAAAATCTCTTTTATCTCTAAAGTCATCTCGACATTAGTTGCTTCGTTGCATGTATGCATATATGTATGTATGGATGTATGTGTATGTAGTTATTCATCTGTGTATGTAGGTATGAATGAACAATTGCATTTACGTACGATTGTATGTAAAATGTATTTTGTGTATATATGAATGTACGTATGAATGTGCATGTATGTATGAATGTATGTATGCATGTACGTATGCTTGTCTATGGGGGCTGGATGTGGGTGGGGTGAGTTCAGAACATGACACCGTCCGGTCGTCCTGGTATGTCACTTTCCTTCTCCGTTGGGGATTAGGTTCAGATTTTGTTACTTGGTTATCAGATATTATTTACTTGAACTAAACTCGTCTGAAAAATGCGTCAATTTAACCAGTTTTATACTTCCGGTTATAACGCCTTTCCTCTCGCTTTCACACTTTATACATATACACAGTCATAGTATATTGTTTATTATCGGTTCATAAAGAAGTGTTATGCAGGCTACAAATTCTTTGTAAACATGACATGATTTAGTATGTGTGCGCTTCGTATATATATATATATATTTATTTATTTATTCATTGAATTCTCATATATATATATATATATATATATATATATATATATATATATATGGCAATTCGAATGGCACTTCTGAGGTTGCTAGAATGTCTTGGATGCCTGCTCGATATCTGATGTTGTGGGATAGGTCAAAGTTCACTTAGGTCGGGCCAAACAGTCACGAATTCCACTGGTCGACGCTATAGAGAGAGGAGAAATCCTTATATGTCTGTATGCCTCGGCTGTGCTACGGCGCTATATAAATTGTCTTATTATTATTATTATTATTATTATTATTATTATTATACATACGTACGTACATACTTACGTTCGTACGTGCGTACATACATGCATACATACATACACACGTACGTACGCAGATAAAATGTCATACATACATCAATATATCTTTTTGTTCTTCTTCTTTTTCTTTTCCTTCCGGCTAGGATTAGTCCCTCGCTGGGGAGTGGGAAGGGGTCAGCCACTTGGGTCCTCTTTCGCCAACGGGTTATGTCTGCAGCATCCTCAATTTTCAGATTGTGCTGCTTGAGATTCCTTTCGATCACGTGTCTCCATCTCTTCTTCTGTCGTCCTCTACTTCGATGACCGTGTATACCTCTGCCTTGATAATTCTCTTGGTACCACTATCCTCACTCATCCGCTCCACATCACCATACCATCTCAATCTGCTCTCTCATCAATATATTCAAACATGCATATACATTTATGCTCACATATATACACATTGCATACGTCCATGCATATATGCATATGTAGATACATGCATGCATTTATACATAATACATACATACATATTTGCATACATACATGCGTGGATTAGCGATATATTATTATACAAGTAAGTCCCTGTTTATGTTTATCACATGGAAACGATTGATGGATGGTTCAAAGAAGAGCTCGACCAAATTGGAGAGGGTGAATTATGATGCTTATGTTATAAATGTCTATACAGTAGTATAATGACGAGATACCTTTGACGAAAGGGCCACACGTAGAGATGCACACTTTGTGTCTGTTCAGTGTCCAGTTAATTGCCATCGATTGACTTACATGGTACAGTAGTTTATATTATTCAGTGTCTGGTTTAATGATTTTACAGGTCACAGTCTGACCTTGTTTACATTAGGATGATCATTTCGGGTCAATGACCTAATTGGGACCCAATCATCGGCTTATTAATTGTCCTCCTTAACTTCCTTCTTATATTCACCCACTTCTTCCATTTTTTTTATTGTCAACATCTTTCACTTCCACTTCTCCTTAAACATGATCTTCCTCTCAGCGTCATTAAATCCTTATCCTTCCCTTCCTCGTTTTCTCTCCCCTCTCTCTTTCTCTCTATCTCTCTCTATCTCCATGTTTATGTCACTCTGTGTCTGTGTCTCTGTCTATCTGTCAACCCGTCTCTGTTTCTCTGTCTCTGTCTGTCTCTGTCTCTGTCTCTCTGTCTCTCTTTGTCTCTGTCTCTCTGTCTCTGTCTCTCTCTGTCTCTGTCTCTCTGTCTCTCTTTGTCTCTGCTTCTCTGTCTCTGTCTCTCTCTGTCTCTGTCTCTCTGTCTCTCTTTGTCTCTGTCTCTCTGTCTCTGTCTCTCTCTGTCTCTCTCTGTCTCTCTCTGTCTCTCTCTGTCTCTCTCTGTCTCTCTCTGTCTCTCTCTGTCTCTCTCTGTCTCTCTCTGTCTCTGTCTCTGTATGTCTCTGTCTCTCTGTCTCTCTCTGTCTCTTTCTGTCTCTGTCTCTGTCTGTCTGTCTCTCTCTCCCCAACAACAGAGTCAGGTACTTATTGCGCCTGTATAACGCCTGAGTTAAAGTCCCACTCGAACTCAATCCACTGAACCTGAATTCCCACGACCGTATATAGACGGCATACATACAAACAAAGTCAGTCAGTCAGTCAGCGGTGGGCACACGCACAAGGGTGGAACCAACCAACAGTCAGTCAGTCAGTAAGTCAGTCAGTCAGACAGACATATAAGAAAACAGACATATTTATTTACTTACTTGCATACATACTTTCATACATACTTTCATAAATGGACTGCCCTGCATATGGACAGCAATACATGCGGGTGGGCAGGCAGACATACAGACAACCAGTTGCCCGGTCTTCAAAGAACTCTTAGTGTAGCTGATACTACTGAAGTTTAGATGTCCCAGTCTATAGATGAAAGGTCCGGCTGCATTAGCTGCGTATTACACCCTAAAATAATGTTCCCTCTGAAGGCCTAATATGTAGGCCGACGGCAACTCCCGATCAACATCGTTCCAACATCAACAAACTGATAAATCTTTGCGCTAACAGTTCCAACTGAGTTTATCTCAAACATCGTCGTCGCTGCCATCGCATTGCATCGTCACCACGTTTATAATCGTCATCAGTGATCGTCGTTGTCACAGGGCTCATGTATCAAGAAAAATAAGTTGAACAATGAACCATTGTGACGAATGATGAAATATGAATGAAGGTCAACACTCGAGACGTTTAAACTTAAATCAAAGGCAAGGACAGGGTCTTGAAAAAAGGACAGGGTCTTATAGAGTTTTGAGATAAGAACAGCTAGGGTCTTGTAATAATGCCATGGTCTTGAGATAAGAACAGGGTCTTGAGATAAGGACAGGTTCTTGAGATAGGGACAAGGTCTTGAGACAAGGACATGGTCTTGGGAGAAAGACGGAACTTCGCAGAAGGACAGGGTCTTGAGATAAGGACAGGGTCTTGGGAGAACGACAGGGTCTTGAGATAAGGACAGGGTCTTGGGAGAACGACAGGGTCTTGAGATAAGGACAGGGTATTGGGATAAACACAGGGTCTTGAGATAAGGACAGGGTCTTGGGATAAATACAGAGTCTTGGGATAAAGACAGGGTCTTGGGAGAAAGACATGGGCTTTGGAGAAGGACAGAGTCTTGGGATAAGGACATTTATTGGGGAGAAGGACAGGGTATTGAGATGGGAGAAAGACGGGTCTTCGGAGAAGGACAGGGTCTTGGAGAAGGCCATGGTCTTGAGAGCAAGACAGGTCTTGGGAAGCAGTGGATCGAGTAATGTGATTGGGGTGTTAAAATCAATTAAATCAATTAAAGATCGTTTGATGATTTGGACGCAGTCCAGATGTAAATAGTTGTTCGTTTAGAATCAGTGAGTTCTTGAGACGGGAAGCCAGTGAAGGTGCGAAGAGTGTCAGTATATTTTGGAGGGAAGAGTTTGCTATTAAGATGTGCACTCGCAGTTGTCTGTTTTTATCAGGCAGAAGGGCAGCGTTATATGTTGGTTTATTTGTTTTGCATATCATATTAATATTGGTAGATTTCATATATAAAACTGTTATTAATATTGCGTTGATATCATAGTAATAATATATAAACCAATAACCATATGTTACTGGCCTATATTATTAAAGCTTATATATGATATTGGTAGATTGTTAGAAATATATATCACGCTATAAATAAGTTTTATCTTATAAAGTTTGTGTTACAATGTATATCTAACAATCTACCGATTTTATGTAACTATATATATTATATATAATATATATATATATGTATGTATATTTATGTGGGTGCATATATAGCATTATACACGTAGGCCTACGTGTAGGTTCTTGTATACGCGTGATTCTGGGTTGTTTAAACAACCAATCGTGTTATTCATACTTGGTGGACAATTTGGAGCAATTATCTATAGTGCTATCAGATTACATGCGTAGTTTCCGCAATCGATAACATTGCACAGATTTAAATGCGCTGTCTCTGTAAGACGTCAGCTGTGGGAATTGGCAACTGATATCATAGCCACAACCGAGTCATAGACCAATCTGAGTGTCGTAATAATAATAGCGAATCCACTTCTAAAAGACTAAAAGCCGTTATTTTAATTGCCGTTTGTTTAATGTTTCTAGACCGATGTTAATACGCAACACAAAGATTCTCATGCCATTTGAAATGCTACATCCGGGCTTTTCAGACGCACCATGATTGTGTAGTAAATTCATGACCCTTCCAATATGAGTAAAAGTCGTCGATTGCCTTAACTGCCAACGGTAAATTAAGACAAACATTTCAGATAGGCCTAATAATTATAATTACCATACTCGGTATGGTATACCGTGCTCACCTTACATTTCCTTGCCTTTCCTAAACTAGCGTATACCCTACTTACCTTCCCAATGTTCCCATACCTTGTTTGCCTTATCGTCCTTTACCTAAGTTCTGATTTCTCTTTCGTTTGAGTTCAAGTTGCCCCAGGGTTCATTTGCAGCCAGTTGAATTTTTATTGCATCCCTGTTTATGACGAAAGTGATTTCGTAAATTTTTGTTCCAGATGGGATTACGCGAGGATATACTGCGTTCACCAGGCGAGGTTAGGGTATTCACTTGGCGAGGGTAGGGTGTTTACCAGGTGAAGCAGAGGCTTCTGTCAATGCGTGTCAAACTGACGGGGAGGCTGCCGGAGGGGTTCAACCCTTCGTCTGCGGGTCATGTTCCTTGGCTTAGGAACAATTGGGGCGTTGACGGATCAACTCCATACCCATGCACATTTTGCTTTTCACTTTTCGACACAGAGTCACAAATTAGCCACGGACGAACGAACGACGGAGGCAGAGGGTGGAATGGGGTTGGAAGGGGAGGAAATAGATTGGAAGAGAGAAATTATTGGAAGTTTTCGTGCTTTGGACGTGATAAAAGGCGATTTGCGCCTCTCTGAAAGTTAAATCAAACGTTATTTTCAGTAATAACAGTACGTCGCGAGTACAGTTTCTATGTCAAATGACACACCACCCAGGATTCTAATGTCTGTCTGCTCTCCTGCTGTAATACATTTATATAACGAGTACACGGGTCGTGGGCTGTCTGTGGGGAGGTCATGAGGACAGAAACAGGATTGGCCAGACGTCACCATAGGCCGAGGCAAAGAAATTGAAATCGCTAAAACTTAGAGGCGCAGCTAGGGGGCAGAGGGGGACACGTGTCCCCGGGTGCCGAGTTGGAGGGGGCGCCAAAATGAGGATTAACACTTCTTTTTTTTTATTTCGAAACAAACTAATTCATCCCAAAAAGTTAGTAAGATTACATTTTGGCGCCCCAAAATCCTCATTACAAGCAGGTTGTCACACATGATTTTGGCGCCTCCGGGCCCCACTGATCTGTCATCACTAAGGGCCCGGAAGAGGCGATATAAATTATCATGTCGTAGTTCCAAATCAATTGCAAGCTGTGATCTGTCCTACAGAAAATTGGAGCTAATTTTATCATATTTGCAGCTTCAATCGGACAAGATCGTCTCAGCGATCCTGTTCTTCTAAGCATCGAACGAGAAACATGGGATAAATTTTTATAATGTCATTGACCAATTTGCGACAGTTAAATCAAAAAAAATCAATTTTTTACAGACTGTCTATGACAGTCATGTATAAATGGCTCTTAAATATATTTGAAAAATGTGAAATAAACCAGAAAGGGGCCGTTCATAAAATTCGTCACGCAATTACGAACCAATTTTGACCCTCTTCGGGCCCTCCTCCTCGTCACACGTCGTGATAAAAGTCACAACCTCTTAAATATGACTTCACATCGCTTTGCACCACCAAAAAACAGATGTTCAGTATGTTATATGCACATTTTCTTATAATTATCACTCAAAAAGTAATTATAACTATACAAATACTTCAAACTAGGATAGTAGAACGATGACGAAATGAAGAAAGTTGAATTGTTACACTCATTATGCATTCCACAAGATCAGAAGCTCTGGTAGAATCATTGCATTTAAAAAGAAATTGATAATAACTTGAAATAAACCAAACTTTATGCTTCTCCATTCTCGCAAGGAGAAGCAAAATGCTCCTCCATATAATAAATGCGAGAGCTTGGACCTCATCTTTCCGTTTAATGGATATTCCCATTTGGATCCAGCTATTCTTCGTCGATTAAATCCACACTCTCTCCATTTTCGTCGTTTTGCGATCGCGACCATTAGTCCCAACGTGCTGCGTCTCTCGATCTGTGGCCTCTGCGTTTTGGAGGTATAATTGATTTCTGCTTGTGTGTTAACAGCCATTGTGGCCATACGACGTCGTTAAACCTCTGTGAATTGTTACAGAATGGCTGCTTGACTTTCAAAACCCCAAAATTGACGCCGAGCATAAAAGTAAACAGTTCAAAAATTAAGAATGCAGTAGGCTAATCCATAATTATTGTTGCTGAATGGTGGTAAACAACTACTTTTAAATAGGTGGAACTTGTTTAATTGAGCAAATGTTTAAAAATAAAATTATGAATTTTGATGTGATGACGTGATATCACATTTCTTTGGACCCCTTTCCCTTGTTACACATCGTCACAGTTCTGTGACACCCCTTCCCATAGGCGCGAGATGTTATGTATGGATGGCCCCCAAAGGGGCGCCAATCCTGTAGTTTGTCCTCGGGCGTAAAATACCCTCTGCTATAACTGCCCTTAAGGTTAGACTGTTCCTCTCCTCCTGTGCAATCTTCCTTGAATTATATATATATCTATATATATATATTATATATATACAGATATATATATATATATATATATATATATATAGGGAGCACAGGTTACCCAATAGCTGTGATTGTAAACTTAAAATTTCTATTGAGCCATTCGAAAAGCTAAGCTCGTGGCACCCGCTTATTCACGAGCACCGCATCAAGTCAGAGAGGTTGTCTAAAGGGTAGTCAAAGGTAGGAAAGAGTCTGACTTCCGCGGGTCCAACTACAGAGGGAGGCAGGACTTGTAGCTGCTAAGGTAGGAGATGTTTGTGTCGAAAGGAATTGGAATGTGGGGCATCAGATCAGTCAGGGTTGGATTTCTTGAAAGGATGAGACTTTAGTTTTCAGTGGAAACCCCGGGAGGGTGGTGGATAGGTGAGTCTAAGGCGGATGATCGACGGCGAGGGGCAATGGCGATCGAGGAACCGAGAATCCACGTGATTCCAGTCTTCAGAGAAGTTTTGCAGTGCTGGATATGAGGGGTGGATGATCAAGTGGACCCGGTTGACTGGATGGCAAATGATCCGTGGAGATATATGGGCTGGAAATATTATATGGAATCGTAGATTAGCGATAGGACTTTTGAAGTGGATTCTCTCTGGATTTTTAGCCAGTGAAGAGACTTGAGGATAGAAGAAGTGATACGATGATGTGTGAGCGTACTAGTGATAGCTCGGACTTCATGCGAGTCTTGGATAAGTTTCAGGCGTTTAAATTGATTGCTATTGAGGCTGAGGAAGAGAGATATTTAGTGACCAAGCGTTGAGTGGAGATATAGAGGTAGCAACGATGGAGGCAGTTCAAAATTCGAGCATGGGCTGGTTGCGACGGAGGTCACGAAAATGCATAAAGCCAGCGCGAAAGTTCGAAGATGGGGGTTAGTGAAGGAGATATGTGGTTCAAACGTTATACCAAGAGTGCTGCTATAGAGGCAAGAGCAAGAAGGGAATAACATGCCATGCATCCATGTATCCATTCACCAATCCATCCATCTATCCATCTATCCATCAATCAATCAATCCTTGCATCCATACATCCATAGATCTATCCTTTTTTCCTTCCTTCCATTTTATCCGTACACCCGTCTGTCTGTCCGTCCGTCCGTCCATCATCCATCCATCTGTCCATCCATTCATACTTCCGTCCATTCCTCCATTCATTCATCCATCCATCCATTCATCCATCCATCCTTCCATCCATCCATCTATCCATCTATCCATCTATCCATGCATCCATGCATCCATGCATCCATGCATCCATGCATCCATGCATCCATGCATCCATGCATCCATGCATCCATCCATGCATCCATCCATTCATCCATCCATTCATCTATGCATCCATCCATTCATATGTCCATCCATCCATTCATATGTCCATCCATCCGTACATTCATGTATCCATCCAACATCCATCCATCTCTCCACTCATATATCCGTCCATCCATCCATTCATATATCCATCCATTCACCAATTATCCACCCATCCACCATCTATCCATTCACATGTGTATCCATCCAACCAACCATCCATTCATATGTCCATCTATGCATGCACGCATGCGTCCATCCATCCACCTCCCATCCATCCATCTCTCCTTCCATTCGTCCATCCATTCATATGTCCATCCATCAATCCATCATCCATCCCTCCATTCACATATCCATCCATCCATTCGTACATCCATCTATCCATCCATTCATATATCCATCCATTCATTCATCCATTCACATATCTATCCATTCATCCATCCATCCATTTATATATCCATACACTCATCCATCCACCCATCCATTCACATATTCATCCAGTCATCCACCCACTCATTCATTCACAAATCCATTCATCCATCCATTCATAAATACATCCATTCACCATTCATTCATCCATCTATTTATCAATTATCCATCCGTTCGTGGTTAAAAACCAATCTGCCATACGGCCCTCTAGCGTCGAACAGCTGAGTCCTGTATATTATGCAACATGCGTCCATGTGCTTGGATTGTGTATTAGTGGAATGAGTTCCCAGTGCAATAAGATAAAGTCATCTGTCTCTGATAGCGTTTTAATTGAAATGTATATATAAATATATATATGTGGTTGGATGATGAGTTCGACTCTTCCAAGCAAGCTGCAGATACCCTGATTTTTATGCGAAGTCGTTTGTACGCTTCAAACTGGGCGAGTCTTTTTCAACCATGACAAACGATAGATATGCACATCAGGCTAACAGTTAATTATCGTCAAAGTAGACTTCTTGGACATAAGCAAAATCAGGCCTCGATCAGTCACAACTGGACCTGGGCCTATTATAACGGACTGTTATTGGCGTCCTTCCGATTAACACTTCGAGAGCTCGATTGAGTTTCCAGTAGACGTCAATTCGGAAGAACTTCTGGACGCACTTCAACGATGATTCTCAGAAAGCCGATATAATAATTATCTCATCGGCCATCCATCCATCCATCCATCTGTAGGCTTCTGCATGACCTGCTGACGTTGATTGGAGGCAGAGCAGTGTAGGCCTTCAGCAGACACTCTGGGCATAAATTGGCCTATCATCGGTGTCGCTTCTGTGTCTCGTCTTAGTTTTGGACCGAGTAGACCTGTGATAAATATAGTCAGACAAATTCAGTTTATAAGAGCAATTTTTAAGGTAAAGTTGTTTGGCGAGATATTCAGGCTCAGAGATGTCTTCGCTGGGCTCGATATAATAAATGCGTTTGGCCAGAACCCTGACTGCGCTTGGCATATGATCAAGCCAATCTGAGGCTATTTACCCTAGAGGGCGAGGGAAAGTAAGCTTAGTAGGCCTACGTCGAGGGATGGTGAGGGACTAGAATGGGCCAACCACAGAGGCCACAGCTGTACTCCGGGAGGCCAAACTGCACGATCGAACTATCCTTAGGGCGGACAACCTAACGAGTAACGAGGAAAACGTTTTGACAAGAATGTTTTATGCTATTTAAATGTCTTTTAAAGCAGAGTTCGGTACGAACAGCTGGTCGAATTAAGAAATATACTTGTTCTACTTAATCACAGGATAATTACCAACAAGACAGCGTATAGTAGGCCTACGTGGCACTGAAGAGCCAACCTGCCCTACCATACCTAAACCTTATCACAACTCACCAGGCATTGCCCTGCCTTCCTTAGATAATTCCAGATAACGTAGGCCATAAGGTAAGCAGTAAAAAACTTTATTAAAACTCTTCCAAGCAAGCTGCAGATACCCTGATTTTTATGCGAAGTCGTTTGTACGCTTCAAACTGGGCGAGTCTTTTTCAACCATGACAAACGATAGATATGCACATCAGGCTAACAGTTAATTATCGTCAAAGTAGACTTCTTGGATATAAGCAAAATCAGGCCTCGATCAGTCACAACTGGATTAAAACACGTGACAGTGTGGTGTGGACCTTTGACATGGCACAATATGATGATTGTGGTTGTGGTCACGGGGTATGGTATGGCGTGATAGGGCAGAATAGACGATAGGGTGCAACGAGTGTAGTGGTGCTTAAGTACACGGACATGACATCCACGCCCAGTTGAGGTCATCCAGTGCCTCAACAGTCAACTGGTCCGAATTATGTTAAACAGAATTACCAGAAATTTCTGAAATGCGTGTTTCACACGAACCGCAAATGTTTCACACGAACGCAAGATTCGTCTCGCACTGAGAAGAGTGCTTTAGCGTTGAAAATAACACAAGATCATAATATTATAGACAAGGTTGACGCGTTTATCATCTGATCTTTCTGGAACAGTCGTTCGGCCCTTGTTGGTCCATCATCTTCGTTTTGATGAGGTCCTTTGGGGTATTTGAAGGGTCTTTTGGTCCTACAACTACCAGACACCCTTACCATAAGGGTCACGTGACGATTAATATCGCCCAGCGAATCGACATTTCAACCCTGGACGCACAAGTGAGAGTAAAACACGTGACCTTGCTTTATCTGACGCATGAACAATTGAACACTACTGTCTGCCGCATGAACACTGAACACTATTGTCTGCTGTTAACCAGAGATGGCGCAAAGCGGCGTTTGCATTCATTTATTTATGATGTGTCTATCGGCGCATATGTGACAAACGGACCTAGCGCTAACCAAACAGTCCCAGTTCTATAATAATTCAGGTCATAGCAGAGAGACTGCTTCTGAGAAGACACTGTGCATGCAACTACCCAGCAGCAGCAGCCACTTCCGTAATCATCACGACGATTCCCGGACCTCGAGACGGATGTGCATCGAGGCGAGGTTTTTACGCGCGTTAATCGATGCCATCGAGATGAGTGTGGTCACGGCGCACCTGCTTCCATGGAGACAGAAGAAAGGAGGGTCACGAAGGTCATCATTAGTAAAAATTGCAACATGAAAGATTAGGCGAATGAATGTCAGTCATGGCCTCATCAGGTCAGTGGCGGCGTCAATAGGGTTGTGTCATCCGCACCATTCCAGTGACGCCACTCTAATGTAAAGTAGAACACTTAATGCACACTTCAGCCAGACAATTTCTATAAAAGCCTGACGAAGCCACAGCGCAGACCAGACAAGGACTGAATACTTCACAACATCACTGCCGAGGGTGCGATTTGTCGTTTCATGGAATGAATGCTGCACCGTTAGAACGAGACCTATTAAATTTCAGGCGATTTGCAGAGCCATATGCACGCCACAACGAACTGAACCATCGTATTTATAGTGCGCCTTTGTAACCAAATAGCACACGAACCAGGCGATCTGAAGTATATACATTCATCAAGGTCGAGACAATAGATGCACCAAATTCCAATCAATACACTGTCAGCTGTTGGAAGCAGTGGTGAATGGGTCGAAAACCAGAATTGCATTCAACTTTGGTTCGTCTGAATCTGCTAAGAAGAAAATACTCAATTACGTTACTGTCTCAACATACAAACATCATACAAATATCATACAAACATCATACAAGTACCATACAAACATCATACAGCGCTGGATTAGGCCTACTGCTGACCGGCGGTTGAACTGATTTAGCGCATCCAGATCGAAGAGCATAATATTAGCCACACTAGTGACTGTCGGTAATAGCTATCACTTAGTATTTAGGCTAATATAGGCTGCTCTGAATATGCTGTGTAGAAAATGCGATGAATTTACAGGCGATCAATCGCGATTTAGGAAAACAAGGATATAAGCTTAAGGCGACCAATCACGACTTCATAAAAGCGGTCACCAGAATTAGACTATTTAGATAAGGATTCAGGGCTTTATGAAAAGGACCATTGGTGTAACTTTGTCTTTCGAGAGTTCGTCATTTCCAACGTCAACGTCAGCATTTGACAACGTAACATGCACCTTCGAGATTCAGAATGATGTTTGGACAACAGAGAAACGAGGGAGTGGCTGTGGATGTTCTATGGATTTGCTTGAGGGTCCTTCTCCTTCTCCCAATTCCAGCCTTTGGTTCGTCGTCGGCTTCGAACCCAGGGCTGAAGGTTCGCGTGTCGCGCGCGGGTCTTGACTATGCAGCGAACGCTGCTGTTGGAGTTCTGTCTGCGAGGGTAAAGGAAGTTAAGATTAGGGACGAGAAGGGTTCAACAGAAGTCCCTATTGGAAGGGTTGAATATGAGGTCACCAATATCAAGGTAAGACCAGAGACAACCTATAATATATTGTCGCTTTCATTCTTGGGAGAAAATGTAGATCAATTTGCTAAGTAGGCTTATACAATCAGATTACAAGATGTCTCTTCTCAATGATGTTTTGCAGTCTCCGGTCTTATATTTCTCGCCTGCCTGTATATCTTTGTCTTCAGGGATGTCAACAATAATGAAACAAAGTATTGCAATATCAATACCAATACTTCCTAATTAAAGTATTGCGATACAAATACCAATACTTTATCTTAAAAGTATATTGCGATATCAATACGTTTACCAATACTTATCGATAGGCTTGCTGAATTCGTTCTTATCAAACTTCATGCACCGATAATTAGGCCCTCATGAGGTATTTCCGTGCACGGATTCGCTTGGGACAAAGGCAATGTATAATTATGAAGTAGTCTTCAGGCGAGCTATTCGAACACACTGCGCTTATATCACCCGCCCTAATGGGCATTTGTAATCTTCGTTTCATTTTCAATATCAACTAACTTCGAAAGCACTCAAATTTTATTTAGGCAGGCCATTTTTACCGCCCATCGCAAAAAACATAGTTTTACTTTCAGCCATTTATACATATTTTAAAACCCCATAGATTATAATGTAATCGCCTCATTGGGAATTTATGGCCAATGAGGCGAATTTCGAATCGTGACGATTAACTCCTCATAATTCTTGATCACGACTTAAGAAAGCGGACGAGATAATACAATGGAAAAAGTAGACCTATTGGAGTATTCGTATCGAACATTGCTGACAGGCTAAATAAAGAAAAGCATCGCGAATTCGCGATACACACGCGATACCAACAAAATTAAAATATCGCAATAAACGCTGCGATATTAACAAAAGGTATCTTCGATACCAAGTTTTGCGATATTTCATCACGATGCTAATAGCACTGTTTGTCTTTCTCCGGGTTTCGCTCTCTTTCTCTGTACTTGTCTCTGTCTCTGCGTTTATCTCTCATTGTCCTCCTGTCTCTGTCTAATTCCTTTTCTGCACATCTTTATTAATTTCTCTTCGTGTCTGTCTGCATATTTACCAGTCCCTACTCCATCCCTTTTCAATGACTCTGACCGTTTCCTATTAACGTACCTTGCCCGTCCTCATCTGCCTACCCACCTTTTCTCCAACCTACCAGCTTGTCTGCCTGCAATTCCTTTGCTACGGACATCTGCTTGCCTGATCTCCTATCTGCCCCACCCGACAGTCATTGATATCAGCTGTTGTCACTGATGAACGACGCTTTAAGAGAAATCGTATCACTTTAACATAAAAAATGCGCTATAATATTATTATTATTGTCTTAAGGTGACGGACTTTGTGCGTCCGTTGTCGTCGGTGTCCCTCAGTCCAGGGAGTGGCCTGAGCTGGCGATTGGATGGCGCAGGGCTGTCCCTTCATGGAGACTGGAGGTATAGGTACAAGCGACGCTTCCTACGCGTCAGAGACCACGGCACCTTCGACGCATCCCTTACCATCGCCTCCTTCACGGTCGCCGTGTCAGTTGCCATGGATACCTCATCAGGGCGTCCGACCATATCGAGCGTCGGCTGCAGCTGTACCATTGATGCCATCGAAATGAGGGTGCACGGCGGCGCATCCTGGCTCTACAACCTGTTCACAGGCAGCGTCGAGCGACCGCTGAAGGCAGAACTTCAGAGGTTGGTGTGCAATGAGGCTCGCAAGGCAGTCGACGTGGAGGGTCGCTCCGAACTGGAGAAACTCCCCGTCCGCATTCCTGTGGGAGAATCGTGGCTCTTCGACTATCGCCTAGTAGACACTCCTCGATTGGATCCGGATTTCGTGGAGTTCCTCCACAAGGGAGCGTTCTTCCACAAGAATGACACCAGTGAACCACCTTTCCAGGTGAACAATAATCAATGTTTATTAATCAAGGACGAGATACGCAATTTAGTATTGATCTTAAATGTATGTGACTACATTATCTAACATTTGATTACAGTCCTGATAACTGCGTTTCACGCGAAATGCGGTACGGTATACACAATGAATTAAAACGCTGGAAATTTTAAATTACCAATGACACAAAATTTTCAGGCGTATCAGTGGTAAAACAGTTCATTGTTTATAAACCTGTCTTCCAGAGACTCATGCAGGTAAGGAAAGAAGTCGTCAGCGTACTACACCTTTCGCTACTTTGGCCTACTGTCACGTGTATTAATAATTCATTGCCTCGTCTTATCCCATTTTACTTTACCCAACCTATAACCTGGCTTCGTCACATCTGACCTTCACATGACCCTATCCACCTTCACCTTGATGTTCTGATTTCAGGCGGAACCATTTCCAGTTGTAGAAACGCAACGGATGGTGACGATCTGGATATCTGACTACATCGCCCAAACAGTGAGGTACGCCCTTCAACAAAGAAGAAAGGAATGGGAGGATATACTTTCCTACCACCTGGCTCGGGACGGTCTCCCCACTTCGAGCAAGGATTTCCTCAACACGACCTGCAGAGGGGTCTTGTGCTTCGGTTCCTTCCTTCCGCAGGTGTCACGGGCCTTCCCCAACGCCTCCGTCGAGTTGGACCTCGTTCCATCTGCTCCCCCGACGGTCGAAATCACCGAGCGCAGCATCCGAGGGGCGGTCCACGCCCTGGTCACTTTCAACGCCAGATTGACCAACGGAACCGTTGTTCCGATGTTCCGGACCAACCTCACCGTGTCCGTCGGCATCACTCTATCCTTCGTCGACTCCATCCTCCGGGGGAATGTGACCGGCATTGCGCCCACGGTTACCGTCCTTGACAGCGCCGTAGGTACGGTGTCAGGGCCACTCCTTCAGATGGTCTTGAAGACGGCCATGGGGACATACGTCCTTCCGCTGCTCAGAAGGCTTGCGTGGAACGGAGTGCCACTGCCGACCTTCAGCGGAGTCCAGCTGGTAGACCCTCAGATTAAATTGCACTCCCACTATCTGGTTCTTTCAACCGATGTCCGTTACGTCCCACGAGGCCATGCCTAATGTAGCTCAGTTGGTATTGTTTATGTAGCGCCGTTAGAACCATAAGTCATAAGAATAAAGCAGGGTTGTCATTGAAGGAGAATTAAATAAACTCGAGTTCGCATACTCAACAATATGAAGAAGTTGTTGAGTTATCTCTATTTATCCTACACCCGACTTAATCTCAGTTACACTTATATATAAAATACACCTAAAATAAGGACAAGTTAGGGCGTTAGCGCAGGCAAATTATCGACAATCGAGATATGTTGTCTTATGGTATAGTAAACAAGGTTAGAAAGGAGGAAGTGATTTGTGATTGGAGGCATTAGAAGTTAAGTAACGATTAGGAAAATGCATTAGGCTACAGTTCAGCGATGAATCGATGAGGCAAAACATAGAATCCTTCCCCGCTTCGCCTCTGATTAGGTTGTACTGTGACAGGCGCCATATAAATGCGTAAATAGAATCGAATAGAATAGACACAAAGCGCTCCACGACAGAAATCAAGACCTGGTCATTGAGACTGATTTTGGGTGACGCAGGGGTACGATTAAGACATAAATTCAGTATGAGCGGACAATTTAAGATGTGAATTGTCTGCTACTGCTTCGACACACTCGCAAACATAGTCTATCCAGTCAACACTCTCTCCATTTTCTTCGCGAGGGGGTCAAAAATCGTCCAAAGTTGCGTGACGTCATTTATGGACGGATCCTAACGGCCATACCTGTCCTTATAGAAAACGTGTAGGCCAACATTTACCTAAATATGAATTTAATCTTTGAGAATATGTCGTGAAATCAGCGACTGAATGCTTAGTTTTTCATCGGTTAAAAATTCATCAATTGGATTCATTGTACGAATTGTGTACACATCGATCGCTAGGTGACGTTATGTGCGAAGTTTAACGTCTAATCGAAGTTCAACAGAAACCGTCTAACGTGACCACTTAAAAGACAACTAAGTGTTAATTGATTAAATGTCGCATATATATGACCTTGACCCTGAAGAATTACAATTTGAACAGCGTTGAAGTAAAAATAATTGTGTCGGACTACATGAGGTGTACATGTAGAAAATTTCATCTCGTTAGAGGAGTTCATTAATTTTCTCATTGATGAATTCACAGCTAAATCCACTTAGCGCTGAAATTGCCCTCTGGCAATATAAACTATTGGAACTGAAATTACTGCTGCCTAGACTGCTGTAAAACTGTTACTCTGTTACTATTACTCATGCAACAATTTCTTAGGCGTAGTCATACTTAGGGTAGGTTGCAGGTTCAAACCCCAACCAATGGATTACTGTTATTATAAATTAGAAATCTAGAAAAATGCGACCACGTCTAATGGGACCCCTGAACTGCCGCACAATTGTTCTCTAATTTAATCTAATTTGTATAATAATTCGATTTATTCGGTGAATACCAATGGATAATTGGTCAAATGAACTGTTGTAGGTTCAGGACTTTCATTTAGGGTCTGTATCTATAGATTTCGAACATAACCTGACAATAATTTTATTTTGTTTTTTGACCAGACTTATTCCTGACGTCGGTATGAACACAATCTAATTTAATTTAGACCATCGGTGGATATTTTGGCATCATACGGTGGCGCTACGCAGAGGCGGAGACTTAGGGGCAGGAGGGGACGGTCCCCTCCTAAATTTCAGGTGGAGGGGACGGTGCTACTTATATCTCTCCAATATTGCATAAATATTTCATAATTAATAAACATTTCTACAGTGTTTCCACTATTAATATTTTGCCGCGACTGTGTTTGGCAATTGAAATTATTTATTTCCAGTCTGTCTCCCCAAACCCCAGTTTTGTCGACCTGTTCACCCAAACCTAGGAACAAATCTCCGTCTACTGCGCCATAGAAGCACCTGAATTGTTATTATTATCACTATAACATGCTATGCAGCTATTATTATCCTTATTTTATTACAATAATTGTTGTCCTTGCTGTCATTTAATATATAAATATATATATATTTTGAAATCAGCACGAGGACATTTTCATAACAGCTGTCAGAAAATGTCGCAATCGCAGTGCCGCAATAAAATAATAATAATTATTATTGATCAGGATTAGCAGTAGGCCTAATGGTAGGCCTATACGGTTGTAGTACGGTTGTGTAATTGGCAAATACGAAGTTTCTGTTTATGGATAAACATTGACAGAGCATAGAAGGAAAAATGGAGGGAACAAAAGGAAGGAAGAAAGCGATGAAATGGTCGACATTTAGAGTAACGATGAGCGCCAAAGACCAAGGAGAACTAGAAGAAGATTTGGAGAAGGTAAAATGGAATTGAACGAGGAAGAAATGACAGGAAGACGAGGTAGAAAATCCTGGCGACAAGGTCGATGTTGATAGGGATGGTGGTGAAAATGATAATGATGAGAAATGCGAGTAGTGGAAGCGAATGAAAGAAGAGTGAGGCGAATGGAAGAAGAGTGAGGAGAATGGAAGAAGAGTGAGGCGAATGGAAGAAGAGTGAGGAGAATGGAAGAAGAGTGAGGAGAATGGAAGAAGAGTGAGGAGAATGGAAGAAGAGTGAGGAGAATGGAAGAAGAGTGAGGAGGAGATGGAGGAGGACTACACCAAATGAGTAGAGTAATCATACAGAAGAGAAATGTAAAACAAAGAAGAATGGTTTGGCCAATAATTACAAAGATGTAAGATATGTTATCAAATGTAGAATATATACCGGTGCTCAAACGTCAATATTTCACGCCCTATTATTTGCACAGGCGCGCGTACCATTAGAAATCCCAGTAGAAGTCCCAATAAAAGTCCCATTAGAAGTCCCAATAGAAGTCCCAATAGAAATCCAAATGAAAGTCCCAAGCTATGATGTATACATGCTTCGATGTAACATGATTCAAGTCTAGGTTTTCATAGATTTTCGTGATTCAACCCCAAAGTAGACAGACTTGTCAGACGTGTAGCGTCCATGACTATTTTCTGTGTAAACATCTGCAATGGCCTAAATTATCAACGCATCTATATCTCGGTATTTATAGCGCAATTTTCGCATCATAATGACGCATAAAAAGCTAATCGTCATATCTGGAGCAATATTTCAAATGACAATTTGAATGTTGTTGACTGTTTTATCGTAGGGCTTAACTCCGCCCGCCGTGTTTTATTCCAAACATCCAACCTTATCGATCCAATAGCTAACCTAAATTCGAAAATTCCAAAAAAGTAGGCCCCATGTAATAAATTTAGCTATACATTATTATCATGTATAATAGATGCAGTTTTGTGCAAGCTGCTTGCTACTAGCATGCAAAGCCCTGAGCACGTTTGCTAACAAGTTCATAATTACAAACTTGATGTCTCGCTGACGACCATTCTGTTGATATGTGCAACATTTCTATAGTGAACTTGACGAAAACGTCATCCTGATGAAAGCTGACTTGCACAAGAGCGGCATAGAAAACACGAAAAACAGCTACTCATTCTAGAGTTATATAAATAGGCTCGACTCCAGACCTACAATCGCAGCTCCTTTCGACATTAACGATGTAAGAAAAAAAGCAATTGAATCATTCGCTCTTGGGTACTGTCTGATATTTCTGACGCAAACGTACCGTCGCAACAACCTGTGACATAACTGTGAATTAGCAATACAATCGTGACGTAATTTTTACGTCGTCAGTGTCGTCATCACGGTGTTGTGAAGGCGTCGGAGCTGTCTAACGAGTCGTTGGCGTCGCAACTGTCCGCTATTTTTCAGCTCAACGTCGTCTGCTTAATATCGTTTGAAATGCAAGAAATAAAAGATTTAAGGCAGAATTAAAAGCATCGATAATCCGTCGTTCCTTCACAGATTCTATTTTACTTTTTCGTCACCAGTACTTCGTTCGCGAGGAGCTAAGTGGTGGAACGTTGTAGTTGGAGAACGAGAAATAAGCCTATGTATGAATAGGAGGATTGCCGATCTTCTTCGTCGGTCCCGTATGCTGTTTACTCGTCGTAGACCATATATAATTTTTGGAACTTTTCCAGGTCGTTGTACATCATCCAACGATGCACCCCTTCCAAAGAATTTTCACCGGTGTAAAATAAATCTTGAGCGTAGTAGGGAACACCTCGCAGGCAACAGTCGACAGACAAATCGGCATTTTCAAGTCCACACAGCAGTTCATAGTTGCGGAGCACCAATGTTTGGCTGTTGACTGTAGTAGCCTACGTGGCGGAAACAGGCAGAGAAAGAAAGTGACAGAGACTCAGAGACAAGTATCGATTCGGAGCATTCGAAATCTGCTAAGAGCGACTCGGATGTAGAAGAAAGAGAGCCTCGTCGTCGGCTGAGCTGCCGCCGCCGCCGCCACCGTTCTGCTTCAGTTCGCAGTTTCCCGTCGTTGTCATCGAATACATAAGCACCCTCTGCTGCGGCGAAATTCCCGCTCCTCCGGTCCCACACCCCGCCCCTCCTCCTCCACTTCCTCCTCCACCTCCTCTGGCGTATCCCTGCGTCTTATTGCTGCTGCTCCTTCGGCTGCTGCTGCTGAGCGTCGTTGTTGTCGTAGCCGCACGAGGTGTTTCGTGGGGGTCATTCCCGGCGCATCTCCTCCTCCGATCATCTTCCTCGTCACCCAACACCCTCACCGCAGACGACAGACAGAACCGGTCGCCAGAGGGATCGACCATCTCCGGTGCCCCTGCCGCTGTACTTCCGGTTCCACCTCCATCTTCTGTTCCAGGTCTTGTCGACAGGTGGAACGTCTTGGTTCGTTCCTCGTCGCTGCACCGGATGTCGACCATGCTTCCGTTAATGTTGAACGTGAATGTCAGTGGACGTCGGTGGCAGGTCACCCGCTGTTGCCTGCCAACCCCTCCGCCATCGCTGCCACCCCCGCCGCCATCGCTGACAGCGCCACCGCCGAGCGCGGTCTCCACAGAGGGCACTTTGGATTGAGCTTTGAAACCGAAGACACGTCGTGTGGAACCGATCCGCTTCGTTCCGGTCGACTGGTCGTCCTGAGATCCGGAACCGTTTCCAGATGGCGTCGTTTCGGTCTCCGTGAACTGGAGAAATAGCACCATGTGTTCCGGAACGTCGCAGCGGACCGGCTTACAAAGAGGAAGAGGAGGAGGAGGAGGCAGAACGGCCGATCCGCCATTTGGTTGGTAGGGCGAGGCAGCGTGTGCGCATCGGTCGTTTCCCCCAGGGGATACTTTGTCCTCCAGTTCGGACCGTCTTCGCCGATACTGGTCTCCGCGCTGACAGTGGAACCTGACGAAGGACATGGCAATGAGTGCAAGCAGAACGATGGTGAAGATGACGTAGGGTAACCATAGCAACCCCATCTCGTTCTCCGGTTGTTCTAGACTGTCATCCGGAGAGGTCTTCTCCTCCTCTTCCCCCTTCCACTGGTAGTCGTTCTCGAAGGGATATCCAACGAGGTTCGTCGTTCTGAGCGTTGCGGCTGCCGTTATAAGAGTCGTCCGCGTTACAACCGTTGTTGCTGTTGTTGTCGTCGTTTCACGTGTTGTCCGCGATCGGGCATTTGTTGCTCCTGTTGTTGTTGCTATTGCTTTTTCGGAGGTTGTTAATGGAGAGTTAGTAGAGGTAGATGTGAAGTGCGGTATTATTGTAGAACTCAAGATAGACGAGTAGTTTGAATGGGAGACTGACTGATTCATTGGACTGTGTCTCGTCAAGTATTGTCCTCAGTGCGTCGTCGTCGCCAAGGCTTTCCTGCCCAGTTCATCGCTTCGACAGTCGAAACAGAAGAAGAACTCTACGTCGCTACCAACCAATTCGGTGGATAAATATCAGACCCACTTTGGGGACAGATCGGAACAAGTATTCATTTATTCAATCCGTTAGAGCCATTTCATTAGGATAATTCCACTACACATTCATCTGACAGGTCAGAGGCGTACGGTACACTTTGCAAGGATTTTTATCCACAACTTCCACAACAAATTTAGCGCGACCAGGTCAGTTGCATAGACGCGTACAATTAAATACAACCTAAAAAGTCCAGTGATTCCTTCAGATGCATGCGATGTTTGCTATATGATAATATCGTCCGTAGACTATATAGAAAAACGTCTCGTTGAAAATCCGGTATGAAGAACAGCGTTGATACTGTTGCCGCGACAGAAGCAGGCCACTGGAACTCCGAGGAACGACGAGGGACTGGTCGAGTTGAGCGGGTGGTGGAACATCGATAGTTTTGCAATCGAAAAAGACGCATCGAAGCAACGTCACCACTAAGAAAGACTTAGTGGATCTACGAAGGACTTAGCAGAAGACAATCGGTCCATAAACGACGCGAGCAAAATCTTCTATATGAGCTGCGTCAAAAACAGATCCTGCAATTGATCGCAGTTCTACCAACTCCAATTTCAATCACTTGACACGAAGCAGCGCTCCTCGTGGATAAGCTGCTGCCCTGTGCTTAGCTTTTACGTAGCGTCCTAGAAATTCGATATTACAATTACTATTGACCGTCTATGATACTTCGCCGACGTTTTCGCATTATCTCTGCTCACTTTGTACATGGCCAAATACGGCGATGTCTACAAAGTGGCCCCAAATTGTCTGACCCGTCGATGATTTTGCGTAACAGACAGTGTCAACACAACAGTTGCAACACCAGCTTGGACAGCACGATCTCGTTTAAAGGGCCTCGGCTGCAATATGCACAAGCCTGTCGCAGATATATATACTGTTCGAAATGTTTCAGCGAAATACGTCAATATATTGCCCATGCATTGCGTCGTATGTACACTGCCTATTGTACGACCTTAATGTTGCGTGTCAAGCGTCCGTTGCCGACTGTAGTTTTACGGTTGGCCATTGATCCTCACGTATCCTCAAATGTGTGACTTCCCTACGGCGGCGGAGCAATACACGGGTTGCGCTCGACGAGGGATTATTTTCCGGCTACGCACCTGAGCTAAGAGCATCGCATGCTAGTCGAATGACGCTCCAGTCACGCACAGTTACAAGGCTCGTATACGCCGCGGTTCAGCCAGACAGACGCTAAGACGTTAACCGATGAGACCTCAGCCGCTGAGAACAGACAAACAGACGCAACAGCGTCGCAATCGGACAAGATGTCCGCATTAGCTGCATGTAGTGGGGGTGAATCGACAATAATGGCCGTTCAGTCATGCACATATTATGTGCGATGGCGGATGAAGGCAAGATGGATGGGACGTCACCGAGTGTCGAACGATGAAGACGACGACGTATATCTGAGCAGTTATATAGCGCCTTAAGTGGTTGTACACACCATGTCGGCCATGTAAATACGCGAAAAATCTATTCGGATTGTAACGATCGCATACGTAAACAGACTTCGAATCTTGAGCAAGTAGCTATCTACAATTAATTCCAGGAACGACGACATTGATGATGACGTCATCGATTGCCTCCATTGCAACGCATTCATGTAGGCGCACACGTGTCGCAGAAGAGCTGTGCGCCTGTAGCGAATACAATATTAGACGCAGAAAGACGTTCGGGAAGACCAACAAACCGGAAACCGAGACGCAAAACTAGAATGACGACTGCACGCGACTTCCGGTTCAGGGCATGCCAGATCGACCAGCAGTGACCGTCTGTCGCGGTGGAGGCTGGGATTGCTGGGGTAGAACTGGCCGTTCGTCCGGCTGGCCGTCCATTTGTCTGGCTCGTTGGCCAGCTGCTGCGTTGTCGCTGTTTTGCGAATAATGCAGTTATACAAGAACTGGTAGAACAGCGCTCTCCATTGCGACAGAGAATGACCGCAGGACAGACACACAATGGCCATTATGACGCCCCTCCACCTCCACTGCCGTCGCCACCGCTTGGAGCGCACTGATCGGCAGACGACAGATGGCGCCAAATGCTGTGTGACGTATGCACGTGTTTTGTATGCATACGCTATAAGCGGCTCGGCAAATTACCGCTGCGCAGAGCAACGAGGCAGGCGAGGCCGCCTCCGTCGCCGCCGCCGCCGCAAAGGTTCGATTGGTGAACCTCTGGACTGCTAGACAATAGCATACGAAGAGAAATCCGTCTTACGATCGAACGCTAAGGAACCGTCTGCCCATGCATGAGAGAGTCTATTCTGTGCAATGGTCTTTGTGTGATGGTGAGATGCACAGCTGGTCTAGATTGCAGTGGGACGGCGAATTAGTCCACAGCTGCAGTCGGTGTACATCGTATTTTCATAATAAGTCCATACATGTATCATGGGCGAAGGATGCGATGCTGCAGAGTTACAGCGTCTGGCTGCGGTCGCAACCACCATCACCAGCAGCAGCAGCAGCAGCAGCAGCATCGTTGCAGAGGCAGCGACGTCGTCGATGGAAAAGACCATTACGTGCATGGCAAAGCGGGCGATCAACGTCCGCGGAACGGGTGGGGGGCCGGGAGAATGGAAAATCATGGTTGAGGTGGAATAGGAGGATTACGGCGAGATGGACAGTGAAAGAGGCAAAGCCAGGAGCAGGGACAGAGACAGGAGCAGGGACACGGACAGACACTGAGGCAGTGACACGAAAATGCACGGGCACATGCACAGGTACAGGCACAGGTGCAGGCAGAGGCACAGAGGCTGGGCAGGGCAGAGGCAGAAACAAGGACAGTAAAACAAAAATGGCTTAGGGGAGATTTGAAAGATCATGTAGACGGCAATGGAACGAGGTATTAACAATGACAGAGAAGAGAAAGAAGATGGAGTTAGGGAAAGGGAGGAAGAACGAAGGAGGGACGAAAGCGAGGAAAGGATTGATATTTGTTGGGGCAAAGACCAAAGACAACTGGGAGAAGATAAGGGAGAGGTAAGAAAAAATTGCATGAGAACAAATTACAGGAAGAAAAACCCGGAGAGGTGTCAACGTTCATGATGGCGGTGATAATGATGATGATGATGATGATGATGATGATGATGATGATGAGAAGAAGCAGATGAGGTTGGAAGAAGAGTGAGGTGGAGATGGAGAAGGAATAGACGAAACGAGTAGTTTGATCAGGCAGAAGAGAAAGGGAAATTAAAGATTAATGTTTGGCCAATAATTACAAGGATATAGACGAGGAACGAGGCTATTGGAAATGGGAGGATGAGGAGAAGGAAGAGCTGGAAGAAGGGAGATGCGAACACAGAAGATCAGAAGGAAATCGGGGAAGAAGGGAAGCAAGAACGAGAGGAGAAGACTCGATTAAAAAGAAGAGAGGTTGCCTTACTATGTGTAGTGGTTCAAGGTGTGGATGGATGGAGGTCAATTATTGGAATTGGAATCTCAGATGATACATGTATGGGTTGCAATAAGAGTTGAAGAAAGGCGATGATCAAATCACCGCGAAGCCTTATATACCTAGCGCTTGAGATGTAATAAGGTTCATCAATAACTATAACTTACCGTGATTCAATTGCTCCCTATTGACTGCGCCTAATTAAAGCAAGTTATTAATAATTAGGCCTACATGTTCTTAAAAAGTTTATCATTTAGGCTGGTGCGAACAGCGCTTTGTGAGGCACGAAAAAGGAGCCTTAATAGAATATCATACGTAAGCCTACATACAAATACCAAGGCAGACAGGGCCGGCTCGTTCGGTAAACTAGGCAACCGCTTAGGGCCGCCGATTTTTAGGGGCCGCCAATTTTACAAAATAAATCTTTAAAAAAATGTTTTCTCAAATTCGTAGATGAAACAACGTTGGCTTATTTATTAGTTCTTATTAATCCTAACAACTTCATAAATACATCATCAGACTATTGATTATTTCTTTGTTGATTTACAGTGGCAATTAATTTATACATATATATATATTTAATTTATATAGCCTATTATATTTATACTCATAAATTATATGTATATAATATTGATACTTAAGTCAAAAACGCAAAAATTAACATAAATAAAATACGGCTAATGACTTCATTTTAGTCGCTGGTATAATATTGGTCGTCATCAAGCCGCCAAAATATAGCTTTGCCTAGGGCCGCCATATATCTTTAACCTGACCTGCATACAGACATGCATGCAAAACCTTGCATATATATATGCATACATGAGCTGCGGAATCATTTTCTTAACCGAAAATAGTCTGATAATCGACGGGTTAGCATATCCAATGAACGATCTCTTGTCTGTATACGATTGCAGACAAACAGACAGACAGACAGACAGACAGACAGACAGACAGACAGACTGGCATCGCCACAGCAGCAGCTGTGCAAATGGCTCCTACGTTGTTCATTGCAATGACGGCAAATCCATTTCTAATATTGTTTGATATGTATAATGAGCGTGAAAACAGCGTAGCGTTCCTATTAGAAGAGGAGGCAGGTCATTTCGATGGACTGCAGCCGACTGCTTACATCAGAACAACACATCGCCACCGCATTTTATCGCACCCTTGTGTCCGATGCATT
>OY365807.1:16345932-16554410 GCA_959347315.1 Bimastos eiseni
ACTATGAAGATGACGACCTGAACTTCACGAAATAGTGACGTCATACGTTGGGTTAGTGAGTAAGGATTATTTTACAGTAAAAAACCCGCCTAAAACATAATTCATATATTTTGCACAAGATTTCACGAGACGGTCCCCACTTTCTTTGTGCCACCCTGTATATAATATATATATATATATATATTATTGCAAAATATATACTACAATAAATAGCAAATATTGGTCGATTTTAAAAATTACAGAACCGTTTAATCCTGACATACTTATATTATTTATATTTATAATTATACACAATATTGCAATTTATGAACGACATGGTTAAAAAGATACGTCATAGTGACGTATTTAAATAGCAAAGTTATTGCCTGGGAGGAATTTAATCAGCTGGCCATTGAATGCCGTCATTGACCAATGAAGCACACTTGAATCTTGTGTTGAGACTGAATGATGACATTTTGAAGGCTCATTGTAGTGCAATATAGTTAAAATACAAGAATAGATATAAACAAATTGATGTTGGTTAATCGACAATAATTGGAAACATTTAAAATTCTGTAGATAAATCATAAGCTGTCCTTAAAACTGGAATATTGATGCAATTGGCGTCACTATGACGTCATTGCTGGATGCATGAGCTATGTTAGTTTATGTAGTAGGCTACTAGATAATATGTCAAGAACGGTTTGGAATTTTAAAAATCGACGATTGTTTCTATTTTTTATATTATCATTATGTAGTTCCATTATTTCCGGACACTGTAACTTATTATTTATGATATTTAGTCAGATCCATTTCTAATATTGTTCGATATATATAGAGCGTGCAGGTCGCGTTATATAAAAAGAAAGAAAGAGAAAAAAGATTTAAGAAAAAGATTAGAAGCGTAAGATAGGGACATGGCAGTCGCTGTACGTACAATGTATATATATATATATATAATATATATAATATATATATATTATAAGGAGTAATGCTGATTCAGAAACAGACGAACAGAATTAACAGTCACCATAGCAATCGATATTCTTGTTTTTCCTACAATGTGTCCGCTTGACTGATTTCTTTCATCTCAGTAGGTCTGTAACCGTGATTATTCTGTACATTACATTACCATAGATAGCCTCGAACAATTTATATATATAGATCATTATTATACATTAGGTTTAGCTGAACATTCACTAATTCTGACAGTATAGGTTCTGTCAGTCACTCGTGTAGGCTCTACAGTTGCAGTCAGCCCTCATTGCTAGAGTGGTCAATAGTTGATCCTTGAGTGGTCAGTAACTAGCAATCAAAGTAGTCTGATCTAGGATAGGCCAGTTTCCTCTTTGGCTGAGGAAAGTCTCTTATAAGCTACAACACTGTTAAGTACTTTGCAGTCGGACTACCGGAGAACTCTAGCTATCTTGTCAGGCTCGTCAACTCATGTCATCTTAGGACTTGGTCGTTATCATCTCATCCATACTCATATTAGTAAGTACATGTAACTGTTGTGTATTAGTCGTAATCATTATATATATATTATTATTACTACCTCATCTTCTCTGTATTTGATTAAGATAGTTTGTATCTGAACTGTCATGTGTCTACTCTTCATGTGTAGCTAGTTGCCCCTAACATAATCTAACTTATTAAGTATCTAATATAATAGTATATCTAGTTTTAAGTAGAACCCTTTAGCGTTCTTACAGGCCTACAACAACGAACGCTGATGACCTATATATAGCGTTGATTTGCAATCGCAAGTCTCTGAAAAAAGTTGAATACGAGAACAGTTATTATACGAACAGGTTGATAAGCGTTGAACTCATTGAGTGCGATTGAAGTATACCTTATGAAATTCATTTTCTATTTTGCGAATCAATTTGGGATCGTACTGATTTTTTCATTATCACGATTTGCTTATTATTATTATGATAACAGTGATGAGCCTTCATTGTTTGTATAAATGTTTGTGTTGATCTATGCTTCTATAAACATAGGATACATAGGTCCTATATGATAATAATAATGTATGAAATACTATAAATCATGTATGTGCAATGCTATAGGGCCTATGCCCATCTTCATCTCTCGTTTCGGTCTAATGTGTAGTAAAAGAGGTACGCCCTAGATCGCACTCGTTATAAATATGTATAAGCGTATGAATATACCATTATATACAATTATACATTCGTGCACGCTTAAGAAAAAAAATTAAAAATCTAAATACACACAACGAGCAATTTCTTGATTATATAGGCTGTGTTTTGGTTAGTAATAAACCATGAAGTAGGCTATTATAGTCCTTCAGACGAAATGCGTTGTTGCTCTGTTGTTGGCTGAAAGAATAACACCAATGCTGCACTTGATGACCGCACCAGACTTTCAGAACCTTTATTGGGTGGACAGAAGTGTCATGTTAGGCACCAATGTCTGAACCAACCAGTCGCATTAATTATTGTTCCTGCATGCAACCAGACAATCATTTCTGCTCGGATAATAATACCTTCTACTTGTATGTATATATATATATATAAAGAGAGAAGAGAGAGAGAGAGAGAGAGAGAGAGAGAGAGAGAGAGAGAGAGAGAGAGAGAGAGAGAGAGAGAGAGAGAGAGAGAGAGAGAGAGAGAGAGAGAGAAGAGAGAGAGAGAGAGAGAGAGAGAGAGAGAGAGAGAGAGAGAGAGAGAGAGAGAGAGAGAGAGAGAGAGAGAGAGAGAGAGAGAGAGAGAGAGAGAGAGAGAGAGAGAGAGAGAGAGTACCGGTGAGTCCATGCATAGTGGTGGACAGACCTGCTCAAGTTGCACCAGCGTTCGTCCTCACACGGACTGCACAGACACACAGCCACACACAGACACACTATTACCAACCTGGGACTGGAAACGACGCCCGAACCGCATATTCGTTGAATGTAATATTTATGCTGGCTTTTTGGAAGTGACCTTTGAACCAAGATGTGCTTCGCCTTCTCGTCCTAGCGTTCAAATTAGAGTTCGACAAAATTCAATTATCAACTCTTCACTCCAAAAAACTCACAATTGGCCCTGCATATGACAACATTTTTATATAAAGATGCACACACACACACACACACACACACACACACACACACACACACACACACACACACACACACACAGAGTCAGCAACACCTCTGGAACAGGCTCCCGTTGGCGTTTCGCTTGTCCCAGCGTCCCTTCTAACGCTTTTTTTATACTCGCCCTAAAACTGTTATATTCAGCCATGCTGGGGTCGGCCGCTCCTGAGTAGTAGTAACCTTGAAGGAGCGCTATTTAAATCTTCGTTATGAATGAGTGAATAGCATATCTGTACTATTGTGCACTATATTGTGCGTGTAGTGTATGATGGATGTAATGTACCAGAAAAATATATAAATCTACAGGTATTTATTATTCCAGAAATTTATCTCTATAATATAAAAGTAATATACAATATATGAATGTTTGCAGCCCACGATGTACTTCATCGTGCAATTATACAATTACATAGATACTACTAATTATTTGCAGGCCTTGATTGTTACATGACCTCTGGGAGGTCATTCGTTTACAGTAAAGGTCGTTGTCATTGGACGTGAATGGCACAACGGCTGTTCATTATAATATGACCATCCATCTCCTCCTCTCTTAGCACCCGATATTCAATAATCACCAATTGAAAACGTACACATAAGGGAATGCGTGTGTAGGCCTATGCAGTATATACATACATGTATGCTATACATGCACAAACCCCAATACATACAGAGATACAGAAGATGCAGACGATGTCGAGTCCGCACGAGAAGACACACACAGCAGATGAGCAGATGAGCAGATGAGCAGATGACGAGCCAGAGAATTTAAGATGAGTTGATGCCTGCAGTGGACTTGAAATTGTTCTGCTATCGAGAGTAACCTCGAGTATATATCTGAACACTCAGTGAACAGTTTCTGTAGCGGAGGTCAATGCTGGCTTTGGCTGGGAAACAACGCAGGCCTCGACCTAATTCAAGGCTGGCTGCTTCTGATTTACCTGGAGATAGCGCCAAAACAGAGCCATGAATGCACGAAATGAGGCACTCCTTTAGTTCGACATTGCCGGACTAATTAGTTGGTGACGATAATGCAAAACTGAGTATCATCGCGCCCTCCCTGCTGGGCTCCAAAGTGATTGGCAGGTAAAGTAAAACTAACAAATGATGAAGAAGGTTCGAGTACTGATCCCCGTGGAGCACAGAAAGAAGCATCGGATCGATCTACACTAACATCTATTTACTAAGTCTTCACTGTTAGCTGATGGTCAACTGATTGTGTCGAAGCAGCACTGAAGTCGAAGCTTATTGCAAGAACGTCTTTCCAATATAGATCATACGATGCTTTCCATAGACCAGACAATGCTTTCAATTTTCCAGCTTAGAGGCTGACTAGTTCCGTTTCAGTGGAGTAGCCTTCGCGATAAACTAATTGGTAAATACTGAAGTAATAGCGTATTTGTTAATCCGTGTATGGTATATATATATATATCTCTGGTTGTGCGCCATCCTACTTGACTGAACTGTGTCGTCCGGTGTCTGAACTCCTTTTGCGTAGAGCTCTGCGCTCTTCTGCTAAAGGCGAGCTACTGGTGTCCAGGACCCGCTCGTCGCTAATGCTGCGTCGAGCTATCTCAGTGGTTGGTCCATCCAACTGGAATGGGCTCCCGGTTGCCACCCGTCTTCCCCCTTACAATGATCTACCTGACTTTTGTAAGCTGCTAAAGTCATTCTTGTTGGCCGTGGCTGGGCTGGGAGCACCTCTTAGTAGTTTCCCTTGAAGAGGTGCTATATAAATTATCGTAATGAATGAATGAATGAATGAATGAATACAGATGTGCAAGTGACTTCAAATGTAATTGAGGTTCCAAATTGGTCTAAAGTGTTAACGGGCAGTTGAAGACAATATCAGTTTTATTCTCTTTCACAACCTTATAATTATTTCACAACCAATCTGCGCATGTCATAGGCCATTTCGGTCGATTGATCGACTGCTACGTCATCTCAACGATTATTTTCATCTAAATGCAGGTCAGTAACTAAGTACTTGTTGGGGCTCTTTAGTGCTAGATTTGCGTACCGGACATATTCGTCGGCTATGCCAATAATTTTTTCGGAACGTGTTTGCAAGTTGCCTGTGCCACGTGGCTGCATCAGCTCATCCCTTCTTATGTATGCGATCGAGTCTTAGCCATCTGTAGCCGAGTGTTTTCGTCTCGGTGGAAGGCGGCTGACGAGGCCATTAGAGTGACCTCAACTGAAAGTCATAGGTGGCTATTCAATTGACCGACCAATACAAGACGAATGCTATTAAATCCACCAGAACAGTTATGGATGGATTCCTTCTAGTATTGCATAATGATGAAAAGAGATCCAATCGTCATTTCCGGTTGGGGTTTCTAGAACCGCAGGTGCTCATTGACTGTAAAATATCCACCGCTGATCACACGTGGTTTCGACGCGTAAGTCATTATAATAACTTTCTGGAATACTGCAACTCCAAATTGATAGGCTTGACGACATTCAGATTACAGTAGATTCAGTTATGAGCGCCGCTTTTTTTTTTCTAGTGGCCAACTGTCGCCAACAAACCAGCATTCGCTCGCAATTCAAAATATAAAACTATAGGAGATGCACTGCGCTGGCTCCCTATCGAAGACAGAATCAACATCAAGATCTTCCTCCTCGACCGTCGGTCGCACATCGTTTATTTGATCCACCTCAACCCATATATATATATATATATATATATATATATATCGTATATATAGCAATCGTTTACATCGGCAACCGCCTGGAAATCCTCTTCTGGCTCCTATAGCTACCAAACCAATATCCTGAGAGCGTCTTTCACGTGTACGTTGTATTCAGTATACGTTGATATTTTATCTATTTTGGAGCGATCTTTCCATGAACATTCCAGTTGTTTCCTTACATGGATACTCTGCTATTATTTTCTATCTATGTTCAGACGCATTTGAATTGAAGCTGAGAAAATCCAGGTTCAGTTGTTCACAACAGTTTTGTGAGTGCTTCCAAAATGAGTTTTATACTAACTAAGACATGTATATCTGCATGCAAACATATTTACATGCATGTATGCGTGCATACATTCACACATACACGTAGATATATAGGTTTACATGCATACATTGTGGTATTCCTACTAATACAATACATATGCGTAGATGGGTATCATGATGATTCATGTACAATGTTATGTTTGTGTGTGTTATATGTTATTCATACACATAATACTAATGTGGATTCATAGGCATCGTCATTTTATTCAATATATATATATATATATATCCATATTGTAATGCATATTATATGCGCATAGAACAGTAAAAACACAAATACGTATAGGAGGCCCACGCATATGAATATAGTTATGTTATATATATATATATATATATATATATATATATATAAATCAATCAATGTTGGTCAATATATCTGGCCCATGTAGGCGAGTTCTCCATATTTGCTGACTACAGGGAGAGCGCGTGCGGACGTGGAGAGCATGTCAGCGTCCGATAGACCAGTAAAATGCTTGCTGAATGCAGAGCTGTCTGTCAACACCGAGCATAATATATATATATATATATATATATATATATATATATATATATATATATATATATATATTATCAGCCGACGTCATACAGCCAAAGCTATGACCTCGGACGAATATAGTCGACCACGGTTTGCTTCGTCTCTGCATGCTCCTGCCTGTTTTGTTCATCTGTCTGGTTTGCCCTTCTGTGAGTTTTGTTCTTCTGTCTGTTTTGTTCGTCTATCTGTTTTGCTCTTCTGTCAGTTTTGCTCTTCTCTTGTTTTGATCGTCTCTCAGTTTTGCTCTTCTGTCAGTTTTGTTTGTCTGTTTTATTCATCTGTCTGTTTTGTTCGTCTGTTTGTTTTGCTCTCCTGTCAGTTTTGCTCTTCAGTCAGTTTTGTTTGTCTGTCTGCTTTATTCATCTGTCTGTTTTATTCACCTGTCTGTTTTGTTCGTCTGTCTGTTTTATTCACTGTCTGTTTTGTTCGTCTGTCTGTTTTGTTCGTCTGTCTGTTTTATTCACCTGTCTGTTTTATTCACCTGTCTGTTTTGTTCGTCTGTCTGTTTTGTTCTCCTGTCTGTTTTGTTCGTCTATCAGTTTGTTCTCCTGTCTGTTCGTCTTATTTATGCTTCACCTAAAGCGCATCCTTCAAACATAGAGATGATGTTTCTCTGAAAGATGCATGATTTATAACGGTTCTCAACCAACGGATAACCCGTTCCTCAAACACATCACTTGGAACAAATCTTGTGTTTATCTCTATATGGTGATATACCCTTATGTATCTGGATATTTAAATAGCGCCTTATAAGAACCTCTCGAAGGCGCTAAAGAACCTCTCATCCATGCATATATTTATATACGGTAGTTGTTGGCCTCTGTACCTTCTTGTAACGAACGGCGCAATAGAAGTAGATGTAGTCTGTAATGTAGAGTCCTTACGATGATTGGTCTTTTGAGCGCAAATCTTCTTGTAGGGCAGCGAATTCTTCGAGGTTCGCGTCTTTCGCTAAGAGTCTGAACCTGTCGTCACTCAGTAAAAGGGACCTTCAACAAATCCTTCACTCACGCATCTTTTCAGCGCATCAGAATAGTCCTGCGCTAATAAGAAATTCATAATAATAATAATAATAATAATAATAGTAATAATAATAATAATAATAATAATAGTAGTAGCAGTAATAATAACAATAATAATAATAATAATAATGCATGATTTATAACATTAATAATAATTTATAATAATAATAATAATAATAATAATAATAATAATAATAATAATAATAATAAAATAACAATTATAATAGAATTTGCAGTTGAAGCAGTAGCAGTAATTATAACATTACTATGACAATAATATTATTATCATTACTATTATCGTAAAAACATTTTTAGTGGCAGTAGTGGAAGTAGTAGTAGTAGTAATGGAAGTGGTGGGGGAGTAGTAGTGAAAGTAGTAGCAATAGTGGAAGTGGTGGAAGTAGTGGTAGTGGACGTAGTAGTAATAGGGTTGCAACGGTGGCCTACTTGGCTGTTATACACCTCATTCGGCCATTATGACCGCGGAAATGGCGGCCTCCAGGAAAGCATCCAAATACAATATACAATCTTGCAGCAATATCATTTTGATCGACTGGCCTTCGACATTCTGGTCCCTATTATTGCTGGCCTCGATTTTCTCACAGAGCTTAAGCGCCTTCTCACCCATGTCTCTCCATTTAATGCAATCACCTTCCGAAGCAGGTCTACTGTCTGCCTGCCAGAACTTGGTGAGTTTTATCAGACAGTCAGAATTCTCAGGAGCGCCATCTTGAGTGGTGAGGGATTATTTGCACCTAGGGTGCAAAAAATAATGATTATTACATTTAAGACGTAATTTTCGACTGACACGTTATTTCCGTAAGTCTTTCAGACTAATTATCCAAATATGATAGCGTGAAAATCGAGGCAGATTAGACCAGTTGATTTGTTGCGTCAATTATGGAGCGTATACTTGCGCTCTTGCCAGGCGCCCTGTTGATAAACACCTCTCTGCGACCGATGAGCGCCGACGTATTAGCCTGTCAAAACACGAACGCGCGAAATTAATGAGCATTGTAGGCAGTATTCCCACAACCACTTCGGCGGAATCATAGCAAAACAGATTAATGCATATATAATTATGCTTATATAGTATATCGTATTAAACGCCATTTACGACTGGCTGCGTGTGTATATGGGGCAACGAGGTGCAGTGTGTCCCATGTCACCCCGTCTATCCGTCAAATAGGGTTTCTTCTTGTTTAGAATCTTTGCAGCTTTTTTATGGCGTAATGCGGTGGAACAATTTCACATACATATTTGCATACTTATGCACATGGATATATAGACCTAAATATACACAGACCTAGTAGGCCTACATACGGCCGCAGCGCGCTCCATCTGGAAAGACCTCCCGTCGGAGCTGCCCTTGTAACCTCTGTCCAATCAAACCGGGTTTTATGAATCACCCAAATCCTTATTCTTTAGCCATGCCATGGATGGGATGGAAGCGCTCCCCAGTAGGTTAATAAAGGAGCGCTATATCAATACTTATACTGAATGAACGAACGACTGAATTCATAAATACGCATACACATACATACTCATACATATACATGCATACACATACAGACACATGGAGGCGATCCTTCGATCCAACGGAGGACATCGATCTCTAGAACTCAGTGCTTTCTTTTCTCAACGTACAGAGTGGGCCAAAATAAGTAACCTCCTGTGAATTTTAAATATTAGGGAAACACCGGAGGGGTTACTTTTTAATGGCCCACTCTGTACATCGTCTGAGCGGCCGAGAGGTGAAAAGACATGCTATGTTGCACGACTATGAGAGAAAACCATGAACCATCGAACCATCATCAAGGTAGGAACATGGTCGGATACCCTGGGCAGTGGAAAGACTTCCAAGTGGCACCGAGGAACCTTCAATCACTGGGGTGGGGTAGGGTGGGGTAGGGTGGGGTAGGGTGGGGTAGGGTGGGGTAGGGTGGGGTAGGGTGGGGTAGGGTGGGGTAGGGTGGGGTAGGGTGGGGTAGGGTGGGGTAGGTGGCCAGAGAGACTCAGGGAGGTTCGGCGTTCACTCAGCCAGTGTACACAAAACACCCATTGTTTGTTTACAGATAATTATTATCAAATGCATTCAGTGTTGGCCTATTTATGGACAGTGGATACAATCGACGTGCATGCAGAAACCTGTCTCCAATAATTATAGGCTACATGTAGGACCTACGCACATCGGATATACTTACTATATATGCATTATGCACGCCTACTATTTATCTTTAAATTACAGAGACGAGTTGCACAATTGTTACTAGATGAGCCATATATATATATATATATATATTAGATTAGATATATATATATACATTAGATGAGCCATATTATATATATAAGCATTAGATGAGTTATATGTATACATTATATTAGATATATATATATATACACTAGATGAGCCATATATATGTATATAACTATACATACATTAGATGCCATGATGGGCTATATATTTACATAAATAATGTCCTTTCTATGCGATATATACATATATATTTATATATATATGTATATTAGGCCCATATAATATGTGATTAATAATTTAGTGGCATTGAAGGAGGAAGGTAACTTTCCGTTGCAATGGATCGTAAATAGAGCCACCAATCGCCTGTTCTGTGAAAAGCCGTCATCCTCTGCCTCTTCCGCATTCCCTCATTCTTCCCGCGCTTCTCTCTCTCCTCTGTCTGTCTGTCTGTCTGTCTGTCTGTCTCTTTCGGTTTCAACAGTGGTGTCCAATAATTAGTTACGAATCGAGCGGTCTGCCAGTGCAAGCTTCAGTGAAACGCTGCCACGCCTCAAGGCTTATCGCATTGAGACGTGTCCTACTGGCCAGCCATGCGTCACCACTGAATATATGTACCCGCTTTAACCGCTTATCTCCGTCAAGCAAGATATGGAATCATTTTTTGACATGCGTTCATTAAGAACACTTATATAGAGCCAGTCTCAAAGATACATGTAGCTGCTCTGGTCCGTACAGCCCAGGCGAAAGATAATATATAGATCTATAGGTTCCATGTTCCTATAACGTATATGGTGCTTATAGACTGCACATCGAGGAATAGCCAGTCTGCCCAATAGCGCGCCTATGTTATAAGCTAGTGTTTGCTATTTTGAGTCCAATGAGCGGGAATCGTGTAACGACCATGGACAAATTGTTTCCGTGTAATGTTTTTCTAGCATCTCAATCTCGGGGCTACTTACGCTGCGTGTTTAACAATAGCAACAGCCAGATAAATAACCGAGAATTAAAAATCTCCTCTTTTGTGTCCTTGAATCAGAAGCATTATAAGAATCCCAATATCCTTGGCAGAGGCCATGAGTAGACTACATTAAGACTTATCACCCACTGCAAGCTGCTAGCACTGTAATACCATATGCCAAGCAAATTTCTGTCGACGGTAACGACGGCCCTTGTCTGAATCCATCCCTGTTTGCGACGAAATCAGATTATGCTTCTGGTTATCGTGTGTAAGAGACTAGGAGTAAGCAACTTGTGCCCGGGAGGGCGAATATAGGCCCCAATACATGTGGAGTTCGCTCGGACCACTGGTCAAGCAATCGTGGAACATAGTCTATACTCTAGGACCTGCAGTATAGAGGGTATACACAATCCACCACTAAAACACAAAGCCATACTCTCTTGGGCTGATATCCTAACAATGCTATCAGGAACAATTACGTCTTCACATGCAAATCTATTTGAACGGTTTACAAAATGACAGACGAGGCGAAGGGTATCTGAAGCATCGGAAGGGTAAGGTCGATCTCAGGGCTGAAGCACAGGCACGACCAGAACAATCCATTAGCACGGCACTTTTGACCTATCACCTTGGGTTGCCACTCCTTGACCGACCGCTGCAGCATGGTTGGTTGAGTGGCACCAGATGGATTTCTATTCCATAGCACGCAAATGTTATATGACCTCGCTAAAAATTTATGCAAATGTAATGTTATGTAAATCTTCTAAAATTTCTCAGCGCCCACAAAAGCCACGTCGGGGAGACCAGCTTATTCACCGGTGCCATAGTATACCTTTTGTAAGCTATTGCACATTTGTTGGTTGTCTAAAATCTTACTTACTTACTTATCCCCGAGTCATATATACTAATTGCTTTACAATACAATACAACTAACACTTATATCGCGCCTTAATAAAACAGAGTCTTACTTTAAGGCGAGTTACAGAAACAGTTAGGTTAGGTGTCATTTTTAGGAGAAAACTTTGCTTAACGTCTCCTTAACTACACTTTGTTCGTCAGTGTCTCGTCCACAGCATCAAGCCTTCAATTGGCATATTATGCGTTATTCAGAATTATGCAAGGGAGAAAATCAAGACGTCGGGGAGACTAGCTTATTCACCGGTGCCCTAGTATAGGCCTACCTAAATCTACAATTGCCAAGAAGCTTAATTCGCCGACGCCAACGTCGCCTCTCACCATTATTATTGCTTTACAACCTCGATCTACCACCGTCACTTGAAAAAACCCCAAATAAGTAAGCAGCTTCCATTGCATGATCTGACAAATGCACGTTCACTACGCAACGTAGAACTGTCAGTAGGCCTATTAACTAAATAGGCCAATACATGTCAAACAGCCTATATAATTAACAGGAACAGATTATGAACTCAAACGAGCACAACTAAATAATCTTATAGGTAGCATGAAATGACGTCCTCTCTTGCGAAATGAGGGCGTGTCCTGACGGACAGGTAACGATAGCTGATGAGTACAGAGACTGAGGAATTCGACTTTGGAAGAGCTTCCAGTCTGCTCAAGCAATCGGCTCTTATGGTTTAAAGCTCTTCCCAAATAGCTGGCATCTGGGAGACTTTTTGGGCTGCATTAGAGTGCGCAGTATAGTCAGCCCCACCCAGACACCAACCCTTCCCAGCACAAACCCACCCAGACACCAACCCTTCCCAGCACAAACCCACCCAGACACCAACCCTTCCCAGCACAAACCCACCCAGACACCAACCCTTCCCAGCACAAACCCACCCAGACACCAACCCTTCCCAGCACAAACCCACCCAGACACCAACCCTTCCCAGCACAAACCCACCCAGGCACCAACCCATCCCAAGCATTGCCATCTTTCGAATTTGTTGATTACAATTAAGACGACGACGACGACGACGACGACACTATCTTCTTATAATCAGCCACACAGCGTCGAGCTATCGGATGTCGCCTGAATCTATCTTCAGTTCTCACATTCGACTGGAGAGCACGCCCATCCTTCCTGCCCTCCTCCTCCTCCTCTTCCTTCTCCTCCTCCTCCTCTTTCTCCTCCTCCTCCGATATTGCCTTTCCTCGCTTCCTTCCATCCTCGTTGCTTCCTCTCTCCTTCCTCTCCCCTTCCTCCCCTTCCTCCACCGTCCTCTTCTCCTCATTCCGTGCAGGCAGATGGCAAACGAAAATCGATGCTGTGTGCGAATGGTGCTTAGATGGGAAGGTCGTTAAATAATTGAAGTAAACACGCATATAATATATATATCTATAATGTCTATATATCTAATATATATATAATGTGTATATATAATATGTATATATATATACACGAACGCAAATTTTTTTTCCACGCTAGGCACAGGCATATATGCGTGTTCGTGTGTGCGTGTGGAGGAAAGGAAGAGTCAGGATACAGTGATGAGGAAGTGTCCACTGGACAACAGTCTATATACATACATATATCTATATGTCTATATCTGTATATGTATATGTACGTACGTACGTACAAACATACATACATACAGACGTACGTACGTACGTGCTTGTTCGCTCATTTTCTCTCGTGGCCGTTTTTTCCAGTTCCCTCCTATTCCGTCTCGAGACCAGGTCTTGTCTCGAGACCAGGACTTGTCTCACCGTAGGTCTACATCTGGTTGGCACTCAACAGACAACTTGGTAGCGAGTTAGAGTCTTAGAGACGCTCTAATTGCGAAGTTGGTCTAAAGAGAGAAGATCAATTTCCTCTGAAGATAGCACGATAATAATCGTAGCTCGCTCGACGGCTTGATATGTCTGGCCTTGATTGCAATTAAAGATTAATGACTAGGCCTAAAGTACGAGAGAACCGTCGAGTGCTGAACACTTTGAGCCGCAGCTCCCTGCCCGAGAACATTCAGCGATCCATAGCCAGAGACATACGAAGAGAGAGAGAAAGAGAGACAGAGACAGAGACAAAGACAGAGACGGACAGAGAGAGACAGATGAAGAGGGGGACAACCAGCCATACGAAGAGGAGACCATCATGTCTCTCTTATCTCTGTATCTCTTTCCTTATACAAGAGTTTTTCAGGAGTTTCCTGTCCCACCACACAAGGCATTCGTTCACAAATCATGTGCGGCCAAGATTAAATATTAACACGGTCCGGTCCACGGTTAAACCACGCTCGCGGCAGCGGCGGCCGCCCGACGGCGTCTCTGCAGCTACATTCCTATCGACAGAACCGGCGGCCAGGCGATCATCTGTCCCAAGTCAACCGACCGCCAACGCCACAGATTCTCCATAATTCACCACTCAAGACCGACCCAGAGGTCGGAGGAGGAATCGCCCAGCAACTACTGCATGCCATTCTAGAAGCCGTTGCCAAGAAACCTGCGAATGAGCCTCTTCCCCAAAGTCCTTCTCTGCCAGTATTCCCTCGACGGGTAGACCAGTCGCTTCGCAATATGTCCGTGCTCTTTGGTCAAGATTTCGCGTTTTCTTTTAAAAGTGCAATTACGTTTCCACGCTGAAAACGTCTGAAAATTAATAGCGAATTCTCTGGCGCACTGCCAAATGAAACAAAACCTTCCAGATAAGTCTTATGGCTTTATGAGTAAATCCACACGTTGCAAATTATATAGGCATAAGCCTACGTGTCCAATCTTCTGCGATTTGTATCATGCCTATCGCCAAACTCAACACAATTAATTTTATTCCTGGCATTTGTTTCTTCAAGGCACATAAATTCAGAAATAAATAAATTCAGCATATAAATTTTTGAACCAATCTAGTCGACATGTATAATGCCACGTTATAAGGCATGTTTAAAAACGACAACACGCTTGTTTCTGCTAAATTCTAACGGACAACGTTTTCATTTTTCACACTAACTGCAATGATGGTAGGCCTAATCGTAATCTCGAGATTTCTACCACGCCCAAAATTCGAAGTCGCCGGAGCCAGCGTATTCACAAGCGCTTAGTTCAAACAACTGTCAGCAGGCAGTTGGGGTCAAAATCAGCTCCAGGTCAAGATCCAGAAGAGACCTTATTACGTAATGTTGATTCTTTAGATCCAAGTGTGTCCTCTGACCATGAATGTGGAATATGCTCGTATTTAAACAAGCATTTTCCCAGGAAAATTGCCCAAGTTTTGCCAGCATGATCATAGAATCCGAGTGAAAGTGCAGCTCTTAATTGTGATGTCCTTTGCTAGCTTTAAAAATATGTCATCAACCCCTTGCGGGTTGGTTTTATCATTATCATTATTTATCATTAATTAGGAACTGTTCCATTTATAGCAATGTTACAAAGAGTAGGCTCCAAAGCGGACCAAAGCAACAAACCATGCTGTAGAGCGGTAGACTGCACCGTGGTTCCTTAATAAAAAACGCAATGTGATAGTGAAGACAATGAAGTGCATAGCAAGAGAGCTCTGACACCCCGGACGATAATGGCATCAACGACATGGCATGAAATATGTGCAGCAGAAGCCATTCTTAGCCAGAAGCTGTTTCAACAGGGGTTTAATACTGTTATAATGTTATCACATAAATTCTGTGATAATGCGGCCTATAAGTGAATCGCAAAATAAATTCGCCTGTTAGAAATGGCCTTAAACACAACTTCATCTCATTACTGCTTTTTAGCGTTCAACCGCCTAGCGTTATAGCCTAATGAAAATTATGTGGCACCATCAATCAAGACGTTCGGAATTCAAATAATCGTCAGAGCAATAGTTTGTTCTGGAATTCTCCTCTGACGCCCCGAGGTAGCGCGCATTTTTTAAAACCAGAAACATCAGACAAATCCCCAAGACAAAGGTGGGGGGATTTATAGTTTTAAGGTATGGCATAATTACAGTGGCAAGCAGCGCAAAGCTTTTGTCCTTCCGCAGCGACCGTTTGCTAAATCGGTAAGAACGTCCGCTACCTCTCATGCGTCTTTGTGAAAGAGGGCGTGCGTTTAGCTTCCCTATGCCGACGAGTCTGGCGTTTTCAGAGATTTAAATCTGAGGTTATCGTAATCGTAACCTCCGAATTTCTAAACCGCCACTTTAAAGCTAAGCGCAAGACACCAGCTTATTCACGAGCGTTGCGTCAAATCAAAAGGGTTGTCCAAAGGATAGTCCGTGGGCGGTCAGAGTTCGGTTTCCAGGTCAGCACGGAGGAAGAAAAGCTGTTAAGGAGGGTGTCGCTTTGGTCGTGGATTGACAGGTGGGATGTCAAGTAGCGAGTCTGAATAAGAGTTCTTGAAAAGGTTGGACTTGAGTTTAGAATGGAAAGCCCGGGGTGTGATGGCCCTATAGGGACATATGATGTTGCATGACGGGCAGTGATGGTGAAGGAACCGAGAAGGCACGAAATTCAGGAGGGAGGTCGTTCCAGAGACGAGGTGCGACGTTTGATATAGCGCGGTTGGTTAGTGCGGTCCTTGTTGTACGGGGGACCTTAAATGGCGTGGCGTCCATTCAAACGGACGAGCGGTCGTGCAGATCTCATCTTTAAATAACCAGTAGGGTCAAGGCCATAATATGGTCGCTATATAAAAACGTTTACATTTACTCACACTGGATACACATAGGCTATATATATATATATATATATATATATATATATATATATATATATAATATTTATACAGTGAGTACAGTACACGGACATTATATTAGACTGTTTGGACTTCGACAGTGCCAGTCAAAGGCCTGGACAGAGGAGGAGGGCGACAAAAAATCATCATCGATATGGAATGGTGTCTTAAAAAAAATCAACAACGGACCTCTTACATTGTTAGTGACAAGACCAGACTGATCTCAAACGCGACTTTGGGCCTCTAGGCGTAAACGGAACTGCACTTATAGCTGGCTTTGGCTGCCTAATTCTATTTTCTGTAAACAAAGTGGAATGCACTTGCGAATGTATAGTCACAAAACTCTTAATGACTCGAACAGTTGTATGCCTGACAATAATGTAGTGTCATGTATTTTAATTTGGTAATAAAGTCCAGTAAAAATTCAGTTTCATCATAAATTCAGTCTATTACAACACTTTCCAACCAGAGTTTTCGAAAAACCTACAACGATGACTCAAAAGTATAATTGAGAAAAATACATACAAATGAAACCTAGTCAACAATCTCAAAGTCCGAATAACCAAGGAAATAACGCTCCTCACTGTTCATCGACATCAACTTATTTTGTCTAACTCTTCCAAACCTTTTGATATTTCATCTTTGGTGCTCGCTTGTTGAAAAGCACAAAGTACAAATTTCACTGGTTTAAAAAAATAAATAAATAAGACTTACCAAGTCAGCTTGATTAGTGATCACTGAATGTATAGTAGTATTAGGGAGACCCTGCATTCGGAACTACTTTTCCTTTGGGTCCACCCATTGTTACCAACTGTACTTCTACCATTGTATCATGTTTTTTTACTGTACTGCTGTGGTAACAATAAAGCTGAGTGATTGATTGATTGATTGAAAACTCATGTTTACAGTAAATGTGTTGAGTACTAAATACATGAAACATCCATTCAGCACGAACTCCATGAAAATGACAATGGCCAGTCAAGAAATTACATTAGGCTACATACTCAATCAAGCTGTAGCAGAAATCGACATAAGCAAAATTTAATAGGACAATGATCCTTGTTTTCTGTCAAGAGCTTAGGGCCGAATCTAACAACACGGTGACCACATCTACGGCTATCACCGGTCACCAACACAACAGCAATCAACAAAAACACAAAGGTCTGGCATGCCAATGAGTGCAACTGCCCTCAGTGTTCTTACAATATCTGTTACGGCATTCAGTTACCGGGAAAGATTGAGAAATATAGCATCTTACTCAACTTCTCAAAATGTGAATATTGTTTTAGCATCACAAATTGCAAACTGCACATGTCAATTAGGCTTAAATTCTTTTAAACTTTCACTACTTTCGTGTAAAAATCAGTGCCAATGGAACCTTACAGACAAACACGAAGACAGCAAGTTGTTGAATACATCCAGCCGTGTTTTCAATATAAAAACCTACTCAATTTAAAATTCTGGGAGAAATCAGTGAATAACTGATACCTTGGTGAGAGAGAGACAAAGACAAAGCGTCAAACTGTGCATTTGGCTAAAAATACGAGATTAGAAGGTGTGAGCATTCCTGCAGATACCGCATCCAAGTGCAAACTCCTCACCAGTTGGTGGGTGGACGACGTGCAGAGGGCATTCATCTCCCTCCAGCTGCTTTGCCTTTGGTCCGGCCGGACAGTGCGGCAGCTCGCCCTTTGGAATGGTCGTCACTCGCTGGAAGTCTTCGTGACACGCGTTGCAAAAGTGCGTAGTGCCAAAACAGAAGAAAATGGCGACCGAACAACAGTAACGACACTTGTACTCGAGAAAATCGGCGCCGTGCCGTGAGCACATCTGCGCCCGGGAGACGTCCGAGCAGGCGCCGCACACCAGCTCTGACGGATCGTAGTCGTCCGGCGCCGCAGCCTGCTCTTCGCAGCGAACCTCACCGCCGTAGTATGCCTTCTTGCACTTGAAGCAGACGTAGTAGGCATAACGATCCATCGCGTATCCAGCGGGGTCGTTGTGAAAAGACATCCCCACCGTCGTGATCGCGTCCGCCTTGTGCAATCCTTCGTACTCGAGGCGCATCAAAGCCTTGCGCCGGACGTCTTCTTGTCGACTGCGTATCGGCTGCAGCAGGTCCTCGAGCACCGAGTGTCCTATGTCGGCCTTGCAGATGGGGCAACGCGAGAAGCCGAACGTGATGCGCGGCCCGGGCCACAGTCGCTGCAGGACCTGACGGCAGCAGTGCCAGTGGAAGACGTGGCCGCACGCGAGCTGCACCGCAGGCGCCCCAGACAGAGCCTCCGTGAAGCATATCATGCACATGTCATCGGCATCCTGTTTGAGGGTGTCCTGAGCAGAGGAACAGCCATGCAGACAGAAAAGGCAAGGGTCCTCGTCGCGAATTCCACCACAGGCGTGACCGCATGGCAGCGTCTTTGTACAGGCGTTCTTGGCATGCTCTTGGCATTCCGGATGGGTGCAGACGGTGCCAACAGTCATCAGACCCGGGTGCGTCATGGTACCACAGAAGCGACAAGGTTCCAGGCTGCCGACGCCAAGCACGGATTCGTTACCACCTCTCAGCTTATCTTTGGATGCATTTCTGAACTCCACGACCGCCTTTAGGGTCTTTGAGTCGGCCAGCGCCAGCAGCCAGTAGAGTTTAATTCGACCGCATCCCTCGTGTAGGTCCACCTTAATTGCTTCCTCTTCCTCCTTAAAAACCTGACGCTGGTGACTACGTGCCTTCCGGTGTAGGTGAAGGATCCGATCACAGTCCGAACAAAGGTTGCCGCATTCGTTGCACAGTATCATCGCGAGTGTCTCCCCATCATCGTGGTTCTCACAGGTTGGTCTCGCCTGTGATGCCTCGCCCTTGCCCACCCATTGCCCTGAAGACAGCTGGTCGACGTGGTCATCGCTGAGTACGCACAGTGCAGCCATCGTCAGCCACAGCGTCGGAGTCTTGAGACAGTCGGTTGGATTTCGCAAGGATTCGGAGAGATGCGACAGGTTGAGAATTGGTTCTGCAATGGCACTCTTTGTCACAGCAGCCCAGTCTTTCGTCAGTTTGCCTGCAGACAGGTCCTTAAGGAGGCTGATGATGGTCTCTGCAAGCTGGATCGAAATACTCCCACGAAACCACCACCGACCGGGTAGAACGCTGTTTGCAACAAAGCAGTCAGCAAGACGGAAGGTCTCCACGCTGTTCTTGCTCTTAGCTCCAGAAGGTAATTTTGATTTAACCTGAACCATGAGTGCTTTCGCAATACAGGCTAGAAAGACATCGAGAAGACCCTTGCGATTAGGATCATACTGGAAGTCACTGTTCGATGACAGGATGCTGAAGTCCGAAGGTGGCAGACAGAACACTCCGAGAATACCTGCCAACACCTTTGGCTGCACATCCAGAAGCACCCTTCGTATGAGTGCCACCACCTGTCGCTGTACTCGCGGTGATGCAGTGTGCAGCAGAGACAGCAGATCCTCGAGCAAACTGTGCTGCTGAGCCAGGTAGTGGCGACCAACAGTCGATCCACTCAGTGCCAGCACAAGAGACAACAGCTCAAAGCAGTACGCGTCGGAACTGCTGCCACCTTTCTGACTAGCAAGGCTGTCCGTTAGTTCGTCCTCCCACTGTTCCTGTACCCGAATGGTCTCCTTGCGGATCGCCTGCACGATATGCGTGCAGACCAGCTTCTGCAGCTGGGTCAGTTTTGATCGGCTGAACAGAATGCTCACCATGTGTTCCTTCAGGTTGACATCTCCGTGAGCCTGACCTCCTTCGGCCACGACGGCCTTGTCCTGCTCGTCGACGTCCGCGTTGCTGCCCTCGTTTATCAACCGTCCAAACACCTGCGACGTCAGTAACCGGAAGACCTTCAGGGTCTCCAGCTCGCAGTTCTTCTGCTGTACAGCCACGGCCGACTGCTGCCTCTGTTCGTCGGGAGAGGCGCATCCGTCTGCCTCCATGTCCCCAAGAACCTTGATCTGACGCAGACGTAGGCTATTGTCTGGACCCTTCAGCTCCAGTCGAATGACTTTGCTGTTTCTTTCGGGTAACCAGGCATTGACCCATCCTGCAAAGCGAAGCTCTAGATCCAGCTGTCGAATCGATGCAAGGTCTTCTGCGCTGCTGCCGGTGCTAAATGCGACTGTGCTCACCTTGTTGCCAAGGTCACGCGCATTGTCTATGTGGACGTAGACGACCTTAGGCCTATGATCGGCAGCACAGGTGATAGTGATTGTCTTGCTCTTGTTCTTGTCTTCGTCACCACTTTCCCAGAATGTCTCCGTGCTGTTGTCGGTGATGCTCGCAATCATCGCCTGGCGACTCGAAGCCTTCACGTCTGCAGCTGAAGTCAGGTCCTTCAAGTGTTTTCGTCGAGTGACCATCTGCAGGCCGGCGCTGGAACTGCTTGGGTCCCATCCCTCCTCAGACTTTGAAAGTATCTTGCTGATGTTGCTAAATACGTGGCTGCGATGCAGGAAGATGTGGTCCGACAGCTGGAACTTGAGGCACCAGCATCGCACAGCCATCTGCTGCAGCGAGCTACCGGCAGGAAGGTACATCATCACATCGGAGATGGTCTGCAGGAACGCGTGGAAAGCCTGGATGAGGGGTGCAACGGCTTCACCTGCTATAGTGATGTCAGACAGAGGGTGTTCGCACAGCACGAGCCCCTTCTCCGGGTCTGGATCCCTTTTGTCTCTTCGTGCCACAACTGGTTCCTCCTCGTCCTCATCCATCGCAGAGGACGACAGCGATGACACGAAGTGCCAGAACAGATCGTGTAGGCATTCAAGCTGCGTCACCTGTCGTACAAGCCAATTGAATGCCTGAAGTGCATAGGTGCGACATGATGCCTTACAGAGTGCAAGTTTCATGCAACACTGCAAACTCTCGAGGTCGTGTCGCTGCACACAGAATTTCATAACCGGAAGCGATTCTACAGACAACCCACTTCCTTTCTCATTGTGGGACTTATCCGACGTCTGAGTGAGGCGCGACATGGCGGCCGACGGATGCTTCAACAGCGACATACCGCTATCGTAGCCCATGCAGCTGCTGTTGTTTCGCCTGCGACCATTGGCTGCTGCAACTGAAGACAATGACTCGCCTTCCTGACCGCCTGCCTCTGCATGTGAGCCATTGGACTGCTGCATGAGGCTTGTATTCGAAAGAACTCCGCTTCCAAGTTCCGAGATGCTCCTCTGGAAGGCCTTCTGCATTCGATTTGGGGTTTGTTCTTCATCGTCGGATAGCCTGCCGTGCAGCTGCAGATTCCAACTCTCCTCCAGCATTGCTCTTTCCGAGTCATTCAGCCTAGAGTTTTCGAGAACATAGATGGAATTGGGTCGAATGCGGTCTTTCGCTGTCTCGTGGCCCTGAGAAACGGAATGCTCAAAGTTCCTCGTCTTGAAGCCATGTCGTGGAACTTCGCCGGCAAATACTGCATCCTCGTTGAAAGCGCTGTCCGCAGCCCTTGCGCCGCACTGTTCCAGATATGAGAATGGCACTACAGGGAAAGTGCAGTGATCTGAAATCATGTCCTCATTCAGCATTGGCAGCTGACCGGCACTTCCACTGCCAACCACTGCCTTACTGTAACTATTAGGCGCCTGAAGCGGGAGATGGTTGCTACATGCACTAGCAAGATCGAGGATGAACATGGCATTGTTCTTCATGACAAGGTGTGGATCCATGGCCTGCAGATATGATGACTGCTTCATCAGTGGACTCTTCTTCTTTGTCTTTTTTGACCTGTCCTTTGGCATCTGAATCCTGTCACGGAGATACTTGCTACGACACGCATCACACATCAGGTACCAAGTGCTTCCGCCCATTCCTCCGTCGCCACAGTTTCCAGCCCAGCCACCACAGAAGTTGCCACCGCTGTTGTAGCCCTGTCCGCCAGCCGGCTTGCCACACCCGGGGTGGGCCTGTCGCATGTGGTAGGTTACCGGATGCGGAAAAACAAGGTTGCACAGCTCACACATGGTGTCCTTGTCACCTCCGATTGCTCCGCCCAACAGCGGGCCACCCGCTGCCTCTCCGAATAGATTTCCCCTAGCTGCAGGAATAGCATGCTTGTTCTCTTTGCTTTTCTTGGATTTCCCCTTTGTATTCTTCTCCTTATCATCTTTTTCTGCCTCCACTGACGGTTTGAGAGTCAGAAGAGGAGTGGGAATGATCAGGTTTTGTTCTACAACCTTCAGAGTTGTAGAGGAAAGCTCTTCCCAGAAGGAAATCAGATGGCACAGAGTCGGAAGAACAGCTGGAGGGTCAGCTGCTGAGGAAGTGCCACTTGCCATGTTCAGTTCAACCACCTTTGATGATGGAATATGACAGGAAAGACGAGCCTTGTGCGGTGAAGACTTAGTCACGAGTTTTCTTGCTTCATTTAAGTTGCAAATTTCTTTATCACTAAAAACAATGCAACAAAATGCACAAACCATTGAAAGCAAATGCATATTCAGCATAAACAGTAATCAGAAGTATAATGGAGAGAAGAATGGAGAGGAAAAAGACAAAGAAGACTGAGAATGATGTCATGGAACTGGATGATGAAGGGCGGTTACAGGAAGTTGAAGGAGAGAGCTGGAAAGTGTTACGAATGGCGACATTGAACCTGTTAGGAAAATAAAAGAACCAAAAGAAAAGACCAAGAGAAGATCTAAACAGGTTTGATCAATACTAAAATCAGCTTATTCTGAGTAAGCGATCCACTCGGGTTTTATACGCAAATGTTTAAAATACTCGTCTGACCTCAGTCTGGGACCAAAGCATCATGCATCAAAACACTTCAAAAGCACCTTGAAAGAACAAGCTCATATAAACGTATAGTTTTATCGGCATGAAGTAACATATTACAGATTACTTCTGTTCACCTGGCAGGTAACCTTTTGATTTTTTGAGCTCTCAGCTCATCCGTTTTTCCAACAGGTGACTCAGAAGATGTCTTCTGAGCGGCACCTGCTGTATTGTCCAGTCTCTTCTTGTGAACATCCTTTCCAAGATTCGGGTGGAACTTGAGAAAAGACGCGCAAGCCATAGCATCGTGTACAATGCCTTCATGCCAAAGAAATGCCGCAAAAACGGCACGAATGCAATGTGACACAGATGGCGCCATGGCTTCATGGGCTGGCTCCTGGGATGTCTTCATCTTTGGCGAGGAAGAGCTTCGTGACTGACCACTCGATGTAGGTTTCTCTTTGGCCGATGGTGAGGCTGCCCTCTCCCGCTTTGACCTCAACGTTCGGCTTCGGTCCTTTCGGTTGAATTTCTGTGAGCACCCCAATCTAATTCAAAAATGCAACATATATATACACTGAAACAAGTAAATATATTCTTTATTGAACCAGTTACCACAACGCATTCTGGTGCAGTGGTGCATAAACATCTTATACTATGACTCTTCACACCTGAACTATGCTGAGCTCCTGGGTAATAATAATAATATCTTTGCTTAATTTTCAACTTGACAAACTGCAGGGTGATTGATTACAAGTACAGTATGAATAAGTGATAACAAGTTATTACAGGAGTCAAATTTAACTGTCGTCAGCCATATAAGCCGCCCATCACACAATGCTTCTGATTTAACCAACGCCATCATCTTAAAAGTAGCGGGAATCGAACTTGCTTCCAGGGCTCTGCATACCATTTTCTAATCCGTTACTAATTCAGGGTTAGTATTCACTGCCCCACTTTGTGCATTCGATTGTTCTTTATTGTCTTGAATGTCTAATAAACTTAAAGCTTTTAATCACTTACCCGTCCACTCTTAATTCTCTGGTTTAATTGACCATGTTGGATTCAGACAGTGCTTTTCAACAGATCATGCTTCCTAAGTACAACTCCAGTTGAAGCGGTCATTTATTGATGTCTTGTGTATTAGATAACAGCACCATAGAAGTCATCAGATTACAAGCAATTGAGAATTAAGACACACACATAATGCAACAGGTCAATTGACAAGTACACTCAGTATTTAAAATCCTGAAAATCAACAACAAAATAGAAAATGAAGAAGATCTGAGATGTCATAAAAATCCTAATTTCCTCACCGAATATCATCCTTTGACTGGAATGGACCAACGAGGAAATGTTTCTGTGTAATCTCCAGAGTTTCAAGACCTCCGTTTTCTACAGGTTCACAGCGGACGGGAGACGCCGACAGCGACCTTCCCGACCCGTCAGCCATCGCAGCAATATTACGCTGAGGACTAGAGCTGTAGCTTCGTAGATAGCTAAAAACACGTCTGCATTATACAGCACAGTACAACTGCATTTGACATTGCTCTCCTACTTCTTTCAAAAGAATACACATGCGGTAATGTGTACACAAGTGTACACTTGATCCTAAGACATGATCGACTGCATCAAATTGAGCAATTGTGAGCAAAGAACTTGCTCAAGGTCCTTACAAGTGACTGAGCGAATGTTTGAACTCATCTCCTAATCATTAGCCTATTTTACCATTATGCCCCAACATCAGAACACTTTCTGTATCACTTTTTATGTATGTATGTATGTATTTATGCATCGGGACATTTTAAAGATCCAGATGCACTACATAAATTAAGCATCACTGCTCTAAGACTATTACTGAATGCTGTATAAGAATGACTACATTATATTCTCATACCTTATGTTATGCTAAAGATACATACCTAGAGATATATACATGCAAACATATACATCACTAGAAAACACATACATGTGACACACACACACACATACCGGTATATAGATATATAAACAAATATCTATCAGCCACAGTACAATGATGGAATTAGTCAGCAACTTGGCAAAATCTTGTAAATATCACCATAATTCTAAGACCACACAGTAATCTAATAAAATATTAGACCTTTTTCCTGTTGTCTTCAACTCCATCGTGCCCACTTCTCCTTCAGAAGATGGCATGAAAATCCTCTTGGCAACTGGAGGAGACAAGACCTTCAAGACAGGGGATTTTGCTGCACTCAATGATGGCTGAAGGGTGGCAGGACTAGACAGCACAGGACCACCGCCCGTCTTTCCAGGACATCCGACTGAATTGAAGCCATGAGGTTGCAGGCTGATGATGTTCTCCTTACGGGATAGAAGGTTTGATCCAAGGTTTGTAGTTGAGGTGTCGTGGACAGTAGATACTAGAGACAAAAATCAGACTCAAATGTTCTCAGGTTGTAATGTATTTGCAGAAGTTAGAAGACGTCAGTAAATTATTAACAGACACTATCTGTCTGAATAATTTCTATTAATAATTTACAAAAATGAATCAATTGTCACTTAAAATGAAATCACAAATAAAAACGATGATCTGCTCTAAAGTCCAGAGTATCTAAAATCTGAACAACTCAGAGAAACCAGAAGTCAGGCTGCCAAGTCCTAATACAATCACACTGCAAGCATAATACAAAGTGACAATGAGATTACTGTTCACCTAGGTCATTTAAACCAAGATTGTGTTCATTTTAATCTACACAGACCATAAACATATTAATTGAGAGTCTGTAGCTAGAGTTATCTCAGGCCTCTTACTCATTTTAAATATCAATTTACGTCTCTCTCTCTAAGTTTTTCAGTAATTAGTTGTTAATTGCACTTACCAGGTGCTTTAGGGCTAGAACTACGGGACAACGTTTTCTTTGGAGTTCCAGGAGGAGTCCTTGGTGGTGTCACGCCATTGCCATTAACTCGACTTTCCCCTGGAAGAAGAACACAGAAGTGATGACAAAGACACTCTCTTAAATGAAGCTCTGACTAAATCTGTTAGATTGGTTTCCATTGTGGAAAGACACTCAAACCAAAATAAATGGCACACTCAGTCACTGACTGTTGTTATATATCCATCAGCAACATTTGTAGAGCAATGCCAAAAACTTACACTTGCTGTGGCTTCATCATTGAATAAATGTCAGATGCAAAGGTGTGATAACGTTAAACTCGCCAAATTGCAAGTCCCAAATCGTGAGGATACAAAACAAAGGACATAAAATAATGGAGATACAAGATTGAGTTAAGATAAAATTGAGGAGAGAGCGACAGATTAACTGACCAAGAGCTTTGACGAGGTCTTTGACAGAGACACCCTGAAGCTCTGGCGGAAGATCCGGAAACTGGAGGTGGATCCTGTGCTGCTGGGACTCCTTCCTTCCCACTGGTGCTGACTCTCGGCTGACTCCTCCTCCAGGTGCTGACGGTAGGCCAGACTTGTGGGATGCAGGCAAGGAGCAGAATGGAAGCTCCTCACGTCGAAGGCTGGCACTGCGGGCCTTGCCAAGAGGGTCAGGAACAGACACATGCTCTGACAGACCTGGATGCTCCAGGGATGCAGAGGCTGCCCAGTGACCCAATGGAGAGTCCACATCAGCTGAAATTGTTCAAATTGTTTCTCAATTAGAAACATAACAGCAAAGTCTGACTTAAATACAACCTCCAGAACCTCCTTAGAAAAACATCTTATTATGACTTAAGTTCTATTACAAAATGAAGACATCGAAAAACGATCGACATAAGTTAATTGCACTTAAGAGATGATTTCACTGCATTGCAACTTCATGTGTGTATGCATACAATCCCAGCATGTATACATACATAAACCCACAAAAATATACATGTCACCTGTAATGGCTGCCAAAGGTAGTGTTATATGGATTTGCCAGTGTATATAATATATATACACACATGTATATCTTTCCTATGTTTCATCTATACAATTAAAAGATGTCTATAGCTTCAATGATTTACTAAATAGCAAATTGTGTGGCATCTTCTAAGAGGCTTAACCCCATGGACTGAAGAAAGCTCACCTTCCTGCTCAGCAGACTGTGGACTGGCCTCAATATCAGGATCTCTGTGCTGCAGACTAAAAGGAGACAGAGAAGAGCTGCTTCTGGGGCTACTCATCGCAACCTGTTGATTGCCTCGGCCACTGAATTCTAAAAAGAGATTAAGTTCCAAATTGCACAACAATGTCAGCAACACTTCAGTGTAGTAGTAGTAATGATGATGAAACCACCTTCCACAACACCAACATAGCTCAACTTGTAGTGCTATGTAATGGCAAGCAAGAAAGTCATGTATATGTTTTGCATTTATGTATGCAGGAAAATAATTAAGTATGTCAGAACGTCATTTTATAACACAAACATAATAGACTTGAGAATGGATCCACCTTAAACACCGCTGTATAACAAAGGGAATTTAACATGGCTCTCAAAGAGCAATTAACAAAACCTGCAAATGGTTCCAAATATGGCTTCCGAATGGGTCTTAAAATGGCTCCCAAATAATTCTAAATATGGTTCCCAACGGGTCAGATGCTTCAATGGTAGCATTACAATAAATGGCTAGAAAACTAACAGACACCAACATATGCAGTTATAATACAGTAACTAACGTAATATATTTACGTCTAACTTAATAATATGCAGTGTATGGTAACTTAAACAACAAGAAGAATTGTTTTCACAGTAGCTTTTGGTGTATGTAAATGGCTAAATGAAATATAAATTGCATAAAAGCCCATCATCTGACATATTCCGAAGTCACTTATCGCCTCACCTCAATTGAATCACAAATACAACATAACAAATAAAAATGCCATAATTGTTATACCTGGTTGACCCGTTGCAAACGCCGGGAACATCGGGACCTTAGCAGCCGTTGTGAAATCAAATCCCTTGCTTCCAAGCATCTGCATCGACTGCTGAGGCCGAGGCTGTTTCGTAACGCTGAAGGGGGCAGACGACGCCCCAGCGGGAGAGTCTGTCTCCAGGTCCGGGGTCAGATAGACATCGCCACTGGCCGTTCGGACGAGACACCAGGCATCGCCCTCCGTCTCATGACAGTAGGACTGCATGCTAATCTTGTCAAGCTGGACCCATGTCCCATCAGCAGTGATTGTCTGATCAAAGAGAACAAATCGACCATTATCAAACATTATGGCAATACATGACAAATTCTGCCAAAAATAATGTACTGTAATACAACACAGTCATCAAATCTAATTCTATATAATATAATAATTGAATCTTATCACAACAACGGATGGTCACTTCAAAGCAGTTCATACTCAGAAGCCATATTAAATAGATCCAAACAAGGTTAAGAGGTCACAGAGATAACAAGCAGGCCATGACTATTAAACATGGATTGATTGCAGTAGGTCACTAGATTACACGTTAATAGCTACTATGGTACATGGCGTTGCTTACTTGATAATAAAAACATGCTCAACGGAGTATAGACCAGTGTATGTATTAAGCAGTCTACCATCTAAAATTTTACGTCAACGGTTTCATCGTGTGTCTTGTGAAGTGTCTGATGAAACAAATAAAGTATGCCTATGAATGTGGACTGGCCTCAATATCAATATAATATATTATTATATATTATATATATTGTTATAAATATTATTTATAAATGTCTTCATTTAGTGGTTCATCTTGTGACTATATGGCTACACAATTGCCAGTCATCGGTTGTTTGAATCTGTCAACTGTAGATGGGATTCTGTTGGTTTGGCTCAGTATGTGTGCATGTGTGTCTGTGTGTGTGTCTGTGTGCTACTGGTGAAATTTCTGGTTACTTGCACAATCCTAGATAACTGATGAGAAGTCTGTTCTAATTGGCAATTTCTTTAACCACTTATAGAAAGCATCTGAATTCGAAACAGCTCTCTTTTAAATTGTTCAATAACAATTAGTATAAAATATAGTTTAAATCTGGAAGTATTTGAAGACAGGAACACATCATTTGTTTCTAATGAAACACATTTTTATCAGCACATATGATGGCATAGGCAGTGCTTTAGTTACATACATAGAATGCGTTATAGATATTAATTGTCTAGATTCATACGTACATATTCGAAAGAGATTTTACATTTTACAATACAGACACCTACTTCATTGATGGCGGTCAACTGATTTCCAAGGATGACCATTCCAATGGCTGGCGAATCCAGATCTGGAACAACACGGATGTTGTGACCAGACAGGCCACACTTGACCGTTGAGTATATACATGGAAATGCTAAAAAGTCACAGAAAATGACTTAATCACTAAACAATCCACAACAGTCACAGGATTTATGTTAGTCATTGTTCAGTAAATTGCATAAATGAACTGAAAGTTTTCCATATCCAGCTGTCAGCATCAAAGCCAGCATTTACCTTCCTCTTGTCCATCTGAATGGAGAGTGACTCCGATTATATTGTGAAGAACTGGTTTACAAACTTTAAACAACAATGATGCATTTATCTGTTGTTTCTTAAGAGCTTCTCTTTACTATACAATACAACACATTATAACAACCTCAAAGCATTGTATATCATAACAGAATATAGAATCCATCTAGTGCCTTCTGAAACATGACATAGTACGGCTCACTCGTGCCAGTTGCTGCGCCAACACAGGACCCTCGTGGATCTGGACCTCGACGTGACGGAGAGTTGCCAGGATCAGCCTCCAACGATGGCCTGGGCTCCTCAACAGGGACAAGCAGCGTCTTCCCTAGATGCTGGTTGTACTGCAACGCCCATCCTTCGGTATAGCCATTCAGAGGACTGCAGCATGCACGGATCGAATCAGAGCTGAGGCGCAACCACACACCATCGTTGTTGTGTATCTGTAAACAAGTTATAGACTGTTCTAATCTAACTGCAGTTATCACAATTTAATGCCCCAGGCATCAATCAATTTAATCAATCGATGGTCAGCTCTAAACGAAACCAACATCCAAAATCACAATCCATTAAACAAAACTAGTTGATATCCACAAAGCCCCAGGGACTAACTTTATTCTTATGACTCTGGGGATTATCAGAGCCCACACTGTCACGTCCAGCTGGATTCATACGCCAATGCATGTCAAATCATGAAAGATCACTGAAATGCGTCAGATTCATAAAAATATCTTAAAATTTCCACATACTACTGTCTGATAATTTTTCATAATGCAAAACTCTCCTTTTAATTTCCTTGCATGCCTAAGAGACACCTGAGTGGAAGTACATTCACTCGTTAGATAAAGTTTCATGAAACTTAAATTCTCTATCAGGCCTATTTTATAAGTGGCTATTAAAATAGGCTTGTTCTTACCTCGCTGGTAAAAGTGATAATGCCACCCGGTCTAATCACCCCAATCTGCTCACTCTGAAGTGAGGGATGCAGTCGCACGCGTAAACCAGCGCTGTGAGGGGTAATGAACTTTCGCATCTGACACACAAAAAACGTATTTTGCAACAAGAAGGTATTTGAAGCAGCAGTTGCTCTGTCAATCACAGTAACTAGTGAGACAAAGCCATACAACTGAAAATTGTTACTGTACTTAGTAAAGTTCTTCTGTTCAGTTGGTATCTAGCGCATAACGCACAAAAACAAAACAATACCAGAGGAAGAAGCAGTCTATGACGAATATGCAATATGAAAGAGAGGCAAGGTTTAAGTTGAGAATGAAATGACACAAGTCACTGAGCAAAGCGCACAGACGCAGAGCGAGTGTTCCAAAAAGAAGAACCAGCAACTGATAACGCTCATTCACTGTTGAGTAATGATAAGTGTTGAGAGCAAGAACCGGATATAAGTATTGTAGCCAGGAAGAGTTCAATGTTTAACGAAACTAAGTCCTTGCTGAAGAAGAGGCAATGCAAAGATTTAACACATCAGTTATAAGTTCATATTGGGATACATGTATTAGTTATGGTGAAGCCAAAGTTCCAATAAAATAACATGGAGACAGCGTGATTTCTAGAAAGGATACGATGGTAGATACGACGAGTACCTTGGTAGCTGCTTGAGCTCCATGTCTTTTGGTGGTTTGTGGTTGAACTGGAGGCATCACTCCCTGAGGTGCATCACGAACTTCCACTTTAAACACTTCGCCTGAACAAATATCAATACAGCGTCGTCATAAAACAATAGACCCAATACACAAGGAAACATAGGAAAACGAGTTACAGAAGAAACTGAAACTGCCAATTCTGCCTAACATGACAAACAACAGACAACAACAGCAATTTGGAAATGTCAGGCTCTCTGTAGAAACTCGATTGGCAAATTTTCAGACCACAATGCCTAGTATCTTGTGAGCAACAAGATTTATAACACAACTGGGGTAGCTGCACAAATGCCTCCCAGACTGGCCAGTTGCTTTCCAGATGTATGCAAATGAAGAAAATATGCAAATGAAGAAAGTATGCAAATTTTCAGACCACAATGCCTAGTATCTTGTGAGCAACAAGATTTATAACACAACTGGGGTAGCTGCACAAATGCCTCCCAGACTGGCCAGTTGCTTTCCAGATGTATGCAAATGAAGAAAATATGCAAATGAAGAAAGTATGCAAATTTTCAGACCACAATGCCTAGTATCTTGTGAGCAACAAGATTTATAACACAACTGGGGTAGCTGCACAAATGCCTCCCAGACTGGCCAGTTGCTTTCCAGATGTATGCAAATGAAGAAAATATGCAAATGAAGAAAGTATGCAAATTTTCAGACCACAATGCCTAGTAGCTCGTGAGCAACAAGACTTGTAACACAGATGGAGTAATCAAATCTTTAGTCCCAAGGCAAATTTCATTGTTGTTTCTGCTTTCCAGTCACTGGATTTCAGTAGCTATTCTAAATACATGCATTACACTTTCAACATGTTTCCAATTTCTGGTGTAATTTCAGAAAATATCCTTGCACATGGAATACCTGCTGAAATTCATTGACTGAAAAATTTAAGATCAAGCATGTAACTGATGCAGCCCAGAAAAATGCGATACCCCAGATGTATTGTAAACCTAATACCTAGAAGTGAACTGGGTATTATTTGCAGATCTGCATATAATATATACTCGGTTTCTAATCTACATACTGGTCAAGATTTGAGATATTGAAATTAGTTTGACATGATTTGATTCAATAACAAAAGTAAGAAGAAATATTTATTTATTATTATGGTGATATGGACACTTTGTGCTGTTATTTCTTGGAAATCTAGCGACCACCATGACCAATCCTCTCCAGTTTTTTCTGTCCGAAGTTGCATCTCTTAATTCCTCTAGGCTCATTTCAGTTTTTTCATGTATCACATCCATCCATTTTTTCCTTGGGCGCCCTCTTTTCTTCCATCCTCCTCCACATGCCAGCATCATTTCCTTTTCCATTCCATTTGATCGCATAACATGTCCGAAAAACCCTAGCTTCCTTCTCAACGCTGTTTGTTGTAACGTCTCATCATTCTCGACTCCAATCTTCCTGCGCACTTCTTCATTTGTCTTCTTCTCCGTCTATGATATTCTCTGCATCTTCCTCCATATCCACATTTCGCATGATATGGACACATTTCCTTAAACTGGTGAAGTCCGACATGTAATGAACCTATTATAATTTTTATTATTATCAAAAAGTAACCATCATTTAAAAATGGACCACTCTTTGAAAGTTGCATTCTGTGCGGCAAAGATGTAAATCTACAGAAACCAACCAGTCTCAAAGTTGTCGAGTTTGACGTGGATGTTGTAGAAACCAACGCCCCCTGGTGTCCAGCTAGCACTGTACATGCCATCCTGGTTGTCACGAATTAACATATTCTCTGCCGGTCGACGGACGGCCGGCGAGGCATATCGCAACTCTTCAAAGGAGTAATTTTCAAATGCCTGCGAAGGAAACGAATCAAATGTACAAAGCACATCTAGTGCTCAGAAAGGCAAAAATCGCAAGTGCCTTTAAATAAATAATTGCAATATTCTTTGATATTCGTACGTCATGCACTAAGAGTATTTTCTAAGTGGTTCAAATTAACTCATCTTGATTTTCCCCGATGCTCCAACTCTAAGAATGCTAGCAATGCACACTAGTAATGTACACCTCAACTTACCACTTATTCCTTAGTCACCAACCTGACATTGATCCCCTAATTCGTCAATGCCATGCTGCACTTAATGCTCCAGATGTGCCATGTGGAAAAAACTTTATAATCTAAATATATAAAGAAATTAAAGTACAGAAACAGCTGAGCCATTGTTAAAAGCAAAAGTACTTCCACTTTTGAATACTGCCTTACAGGTAAAAGTAGCAAAACATTATCTACTCAAGTACATTAATGCATTACTTAAATTCATCACCTGTTCAACACTGCATGATGCCATATCACCATCATTAGTGTTGACACCCTAGATGTGCTGCATACTCCCATACCTTCATCATAGATATTGCATGGTAGAGATCCTTGTCCTTCACAGTAACTTGGTATGGAATGTCAAGCCTGGGAGGTGGAAGCCCTCCAAAGATGAGGCTGCCCTCTGTGTCATAACGACTCAGTCGCTTCACACGCCTTTCTTCCGACAAGTCCTTGATTATGGGAACAGCCTTTGCTTCAACCTGCAGCACAAATGACGAATTCAATTCAGTGCCAATGCAGTTCAACTGATGTTATGTAAACAGCCTTTCAATCACAAAATTCATAATTCAAACAAACTTTTCTTGGCACTATTCCCATTGACTGATTTACTTATTAACTGCAAAGGCTCCGAACCAAGCATCAGCAAAACGGAAGTATATAAAATTACTCCAGTTCTATTCATTTGTCAGTATCTTGATGCCCTTCTGGTCCAAACGTAACTTTATAACAATGATGAGCTGCAATGGTTTAAAATGCATATTATACATGTCATAAAAAACGTATGGTGGCGCTTCAGCATGTGGACACACCGGTTTTGACTCGGCTGTTTTGGATGGATTTTTAAAACTATCCTTTTCAGCTGCAGGTTGGGCCTCTGAGTAGATATCTTGAAGGGGTGCTATATAAAGTATTTATGATTTATATGATTGATTGATGAAATGGTTAAGACACTGCTTAAGATAATCCACAGAAGTTCAACTGTCAGGATTCTCCAACAAAACCTATTTCAACCTGGTTCCTAGAAAAGATTATGATCACAATTTCACTTGAAAGTAAGAAACAATTGAAGCCAAGTGCACTATGACAATGGCACTATAGAGTCATTAGATTACAATAGATAAACTCGATTCCTACTGCAACCACTGTCATCAACCCTACGAACACAAACATAAATCTACACAGAACGCACCTTGAGGTTCTGGACTTTGACTAGGTGACCATACTGATCCTTGGTCTGTATGGTGATGGTGACTGGCCAGTTACACCTTAACTCCTCCTGACTGTAGAGAATTGTGCACTTTTTAGGGTCCAGATAAGGTTCTGGCTGAAGCCACCTGCAAGAAACAGAAGATATAACCTGAGGTTATATCTCACCTCACACACACACACACACACACACACAACAAGCAAACCATAAAAAAATACAGAAACTACTAATAAACACAATACAAAACGAGACAAACTTTAAAAACCAGAACGAAACTGAATTAAAACTGAATTACAATCTGTACAGAGATAAAACAAATTTCAGAATACCTGAAAGAACAAAGCCTGTTCAAACCCTGAAAAGCATACGACATACAATATAACGTACACATAATTCTACACATAATTGAACTTACAAATTATACAGCAATTGAGGCAAACTGTCTTGTTTCAACCGTTTATTGGAATAACACACAACAGATTTATGCAGTAACGAAAACAGTTCCCATAACCATTACATTCCAAGAATTTTGGATCATAAACAATGAATAATGACAAACATTGAAAATACTAAAACAATAAAAATCATCCAACCGACTTGGTCAAAGGTTCCCGTTAATTAGAAACACGATTACGGATTGCTGTGCCAACTCATCAAAGACTTACGACGCCAGCCTGCAGCCGCTAGTTCCTGGATTGCAGTTGACGAAATCTTTGAGAAACGTCCTCTCATTGGAAGTATAGTTGAACGGTAGATTGCCTTCCAGTGCCTGAGTTACTGTTGGCATGTGGAACATCGAAAAGCCCTTACTTAACAGAGTTGGATGTGCACTGAACACCTACAAACAGCACAAGAAAAGTCACCAAATGTTAACACATCATATTACACCAGGTTATATCACAATCGGTGGCAGCGATATCTTATTCAACTCAAAAATTACAGATGTAAAACAGGCAGAATAACTCATACATTCCCAATAAGATGTAATGTAACAAAAGATCATAGATGAAACTGACCTGCTGGGCATTGGCTTCCAAGATATTCAGGTCCTCCTCTGAGTTTTCTGCAGGTCCTGGCAAACAGATGCATAAAAATGTAGCATTGGGATTGAGATCTGATGCCATGCATCCTCATGTACAATATTGCACATTATGGAGTAGTGATCTTTGACCAAAACCTTTTTACAGCTGCTATATATAGCTATGTTTCAGTCTCTTTGTGAGGTTCTAAATGTGCTCTACTATCTGCTACCAAAAGCATCAGATATACATAAATGCACCAAAATCAATGAATCAATAATTCAATCAGTCGATCAATCAATGAATCAATCAATAATTCAATCAGTCGATCAATCAGTCAATCAATAACTTGTACCAATGATATCTTAGTTGATCTATCTGACCACAGTATACAATAAAACTCATTATTACTATGCAGTATGCATCCTAGGAAATGACTCTTACCGATTGGTAACAGCATGTCCTTCCGCATCAGTGATGCTGCACAAATGCCTCCAAGACCAGCTAATTCCTTTTCCAGATGTATGAGACCCTGAAACCATCATCACAGTATACAATGCCAGTTACATAACTGGACATTTATATAGTGCACTATATGCTAACAAAGTAATGCTGCTGTGTAGACAATTTCTGTCCACAAACTCAACCAGTTATACTGGAGCTACAAAAAGAGTGCTATATAAATCTAATAACAACAATGATAAAATAAAAAAATCACATCATACTATTCACAGCCTTTCCACTCTGTAGCTAAACAAAAACAGCATTCAGACTGATTGTTGTATTTATAAAGCACATCCATGCATATAAAATCTCAAGTTAACACAGCCGCCTGTGCTATATATACACACTGTAGGCATGTTACCTCATTGGTCGATGCCTGCCACTCGTGACCAATCACAGTACACTTGAAGCCATACGTATATGCCTTCTCGTCCTTTATATAGTCAGATGCAGTTTCCAGAGAAAAGCAAACCTCGTTACCTGCATACACATAGAATGATAATTACAGTTCCTAGCTAATAACAGTAACGTCAGCAGCAGCAGCAATTTTATTATAGTTATTCTCAAAGACCAGTTCTAGCTTATCAGTAAAAGCAAAAACAACAATTTATACTCATTACTATCACGACTGTTAATTTAACCCAAGGTTTGATACTTCCAAACAGGAAAACTTAAGTTTTGGTAAAACTGTAATTTTATTATAATTGCTATTAATAATAATTCACAAACACCGTCATTCAGAGTAAGGCAAATGCCTTAACCAAAATAGAAATAGGCCAAAATGCTAAAAAAGAAACATGAGTCTGGATAGTCTAACCAGGTAAAATCATGGCCATCATTGGCCAGTTGTCGGTTCCATGAAATTTCCTAAAGACCGGCCACCAGTTGGCGAGGACTGTGCTGCCCTCTGCTTCTGCCCCTGTTTGTTGATTGGCACCTGGCACTGGGTAAGCGTTTGCCTTGGCAGGAATGAAGAGCTGCAGGTAGTCCTCCACTTGAGCGGTTCCAGACTGTGGGTCAAATTCTAACACCATCCAGTGAACACTGCTCGGAAATGTGACCTGGAAATTCCAACACAGTCGACTTACAATATAACAGAATGAAAAGCATTTAGAAATTTACGTAGCTCATTTCAAGCCAGTTCAATACATATCAGTCACTAACATTAAATAAAATACAGGATAAACACACAAAACAACTCCACGTAGAGTACTTAGAATGCATTTCAAGCTAGCCTACCATCCAGAAATTACATCATTGAGAATCCTTGCTAATATTTTATTTAAGCTACCAGTTTTCTAATGTCTTATGTAGTGTCATTAAAATAATGCACAAGACAGCCATAGATGGTTGTTTCAAGTTGAACAGTAGCCACAAACGTATAATCTGTTAAAGAAGATCAGATTGTTTACAGGTTCAGCTGAGAAACCAGAAATCAGGCTATGACAACAAACCAATCGGTAAGAGACTTATAAGTCTAAAGATCAGACCTGAATGATGTTAAAGAATTGAAATAAATCCCAAGAGAGAATCATTTGATGAAACAGAGTAAACCTTCTAATTTAACTTTACAGCTCTGTTTATTGCATGATTGCAATACTAAAAATCAACCTGAATACACAAACTGACGTCATCTAATAAACTTGTCAACTCACTTTGTAGTTGGACACAGTGGCCGGTTTGTAAGGATGGTCACTTTCAATGATTGCGTAGTGTCGGTGGTTTGCAGGAGAGAAGATGCCATTGCTCGACTCAGAAGCGACGGCCCCATCCACTGGGGCTTGACCGTTGCCCGCTGGGATGTGACCGAGTGGTAGATGGGAACGAATGAGAGATGCTGTGGCAGGCAGAATCTCCTGAATGAGGCTGAGAATCTGTACAGCTCCCTGCATACAAGACAAAGGTAAGTTATGCTGTAATGAAGCAGGATAGCTGTATGTATGGTAAGTTATGATAGGGTAAGACATGGATCTCAAACTCGAATGAACTCATCAATCATTACTTTGTAGGCCAGATAATAAAACATAAGCATTTATATTACACTGAAACTCTGTTCTTCAGCAGAATATGAGGATGGATGGATCCAGGATTTAACAACAGCTTATGCCAACAGAAGCCGCTGCCATCGACAGAAATTTGCTTGGCACATTATGAGGAGGAAAGACAAAGTTACTATAGAAGTTAATCTTGTAATTATTTCATAGCAAAAACTCTGATCTTTCAATTCTGGTTGGGTAAGGAGCCTTGCTGACGAGTTTTCTTTAAGTTGCACTTTAAAGATCTCAATTAGGCGACGCAGTGATTATCCTCAGAAGCATTTTCCATTTCAACAGCAAATGGTGGAGCAGACATGTAGGGACTTGGTGTGTGTGTATCTTAAATCTTTAAACCTTTGCTCAAACTAATTTGCAGCTTATCAATTATGTTCTGCATATTCCTTCGGATATACAAAGTTCTACTTCCCAAAGCGATTGAATGTACTCAAAATTAGTGAAATTTTCAGGAGAAATTGGGCTTTTCCCATAAGCTCAGTTTCACTGTAATGCTTGAATTTAACACCTATGTAAGAATCTGCTTCCTGCTAAAAAATTATAGCTAAAGTTGTTCACATCTATCAGAAAGGCAGAATGATACTGATAAATAATGAACACACTGGTATTATAATTCCCTTCAAGTTCAAAAAGGCATTGGTCACTTCTCTTAGGCTTGTCATGCCTTGAAGAAAAGCTACTATACATTCATATATATTAAATCACTTTTTTTACATTATGTTCATCAAAGTACTGAAAGCAGTCAACTCCTTTTATATATAAACACTCTATTTTACACTCACCATCTGTGTATCCAGGAATTAACAATTCCTAAATTTAATTGCCTAATGTGAAAACAACAAAACACCAATAATTAGATGATGATAAATGCAAATCAATTTACCCAAGGGTCTGAAGTTGCCACTGGTCTGACATAACCAGCAACCATCGGGAGAAGTGTTGAGAACATCGGACAATTGTTGACCATTGAGAAGATCTTCTCATCTGTCCAACAGAGAAAAAATTAACAGAAGTGAAGATGACCAACAACCAACAATTACGTAAACACAATTTATTATAAAGTTAAACAATACATTGACCACATGAAAGATATATGTGGCGTGGCACAGTGGCCGATCGGTTAGAGCGGTCAGCCAATAACATTTAGTGTGTGCTGAGTGCGCGGGTTCGAACCTTGTCCGGGGCGTCACTGTGTAGGGACCTTGAGCAAGTCCTTCGCGCACTATTGCTCTGCAGTACAACTGCAATTGCGCCGTCGAGGCGTGTGTATGCACTTCTGAGCAGAAAGATGTTGGAAGAAGGGCGGTATGAATGCCCATAATGAATGAAAATGAATGAATGAATATGAAAAGTACAATAAGAAATTAGTGTTGTCATCACCATTTGGATCACATTAATTCATTGACTAGTACATTGACAAAATTATTATTTTAATCCAACAAGCTTTGCCAACAGTATAAAGACAGGCTGACATGACATGCTAGTGGTGACTGATCTAGTTATTTGAGCATCACTTTTCCACACAAGAAGTTTAAATTTATTATGAACACTTTAAACACCACAGCATTGTTGGCCAATACTTAAAAGGCAATGTGTCATGTGTCAAATACATGCATCTAAGCCTACATACATTAGCAGCCACAGTAATTTCTTTATGTACAACTCAAGTATTTCAAGATGCCGTTTATACCTTGCAATTTAAACAATTCAATAACATGATCTTAATTTAATGAAATCCATGTGAACTTAAACACCAGATGGACATTTCAAAGGTCAAAGGACTACAAAGAAGGTCAAAAGAAACTAATCAGATGCAGTAACTTCTTCTCAGTTACCCTTTGAAGTCTGCATCCGCTGGAGAAGTTCTGTCGCCGCTCGGAATATGGTCGTGACGATTCCGATGGCATTCCGGCGCGACTGGGACTCTGCAAGAGATCGACTGTTCTCTGTTGTTCCTTCTCCCTCTTGAGGAGAACTGTAAAATAAGAATACACGAATTATAGAGCAATCAGCAATAACAAATCCTAAATGATACAGTTTATATGGAGGCATGATCAATCAATCGATCGATCGATCAATCAATGTCCACCAATACAATCAATGAACTGACTCATTAACTGTACAGCATTTGTAATCATCTTATGAAATAATTCATGAAGTCAATAACTATATTAAGACAAGCAGGCAAGTCAGTCAGTGTCCTCTGTCAACTGGTTACCTGTAGTAGAGTATTTGTGGTATCTGACCACGGCTGTGATTCGTTCCATTGCTGCTGAGTGAACAAGCGCTGAACATGAACACTGTCCCATCCGGACATTTCACCCGCGACAATCCACTGTCTCCGTTTTTCGTCCGATTTCCACGGTTACGCAGTCTGATGGCGTAATTGACGTTTTCCTATTAAGATATATTAAAAATGTTATAATTAATTCCTATCAATTGATTAGCATACTCTTAATGCTGTCAGACACACGTCGTGGTATGACAGTAATACAATTAAACACAGAATACTGTATTTCTTATACACTAAAAACCTCATGTATATTGTATGCATTAAATGCAACATAGGAAATCACCAACTTTTTAATTTTTACCTTAAGTAATTAATCTCAATCATTCAATCAAAAATACTTGATATATCTTTAGTAGGGATGTTAGAGGATAACCGGAATTCCGGTTTTGAGTTTAGAAAATAGTAACCGGTTTATGTCATTTTCAAACCGGTATTCGATTTTCTTTTCTCGCCTTATTAATTATTTCACTTAGCCCGGACTAATTCCCACAGGAAGACGCTCAATAAGTCGATCAACTTCAAAGGTACAGATGCGGCTAAGCAAAATATTTCCTGTCCGCATCTTCCAACAGGGTAATTAATAGCTGCCGATTGCTAATAAACAGCCCTTTTGTCGAGACAAGCCTAGTATGAGAACATAAGCTAGGGGAAGGGTAACCCGAGCCAACCACGAGAGCAACATTCAGATGGAAGACCTGACTTTAAAGCACCCACTTAAACACTTCGGTATCGAGTGTTGACGCTGCATTGCGATACGTAATACCTGAAATAACTTGCAGAGTTGTGTTATGATACAATTTACAAATATTTTATAAGAACACCAATAAAAACCGGTAACCACTTTAAAACCGACTTTTTAAATCTGGTAATCGGTTTGCCCCCAAAACCGGTATTAACAACCCTAATCTCTAGGTAAACGAAATCATCTAAATCGGAGGTAATTATTTTAGTGCAACTTTCATCATGTATCGATTCAAATAATCACTTAATGTTTTCAATATTGGACAAGTTCGCAAAATGGCCACTTTAAGTCATGAACAAAATAAATAGTTTTCATGACGATATCTTCAACATCGATAAAACTTCATAAACCAAATTATAACAAACTATTTTGAACACAATGGTTTGCTGAGATGAGGATTATGATAACAGAAGCACACTTTAATAAACTACCATACAGATTTGCCAAAAGTTAACACTGAAATTAGGCCCAAGGCTTCCATCAGGACTGTTGAAGTCGTTTTGATTGACCTGGTGACCATTGCCTGAATCCCAAGATATTTCATCGTTGAAAAAGTGCACCAATTATGAAGCCGCTACTGACCAGTCGATAAAAAAGTAACTATTACATTCAAACAGAATTTTAAGCAATAGTTGACACTTTCTTGCATGTTTAAAGCACAGTAAGCTTACTTTAATTGGAATTGGCTTGCTGAATTTGATTTCTGCAACATCGTTAACACAGTCGTCTGGTCCATAGGTTCCTTTGATGATATCGAGGCTGTTCCATCGACCATTTGGAGATGAGTCATTACTTCTCTCTGACTGATGACATCACAAATGCACAAGCAACTCATGAAAAGAAAAGAAGAGTAGTCCACTCTGCTACATAACTCCACCACTGCAAGAACTCAGGCAGTGCCAGTACCAAGCCTGGATAAAGGGGAGGGCCCCGCTTATGATCTCTGTTATCACACAGTGTCGTTAAACTGCAACTACCACCACCACTCTGCTAAATCTGACATGCAGCCATGAGCAAACTCTTAGCCTTTGGATGGTGGACAGTCGTCATATAACTGCCTGATATCTCCACTAACAGTCTATGGTCAGTGTACTCATTTCATAGCTGAGTTCACCAAGGGATACAATTTGAAACTTTAACCCACTCTCTACAAAAGAAGATATGCCTAAACACCAAACATGTTACTCTAAACACAGTTTAATCTCACCTGTCATAGCAAATTTAAGAGTCACCAGCAGACTACTACTTAAATATAGAACTCGTTTAAAGCCTACCACTTACATCATCCAGCAGTTCCAGGTCGTATTCATAAGTTCCGCCTCCTCCGTAGAGTCCAACTCCAGCGATGACTATTCCAGGACGACTGACTGTAAAGCAGACTGCATCAGGGCTTCCATTACCCGTATTCCAGTAAGTTCCTGTACTCGTTCGAGTAAAGCGATTAGGTGTGGATAACAGCGGCCGACTGGACAACGTCACAGTTACCTTAAGATAACAGCAATTATAATAATAAGGATCTAATCTAAAATGACTTTTTATCAGCATAAGATAATTTTCTATTATTAGCAAGATTGTTAGTTCAAACTTATTACTGTACAAACAATTTCTAACCAAATAAAAAATGTAGTACATATTGTCGTATCTTAAAAGAAGTCATCAGACAACTGTCAATTATTGTCACCTCTGTTCCAGTTGCTGATGCCGACAGCTCACTGACAAGTGCAACGAGCAGACAACAGGTGTTGTAAACTAATGATGACTGCGCCAATATCTTCTCCTAAATAAATCACATTCAATGTTATAAAGCAATGTAACCAAGCAACCTCAGGAACAGCCAAGCAACAATAAAGCACCTTTAAGAGCTTCTCAAAATTTAAAAGTACCTTTTCTCAGCATTTGCTGAGTTCTTCAACCTTAAATCTAAGTGTAAACTCATCTCTTTCAACTTGATTATCAATACTAGCCCAACTCTGGTTTCATTGACGTACAATATCTGATTTCAACCAGGCTTCAGCAACAAATTAAAAAATCTGACCATGGCTTCACTTAAAGTGAAAGCATCAAATAATACTTTGGGGTAGCACAATAGTGGTGTAATATAAGCCTATAGATAATCTTACATTAAAATCATTCTCTGTATCCATTAACCCTTACCCCTCCAATTATTGCATTAGCCCATTAAAATTGGCCACTCACAGCGGCCTCAGGAGTGGTAAGAGTTAAGATTCACAAAATCCAACCAACCACGCAGGTAAGACTCACCTGGTTAATTGCCTGCCTCAGTGGAAGCCCAGCAATGTAGAGTAGCCGATCAAGCATGTCCTTGAAGGTCCAATGACCACGGCCGACCAACTCCATCTCTGTTCGGTGCATCATGTGACCGACCAGCATTGGGAAATTAAGCGTTTCACTCAGAAGTGAACTGCACTGTGTGTTATCATCGGCACCAGGCACCTGCTGCCGGACCTGCTGCTCAGTATTGTGCTCACCATTGATGGGCATAATGGCAGTTAATTTGATGGCGGGATGACAAAGAGCTTCCAAGACGGCTGCAAGGAGTCTTCCACTGCTACTAGCACCATCTCGACTCTACAAATAGAATTTTAAAGTCGGAATTCAGCAGCATTTAGTCTGAGTTATGAGCACAGGCTCACAACTCTTCAATGCAGGCTCACAACTTTGTATCACAGGTTCACAGCTCTAGACCACAGGCTCACAACTCTGTAGTGTAGGATCATAACTCTAGTGTGTACTCATAACTATGCAACACAGTCCCACAACCCCACAACGCAGGCTCACGCCGCTTAATGCAGGTTCACAACTTTACAGAACAGGCTAATAACTCTGTAGTTCAGACTCATAACTCTATAGTGTGGGCTCATAACTCTGCAATGTGGGCTCATAACTCTGCAATGTGGGCTCACAACTCTACGGCACAGACTCTCAACTCTGTAGTACAGGCCTACCACTATCTATCACAGGCCAGAAGCTCTGTAGAGCAGGCACATAACTCTGTAGTGCAAGTTCACAACTCTGGAGCATAGGCTCAAAACTCTGGAGCATAGACTCCTGACTCCACAGCACAGGAAAACAAAGTCTGCAAACTGCTGACTTAGACATTTCAAATAGAATTGTATTATTTAAAATACAAGAACAAAGCAATTATTATTGCAAAATTACACCTAATAATCTCACAATCGAAAATAAAAAGTTAGAAATCAAACAATAACAGTCACATTATGATCTTACTCTACAGTTAACAGAAAAGAAGAGATTATAAAGAAGCCATGACAGTTTATATGACATCAAGAAGAACATAAAATATACCAAAGAACATATTCAAGGCTTTCATCTGTCAGTTATTGGGATTATCGTTTGCTTATGCTAAGATGCACATAATACGTAAGACTTATTTATCATATGCATTTAGATGATTTCAATTAACTAAATAAGTGTGGACATTGTAGCTCATGAGGAACTGATGAGGAAGTCTGGCACATTTGCTAAGTAGACCTGTGGCATCACTTAAGCTGGCTGGCCCATGGGCAGTCTTAATCTAAAAATGCTAGCTTTAGACAATAGACAAACACTGGATTCAAGAATGAATTTGTGTTCAGTTTCAGTGCGAGAGATCAACACATTGTTCTTATAAAGACTCAGGAAGTGGTAGTTCATCATTTGGGGAGGAGTGCCAGAGTTCGGTCCCACCGCAGAGGTGCCGGTTCTGTAGGTCCAGCGCATAATGATTATGAGGATTGTCATGACTGAGAACATAGGTTTTGAAGCACACATAAAGCGCATAATGTATCCAGGTAAGATAGTCATTATACGCCCTGCAAACGACTGCTCACGGCCTCAAGGGATCAAGGTCTGCATGATGTGGTAAGGATGAAGTGGTAAGGATGAAGTGGTCCGCATGTCATACGCGGCGGTCTCAGGATGGCGAGGCTTTGCGGGGGCAGCGTGGTAGCCCTTGATAGGACTGATTTATCATCTTGAGGATAAACCTGCCTAGGAGCAATTAATTTAGAAAGGCAGCTGTCCTGCTTGATCAGGGTCAAAGGGTGAACCAATTCTGTCCACTGTGTTGAGCCCACAATCCTACTTCAAGACGCCCAGACCTACCACCCAATTAACCTTAGGGCTTTCATAATAAATAATATATTTACTTCCTTAGTTATTATAACAGTACATGTTTGTGGCCTTATTGGTACATTTAGTTCCCTGCCCTTCCCCTTCTCCCTTTGCCCTTACCTTCCACTCACTCAATAAAGGGAAAGGAGTGATGGCAGGTTTTAATACCATATGGAAAAGCAAAACAATAAGATATCATACCACACTGAAGATATTGAAAACGAGTGTATTTAGTACAGCACTATATGCCTGTGAGACCTGGGTGGAGTGGGCGATAAAGAAATCGGATGTAAGATTTGATACTAGCATTTGAAATGTACTGTTATAGAAGGATAATGCAAGTGAACTGGACACAAAGAGTAACAAACATTAAAGTAAGGAGAAGATTAAACATCAAAGAGAATATGATGCAAGCCGTAATGAAACGAAAATTGGGACTATTCGGGCATATCTGCAGAATGGATGAGAGAAAAATAAAGAGTGTAAAGACAAGAATTATGAAGGGAACGGAAAGAAAAGGAAGACCTTGCAGAGAATGGCTTGACGACATAGAAGACTGGTCTGGGACCGATATACAGCTAACCCAGGACGGAGAAGTATGGAAAACAAGGGTCAAATGTGCAGTGGACACCTATGGGCTTTCAGCCCATGGACCATGATGATGACGAAGATGATGATGTTCTTTCCCCTCCCTTACTTATCCTCTACCTTCCTACTCTTCTTTCCCTCCTCCCCTGCCATGCCCTCCCTATCCTCTCCTTTCTATTCATCTTCCCCATCTCCTCAAGCTTCTCTTGTCTTCCCATCCCTGCCTCATCCCCACACCTTCCCTCCCTATCCTCCCGATTCCCTCCCCACCCTCCTCATTCCTTTCCACCTCCCACTCCACTTCCCATACCTCTTATTCAATTTCCTCCTCCTCCTTCTCTACCTACCCCTCCTTTCTCTCTGCGACTTTCACTAGACTTCACATACCATGCACGTGCACGCTGTCTAGCACATGTGGCAGAATGGTGTCACATTACAAAGTGACACAAGACATATCTCTTTCAGTACTATATTATGGCCTACAGAACCAACAAAATGGTAGTCAAATAAATATAACAGTACTTTGTGTTTTTACTTAGGTCGATTGATGTTTTACATAATAAAAAATCAGAAAACTTTTACGATCTTTTTTAGCTTTGCTTTAGTTTTCTGTAGGAAGTAGTAACTTGTATGTACTAATATTAGCAGCAATTATGTCATTAGTTAGATAAATTGTCGCTTTGTAGATAAATATAACAGTACTTTGTGTTTCTACTTAGGTCGATTGTTGTGTTACATATTAAAAAAATCCGATTTTCGTTTCAAAACAGAAAAGCTGAAAGATTAAAACTCGGACCCATTGTTTTACAGAGTTTTGCTAAGTATTACAAACTTTTCCGAACCGAGTTTCGGTTCATCCCTATTTGGTTTGACTGCGATTGCCATCAAATACATCATCACTTTCACTGGCTAGAGAGAAGTTTTATTTGGATTCAGAATCTAGCTATTCGACTGGCCTGAATCGCACAAATAGTCCTACAGTCGAAAAGAGACAATCTACTTAGCCCTATGCAATGAGAAAAACCCGAAACAACAATGGTCATGTGGTATGGCTTGGAGCAGCCAACACCAAATCTGTCACCATTAATAAGACTATATTATAATTATTATAATCTCTCGTCCGTCAAGCAGTGGCTGACGATGAGGTTTTCACAAAGTTTCTCCATTTTTCTTTATCCGTGATTGTGTCCATTGCTGTTCTCATATCCATGTCCGTTTTCTTGAGGTCTTGTTTCACATTATTCATCCATGTTTTTGTCTGTCTCCCTCGGCTCTTTGTTCCCTCCACTTGGAAAAATAATACCCTTGCTGGTAATTTTTCCCTGCCCATTCTTGTTACATGTCCAAACCACAATCCGCATCCTTGTCTTAACCCCAACTGTGATCTTAAACCATTCCGTTAGTTCTCCATCCACCCTAACTGCACTCGATGTTGTGCTGAACATATCCTCTAGTAATACCACCAGCTCTTCTGGTATTCCATAGTTTCTGAGCACTTGCCATAGGCCCTGTTTGCCAGACACTATCAAATGCCTGTTAGAAGTCAATGAAGTTATTGTACAACGTTCTGTTCCTCTCAAAAGTATTTCTCTGCTAGTTGGCGAATTGTGAATATCTGGTCCACTGTGCCTCTTCCCACTCTGAATCCCACCTGTTCCTTGGCCACTACCTCGTCTACATATCTCTTCAGTCGTTGTTGTAGTATTCTTGAGTAAACTAGGGTTGTTAATATCTTTAATATCGGTTAATATAGGTTTGTTAATATTTGGGGCAAACCGATTATCGAATTTGAAAAACCGATTTAAAACCGATTATGGGTTTTTATTAGTGTTCTTTGAAAAATATTGTAAATTGTAACAAGCACGTTATTTTAAATATTACCTATCGCAATGAAGCGTCAACACTGGATACCTAAGTGTTTAAGTCACATTGTGACGTAATCTGGAACAAACAAAAGCCTACAGTGCTCGGCTCTCAAACTCTCCCCGCTGCTATGCATCGGGTCCACTAAAAACCCCCATCGGCAGTCGACTGTTAGCTCTCCCCTGTACGGATCAAACTCTCCCCGCTGCTATGCATCGGGTCCACTAAAAACCCCCATCGGCAGTCGACTGTTAGCTCTCCCCTGTACGGATCAAACTCTCCCCGCTGCTATGCATCGGGTCCACTAAAAACCCCCATCGGCAGTCGACTGTTAGCTCTCCCCTGTACGAATCAAACTCTCCCTGCTGCTATGCATCGGGTCCACTAAAAACCCCCATCGGCAGTCGACTGTTAGCTCTCCCCTGTACGGATCGAACTCTCCCCGCTGCTATGCATCGGGTCCACTAAAAACCCCCATCGGCAGTCGACTGTTAGCTCTCCCCTGTACGAATCAAACTCTCCCCGCTGCTATGCATCGGGTCCACTAAAAACCCCCATCGGCAGTCGACTGTTAGCTCTCCCCTGTACGGATCAAACTCTCCCCGCTGCTATGCATCGGGTCCACTAAAAACCCCCATCGGCAGTCGACTGTTAGCTCTCCCCTGTACGAATCAAACTCTCCCCGCTGCTATGCATCGGGTCCACTAAAAACCCCCATCGGCAGTCGACTGTTAGCTCTCCCCTGTACGAATCAAACTCTCCCTGCTGCTATGCATCGGGTCCACTAAAAACCCCCATCGGCAGTCGACTGTTAGCTCTCCCCTGTACGAATCAAACTCTCCCTGCTGCTATGCATCGGGTCCACTAAAAACCCCCATCGGCAGTCGACTGTTAGCTCTCCCCTGTACGAATCAAATTCGGGTGACTTGCAGCAGCTCCTCTGTCTGAGTGGGGCTATCTTCCTTGGCTCCAGTTACCCTTCCCCTAGCTCGTCCTCTCACGCTAGTCTCGTCTGGACAAGAGGGCTGTTCATTAGCAATCAGAAGCTATTAATTACCCGGTTGGAAGACGCGACCGAGAAATATTTCGCTTAGTCCGTCTATACCTTTTAAGTTGCGAACTAATCCGAGCCATGTGAGGTAAATAACAATGCAAACAAAAATTCGATTATCATTTTGCAAATGACAGAAACCAATAACCGTTTAACATCCCTAGCGTAAACCTTCCCCATGACACTCAGTAGGCTGGTGCCCCTGTAGTTACCGCATTCTCTCTTACCATTCTTCTTGGGTATTTAGATGATTATAGCCTTTCCCCAGTTGCTGAGGCATTTCTTTTCCTGATAGATCTTGTTACATAGGTTGTGTAGCATGTCCACTGAGCACTCATTTCCTGCTTGTATTATTTCTGCTGTTAGTGCTCTTGGTGCATTCCTTTTTCAGGTGATCTAATGCTGCCTCTACCTCCCTTCTCAGTATATCTTCAGCACCCTCCTGTCCACCGGGTTGTTTTCAGTGCATAATTCCTCCTAGACTACAACTGCATAACCCCACCTCGTATACACCCCATGTCAGCACGCTGCTAAACCGTTACTCGTACAAGCCCGGCGTAGCAGGAATAAAGACCTAGAAGAATAGTGGTGTTTGACTGTGGGAGGTTAAAGGCCACAGCACGCAGACACAAGGTCCAATCATTAAAGCCGTTGGAGACTTTTGTAACGTCCATAACCAGCTTCTTTTACAGCAGTGTCAATGAACATCGAACCCGTTATCCAGTCAACTTTGGATAAGCTTTACTACTACCAGTATACCAAAAGGTTAGTAACGTCATAATTAACTACTTGTAGATTACAATTATGCTTACAACCAGCACTAAATTCACACTTTCATCTTTGTTTATTATGATTCCTCTAACCTTAAAATTGTGCCTCCAAGAACCCTTCTTAACAGCAGCATGATTCAAGTCATATCAACGTGTTAACATAACAATTTTCTACCTTTGGACGTGTTACTTTTTTCTGAATATTTATTAACACCTATGTACCTCAATATAAAATCAGCATAAGTATTACAATCAAACATCCCTGCCTGCTGTTATGATGTTTGGAACTTTATCGAAAATTGGCTTCTGGACAATATTTAAAATTTTAAAACCACATGTAACACCACCTAGACTCTTGCATATTTGGAAAGAGCACAGTAAACTGAATACATTTGTTAAAATCAGCCCTCAATTAAATTCCTGGCAGAGATATATAACAGCCCAAAGGTGGTAGATCATGTTGCTTTCTTGTGAACGGTTTTTTGTTTATAAATTATATAAGCAAATTCATATTACTTGGCATGTATTTTCTAAATTAGTCATCACTGAAAGTTTGAATGTGCAGGTAAGCAGCATGGAACAACACAACTTGCATTTCTGCTGGAGCAACTGGTACTTCAATATGTACTGGTACTACTACTGGTTCTACTACTGGCATCTAATAACGTGCCAGCACTATAAAGGCCACAGTTTTCACAACAATGCCAACACAGACGACGACGATCTACCTTATCCTGTGAAAGTCTCTGAAGCATGACACTAAATCATCTGAACTCATTATGTGCAGTCAACTGAAAGGATACAAGAGCTCACAAACTCAAAAAGAAGACTCAAAAAGCAAGTAAAACTGAACAACCGAGTCATTGCAAGAAGATTCTTTATATTAAAAAACTTTTTTCCTTGTGGCTTGCTGCACCATCTACCAAAGACATGCATAGGCTACATGAAATCAAAATCAGCCCTTAATTCAGACTCCTATAGATGCTTCCTGAGTTTTACAGCAGTGATTTCAAAACTTTCATTGATGTAAGTTTATTAAAATGACTGTGAGACAAAACAATATTTGTTAACTTTACTTTGCTAATATTTGTTAAACTTTACTCTGATAATTTAAATTGTTAAATTTACTATGTTAAAAGTTGTTCAGTTAACTGTGCTAATAATTGCTAAATTTACTCAGCGAATAATTATAACAATCACCCCACTAATATTTTTTAAATTCACACAGCTCATATTAAAAAGAAGTCAATCAGATATCCAACACATGCGACACTCAGTAACAAGTAATGGTGGCAGCCAATTTCTGAACACATGACCTCCTTGAATATGAATCACCTTAGATACCTTCCCTGTCTATCTCATAAATCATTCACACCTCCTTTTGCACAGTCGTCTGTCTGCAATCCAGCGTGATGGAATAAAAATCTTAAGTGATAAACCTTACAGTAATGAATTAGTGATTGATCTAGCAATACTAAATTAAACTAAGCAGTGATGAATCTAGCAAATCTAATTGTGCTACATCATTGAGTACTTAGATAATTCTACCTGCAGCAATGGGTCTCTAATATGTAACCTAGTAGAGAAAATGTTCACTTGGCGCTTACTAAATCTACAGTAAAATGCTTTCTTGAGACCTAATTAATGTATTCATTCATTCATAAAATTTATATAACACCCCTCAAGAAACCTTCTCAGAGGCGCTCTCAGCCAGGCTACAGCCAAACAAAAAAGACTTGAGGACATGGTAGAAGAGGCTGGCAGATTGTTCATAGGCAGTTCAAAATGTATGTATCTGCAGTTTGTACTTATCCTACCACAAACTGCATCATGCACATTGTAATTGTCATTGTGCACTTATAAGGCACCATTCAACAAATTTTGAGGTGCTGCCAACCATCAGTATTATCGTCAACAAATGAAATGGACTTCAGGCATTGTCTTAATAGGGGACAACCAGAAATCCCTTGACAACTGAGAGGAGATACTTGGGAGGTAAGAGGCTATGGTACAAGAGGCCCTGAAGCTGAAGGAGTCACCCCAATAAGACAGTTGCACTTACAAAATTACTGGATTTGAGGCACAGGAAGCCAACACAGGAGTCTGGAATGAAGGAAGATATGTGAGCAAACTCCCCTTACACAGCCACCACAGTCGTCCATGCACTGTACTAAGGTCGACTTTGGCAATGTCCTCAGAGGGATGAGGAATTGCCTATTTGAGTTGATCAAGGGATGATGAATTGCCCATTTGACTTGATCAGAGGTATTCCAGCAATAGAGGGGTTGATATACATCAATAGATTGATCCTCATACAACCCCACCTGCACCTATCTACAAGGTTCTAGAACAATAACCCTGTGAAAATTACCCCCAGACAAATACCCCCATGCAAATAATCCCCAGGACAATAACCCCCATGCAAAAAACCCGGACATTAACCCCATGGATAGTATAATAGTAAGAGATGAAAATTCCTTATACACCACCTATGCAAATAATTAAATTACTTTAAAAATAGTGCAAAAAAACAGACAGTTATAATGATTTTATTACACATCTGTGCTGTGTTAGTGAACCATTCACGTTGAGCATTAAACTAAATCTCTCAAAAAATAAATTGCTGTGTTTTGTTAAATAGTTCAGCACACTCATAAAGACAGGTTGTGAGCTATTTCACAGAAGTAGTCTATGAGATTGTGCTCCTTGTAGTTTCTGACGACCGTTAGAATCCGTGCATAATTGCTGTTTGCCAATTATATCTGCAACTTATCTAATAAGTGGTAATTTGAACCCTGACTCGTATAGAATTATGAGTCACAGTCAGACTGTCCCATTCTTGCAAAAATTATCGTCTCATTATCTGACATTATGTGATATTTTCTGCTTAATTCAGATGTCTTACACGCATTTTTATGTCTTACCATTACTATCCAGGGCAATTGTCCGGGGTAGGGCATAACTGAGTAGACAATTTCCACCGAGTACCGAATCCGAGTATTTGGATGAACTATCTGGTCATGACCAGACTGTTCATGTGAGCAACATTCTGTCCAGACCCTTGCTACTCATATGTGTATTTAAACCTACAGTTCAAATCTTCAGTAGCTCATTCAAACAGTCAGCATACAAACACTTGGCTGGAAGAAAGAACTGGCCCTGAATGCAGGGAATGCAAGAAATGACAAACTTATTTTTTTAAATACCGGTGACCACGGAAGTCTCCTAAAACTCTTATCAACTGGATAATAAGTAGAAGAGCAGACGAAGGAACGGTTGGCCAATTCAATAGAGAAGCCCATGAATATACATACTGGAGGCATGCCTAATGAATACATGCTAGCTGCCAATCAGTTCTGCCTGACACATTTAAGTCCCCTGAGACCAGATGGGTGGCTGCTGCATTTTCATTTGCACACACACGCACACACACACACATATATATACTATATATATATATATATATATATATATTGTGAATATGAAAATATATATATATATATTGTGAATATGAAAGACACATTGTTAGGCTGAGCAACAGCAATGAAATTTATACGAAATGCTCTTCTGCAATGATTATACTAATATCTTATTCCCACTTGTGGCCTATGTAAGGCATTCCAGCTGGATTAGGGTACCATGCTCTTACTTTTTGATTATGCCTTACAGTATGTTTTACCAGTGTTAGTTTAGTTCAAAAAATCAGTTTTTTAGTTTTTATTTAGTTTGGTGTACATCATTTCAGTTTAGTTCTAGTTCCATTTCTGACAATAATTTTAGTTTTACTTTAGTTTTTATTCATCAACTCATTTCAGTTATGGTTTTAGTTCCCATTGTCTAATCTTTCTATCTCGTTTTAGAAAACCTCAATAAATCAGACCATCGTCATTCATTGTCCATGAGTGATTAGCAATGTCGTGTGTCAAGTATTCTTACAAACCATTCAAATTTGGCTTTAAAAGTAAAGCTCGCATTTCCAAAGATTACAACATCCTGTTGCATCTGCCTGCTGTTTAAAGTCTACATAAATATCCATTCAGTCTGGAAAGCAGGAGCTACAAGAAGATCTTAAACTGGAGGAGCTATATAATGTTGGATAAATCATCCTTGTTCAGACCAGAATCTAGAGGCATTGTCTCCACTATGTTTTGTCACCTCTAATAAATATCTCACCAATTCTTCTTGGATATTTTTCCCAATGAAGCAGGGGTAATTGCAGGGAGCAGGGAAGAGGTCTCGAGACCGCGGTCTTGGTCTCGAGACCGGAAAACTGCGGTCTTGGTCTCGAAGGCTTCGGTCTTGGTCTTGGACCCATCGGTCTTGGTCTTGGATGCGTCGGTCTTGGTCTTAAAGGAACGGTCTTGGGATTGGTCTTCGTCTTAGGTTAGCGTTCTTGGTCATTTGCCTTATCAGAGCAATTTCTTTGATATTTTGTCGGTTATTATCGATTAGACACCGGTGTTTAGACCATCTATATATATATATATATATATATATATATACATGTTACTGTGAGCAAAAAATGCATTTGCAACAGAACCAGCCATTTCAAAATTTGCTTTCACAAATCAAGGTCCTGGAACAATCTAATAATTGTATGGTCAGCCTCGTGTAGTCACTATTAACCTACAATTCCGAGTACAAGTAGGCCTACATCATTCAAACGGAACGTTAATCTACTTGTCTTAAAGTATTTAGTATTTAAATCGTATACTGTAAGTAATTTATAGTGTGACATTCTCCGGCCAAAGCCAAGGGCTGAACCCACAAAAGTTCAGACTGGCCAGTAAAACTGTTTCTGGACCATTATTACGATTAGTATCCTTCAGCAAAAAAAAAATGTTTTAAGTGTGGTAGCGTCTTAATAGATTTAATTGTTTATAAAAAGAGTCTCGGTCTTGGTCTCGGACCGTCGTCCTGGTCTTGGACCACCCGGTCTTGGTCTTGGACCACCCGGTCTTGGTCTCGAGGTTTTGGTCTCGTGCCCAACACTGACTGTGGTCTTGTGCTATAGGAGCATCTCTTTCCAGTTTGCAGCACTAGATTGGTGGTGGTGTCTCTATGGTCGTGTGCCATCCTACTTAGTTGAACTGTGTCGTTCTGTCTCTGACCTCCCTTCTTCTAAGGGTGAGCTTCTGATATCTAAGCGTGCTTGGCGCAAAAGCTCTTTTGAGCTTTCTAGGTGGTTGGTCCCTCTACCTGAAATGGGATCACAGTTGCCTTCTGTTTTCTCCATTTAAATGAACATTATACCTCTTATAAACTGTTAACAGTCATTTCTTTTTAGCCATGGCTGGGCTGGAAGCACCACAACTTTTTTTGATAAAATATTTTTTTGGGATAAAATAATATTTTTTCATCAAATAAATTTAGGACTAACGGACTAACTTATAAGTTATTTATTATTATGTAAACAAGAACTTACATATAACATTCCATTGAATTTTCTTTAAAATAATGATGTTAAGTTATATATTTTAATTTCCTTTGGTTGCATTCCCCAGGTGGCAACCAAATCAGTAATTTTCCCACCTGAATAGGCTCCACCCACTTTCTGGTAAACATTAGAGAGTAAAGATGTTGTTGACAACTTCGTATACCAAGGTTTTACATTTTTTTTCACAAATAAAGTTATTAAATTATAATATAAATGGCTATAGCCTAGAGTACAATGACACGCTATATGAAGGATATTGCTATAGACTTTGCATTAACTATGGATAGTTCTCCTTAGCTATGCACGTGGCAGGTTAACTACGCTTTGCCTATGGATGGTAGGTCTACTCACTGCCTCTGGTCAAATTTGCCACTACTATTTGGTTCGTACCCGGATCCGGCAAATAGTTAATCCAAATACTCTGATTCAGTACTTGGTGGAAATTGACTACTTGGTTATGCCCTAATTATAATAATAAATTGCCTTATAATATTTATTTATTGCCTAGCATACTTATTAAAAAACACATGACACCTCTCTGAACACTGCATATACCAGGGATGTGGTCTTGAGACCACAGTCTTAGTCTCGAGACAGGAAAACTGTGGTCTTCGTCTCGAATGCATTGGTCTTGGTCTCAGTCTTGAATGTGTCGGTCTTGGTCTTAAAGGAACGGTCTTGGGATTGGTCTACGCCATAAATTAGCATTCTTGGTCATTTGCTGCATCAGAGCAATGTATTCGATATTTGTCATTTTTTATCATTAGAGACACCAGATGTTTAGACCCTAGGCGTTGTTATCGATTTATGACGTGTTAACCAGCTTCATATTATGCTACTATGGGCAGAAAAAATGCATTTGCAACGGAGAGAGGAATTTCAAAATTTGCTTTCATAAATTTCAAGGTTTTGGAATTAATCTACAATTCCAAGGTCCGTGGTACAAGTGCATCATTCAAACGGAACGTTAATTTACTCGTTCAAACATCTTAAAGTATTTACTTATCGTATACTATAAGTTATTTATAGTGTGATATTCTTCGACCGAAGCTAAGGGCTGAACTCGCAAAAAGCTCAGAGTGGCCGGTAAAACTGTTTTCTGAACCATTTTTAAGATTAGAATTCTTCAGCAATGAAATTAATGTTTTAGCGTGTTATTCCGTTTTAGCGTCACAATGAATTGAATTGTCTATAAAAAAAAGAGTATCGGTCTTGGTCTTGGATTACTCGGTCTTGGACCACTCGGTCTTGGTCTTAGTCTAGGACCTCTCGGTCTTGAGTTTTTGGTCTTGTGCCCAACACTGGTATATGCTAACAAAGTTTCTTTTGATTGTTTCCAAATTACTGTTCGGGTGGTATATTGTATAAGCATAATATGTTCAAAATGTAACTGTACAATTAGACTGTATTAAGTAATACATTCATTACTGTACATTCATATCATGTCATTGGTGGCACCCATAATGCAGAACTTTTTCTTTTGGAGACAGAAAAAAGAAAATAGGATGAAAGACACAAGTGGTTCTCTTAAGGAAATTCAACAATTTTCATGTTTTCAGAATCATTCTGCATCGAAATACAAATTTCAAACACATCTGAGTTCACTGCAATTCAAAATGTTACAGAAATATCGGCTTTCATTATGGTTGCGTTTGCTTTACATCTGCAAAAGCCTTTGTACAGAACCGCTTAAGAACCTCTCAAAAGCATTGGAACATGGTATATTTCAGCAGAAAATCAGTTAAACATGTCTTCTTCGACTTTGAATAATTCTGCCCAGTAAACTATCCAATACATAAAGGTTTTCAGTTTCATGATACCTAGAGACGGTCAGGAAGACAGACAAACAGAAACAAGCAGAATGACTAAAAGGCAGACATGCAGACAGACAAGCAAACATACAGAATATTGAAGGAAACAGCAATTGAGTAACTTACGAGATCGACGGTTGTCAGAAGTTCACAGAGACATATCCATTTGAGATTTCCAGTGGGATAGAAGGCATGGAAGCATTGCGTAAACGTTCGGTGACACTCCACGAGGATCATCTCACGCAATGTCTCAAACGTACTCCCATCAGACGACAACGATGGCCGACCCTCCCTGGCGACGACCGCTGCCTGGTAACGGTTGCTCTCAGAAAGAATCTGCCTCAGTAGCAGACGCACCTCACCCACGCACTCGGCTAAGCGAGTCGTCTCTGATGGAACCTTCGTCTTTGTGGCTGAAACCACATGCAACACGGGTGATGCATTCAAAGCTAAGAATGCAAGTCATGCATTGGTTTCTTAAATTGAAATAAGTTGGTGAAGAAAGAACATTAAACCAAGATCAGCTCACATGAGGTAGGATGAGGTCAAATCAGTTAAACGTGTACAACAAGGCAAGGACATTACAGCACAAGGCTACTTCAGAGATGCGATTTTCTGAAGTAGTATGACTTCAGTCTCGAATTGACGACTCTAAGATGGCAGCCAAATGTATAGATGGTCGAATAATGTTCCAGCCCAGGTGAGGACAGGTCTGATAAGGTAGGGTAGGTAAAGCAAATAAGCAAAATATGTGGTAGCATGCAGGAAGATAATTAGGGCATAACAGAGTACACAATTTCCACCGAGCACCGAATCAGAGTATTTTGATGCACTGTTTGCTGGATCTGGGTACAAACCAAATAGTAGTGGCAACTCTGGCCCCGCGAGTACCATCTACAGACAAAGCTTAAAATTCTCGACTTTTGCCGTTTTGTGCAATGAAAAATTAGCAAAATAAATGTTTGTGCCTGTAATAACTACTAATACGGTGTTAACTTTTTAATTTTCGTTTATAGATTGCTAAATGATTATGAAAAAATTATTTAAATAAAATGTTTATTTTTATCTTTTTGTGTGTGTAACATTTGCCAAGGCGAATACTTCCGAATAGTCCCGAAAAATGGGATATTCGGCTGGGGCGAATGTCCGAGGCGATTTCCGGTTATGCCCTAAAGATAATCAATCCTTCATCAAATCAAACTCCTATTTACAATTTTCAGCTCAAGGAAATCTGGGTGAATATAAATCAGCGATGAGTGCATTTACAAGACTACCTGTGTTTGCCTATGTGGTTCTTGCATTGTTAGAAAACATCCCACCAACCTTGCCATGGATAAATCTCACAGATGTAGGTGCGAATCAGACGGAGGCTGACGGCGCTGATGTAGACAAGTTGTCTAAGGTCCAGAAGAGCGGACTTGAGGTTCATGCCCTTCATCTGCTGAACATCGCATCCAAGGGAACAAAACGTACTCCAGCTCCAGCTCAGCAGGCTTAACAGCGACTCAAAACACTCCTATATCAGAAAAAAAACAAGAAGACATCGTGTGACACTGAAGAAAATGAAATAAAAAATTTCAGTTTCCTTAATTTTCTATTAGGTCATGAACTCCAAACAAGAATTACCCACAAATCTTTTGATGTAGTAATTTACATGGTGCATATATGTAGTGCATTGAAATATTAAAATTTATTTATGCTGCTACAGAATACAAACGGCTTTAGCTTTAGTCTTGCAAAGCAGAGTGTAAACTAACTTTGAACAATGCTTCTAGCAGAATTGCTCAGCCCCATCATTTGATCATTAGATAGTACTGGTTAACACTTTCGCAATGGTTTCCCACTTGCATCAAGTACACTCTAACTGTTAAATCATGATAATAATAACAACAGCCTCTTATAGGATCGAATTCAAGAACTGAGCAGAAATGATGACAGTCTTTTCTTCACCCTCATATTTGTCATATCATGTACCATACAAATCGTTACAGACCATGAGTAACTGCACAATCTATAACATATTTTTAGCTGCAACAACTGACTTGTAAGTGTTAGGCACTATTATTTTTAATAACACTCTACTATAGGAATTTAATGAATAAAGTAAAATAATACAGAATAATTCAGGAGAAAATCTTACAGGTGACACTGTGAGGGAAAACTCTGGTGACAGGATGTGAACTTGCTCCACCTGGTCACATTTGCGGATGCCTGTCCCACTACTACCCTGTCCCACATCTGGGCTTGGAAGGCGGTACAGCAGCTGTGGGATCTGACCCGCATTGGCATCTGTTCCATTGTTGGACTTCTTAGAATTTCTGAACCGGAAGACTACTCTACGACATCGAAATGCCATCATTTCAACAGCGTACATATTGACCTTTTCCATAAGCATCAACACTTTAATAACAAACTGCATTGGTTTGCCAGTCACTTTATTACATGTTCATCATAAGTGCACTAAAACATAATTTAGCGGCGACAGACAATGTGTGCTTAGATTTTATATCCGTGTCCTCAGTTTTATTTAAGTAAGAAAAAAGTATAACATAATTACCTAAATCAAACAACAAGAAAGCAGACTTAATATCTTAATTAATTAATTAAATAGAACTTAACCTCAGTTAAAATAAAGTTCAACAGCTCAAGAGCAGTCCTTTCAAAAAATGTTACCAGTCTTTGAACAACATGGCATCTCCAGTTGCCCCACTTCTCCCAACATTAGTTAAATTCTTTGCATTTTAAATACTAACCACAAATGTAACACTCACAACTGTTAATCCTCTGCTCAAATGTCACACACGACATCATAATCATTATTACAATTATAATGTCAAATAACATTAAGCAATAGAATTCAAAGAATGGTTTAGGTAACAATATGGAAAACAACTAACTGGTCCTCTGTTGTGACGGTCGTCTGTCCACTTGAACCGCAGTCACTGCTAGGTCCTGAAATTCTCGCCCAAGCAACATACCAACAGTTGGCTTGCACAGGAACAGGTTCATCAAACAATAAGGCATACTTCTCCCTACACAAGAAACCCACCACAGTTAAGAGCAAATAAAACAACGAAAACTAGGTGATATAATTGACAAGTTATAAAAAGCCTTAACAAATGGTGCAACACAGAGGCTGAAGATGTAAACACAGGAATCCGAATAGATAAAAATCATTCAAACCCACTTAAATGTCCTAACAACCGGTTTCACAGTTTTTGGGAAAGCAAGCATAATTTAAATTTACATGGTAGAGCAGAAGTAAGTGATGCTTCAAAAATATCTGATTTCAAAAACTGGGGCAAAAGAAATGCTCATATATCATAAGGATACAATGTTAATTTTGAGCGAAAATAATCTTCAGCAGAAAAGCATCTGGCTGAAAGTAAATTTGACTAATAGATTTGTAATCATGGACTGAACCTTACAAATTGTTCTCAAACACTTGTGATGAGCCTCAGATTTACTGACCTTGAGCGTGCAATGAGAGCAACATATTTAAATAAACTTAGTAAATAAGTCTCCTACCTGGCTCCACACCTGTATGGCATTTCTTCTGTTTCTGCAAGTAGTTCGCCCTCAGTTTCATTATCACCAGCATCAGGACCAATCTCAAACAGCTGAAAAAGAACAGAGCAACTACAATGGCATCTGTTGATTCAATTAACAGGAATTCAACGACACAATGTGCTCTAATCTCAAATCTTTTGTAATGCCACACTTAGGTGTGCCATATTATGCAAAACTAAAACCTTGGCAATATGTGGCAACTATCAGCTCTGTTGCAGTGCAAATGGACACTCATATAAAGCCGCTTCTAAGAAACTTCTGAGCAATCACAAATCATAAATGTATTTATATCACACATCGGCAGCACTAGGTTAGACAACAACAGGAATTGATAGTGTGTGTTGTCCACACTTGAAACTCAATCGCACAAAATGGCTGATGATCCAAATATCCAAACTACTTGGAATAGACTTCAGTAAGCAACTCGTGTAAGTTTCCACACACTCAATACAGCAACAGCAAACAAAATTTTGCCAATGCTACCCGAAATGGTGCCATAGTTCGCTAATATTGATAGTATCAATTTACGTAAATGATACTTAAATAGCAGCCACTAAAGTTACAACATGCAATCTAATGCACACAAATCTGGTGACATGAACAGCATGACCAAAAAAGTTTCTGGGTTTAAAATCAAAAGAATTTGATCTCACCTTGATTTTTCCAAAGTATTCCCCACGACCTCCAAACAGACCAAATCCTCCGATCAAAACATCCGTATCACACATAAATCGGATTGCTTCAATCGAGTGACCTGAGTAACCCCATCCTCCACCATGACCTATACGTTTAATCACACAAGAAGAAGTAATGAATGCATTATGCAAAGAAACAAACTCCCAAATGCTGATCCAAAGCATAGCAATCATGCCCAGTACTGTGCATTTTTAGCTCTATAATGACCTCTGAATTTAAGACTTATCTGACAACTTGCTTATTAAGTGTAGCCTGATTTCTGGATTTCATGACCCATCCAACTTCAGCTAGCATTTTCCAAGAAATTATGATCACCTGCTATGATTTCATCTACATGCACCATCTTTCCACAGTTGAGCAACATAAATTACAAATTCCATCCAGTGGTCAACTTCAGAATCTGTCAGATCACCATCTGAAACAGTTTATTTCACTTAACCATATTTAGGAAACTGAAGTAAAGCAAAAAAGCATGTATATTATAGAGTTGTGTTTCTACAATTATTATTATATCTTCGTTTATTTAACAAGCTGACAATCCGCAGCAAATGACATTCTTACAAAGAACAGAAGATACAAAACTGCTTTTGAGAGCTTAAAAATGAAGGCAGAAGACAAGAGGGACAAGTGCAAGTACTCAAACAATCTGACAAATGGACAAGTACACAATGAGAAGAAGAAAATGAAAAATAGACAGAGACAGATTAAATGTAGACGAACTCTCAAATCTGTTGACAACAGAGAAGTCATCTTTGGAGAATGCAGTAGAAGTTGTGTGTTTCTCGTTCATTTCTTCACTGACGGTCATATTCAGCTGATGAGCCAACGTCAGAACATCCAGACAACCTAAACAACCAATCAGATCAATACAAATCATTCATCACTTCATTGACAATTTACAACTAATTATCAAAATTATTCACAATTAATTAGTACATATGAAACCTGTCAATAGATCAGATGCTTCAGACCATAAATGAGTATAGTGGCACTAGAGTTAATTTACCAATGCCTACCCAACTACCAAACACATAATGAAGCACAAGCAACAACAAGTCACAGCTAACTATGCCTCAACAGCTTTAACAAGTCCTTAACACTTGAACGATGAGCGCGTACAAAATTATATGTTAAAACCGAGGTAGCTTGTCATCACAAAAAATGTCTGACTCCTGAAAGTGCAATTTTCCCACGTCACTCCTAGGTTGAATTCAAACTTCAACCTTGTGCATTGTCTACATTATGTAATGATAATAACAATAGAGATCATAATAACAATGACAAAATTATATCAAATTGAACATAAAAATAAATGTTCCAACTACATAAGAACACACCATCACACATAATGGAGACTTACCAAGCATGTTAATGGCACAGTGTGATCTTGAGCAGAGATTCCCTGTACAGACTGGAATGGCAAGTTCTGGACTGAGTATGTTACTCTGGCTTAATGGCGAATCCTTTGTGCATTTCATCTCACTAAAGATCGCGTTGTAGCAGTCAAGCTCCATGGTAACTGGATTCAGGCTGAGAAAAGCAGAATGGTACCATGAAAGAAAACAATGCAAAATATTACCATTATTCACACGCGCCAAGCACGGACGTGATGCTTATACTCAGATACCTAAACCCACATATGTACTAAATGGTGACTCACTGAGCACATGACTGGCACAGTTCGATCTTGCACACAGGTTCTCTGTAGAAACTCGATTGGCAATTGCCTTGTGCCTTTGACTCAGTGCAATAGCACCACTTACAATGAACTCTTAACTAAACCAATACAAAAGTGAACCCACAAAGACTGCATACAAAACATCACTTGATCTAAATAGTGCTTCAATGCAGTCTTTAATAATAGCTGCAATCTTTCACGACATCAACTGAAGAACCAAACAATGCATGGCAGAAAGCTCACCTCCAAAGAACATCATTGACCGGGTCCAAGCAGACACTGTGGTCAATCAGATTGACCTGGTCAGGACTGTTGAAACTGCGACAACTGCCGTCCAGTCGACTGATGACGAGGCATTTGATGTTCGACCGACCGATATCAACCATCGGAATTAAAACTGGAAAATAATCGCATAATGCATCAACACCACCAACAGTAACGTAAATGGAGAAAAGCACATAACGATTTTCCATTCTCCAATACAAATGGAAATTCGAATAGATCTACTGTCATCAACCATCATCAAGACAACCTTCATCAATAGATGAATCAAGGAATGTCCCATCATCTTTCAAAAAAGTGTATGACAAACTATTCCATAACAATAGACCATCAAAAAAATTGTTTCATATCATTGTGACAGTTGCCATTGTTGATAATTCAGTCCTGATCATTTTGATCTCAGGTAACCAATATTTTCCAGAAACACTGTTAAGGCACTGACAAAAATGAAAATTATAGAGAAGAAACAAAATCAGTCAATAAGCAAAGCCAAACTCATAAACAGCAAGAAAAGAGAAGATAAAAAATGAGTTTTACCAATGCACGATGGATTGGCCACGATGTTTGACCGACTCAGAGTGTGAACGTTTATTAGAGATTCATCAATGCGCAGGAATGTCTGATCACCACTGGCACCAATCCATGTTGCACGACGTCCATGTTTGGCACCTGACAGTAAGACAACAGCACAAGCACTGCTAATCCAGTTCATCCTTTAAATACATTCTGATGACATTTACTTAAGATCAGCAACATCCATGCATTCTTGACGTTGCAGTCTCATCCTCTTATCCAAATCTTGTCATTACCATCATCCGTACCTCCGTTTCATAACCATCCTTCTTACTGGCTCCATCATCTGTAAAGTCATCTTCAGTTTTATCCTCTTGCAATTCTCATCATCTTCTGCATCTTTTAGATCTTAAAAGAGATCCATGTTTTAATGTCTTTAATTTTATACCTGGATACATCCATTCATTTAATCAACTCCTTTAGACTTTTTTATCTTGATTCTCACACACATTCTTCAAAAAATTGCAATCGCCATCTTCATTCTCGATTTCTTCGTCTTCATCTAAATTTTCAGAGTATAGTTACGCACCGATTCCAGGCACAGCACCGGGCATAAAGGCACTGTTCTTTGAGTCCTTGGCTGCACCTCCTCCTCGCTGTTCGTCATCCTCAATTGGGCGACCCAACTGTCCCTTCTGCAAAACAACAATGCATGCGACATGACATTTACATACTGCAAATGGTCCACAACAGGTTCACATTTCGTTCGTTGAAAACTGTGTTCTACCGCAGAAGAGCACAGACCCTCTCTCAACTTTGGCTCAACAACAAATCACCCATTGAACAAATCCACTAACTCAACTCATATAGCTCCACTATCATAAGTAAACAAAGCATCAATCAATTGTCAATTCAGGTGGAATTTTTGCAATTAGCAATTGATATTGGTTGGATAAACCCATTCAAAAGCCATAAGTCTCAGCTAAATCCACTGCACACAAAAGACATCTCACCTCATCTAAGATGATGACTACAAATCAGGCAATCAGCCACACTAACCAATTCACCTGCAGTACATATGTCAATAGTTAAAGATGCTGTTTTTAAATCAGAAAAAAAAACAAGGGGCACTCAAAAGATATAAAATGGTCACTTAACAGTTAAATTGGTCATATCAAAGATAAATTAAACACTATACACAATGACCAGAACCTTTGATAAATTTAAAGATTAGCTGAAGGCACTACCATAAAAAAAAAATATATATATTTTCCCCATGTTTTCAGCTGACCTTGTGGTTTCCAAATGTGTAGACTTGGCCGTTGGCGGTCAGTAGGACAGTGTGATTACTCCCAGCGGCAACCTGCTTGACTGTGACTGAAGATCTCAGGGACACACGAGTTGGCACTCCTCTGAAACAACAACACCAATAAAACAGACTTGAAAGAAAGTTTAACTCAAATCGTTTCCAAATACACCCAATAACCTACAGGTAATTCACTTAAAAAAATTGCCTTTGAAATCACTCTACCTCAGTAACACTTCAATAATTAACCACATGTTTAGCAAACTTTTGTCAAAAATGATAAACCACAGTGCAATATTACATATCTACTGCATTTTACATTAATTGGGAAATTCCAGGTAAAGCCATTTTCTACCTTCACAGGCAACCCAACAGAGTTCCAGAAATTAGAATGCATTATACTACATAAAATTTCCAAGACTGAGGTATAAAACAACTGACAACAGGTGGTTTAAGAGCAGAAGTACGCTACTGACCTGATGACAGTATCACTGAGACCCAGTTGACCATACTGGTTACTTCCAAATGTGTATACGCCTCCATTGCTCAGAAGTATAACTAGACCACAGCAACCACAGATATATTCAATGAGAGCTTGAGAATAGACAATGGCCCACAACAAAGCTTGTTGTAACTTTACGGTTCTGTAACCTACATTCTTCATGAATTATGACATCATTGTCATACAACAACTTTCTATGCAACAATGCAACCGAAAGGTCACAGATCTATATGGTTCCTATCCTCATAGCTCTAATCATAATACAGATTACATAAGTACACAGAACTCTTCAGGAGACATTTCTCAGTAGTGCAAGTCAATATCGTAACACAACCAATGGCATGGTTAATCTAGCCATCTGTGCTTCAAATCCCGCTTGGAACAAATATAAGATTTCAGTTCCACTATACTGCTCTTACTAGACTGCTCTTACTAGACTGCTCTTACTGATGAAAGGTTTACATAGTATGGAAATGATAGGCCATCTACTCTGAAATCAAGTCCAAGATAGCAAAAGAGTCTACAACTCACACACATATGACTATCTCAGCATTGGATCAAGGGGACTGACAATAGCTAAATTGATAGATGTGTAACATTAGAGCATTTGGTAAGACTAAACATGCAAGTGAGAAACATTGTGCAAGATCTTATGTATATGGCTATAAATCAAATCTTGCAGAGCATACCACTAATATTAGCAATTGCTGCTAACAACAGTGTTTTTGGAAATATAATACATATGAATGGGAAATGATCAGCCAGATTGGATCTTCTCTATTCAGCATCAGCTAGTATTACAATGCCCAAGAATCATCACAACATAGGCAAAGTTATGAGGTTTATATTTGAGCAAGATTTGCTCAGATTAGTTCAATTGACGTGTGGCAATGTCACCTGTGTGATGGAGTCCACAGGCCACCTGTAGAGCAGTGCTCTCAGGTGGTCCTATTTCCAGGTGCCCAGGAGGTACACTGGCCACCTTCAATGGATCCTGTTCATAGTCGCTGCCACCGCCACCGCCACCACTACCACCTGGGATCTCAGCAATCGCAGCTGAAACAGCAAAGACCAACTCAAAGCACACCAGAGAAACTCTTCAGAGGCATCATGGGCAAAATATGTTACAATTGCAGCTTTATCTGAAGCCTGCAGATGGCAAGTTACGTAGTAATCACTTGAAAAACCAGGAAAAACAAGCTTAGACTTCCTTCATGCTACTCACATGTAACACTGGCATTGTGATAAGCAATGCTATTTTATATTGTTAACAACCTGGATTCTGTCTAACTATGGCGTAAAATTATGACTAGGGTTTGTCAGCTTCAATTATCAATCGCATACCATATGATACCATATTATTTATATGATATAAATTGCACTGATTGATTGATCATGTAATCGAATTAATTATCTTATCAGATCATAATAATCATTATATCCAACATCATACATTCAATGAGTATGGTATTTCATCTTAAAAATCAAGCACTTGGGAGTCTTGGGTATGTAACTACATCATTCATAGTGAATGACTGAGTAATTACCTTTTAATCTGGACGACATCCTCTTGAATCGTGCTTGACCTCGTTTACCTTCCAATCGAGCTCTGTGCCGTCCTGGAGACAAAATAGACAGCACAGTACAGTATAAGTTAATGCAAGTATACACCACTATTTAGGCAATACACAAATGATTGGATAAAAGCAATCCAGTAATATATCATCCTTAGTCTCTCAAATGCATTTCTCTTATTACAAACCAATCAGCAGGCTCCCTTTAAAAAGCAACATTTCTGAAAACAGTGAGGTAGATGCCCATTGTGTTGTGGTATGTGATCTTGCTTCGAAGCAACCGTCAATTGATGGTTTATGCTTTACAATAATGGATTCAGGTAAGTTTCCGGACTAGATTTAATAAACTCAATATCAATCAGAGAAGTTCTTGGTGACATAACCACAAACAGAAATCAACAACCAGACAAAAGCTCATGCCATCAGCCTACTTACCGATGAAAAGATCAAAAGGCATTGGTTCCTGTACCCGTTGCAAGGCATCCATCAGCCTACCATTGTAGACCTGATCGTTGCCCACACCACGGCCACCACCCCGCTCCCCAGCACATGCCTTGCAGCACCCACACTCAGCACAACCTGATTCACCTGTACCACAACCACACGGTCTAAAAACACAACAAGAAACCAAACAAATTCACTCAATAAAATCATACATATAAAGAAATAAAATCACAAATATTACAGCATCAATCCCCAAATAAGATTCAGCCAAACAATCAAAGCAATTAAAAGCATGAAATGAAACAACTTCCCTAAAAATAATGAGACAGTCTGCAAACAAATCTCCCACATTAATCAACTGAATACTCAAAAATTAACCAAATGCCAAAAAACATCTAAACAATTGATGAAGTTATCAACCACACAATAAATAATTCGACCTAACTCAACCAAATCAAGTTACCAGACATCCGAAACAGAAACCAGCCAAATCATCTAACCATTCACACAGAGCATGGAAGTCATCAAAATCTGTTAAAACTGCAAAAACTAATCACATAAATACAGAACATATACACCTAGTAATTTACATAGTAGCTTTTAGTAACCTCTCAGAGATGCAGAAACACAGAACTATGTACATATGCAAGGTTCTTCAAAAACGCCATACAAACAAATGCCCATGAATATGCAACAGTGAACATTTATATCGAGCCACAGCAAGCCTAGCTGTCTAATAGCACTTACTGTCCTGGTGCCCTGTCGGGTCGTCCGCTGTTGATGCAGGCATTACTGTACCCAGTGCACTCTCCACAGACAGTGCAGATCATGCACTGGTTGATCTCCCACCGATGTTTGCCTTAAATGCCAAACAGTACGTGCCAGTAAAAACACGCCAGGAAACAACACAAAAAGATTCTGAACCCTTTGCATGCTAGATGAATTTAGCCCTGAAACATGTTTATAGATAAATTTCAAACAAGCTATTTCATTACTCGCTTCTATCTGGTTGTAATTATTAGATGTGAGATTCAAACTGTCATCATTCATCATTATTTGTTAATTATCTACTAAAAACAATGAGCTGAAAAGCAGTGGCTGAACATACCTGGAGGACAGATGCCTTCATCATCACCCTCATCTTCATCATCAGCCATTGTTATCGCCACGCTCACTAAACCAAACATAAATCATCACACACAACCAATAGGAGGAAATAATTAGAGTCTCTCTCGATAAACACTTATCACATGAGTAATTAAAATCTCATTCGAGTTTAAGATTATTTTCTTTTTGCTACTATCAATTACTAGAGACACAATATACATGGTACAAACTAGACTTCTATAGCACCATAATCACAATAAACTCAAGCAAGATCAAAGTCTACATCATTGGTATCGCAAACTCACTGCATCAAATGTAAAGTCAAGTACTCAGATACGCTGCAATTCAGATGGCTAGAGAGAAAGTAAAATAAAGCTTCTGAAATCACCTACTGTAACATATTGGAGGCACTTCTCATCTGCAATTGATGAGCTCACAATGAACAGATCCATAGGTTCACAATATACAGCCTGTGTGCACAGATCATGGCAAAATAAATGCTAGAGACATCAGCTGAATAAGTAAGTAAGAGCAGAAGACGAAGAAGACTTGAACACAAGTGAAATTACACGCATAACCGAAGTGAAGAATGAATTCCAAACCATGGCGTACTTTGACAGGCAGAAGAAACCAGCAACTTACATTCTTTTGCAGCACCGCTCGATACAAAGTCCCTTCCACACTGGCCTTTGTTGTTCAGACCAAATGTATAGACATGGCCTTTGTTAGTCAGAAGGACACCATGGGCCTTGCCAAGAGACACAGATGTGACTCCAAGTCCTTTCACATCAGACAGCAAACCTGCAGACACGACACACCTTTACGAATCTCTGAAGTGCTTTAACAGCAAAACCAATATGACTTTGAACATACTGTGATGTCACCTGCTCTATAAGGGTTCAGATGGCCACTTGGTCATGTCAGTACAATGTCAGGCACTTATTTATAACAAAGCCTGTTCAGTTATTACTTGGATTGGTATCGTATTGTATTTGAGAATTTATAAAGGACTTCTTTCAGTACTAGCTATTCAGAAGCACTATCAGCGTGACAGCCTCATGGAGATTTGAAAGTCTTCAGGTAACGAAAAGATGAGTCTACTAAGGCAAAGACAGAGGTATGCGCATTAAGTCACAAAGATATGTACTGCTCAACAACTAAATGGCTAACATAAAACAATTCTCACACTCTCTGTTCTTGACACCTTCATTCAATAGTTTATGACCATCAGACTATGAAACTACCCAATTATGTGAGATCTCCAGAGAAAGCCTACTTATGAAGAGATTCCTACCTGTTGACTGCTCACAGTTGACTGCATCCTTGCCAAACATGTAGACTTCTCCATCGCGTGTGACTAGCGCGCTGGTTCCACTGTTGCAGGCTGAGTAGACTATCGTCTTCCCTTCCAGACGAATCATCTTCTTTGGCTTGACAGGCTTCACCTGACGCCGGGCCTTTGCTGGAAAAATATTTTTACAAGATCATTTCATTTACTTTTAAATCATACCCACGTAACAGAAGGAGTCATTACAATTACCAATCAGTGAATCACACATAACAACAAACCACTTAGTTTCTAGGAGTCAACAGAATTAATGCGCTGTCCTTAATTAGTGCCCTAAAAGGGTGACTGATTCATGTGCAGGCTACACCATTAATACAACATCGGAATGAATGGCCTGGATCATTCGGATGGTAATGCAGTTGCACCATGCAGGTCAGTCTCTAGCAGTTAGAGCAGTTACTAATTATTTTAGCCTTCATTTAACATCAACATGCATCTTTTGAATCTTACGCTGCTGAATCGCTGTTTTCATTAACTGAATTGGAAACCATATTTTCATTCAGATGTATATGACATACATCAGATGTACAGATGTGAATTATCAAAACCTTGTATTCAACTGCAAATGAAGATGTACATGTGGCATACATACATGCGATTATTCATTATAATTATTCCATAATAAAACGTAAATATAGTATATAATTTTCACTAAATTTTAGACATTGCTTTTGAGTCACTGGTGCGGCCCTCGGCTTCAAGAAAAATTTATTCCGTGGCCTGCACTGTCGTCAAGCTGGACAGCACAGCCTTAAGCATAAGTATAATTTCAATTAAAAACTTACACAGGCTGCCAGCATCACCATCTTCACCACGTCTTGCAGTGCCAACAAAGAAGACGCTTCCATCCTCAGCAACAAGGAGTCCATGAGACCCCTCATGACCAACAGAGTACTGGATGATCTTTGGTGACTTGATGATTGGTAGTTCCGTCCACTTAGTAGTGGCACTGTTGGGACTTACAGGGGCATTAGCACCACCACTGGCAGAAACAGCTGGCCTAATGCCAAGTGCCTGGCTCTTGCCCATGTAGAAAATCTAAAAGCAGTCAAACACTCATTCACTTTGTTAAAATAAAGGTCTAATGAAGCCACAGAATTAAACTTGAATGAATACTTTATAACAAACAAGTTCAGTTAAAAATAACATTTTAAGGAATTAATAACACTCAAAAGAAGGAAAGGAGGTGATAATAGTAATATTTATTACCGGTAATGACTTTAACATTCAAAAACAAAGGTAACCTTAAACAAAAAAGGTTATGTTCAACAGAAGAAGGTAAAAAAACCGAATATTCCAAACCAGCATTAAGCAAAGACAGAGATGCATAGTATTCTGTAGAACAGGCCAACAATGATAAGAGATAAAATATGACTTAAAGCAATCAAATTCAACTACTGATAATTAAACAAAGTTAAAATACTTGATTGTTCTCAGCAAAAGTCAATACATTACAAAGCTATCAACATCTGGTTGAAAATAATAAACTGCAACTCACTTTGCTATTGGTTGTTCTCAGAAGAGCAAAGTCACGGCCAGCCATTACGCTCAGTGCATCATCTTCAATTCCAGAATCTATCATAAATACCAACAGACAAATTGAGTCACATAGCACTATCATCTAAAATACGTAGGCAAGTATGTAAGCATTGACTTCAGTTGTAAACCGCATTTTAGTGACAAACAACATTATACATAATCAGGTATATCGAAAGATAAGAATAGTTAGAATATAGTATGTGAATAAGAAATGTTTTTCATATTCGATTATCTGCCTTCGGGAGAACCCCATCGTGCACCTTTGGTTGAAGGGAGCCCTCTGACTACTTTAGGGGGCAAGTAATGGAACAACATGTGCTGAGGGTTGTACACAATTGAAGCAAGAAGGGCCATGTCTGCCTTTGAGCAAGTTAGAAAGAGAGGGTTTACACAGGGACACAGTCAGGTTAATAGAGCCTTCAACCACCAGCGAATGCTTGTCATGAAGCCAAAGCAGAGCAACATACAACTCGTGTCAGAATAACATTTAACATACAATTATCAACGGAATAAAGAAGGAATTATATAACTGTTCATTACTCTGCAAACCCATCAATTCAGTTTTGCCAAAGCAATCATGGTGAAATTCAGAGGAGTCTATGGAGCATCTTATTGAATCATACACAACTTTCAAGCATTACTATTGCTGGAAAAGAGTCAACAGTCGTAGAAAGTTAAAATCATACAATCAACTTATCTGCACTTGTAACTGAAAATCCTATGTCAGTATGTAAATTATCCAAAGCAAAAGACAACATTTTCTTGTACACCATCAACTTAATTTAATCAGGATGAGCCAACAATTCATAACAATTATTTAAGCAATCAGCCCTTAAGTAAATTGTTCAGGTCAACAATTAATACCAACAACTTAAACAAAGAATTTAGGTCAATAACCTATGCTAGCAACTTAAGTCTTAAGATACTTATGCCAATAAGTTAAGTCAGTAACATAGGCCTACAACTCATGCCAACAGCGAACACCTTATAATAAAGAACTTATGTCAACAGTTTCTGTATCAGTCAATAATTAAAGCCAATAGTTCACTTACTTATGCAGTGTATGTCTTCCTGAGCATCAAAAGATGCCGATCCAAACACTTCCAGACATTTCCGAGCCAGCTTCAACGTCAGCTCACTAACAATCGTGATGGGAGTGTGAAATGGATCAAACGTCCTCACAACAAAACTATCCTGAAATGAGAACAGTGCACTAATAAGCACCAGTACATATACTCTACATAGAAAACTCACTAATTAGTAAAAATAAGCAAAGAAATGCAAAGAATGTTGAGGACAAGCACTAAATAAGTAAGCATATTCCTTATTAAAACATTGTATCCTAATGTAAAATACAAGTAATTCAAGGCACCAATGCATGACACAGAATTCTAATTAAACCAACACAGTATCCATAGTCATTAAGAACTTCTTATCATACAACCAGCATTAACAAATCCCATCATGAGGCAGAATCAACTAATAATTAAGAGTAATCCCCTTGCTTGATTCTGACTCCAACAAAGATCGTTCTACCTAGAGCTCCTAACGACTAATACAGATTGAAATATAGATAAGTAATTATTTTACCCGACCTTCCTGGGTACTTTGTCAGATAAGAGTCATGCAGTTAACTTTGGACGAAGACTCACCTCCCGAAAGGAAGCGATATGTCCCACGTGTTCGCCATCAGAAAACATAACGTTTGGACCATAACTTTTGGCTGCAGATACAAACAGCCAATGCTAGTACTACATCAGTCATATTCATATCTTGTCTTCATCTTACTATTGCCTCCAGTGATCTGAATTTAAATGCACTGTATGACACTGGCAGAGCATGTTATATTATGAGATTCTCAAAATAAGTAACTGTTCAAAAGTCAGTGATGTAGCCTCATATACCAATCAGTGACAAAAGAGTCTGACAAGACTTGCAAACCTTGTATCGAAAGACTGAGTTCGGTTTTCATGACTTACTGTCGAGGTTCATTTTATCAGAGGGTTGCAGGGTTTCCATATTAATCAGCGTTAGAGCGCCTTGCAGATCTGATGATGTCTTATAGAACAATTTGCCCTATAAAACAACAAAAATACTTCAGTTCAAAACCAGCAAACTATAGGAAACAGAATGAATATAGCATAGTATATAACCACACATATATAACACCACTTTACTAAAATTTCTTAACTCACAAGCTACTCAAGAAAGGCCGTCTTTGCTTCTTATGAAATACTCTTGTCTAATAGAAATAATTTATTTGGTTTACAAAATCCTACAGGATGTTCATATTTTGTCTACCTTAACAATGGCCAGCCATCCTTGTTCTTTACATTTAAACGAAGGATTTGATCCATATATGTGGCCCTAAAAAGACAAAACAGATCAGTTATGTACAGATGCATCTAGATCAATACTTTTAAAACTAAATTTATCCAGCTGCAACCATGGTTAGACATTTGTTTACAAAATTGACGAGTGCTTACATTACCATTGCAAATAATAGTAATTAAAAACAGTACTTCCAACAATACCCTACTACTCATCACTTGTTAAATTAAGTACAACTTTTTAACACAAAACTAACTATGAAAACTTATTCAAATTCATTAATTTGAAACATATAACTGAACAACATAATTTCTAGAATATATTCACACAAACATAATGCAAAAACAAAATATGCAGCAGATGATATGTGATTATGATGATGACAGATACAGAAAGGATGGAGACTTAAAGTTAAATGTTGGTCAAATAGATAGTTAAACAAGTGGTAAAAGCGATCAAAACCCCTTGCAAGGCTTCAAGCAAGAAAGAAGGAAATATAATGTAAAACAACATCACCTCAAAGTGAAGCTTTGCACACCATGAACATCTTAAATGATAAAACTCCTATTAATTGCTGACCTCGACACCATTAATATTTTAACATTTTAAATAACAAAACTCCTATTAATTGCTGACCTTGACAAAACTCCAATTAATTGCTGATCTTGACAAAACTCCTATTAATTGCTGACCTTGACAAAACTCCTATTAATTGTTGACCTTGACAAAACTCCCATTAATTGCTGACCTTGACAGTGTTGCTGTATCCTGACCCAATCTTCACCAGACCATGACAGCTGAACACATAGATGAATCGACCATCGCTCGCCAGACTCGTATAAGCGTTGAGGTCACCATTTGACGGCCACAGCGCCTGCAGATCAGTCAACATCACGGACATCATCTTGCATTTGTCGCAGATGCCGTGTGTCAGCCAATCAGGAGCTGTCGTCTTACCGATAAGCACGGCCTGTACGCTCTTCTGCAGAGATGTCAAGATGTATGGGAGCTGAAACAAAATGAAATTCTTCATAATAACCACTGATTAGTATGCTCTCAATAGTATTTCAGAAATCCATACAGAAAACAGATTTATTTTGTGACAGGAAAAATATTTTAGAGACGTCAGCCACTAAACCTAGTAATAAAATTAACACAGTGACTGCACGCCATTGGTAGGAAGGTCAGACAGAAAGGTGGATGACTGGCCATCTACCCTCGAACGTCAAGGCCAGGAACTGGCAGGATGTACATACCTATGCTGGACTCTCAGCTACCGTGAATATTTGCACTGACAGCAAAGCATCCTAGATGTAGCTCGCTAGTGACAACGCAACACAAGTTGTTTAATTACAATATAACTAAAGGGAATAAACTGAGCAATTCACCATGCAAGACCAGACAGCTCTAATCAGACAAATGCTAACAAATTCTCACAACCGAAGCTCAGAAACATCGATAAAACTATTTACCTTGATAGCCTGGGTTGCTAATTTTGATGAGAACATGAGCATTGCAGCCACAGCTGTAAGTAGCTTGCCCGTGTCTCCCCTTGCGACGACGAGGCTAAGGAGACAAGAGCAAGCCAGTGCAGCCAATGTCTCAAACTCCAGAATCTCCGGTGAACAAGAAACACGAGATTGCGACAGATCCATGAGCAGATGGTACAGAGAATCTGAAATTGTTACAAGAAACATAGCGACAACTTGGAACAATCCTTCATTATGAAACAATCGTTCATTACAAATCAAAGAATCTCCATTGCATCCATCTAATCAATAATCTAACCCAATCCTCTAATACATAATCTAATCTGACCTGATAACTTTAACAGCAATGCTAAGTGAAATTAACACAGAAACAGTAATCCATTTGAAATCTCACATAGCTTCAGCATCTGAGCAGGTGGCTAGTCCTCTCCCCATCACCTGATCCTCCCATTGCCAATGCATACAATTAGCCTATTCCTAGTGCAGTGGAGTTTACCAGTGAACAAAAGTGAATCTGAAATTGCTCAACATTTATCAGGCATTTGAACCTATGACCTCTGGGTTGTCAAGCTAACCTCTAGAGTCCAAAGGTTGGCTGTATTATAGTCAACAGTCTAGCCAATTAATTAGTCTGCAGGACATCAATCAGTCACCAGTATTTATATGATCAACTGTAGCGTTTTTGAGCCACCACACGACGACACTGACCGACCACTTCAGTCGGTTCTGTTCGAAGACCCTCCGGTTGTTGTCCCTGCAAGATGTCGAGTAGCGACTGTAACGCTCGGCCACACAGCATCGGATGCGTCAATTGCGTCTCACGAATTAAATCGACAACACTGCAGAGTCCAATGCTAACAATCTGTTGACAAAGGAATATAAACCATAGAACCACGACATGGACTGCATCTAGAGCTGTACCGATTAATCAGCCGGCCGATTATAGAGATATCGGCAAGACAATCGGCACCGATACTAAAAAAAAAATTTTTAATTTAATAATATTATTTTCAGTCTAAAAAAGCAAAATGACGACAGCAGCATCACTGGGTCTGTGAAGGACGGCATTTCGTTACGTTCCCATATCGTGTCGTCAAGCCAATGTCTTCTTCAGACTAGTAGTGAGACCACCCAGTTTGCTAGTATAGACCATGAGAACGTGTCAACATACATCTTGTGCAGAATGAGTCATAGTGCCTGCTTATGGGCCAAGGAATGGCTGGCCAATTCAACAGAGAAACGGATGAAGGTACATCGTGGAGGCATGCCTAATGAATACATGCTAGCTGTCAATCAGATCTCCCCAACACATGTCAGTGGCCTGAGAGGCTGAGACTAGATGGGTGGCTGCGAAAAGGACAGCCGTGCCTTGGCCTTTAATTACCCCGGGCACAGTTCGATGGCGGGTGGTATGTCTAATTTGTATTGCCTGCCTAGAATTAGTCCCCAACTACATGTATACGTCTCCTATGGGGGGGGGGGGGAAGTGTTTGCTTGTATCACAACAATAGGCAGTAGCAGTAGGTCTATCTTTTGGAACCAGACATCTTGGAAAATACAATGAAATAATCGGCAAAATAATCGGGTATCGGTAAATGAATAATCAGCAATAATTGGTATCTGCATAATCGGCAAAAAGTGATATCGGTATATCTCTAACTGCATCAGTGTAAGTCAAATAGGGTCACCAATTGAATGCATCAAGTTTGTAACAACAGCAGTTTATATTGGTAACAAAACCTGCATAAGGCACATCTGGGTAAGATCATTCTTTGCTAGAATCATTTCAAGACCTGCAACCAAGGTATAAAGAGGTAAATAATTTACTGTACTCCTACTTAAACCATGAGATGTCTGTCTAGACACAATTCATATCACCAGTGCAGCACAAAGACATTCCAACATGTGACTGCTAAAGCCACTCAATTTCTGTGATAAACTGTCTTCCAAATGAGGCAGAATCTATCACCAGACCTTTGGCAGTCGCAGCTGAGAATCGTGGCTTTTGTCTGGTCCATCGTCGTCACTGTCCGACTCCGTACTTCTCGTCTGGCATGCCTGCAGGTAGATCTGTGAGATTTGCTTCATCTGATCCTCAAGGACGGTCTGGCGGATGCTGGTGTAGATGGCAAACGAAGACGGATTCCCATGGAGGTGGATTTCTGACGTTGATCGCTCCGGTTTTTCTGGACTCTTTTCTCTCTAAAAACAATTAAAGACACTAAAAATGAGCCATCTGTAATTATTCCCTTCTTTCTTTGTCTCTTTTCCATCAGCATTTAAAAACGATTCTGTTGGATTAATGTCTTTGTTGTCAGTATTGGCGTGTCTCTCACCCTTGGAAACGTTCTACACAATGCATGATTACATTCCCAATTTCAATATATATTTTCCAGAAAGGTAAAAGCAAAGGCATAAAGATGAAACAGAAAAGATAAGAAACTGACATGCTTTAATCCAAACTCATGAGATCTATGATCCAGAGGCTGAAGGACCACGCCGCAATCGAGGCACAAACAGAACCACAGCATCCAACAATCGCGTGCTGATGAAGATGATTTTCGCTTATTATCAAGTATGGTTCTGAATGTTTGTTTAAAAGCTCATAATAATATAAAACTCACATGCCAACCAACAACGAATGTAGATCTGAGTTGGTCCAATGCTGCAGCATACTCCACAGATGATCAGATCACTCAGCTTGAATTATCTTGACTTGAATTTATTTAACACAATATCATCGAGACCAAGCATCTACCCAGTGTTACGATGCAACCTTAGCTGCTTTAAACTTTTATTTTCAACCTTAGTGTCTTCTTTTACATTTGCTTCCTCAGATTCATTATTTAACTGCTTAGGGATAATTTGGATTAGATTATAAAAAACTAGGCAACAGCAAAGCCGCCCTGACCTTAACTTTGGATTTGTCTTTTGCTTTGATCTTTCCTTTCTTCCGATGTTTTCTCTTGATTTTATCCCTGAACATCAAGCAAAGTAATAAAATAAAGGTCCAGCTGAGACAAAATTTCCACAAAGGACCATAAAGACCAAATAAATCGCACACTCAACATGCATCATCATCCCCCACTTGTCATCAGTAAAGTCCGAACCTACGAGTGGCCAACAGCGGCCAGTTCGGTCAAATGTTGCAGTGAAGTACAGTCGTCACTCTTCAAGTAATGTCTACTGTGAGCAAAAACTAGAGTGCAGTTGTAACAAACACAGACTGAAAAAAATTCACTGCCACCCACTACTAAAGAGTTTTTTCCATTTATTTCAGAAGTATACAAATAGTATACATATTATATGCCACAAGGACTCCACTTTCTTAACTAGACATTTTGAATTCAATCAGAAACAGGCAACACAAATGTCTGCTCCTTCCAAACTTCACTTCAATAAGTGCAGTCAGTCATAAAATTTCATATATGAGATGACAATACTTCAGGCAGAACATAAAGAGTTAATATAAATAGAAATAACAATGACTGAAAAATGAACTAAAAATGACAGTTGCTGGTGTGCAATGCAAACATTATTCTCATACTGCGTGCAAGCTGACTGAGCCTTGGCAATAAAATGATGTTGCAGCAGCTTATGAAAATAATTAACAAGACTCAACGACGTCCTAAAGAGCCAACAGTTCAGCAATTGACCACTGGCATTATTTCATCGTCTACCACTGCTTGTACCCCACAATATCTGAAAAGACCTGTGCTGTCAAAAATCCTCATGCTTCCTTGCGTAAGTAGAATACTACATACTGAAAAAGGAGCAACGTCTCGCCTGCTGAATCTTATCCCGGTGTAACTGCCAGAACTACATCTAACTGTGGATATCTCAGTCACCTGATTAAGATAATCTAGCATCCTAAATGTCAGTTATTAACTTTTCTTTGTGTGATTAATGCCTTAATGAGGCTATATGGTTTTCTCTGAACTCTTAAAGATGCACGTTTTCAGCGCTTGTATCACAAACAATTCTAAGATGCTCTTCAGTGGTGCTTTATAAATTTCTTGCTACAAGACATTACATAACTAGAACTTGGTTTTGGCAGCCACTGAGTGATGACTTGCACATGTGGCACTTGCGATACAGAAGCTGTCAAACCTAATCAACATTAAAACAGCCAGTGACAGAAAAACATAGCATGCACTTGTGGACATCTTATGACCTGCAAAACCATGAACTATTTAATAGGCCACAAACAGACATCTGAAGACAAACACATCTTCACACCATATGAAGCTCATAAGAAAGGCCCATTCAGCCCGACAGTACAGCCAAACAGAAATAACAATGCCTGAAAAATGAACTAAAAATGACAGCTGCAGGCAAAAATATGTCAATTTAAGGCTATGCCATTGTGTCATTATCAACACATTGTAATTGACTCACGCTAATAGATATGAAACTGAAACAACAAGAATTGTAAGGGACATACTGGCGATTATATGACTCTTACAAATGTGATAAGTATCAACAATTTAAAGACTGAAGCTGACTGACAACAACATATCTATTTATTCAAAGCACACATTTATTTCACATATCGCTAGAATGTAGAAATACTATCTGATGAGACACATAATATGACAAACAATCAGATGTTGTATCTCACATCTTACAATTACATCCACAGACAAACAAGTATCTTGCATCTAACTCCATTAATATCGATTGGTTGAGGAGGCAGAATGCTTCCACCCATTAGGAGCGAAATGGACAAAAACCTGAGTGGCTCTTTTAAGATGCAATACTATACATATACATGTAATCTAATTACTTCAAATGGCACTGCTATCTCAATGCCCAAGGCATCAACATGTATATATGGTTGCTTCAAGCACCTTGTCCATGTAATAATCAGTAGTACGATTGACAACTTGAATTGCATCTGTGCAGGCTTCCCTTTGGGGCTCACTGGAGAGGAGAGCAAGCAAGCATTACATGCTAGACCTCATGGGGGCATTTCATAATTTTTGACCATGTCTCACATTTCATGTGAAAGATAATTTGGGTCAATTGGGGAATACCCATGGTTATTTGTGCAACCTCTGCTTACCAATTTCATCTATGGCTGAAATCTTTTAAATCTTTGTTCCTTTGCCATGGATGAACTAGTTGTTCCTGTCATAGGCACTTTAACTGGATTGATAAAATAATTCTTGCTTACATGTCGGAATGACGAAAGATTTATTACTACAGTAGAAGCTGGGTTGATAAAAATAATAAAAAGAAATGCTATTTTCATGAATAAAATTTTATCTTGCACTAGAAAATAGTTTGAGCAATCCAAATATCTATTTAAGCAAGAATTCTTATCACCAATCCAACTTCCATTTAAGCAAAAAGTCTTTACATCAGTTTTGTAGCAAAATAATTAAATTATGAAACTTTTTGTTTTGGTTACTGACTTGCTGAGTGTGTTGCATTATGAAATCTTTGCGGCAATTATGAGCACTCCATTCGAGTGTGTTCGGTGATGACCATATTGTTTACATATAGGGGCTCCAAGTCTTTGAGATGACAGTCAGTGAATTATATACCACAATATCACACGCTGACAAGCACATTCACTAAACTATCATGTCATCAAACAAGCAGATAATATAAATGAGTCTGTATTGATAAAGCAAGGTAGTCTCAGATTTACATAGTTACAAATCAAAATATTTATTAGTTAGTCAGTGCAATGCAAGCAAACCAAGCACATCCCAAAACAAACTTAACATTCTATTTTATTTATGAAATTAATCCTATGAGACTTGATGTACAATTACACCAATCAATTGCCTTCCAGTTGGCAGCCAGTGAAACACATGACTGCAATGCATAAATACTGGCCTTAGCTACTGACTGAGAGCCCTACATAGTTGACAATGGATTTTCAGGGTTCCAGACTTTCAAAACAAAATTGAATCCATATTTGCAAAACGTCCCCAAGCAGATTTGGTTATGTACGTTTCATTTCAGAGAGACCCCCAATCATGCCACAGCTACTGCTCAGACACTGTGCTATTGATTCAACATCACATCAAAAAGAACTACTTTATTTTCCATGTATATAAGAATAACAGAATGACTTGTTTATTCCAAAAAAAGTGCAGTAAGGGCCGCTGCACAAGTTAATTCTGCCCTCGGCAGAAATTAACCTAAAACCTTGGCAGGATAATACCGCGGTCCAAACACACTCTACGACTTTTCCATTCCGGTAATCAATGTAGTGGCATGGTTTGCGGCTAAAAAATACCAGTGTCACTGAAAAATTACAATGTCACTCGCCATTTCATAAAAATCTTGTTTGGGATTGTCTGCCTGATTGCTAGCCCAAGACCCAGAGATTTAGAAAAGGAAACAAAATCATGGATCTACGCACTTTTCATGTGTATCCAATGTTCCAGAAGCATTATGAAGATGATGAAGCCGGATTCCTAGTTGCTCCCCATCAAGAAGTTTTCCCACATCGCCTCGACAAGTGAGCGTCATCACCGCCGACATATTTTTGACGAATGTTTTCACAATTAAGTTGACCCTCTTGTACAGTTATCACAAAACAGGAATTCATTGGTAAGTACTACTCCGCCATCTTGATGTTGTAATAAGTCGGTCAAAGGTCAAGCAACGATTAATCCATGCATGAATGACTGCAATTTTGTAGCGCGTAATTTTTACCTCGGTATAGCTCACATTACACGCCTGCGAGTGACTGTTTAAAAAATAGCGTGCAACTTCTGCGGCCAAAATTTCGGCCTAAAAAGCATAGATAAATTACTTCTGCGGTCGAAAGATTCTCTGTTTATGTCTTAAAACGACACTAACCTTAACCATGACCTTAAACTAGCGGTTCTCAACCTTTTTGACATGGGGATCTACTTTCCAGTAGCTATAGATCCTAACGAGACCCACAACTTCAAAATCTGGGAGCATGTATTATTGCCGAAACTTGATACCGCCCTTCTTCCAACATCTTTTGCTCAGAAGTGCATACAAACGCCTCGACGGCGCAATTGCAGTTGTACTGCAGAGCAATGGTGCGCGAAGGACTTGCTCAAGGTTCCTACACAGTGACTGACGCCCCGGACGGGGCTCAAACCCGCGCGCTCAGCACACACCGAACGCTACGGGCTGACCGCTCTAACCGATCAGCCACTGTACGCGCCACACGTACATCAGAGAGCTCTGTCTTCCCGTCTCCAGCCAGCCAGGTCGTCGATCCTTGCGTGCTGCGGCTTGTGTATGTATATAGGCCTCTATTAGACAATTTTCATGGCGCCTTATAAGAACCTCTCGAAGGCGCTAAACGTAGCTATCCAATAGATCTAAACGAATGCGATCTGAGTAATTTAGAAAAGTTGGCTGCAAGCAGTGCAATATGTTGGGAAGTTGTAACAGAAGAGCGTTTCAACATGATGGTCAAATGCATGAGAAGGCACGGTTTGTCCGCATCGATGTACGGGAGCGCAGGACCATCAAGTCCTCACAAGCCGTAGCACGCAAGGATCAACGACCTGGCTGGCTGGAGACGGGAAGACAGAGCTCTCTGATGTATTTTGTAACCGCGCCGGCCACCGATGTCCGTCCCATGAGGATGATCTTGAATGTGATCCTATCCTCAACCGGGAGCAAGTGCAGTGTGTCACGCATATAGCCTAAATTATGTGAGTATTTTGGCAGCTTGGCAAAGACTCGAGCGGCGCAGTTGAGAACGGATTGAAGCTGTCTTATCCGGAACTTTGGCAGACCCGCAGGGACACCATTGCAGTAGTCCAGGCGAATAAGCTCGAAGGAGTGGACAATTAAGAGTTATAGCGGCGTCAATTGACAGATTTCGCCGAATGACTCTAATCTGGCGCAATTGATAAAAGCAAGATCTTCACAGGGAACTCACATGTTCCTCTAAGGACAGGTCTTGATCCAGAAGAACTCCTATAAGTCTCGGACGACGCGTTGAACCTTCCAATGAGGAAAGCTTCTGTAATCGCCTACTTGTCAACCCTCGAACGCGCTTGTCTCATGCCCAGCCACATAAATTCAGTTTTACCCGGGTTCAATCTTAGCCGATTGGAGGACATCCAGATCTGCACTTACGCCACAATTGCCAAGATTTTTGACGACGCACTTCAGTGCCTCAGATGGGTGACATGTCAAGTACAGCTGGGAGTCGTCGGCATATTGATGAACCCGGGCTCCAAGAGCACATATATGCAGTCGTTAAAGTGGGAACTCCAAAGTTCGAGTTGACTCGATAGGAGACAATGTCTACAGTCTACCCCTAACCAGGCCTTATGCAAATATAAGAATCGTATCCTTCGATGAAACCGCCTTCCACATATCAAAAATGTAAAAGAGAATACACTAGAAAATTCAAAAAATAAAAATAATTTACATTGATTTTTTAACATGTATACGCCTATCATCTTTCTTTCCCTAAAATAAATATGAATCCTGCAGATCTTTTGAATAAATAGACATACATGTACATGTATACAGCCTAATGTCTATAATGTGTCGAGTTCAAACTTAAAGAGCAAGGGTTCGGATCTCACATACAGTTAGGCCTATATATTGAGCTAGTCAAATAGCCAACTATACCTACATGGGCCTAACAAAAGAGAAAATATTAAAGAAATTCTATTCAGTCTATGATGTTGTCTACACACGAAAAACTTAACAGGCAGCTGTAACCTGAGTGATGTGCAGAATTAATATAGTCATTTTACTGAACCCCTTTCACACTCGTGCGCCGTGCTTATATTCTACTGGTTAAGGTGTTTATTCGATTCAGCAACTCTTGGAAATGATCAGCAACCCTGCAACCTCTACATAATAATCTCGATAATCTTGCCCCACACCGGTATATTGACGTAGGAACTTGCCACGTAAATGGACAAGTTATCTCTCACCCCTCAGAGTCATATTATTTGGCCAAGCATTGGGATCAAGAGCACGGATGTGGTCTCGAGACCAAGACCGCGGTCTCGAGACGGTCTCGAGACCGGAAAGCTGCGGTCTTGGTCTTGGTCTCGGACCATCGGTCTTGGTCTTGGTCTCGACTACGTCGGTCTTGGTCTTAAAGGAACGGTCTTGGGATTGATCGCTGTCTTAGGTCAGCGTTCTTGGTCATTTTCCGTATCAGAGCAATTTCTTTGATATTTGTCGGCTATTTTCGATTATTAGAGACACCGGGTGTTTAGGCCCTACGCGCTTGTTATTGATTCAATTTACGACGTGCTGGCCATCTATATATACAAGATACTATGGGAAAATGTGCATTTTCAACGGAACCAACCACTTCCAAATTTGCTTTCATAAATTTCAAGGTTTTGGAACAATCTAATTATTATGTGGTCGGCCACGGGCAGTCACTGCTAACCTACAATTCCGAGTACAAGTAGGCGTACAGGCCTACACCATTCAAACGGAACGCTAAGCTACTTGTTCAAATGTCTTATTTGTAAGCTATCGTATAGGCTACTGTAAGTAATTTATAGTGCGATATTCTAAGCCCGGAGCCTATGGCTAAACCAACAAAACTTCAAACTGGCCGGTAAAGGTCTTCTGGACCATTATTAAGATTATATTCTTCAGCAATAAAATTAAGTCATTATTTACACAGAGCCTATTCCTATAATTATTTAGTCTCGAGTACACGTGTAATCGTAACTGAACAGCCGGTCTCACAGATGTATGCGTAGTTTAAAATGACAGCAACACTGACGAGGCAACCATCTGTAGAAAATACAGCGCATTACATTCACGTGACAATATTTTTCAGTGGAAAAAATGCGATTTCAAAGAAAAGTTGGCGACCCACTTGGATATCCTTTGCGACCCACTTGCGGGTCGCGATTCACAGGTTGAGTATCACTGCCCTAAGCGACCCTCACGATGCCTAATCTGACCCTAAACGACCCTCATATTACAAATTTGAGGTGTTTTTAACGGTGCGCACGCACCAATAGTAGCGCATGCACAGAGGTCTTTACGCGCTAAATTTTGTATGGGTTCGGCCATATATGGGACTGGAAAGAGTCGAATGGTTATAGGGTCTCTGGTGGTAATATTGGTCCTATATGGGCTCTGTTTGGGTATGATAGGTGGCAGAAAATCATCCCTTTATGACATCTCCAACCTCTCGTGCATCTGCGCGTGCTTCATTAATACACATCAGTGATTTCCGCCGCATCCCTTTACACTTGACTACTTCCACAGTTCCACTATTCGTTAATTGTCCACTGGACTCCACTCCAGCCTTCCTTGATCATCGCAATTCCCTTTCCCTCAACATGGAATCAATCCTAATTAAAATGTTTACCGTCAAGTTGTCCGAAATTCACTCGCCCGAATGGCAACCAAGACGTTTCAGCTTTAGCATCATTCGTGCATCATTTTCCTTAATTCTTTAATCTCTTAATTCGCTGAAAGTCCATGAAAGCCCTACATAGTTGACAATGTATGCTATAAGCAGTTGCCATTGCAACCTACAACTCCATACAACCCTAGCATAATGCCTATATATGGGTATTATAAGGGACCAAAGGTGGCTATAATTACATAATGCAATACATGTAATGTAATGTAAAACTTCAAAAGTTCTCAGCGCCCGCAAAAGGCACGTCAGCGAGACGTGGATGCTGAGAAATTGTGGACGCTGAGAATTTTTTTCTGATTTACACTACATTACATCATAATGGCGACAGACAGATGAATAGACTGACAGATGTATGGAAAAACAGACATATAGAATTATAGATGAATGGACAGATGGATGGATGAATAGACAGACATATAGATGGATGGACAGACAAACTGACGGACAGTATAACGAATGGACAGACAGTTGGTATGACGAAGCTTTAATCCAGGGATTCAAATAGTGTTTAGTAAAGCTATCAAAAATTAATATAGCCACCTGACAAAGATAACAAGGAAAGCGAATGAATCACTTGTTATTTTCATCACATATCACACAACAATTAACAGCCATCACTCGATGATAACTGAAAGTTTAGTTTTAAGAAGAAAATCCCAGCTATCTACTCACGCTCTTACGCTATGTCAGGCCTGCACAGATAGGCCTTGAGATATTTATCTAGGACCTAAATTTAGGCCCATTTTGTCAAAAGAATAACCACAGATAACTTGCCTTTTCAAAGACTCTTCCATTTGCCAACACTTCGTAAATCTCTTTTAACACTCCAACTTCATCCAAAACCTATCACAGAATACCTTTAACACGCATCTTTCCGACATCTTCATATTCCCTCTACAGGTTTTCCAGTCACACTTATGACTTTTACAAGCTTCTAACAATATCCTTTCCAAAATCACTAAACATTTTTCCAGTGTGCCTCAAATAAAGAGTCACAAGTAGATAGATAATACACACACCCCAGTACTTTTTATAAATAAGTGTGCATTCACGTGCCTGTGTTATTATTATTACTTAATATTATAATTATTGTTATTTTATATTATTATATCATTTGATTAACACATATAATATTTAATAATGCCATTATTATTATATAATAATATATTCTTGTTTTATATTATTTTATTCTAATATATTATTATTATGTCATTAATATCTATGGATATATTGATAGGCAAGGCAAGATAAGGCAAGATAATCAAATGCTTCATCGCATCTCATCATTCCTAATCTGTTTCCATACCATTTCACAAAGTCCTTGTCAACATTAGAAATCAGTTATAATTAGACCAATGCGTAATGTATATTTCCAGGCATTGCAGTGTCTTCCCACAAAGACAATATATACGCACTAGCACTTGATTCAATATATATATATAAAAATTTATATAAATGAATATTGTGTTATATCATGTTATATGAACATTTCTATACTGCAGTTTTAACTCTTAAAATGCCAGTTGACATCACTGGGATAAGAAAGTTAAACTTGGCACCACGGTTTTACAGGCTTAGAATATTTCTCACAAAGACTAGTAAAGTAGAATTGTGAAAATTCAGCTTATCGAGCAAGGCAATCACTTGTACAATATTGGAAAAGAGGCAAACTACCTTCATTAAACATCAGGTAACTACAGTTATGGTATGTAAATAAGCTCAACCAAATACATGTAGAGTGCCATTTGAGATATGATTCCAGCATGAGCATAGGTCTTGAAAATTGTCCCTAGGAGGGTGAGAAAGGGCATCTGTTTTCCATCTTCTTATTTCAGGATTATTTGGTCTCAATTTTAGCATTTAATATTATAATTACTTAATATTATATTCTTATATTATTTTATTCTCACAAATAGTAGCCAATAATGCCCCTATTATTTAATAATATATTCTTATTTTTTATTATTATATTATTTTATTCTAATACATTATCATGTCATTATTATTTAATAATATATTCTCATTTGGTTATTTTATATTATTTATTATAATATATTAATTATTACATCATTATCATTGTTATAGCTGTTGTTGGTAGTATTACTAGTTTATCATTTCAATCATTAATCATCATCATCATCACCATGATTATGAACTTAAAACACAGTCATAAAGGAAACTTAGTAATTTGAACTAATTTTTCGATCGATATTCATAACCAAGTTTATATCAGAATTCACATGTTAAACAAAGCATAATAAAAGAGGTTCTAATATATCTTTTGCTTCAAAATATCATATCATCATCATTATTGTTATTAAGGCTTGTTTCTAATACTATATTATTACATTTTTTATAGTACATGCATTAATTATCTTTGAATCTAAATTTTTTTTTGGTATTCAAGCATATATTCTGAAGTGAGCCACAATAAATTTTTTTTACACAAATATTATTTTGTCTGCATTGTTACAGCTGAATTAAATCTCCTTCACATCTTTCAAGAATAGTGGCGGCGCTGCATGGAAGCAAAATACGCACTTGCATACCAAAACAAAGATAACTTTCCCAAAAAAAATTTCAACAACAATTTTTTACGAAATAAAATAAAGTATTTAACCAAATAATTGGTAAATATAATGAAATTTTCAACTTTGTCAGAACGTACTTACTTAGTACGGTGTATTGATGTTTTTGAGACTCAGAATAGCTAATACATATTAACGGACGATAATTGAGCATCATGTGCGGAACATGAGTATTGCCACTATTGGGTACCACATTTTCAAGGCCAGCAGCCGCCACTATTCAAGGAATGCGGGAAAAGGCCACAGCATCTAATGCAGACATGCTGAAGCCAAATGCAAGAGCCACACTAAAAGTTTTGGTGTGACTTATCCTAATGTGGGATAGATAATTATGTAGCGTGTGGATAAGAAAAAGCATAATACGAAAGACCCGACTCCAGTCAAATTCAAATAAAAGTGAGCATGCCAAACATCTAGAAAACCCCATCTGATAACCATCTCAGGACACATAAAAAAACAGTCTGTAGTAAGGTCACGTCATACTGTGTCATAAGATTAGATTAAGGCCACACATGATTAGATTATGCCTGACAGATCTAAACAAATTTCACCCGTAATTTGACAGATTCTCTGCTCAGCTACAGTCAGAGACAACGCCATGCGTAGCACAAATAATAAATACACCGGATATCTTTTAATTAAGTCATTACGAAAATCTATATAAGGCATAATGATAATTATGGGAGCACATTCCATACCATAGGGCCTTTATAACACGTTTCAAATTATCAAATAATGCTAAATCTGCAAACATGGTTGGGCAAATGGATCCCAAATTTAGTTCCAATTTAGAAAATTTACAAAGGACATTCTTGTGAAAATTCTTCTCACTCTTACTGCCAGTAATTTATTTTGGAATAATGAAATTAGGATGATACGCTTTTAACGCCTGTTATATGACAGTTTGTGAGGTGGCGATATCAAGTTATAATGAGTCTCCAGTGTAATACTGACACTTCTGATAAAATTCACTGGACCCTATGATCTAAGCCAATGCTAGCAGGAGTGCCAAGAGTAATAATGCAAGATAACAAAACTGCAATGAATCACATGATATTAAAATTTCAAAATCATCTTACAACACTTTAACCCTGTAAAAAAATCGCAATCTTCAGAGTTCCATTTGCAAAATTTGAGCTGTACATATTTCCAAGGTACTTTTGTTAATTTACTTTCAAGTCATAAAGTTATAAAGATGCACTTTCCAAACATTTACATCATCTAAAGAAAAATAGAATCAAACACAAGCAATGTCATGTACAGCAGAGGCAAATGTTATATCATGCCTTAACAATAGTAAACTGAACCCGGCAACAAAGAGGTAACTAGATGATGCACCATAGCAGCCAGTTCGATGAAAAAGACAATTGTTCATGAAGGACAAATATGCAGGTGTGCAAAACAATGTACGTCTTCCTCTGCATGAAACTGAGTCAAGGTCATTAAAACCAGACAATATTCAAGATCACAAAACGTACAATATATGTAACACATGCAAATGTGCACTTCAAGTTATGCGCAAGTAAATCGGTCGCTTGGTTTCCTTTTGTCATGCACTGGCACGACCTCTGTACACATGCACAACAGCACACACTACATGTTCATCAACAGTTAAAGATGCTCTGGGTCAAAATAGTAATATTTTTGTAATGTTACATTACACTGCACAAGTCAGTATTCCTTCTCTCTTGCCAATATTCGTCTTTCTTGGCAGCTCCCCTTATGTATATTTTCTTTCCTGCTTCTCTGTCAGCCATTGTTGCTGTCATCACCATGGGTCTTAGAAAGCCATATGGGCCCACTGAACATCAGGGTCCATTCACTCCACTCCATTATCGGACTACTTACCTAACTTCTCCTGTCCCAGCCCATCTGCTGCACATTCCCTTAGAACTGATCCTCCTCTTTCTGCCTGGCAATTTTATTCTGCTGCTCATCCTCTCTTCAATTACTATCCTTTCTCTACACCTCTCTACAGTTTCATTCTATTAGATTTCTTATGTTTTCTTGACTTCTCCATTCAGTACTCCCCTGTTCCGTATTCATTACCCTTAAGTACTCCTCCTTATCCAATATTTTACAGCAAGTTGCGGGCCAGACTGATGCACTGACTGAGGTAAATGGGGTTTAGAGTGCATGTAGAGGGCTCGAACCTGTCAGTAGAAAGGTTTTGCAATGCTCAATCTTAAATGGTCCAGTTTTTGGCATGCAATTAGTCAAAATATTGATCTTCATTGTCAAAAACCTCGATAGTGAAGTGTGATATATATATATATATATATATATATATATATATATATATATATATAGGGCCTATTGTTAGCACAACAAAATCACAAATGAATTGCGAAGTCTCAGGCAAGGCCATAAAAAAATCATCAGTGGGTCCAAAAAATAGTAAACGGGTCATACATTTCACACCCCCTGGTCTAAATAATGTTTATATTACAATTGAGGTTTGCAATTTGGTTATTGGCAATATGTAGACTTATCTGCAATGTACTGTATTCAAGTATTTGTAAAGCACCCTATAGTAGGATGAACCAATCAGCAAGTAAGCCATTTATTGATAAAGTATCAATACTAACAGATCTATTCCCATCATTTATTGATTTCTCCGATTCTCAGCACAATCCTTATCACACACACAGAATATCAATTCTATGTATTTGAATCTGGTCTGTCTTCAGTGCCTGAACTGTGTCGTATATCCCCTAACATTCACCCTGGCATGGTCACAACATGCACAAAACAACAAATAAGCATTAATGGATTATATAATACATGGCAGATTTACTATAAAATTACATCAGATTAAGTGTGCCATATACATATGTAGCAACTTCCATATATATAGATTATAAATATATCCCATATATATTATATATCATGTAATATATATATATATAATATATATATATATATATATTATATATATATAAGGAAGTTCTTCAAAGTGAATAGAAAACCAAAGGCAACAGAGCTGAAACCCAATGCAAAAGAGATCTTCCACAAACCAAGGGTCTTCTTGTATCCTCCGACGTGACGTAACAGAACAATTTTGACTTGAACTTTCACATATTATTTAAGAGTAATCCTATCCTGTCTGTATGAAGCATCTTCAAGATAAACTTCTCCAAAGTGCTAGTATTGATAATTGAGCGTTGCAGTGAACCGCCTGAACATTTCAACGATTATGATGCTTGAACTGCAATGAAACTGCATAAGATGACAGTAATGGATCTTTTGGTTGTACCACATGTGTAATAACTTTGAAAAGTGAACAACCTAATATTTTAAAAATTTCAGTAGCTTGTCATTCATGTGATGCACCAAGATCAGAACCTGGATATGAAGACAAAAGACCCTAGAAATTTGCCTTTTCAAAATCCCATAGATGCATTCTCCAAATACACAAATTGCTAGCATTAACCAGAACAACTTCATAACCTTATCCATGTAACTACCATAGTTCTTCACTATGCCTTATGTCATAGGTACTCAAAGTAGAAAGAAGCGTATCTTCATTTCATTCCAAGAAAAAAATAGCTGTCACTCCATGATAAATGGTCACTCCATGATCAATGTGTCATTCCCAGACATGTGTAACTACACGACCTATGTGTCATCCCAAGATAAACATGATGCCATTGCATCTGTTCTGACAAGTCATGCATGAAACTTGCTGCCAATGTTGAGACATGATATGTTTAAGAACTTTCCGATAACAATGTGCAAGATTGTGGCAGAGCTTCTTCTGCCGAGGCAGCTAAAGGACGCAGCTCATTTCATTTGGATCACACTTTTGCCCTACAATGACATCACATTAAGTGTGCCAAATCGAACCCAAATCTGGTTCATGAACCAAATATAGAACATAGCCAAAATACAGAATCATGACTGATGCTGCAATAGTGAGCCACCAACCTGCATGTCAATGGCATTGAACAACAAACTTTTATATTAACCGCAAGAACATTATTATTCACAGTAATCATAATATTAAAAAAATTCATTAATGCATTACCTACCCAGGAGCGCTCCCACCCCAGCCACGACTAAAGAAAAGAGACTTAATTAATTTATAAAAGCCTGTTTGATTGGTCAGAGGTAGCAAGTGCAGATCCAATGGCAGGTCGTTCTAGATGGAGAAAGATTAGCAGACAAGCAAGCCCACAGAACTATGACTTCACATCTTGTCAACGTCAGACACTGGGTGGCAGAGATCACACAAGTAAGACAAAGCATGAAACTTGCTGCCAATGTTGATGCAGCGTGACACCAAAGCAGTAATATGATATGAGATTCGCTGGGCCACAGGCAACCAATGCAAACACATCACACATGTAGTTAGAGAGAAAGGCAAATTTGGAAACTCGCCCAATGAGCCAAGCAGCCAAGAGCAGCAGAGCCCAATCTAGTTACCGCTGGATTCCAAGAGGGAGGCCAACAAGGACAGAGCAACAGTGGTGAAGTCAACTTGTAACAAAAACATGCACAAGAACCACTAGAGTCTCAGTGGAAACAGAGCGAGAAACAACTCGGATAATAGCAACTTTGGGACCCTAAGTTCACATGTTGGCAAATGCTAAGGGTAACAACCAGGTCGCGAACCATGATGGAGAAAGTTATTTCAGGAAAAATCTAGCAAGCTGGAGCATGTCAATACCCTCCCCCAAACAAACAAATAAACCGAGTTTAGAAGGAATCAAGAGAAGACAAATTTGAAGCCGTTCAAAGAGGAAAGGTCATAAATAGTCAGGCACACCTGGTGCATAGTAGTGACTGCATCTGAAGGATGGGAATGGAAGTAAGTTTGGACATTTAAGGCAAAGAGTTGGTACTGAGGCCCCTGAGAAGCCCCAATCAGTAGAGAGCAGAGATCAGCTGTATAAAGAAGATAATTATATTAGGGACCTAGGATGGAACCATGGGGAACACCAAAATGGACAGGGACTCAAGGGGATCTTTATGTCCTGAGGGATCACTTTCGCCTCTTGTGTAAACAATTCTAACAATAATATATAAATACAATATAATATAAACTCTTAAGCAATTGTGGTCCTCTTCTTTTACTCTTATATCATATCCCAAACAACAGAAGACTTATCTTTATCCAGCTACCTGGGCTTTGAGGTGAATCAATACATATAATTAACTAAAAAAATACTAAAACAATGTTATTATTACAGTCATCAGCAGAGGTGTAACAAGTGGGGGTTTTAGTTTAGAGGGTCAGTTTTAGTGCTCAGTGCCCTCCCATGTGTACCCCAAATCGGTTTTTTTATGTTTCCCAATGGCTTTTTAAGATGACTTTTGTTAAGATAATTTGGCCCCCCATTTGTCAAATTTCAGGGGGGGCAAAATTCGGCAAAATAATAATTATTACAAGTGTAAAATTACAATTAAACAATAATAATATAATAATAATGTTAGCAATTGGTTCGCTTAGATTAGACAATAAATTTCCTAAGCTCAAATTCAACACGTCACTCAACCAGCCACAGTGTCACAACTATTCAAGGCATATAAATGCATCATCTGTACACATTGATAGGACACATCCATGTTACCTCCTGTAGCACAATTACTATCGGTCCATTCTCAACAAAACCATTTACCAATAAACAAAAATATCCATCACATTAACCCAACAAAAACATTTATAAAAATTACAACTCTGTATGATACACATCACCAAAATTTTAAGATAAAGCAAACAAGAATTTAACATATATCAAAAATAAAGCCCAAAAACGTAGACAACAGAAACACAACAAGATTACGTTATCACAAAACCTTAACCAATTTTTTGGCTTCAACAGTGTCAGACACACAGCCAAAAACACATTGAAGAAAGCACAGGAACTCGTACAACAAACCTGAAACTTATGCACTGTACACATGTGGATATTGAGAGTGCCTTTGAACATCTCTTAAGGAGCTGAAACACGACCAACTATGAGCTAAGACATTTAAGTTTTAAGCTAAAACTGGCCTTATCAAATTTTTTACGAAAACAAAGCAATGTCATGAAAGGTGATCCCTCTCTAACAATAGACAATTACACTCCTGACATTGTGGGACTTTGAATCATTCAGCAGGTGACAATAGCTATCAAATGACGAACTGCTTTTCTCTTGCTACAGTATCAACCACATTCAAAAACCAAAAATGTCAAATATTGAAAGTTGACAACAATAAATTTTTAGTCATTATCTGATAATAAAATCGGAACTTAGAAAGTAAACAGCATCTGTTTTAAAAAATAATAAATTTCATCAAACAGGACTTAAAGAAAAACTTTCATAGATGAAAAACCTGGAAAAAGAAAAAAATTAGATGGAATTTTAAATATGAAATAGAAAAATAAACATATGTACAAAAGGAACAAAGCTCAACTTATATAGGATTTGATTATTACGGTAGAAGAAGAAGAAGCATAAATGGAAGAAAAAACAGCAATTGTCGATTAGAGAGCAGTAAACTCCATCTACAGTGTAGGACCTCTCAAACAACTGCACTGATTTACTCTAAGAAAAAAGATTGACTTAAGTTACAACATAAGCATAGCTTAAAGTCTCTTTCCGTTATGGTCAAACCACTCCATATATCAGAGGCCCTTAAGTAAAACAATACCTTTGTCATAGGAACTTTTGCTCATAGTTTAAAAAACCATGAAATACTCTGTTTAATATACTACGAATCACTGAATAAGAAGTAATGAAAAATGAGTAAATCACTGAGTTTTCAACCCTAAAAAATTAGCTAAACAAGACAAATGCATCATACAAGATTAACAATAACAACTTGTAGATTAAAGGTAATTATGCACAGAAGAATACAATGACTCAAGTTTTCTTGGTTGGTTGGTTGGAAAATGCCAGGAAATAACAATGGCATCCTGTTGAGCGAGTTAACCATGGCAATAAATTCCTCCGACTGTCACAGTTGAATGCCCTGTGGTAGCTTGAAATAACGTCAACATAGCAATTCAGTTCATGACACCAATGTCCGGTGACACTGGTGGAAGAATTCTTGTGACTTCATCGCCGGCGGACTGTGGAACCGGCATTGCAGAAAATGAAGAATTTCTTAACATCAGGATGCTGTTCTGATCTGGTGATTCAAATGTACGGCTTTCGAAGCAGCGGCCTCCGAATGTTTTTGCCGCCACACAAGGCTCTCCAATGGTTATCACTGGGCAGGGGTTCATGGATATGCTTCCCAGCTTTAGGTCTTTTGGGACTGGCCTGCCAAAGGCCACTCCGATTCTGCCAGATGTCATTCCTCGTTCTTCAGTGTCGTCTTTCACCTTTCCACCCCAAGATGACGCATGTGAAGTAACTGCAGAGTTGGAACCATATGAGCAACCTGCAGTCGGAAGATAGACACCAGAGGGCTGACCGACCTCTGGTTCATCCAGATATCGGCGGCGTATGTACTCGTTTTGGGAGCATGGGTGCTTGTCAACAGATGGCAGCACATGTGGTGGCATCGGTTCATAGAATGGTTGGTTTAAGTTGCACAAGCTGAGAGGCGACTCCAGGATCCTGGTAGTACCACAGATACCATCACCAAGGTCAGAACGATAGCCTGTTCTATCATGAATCTGATTTTGGCCTCCAGAAGTTACATATGACTTCATCGATGTAGTATTCTCGATGGGCAATGTTTCATTTGGACTCTGATTGCATGATTCTGCTTGTTCGCTCCATCTGGGCATCATCGAGTGCTCCTCATAGATCTTCCTCTGGTTCTCGTCTGCATTCCAATCTGATTTGCCAACTTCTGGAAAGGCCTTAGCGCAGTTGGGCTGTTTTCCAATTTGCCCAGCTGGAAGTCTTCCATCTGCTAGGGCCCAGAGAACCTTCTGCAGCTGTTGTTCTTTGTGACACACAGCCTCCTCACGAGCGTGTAGCCTCTTCTCAAGGCTGTCCAACTCACGCTCCTTTTCTGTCACGTACATTGTTCTCAAGACAAGTTTCTTGTATGCCGCTTTCAAATGGTTCAGACTAGAATCCACAGCAAGGGCTAAAAGTGAAATAAAAGAATTATATAACACGTTCTTAAATAAACAAAATTAGCAAAACAGGCAAAGGTAAACAAACATTCATGAATGCTGTAACAGTGGAGGGAGTGGGTGGAGGAGGAAAATGAGTAGGGAAGATGAAGAGATGAGGGGAGCAGATGAGGAAGAGGATGGGAAAAATGAGGAGGGGATGAAGCAGATGGATGAAAACAGAAATGGAAGAGGAGGTTACAGCAAAGGGAAAAGAAATGGGTAGGGAAGGGGAAATCGGGAAGGGAAATAAACTTTACCATCCAAAAACGGGCAAACATCTATTATTTAAATAGTCATCAAGATGCGTTGAACTAGTAACGGATGAGCAATAAGTAGGAAATAAGTTTCTTACTACATCACATCAAGTAATATTTCATCTGTCATGATTTGTAGAAAAATTTCATATATATTAAGAATTCAGACATTTTAAAGTTCACAACACACACAAATCCTTATCACCTGTGAGTGGCATTGATAATTAATTAAACAGGAAAGATTTCATAATCTTATCTAAGCCTTCATGTGATCAAGGTTCAGTTTCTTATTGTGAACAACAGCGAAAAGTTCACAGAATTTGGTTTCATATCTAAACAGTTCTAATTTATTCAATTCAATGGCAGAATGCAACCTCTTCTTCTTCTTCTTTCAATGTGAAGAAACACTTGCACAGAATCATCAGCTCACCAATGAACCAGAACTGGGTTAAATCCATATCGTCCACAAGTAGGTAGTCAAATGAGGTCTTATGCAATCCATTGCAAAGTCCTTAAAAGATGCCACATAAATGTTCCGATACATTCCTATATGTACACACATACATACATACATAAAAATATACATACATATGACATAAAGTAGGTCTATTCATACCATGATGGCTGAGTTTCTTTACAGGACGTTCTTGCTCCTCATTGAGGTTGCCCCAACCCTTAGTATGCCCTATTCTGCAGCTGTTCTGACCTGGGTTCTCTGCTGTCTGACTGAAGCCTGGTGCATGATTGGCCATGTTAGCACAGATCTCTGGCGGACATAATCCACCGTGATTGTCGATGGAATAATGCACATAAAAGTCAGTCTTGTTAGAAAGATCCAAAGGACCTGAAAAGACATCAGACAGTAATTCATTCCATCTGAGCACTTATATAGCACCCCTTCAAGAAGCCTATTCAGAAGCGCTCTCAGCCCAGCCACAACTAAAGAAAAGAGACTTGAGGGACCTGTAAAAACCTGACGGTTGGGTCACAAGCAATGAGCAGAGCTCAAATGGAAGATCGTTACATATTGAAGAGCCTACAACCAAAAAAGCTCAGCGCTGCCTAATAGCCAAGCGCGCTCGTGGAACTAGAAGCTCACCTATCATCTCAAAGCGAAGCACCTGATGCGCTGTGACTTCAGAGAATGGGCGGCAAAGATCACGCAAGTAAGATAGAACACAAGTTGTTGTGCTACCAGATAAGACTTCAGGACGAGTCACAGCAGGAAGACTGTTCCATAGCAAATGGCCAACAGAAATAGGCATGATGCTGAGCTGTGGCAGTTCTAGACCGAGGTTCTAGAAGGCATGAGGGTCTGAAGAGCGGAGAGAACGTCCAGGGGTAGCTGAGATAGGTTGTCTGATAAGATCACACAGATAACACGGAGCATGACCCAAAAACGTTTTTTATGTAAGAAAGAAAACTTTGAACTGAATCCCATCAGTTAGGGGAAGACAATGAAGATGTTCAGTCATGAAAGTAGAAATATGCGAGACTGAAGATCAAAAGTTAGTCATGTCCACAATAACAAATAATATACTGCTATTGCTGTATATTGCTTTTATAAACTGTCTAAAAGGCATAGCTCAGAATATAAGTTTCTTAAATACGAATTTATTTCTCATGACTTGCAATGACAATTTTCGATAACCGAAACATTTGTGACTATCTGAAACTCAGAATATTTATAAGTTTTATTAAATAAGACTTTATTTGTATGCCTTGATTTTATTTCTTATGACTTGTATTAACAATTTTTAAATGCTTTGTATTTCGTTGTGGAAATTTTTTAAATTATGGAGGGAAATTTCCGGGAAGACCATTTCTAGTTTTCGGGGGGGAAAATTCCAGGAGGATATTTCCAGGAGAGATTTCAGGAGGAATTTCCGAGGGGAAATTACCTGGACTCCCAATATGCAGGTAGTTACTTATGGTTGACCTACATTTTGGGATTTGTGTTTATAATAAAGACCATCAAATAATGCTATTCTGTTTGATGCTATGTAATGTAATGGAATGTCATTGGAAGAGTCCTGCAAAACTTGGTCAGGCATTTTTCAACAAATCTGCATTTATGCTGAGTTCAAATCAAAGTGTACAATGAGACAATTCAATGTGGAGCTATGAAATCAGAGAGTTATGGCTGTTCAGTTGCTGCATTAAATTTGCCATGTTGATTGGTGGTCACAAGCCTCAGCCTCCAAGAAATTATGCAGCTTATAGCAGCCTTTAGCTACCAACAAAGACAAAACACAAAACTAACCGATTAGTGTTTACATAAATGCCTCAGATGGTAAAACACGCTCAAAGAAACATACTCTTCAGCTGCCTCCTCAGAACACATTAAAAGGTCAATGGAACACATTTTGTTTACACACCAAGAACATAAAATAGGATATATGTAGACTGTACAGGCAACACGCTTGCTCACATCACCTCTACAGAAACATCCTAGAAGGTAACAGATGAGCTAACACATTTCTTCACACACCTCTACGTAAAGTATGAAAAAGCCAAACAAAGGTGAAGACAAAACAGTTGCTTACAAGCAAGTCTCTATAAAATATTTCTACAGAGCCAAGTCCTGAAGTTCAAGGGTTATGCAACAGAGTTGTTTACAAGTTTCTATAAACAAATTTCTACAGAGCCAAGTCCTGAAGTTCAAGAGTTATGTAACAGAGGCAACAACCAAAGAATTGTGGGCTAAGTGGGCGCATATGGTCTGGCACAACAACTTGTCCCAGTAGCTTACAACTACACTTGAGCTGATGAAGCTAACCAACAGTAGGTGCCAGAGTTGTATCATCAGCTTCTCATCTTTGCAACTATGGTTCAAATCTCAGTCATAAAAACTTAACACATATCAAATTAAATTGGTAAACAGTGCATAACTGTATCTTTGAAGTGAGTGCAACTAGAAATGCATTATGCATAATCGCACCCACCATTGTGCTGGGTAAGATCAGGAGGACAAAATGCCTATTGGAAGCTATAGTGCTGGATTCAATTCAGTACACTTGCTCTCGTAAAAATCCACTACAGTCGGCTAATAGAAGAAGGCTTTGGAATAGCAAAGGTTGCAATAGCTGACACGATCCGTCATAGACATTTTTATGAAACCAACAGACAGACACAGGACGAGACCTTGGCATCAAGAATTAACCCACAAAAACAACCTAAAACACTGACAGATGGCTAACACACAACAGATTTATGTGGGTGAGCAGCCAGCCAGAGAGACAGACATACGGACAGCCATACAGACAGCCATACAGACAGACAGACAGACAGACATGCATACCAATACACATGCATGAATTTTAACAAGCAAGCAGGCTGAGAAAAATAAGTTATTAAAGATTCTTCTCCTGTCAAAAGCAGGATGCAAAGTCAAAGATGTACAAAACAACGAAACATTATTCTCACATCTGTAAATGATCAAAAGAGAACCATATCATTAGTGCACCCATTGCAAGAACCCCGAAAGTACGAAAAGGTACTGAGGACAGAGAATTATGTAGGAAGAGACCAAGAAAGAATGGAAACATGTGGAGATGAGGGCAGGGCATTCCATGGGGAGGGCTCAATAGTGGGGCTAAAGACCTAATTTGCACCATAGTGCCCAAACTTGCAGAACAAGAAGTACATACAAGCCTACGCGAAAATGAGAAGCCGCAGAAAGAGGAGAGAAAATGTGTTCCCTGAGATATATTGGAGCAATACCCAGTTTGGAGTCAGTGACCAGGACAAGAACTTTGAACTGATAAAGAAAGCCATAAATGAGGAGATGTGAGAGAATTTAGGAAGGTGAGCAATCAATCTGGTATCAGCACTGAGAACTGACCGGATAGACAGAGACAGTTGGATCCTGGTGAAATATATATATATTTCGCAAGCTTACCGTCTTTGGCTAAGTTTTCACATAGAATGCTCCAACGGGCGTCCACCTCATTTGCATCCTCCAAGGGCCACTTCCGACCCCTGTCACTCTCAATCAGTAAAGCCTGACGGTTCCCATTGGTTGATCTCTCATACAGATCCCAGTTCCCATTGTTTTGACCTGCAAATGACTTTACATTCCGGTCCAGAAATTTGTTGACCATCTGACCCTTTTGTCCTTGAGCATCGCATGATAGATCAAACTTTGCCTCATATCTGTCGCTGGACATCTGCCAGTTTTCACCTTCCTGCCAATTCCTGTTCTGTTGTGGAAAAGACGCTGCTTGCCAGACAATATCCTCTTCCTTGCCCTGCATCTGCCAGTTCTCACTTTGCCTGTCACCACTCTGCAGCCACGTTTCCTCGTATGCCTCTTCCTGCTTCTGCCAGTTTCCACCGCAAGCGTCCACAGACGGGCCCCAGTTTCCGCCACACTTGTTACGGTCTTCTGGTAAAGTGGGGTACTGAACTGCAACCATGTTTTGATCTAATTTTCTCCTCTTCTCCACTACAGCTGACTGCCAATCAAGGCTGGCCACTGCCGGAAACATGTGCTGTTCGCCACACTTAGCATTCTCCAGCGGCACTTGTTTTCCATTTTGAACAGTCACAAATGATGGTGCAATGCTGGCGGAATTGCTCTGGGGGAAAAACGATCGATCGTTGGGCGACTGCGGCATCGGTGTTTCCTTGTCTGGATGATTACGCGATATGTTGTAGCGATTCTTCAAAGGAAATATGGGAGTGGCAACGGCTACGTTTGATCCAGAAACATCTCCTGATTTGCCAAGAGATATCTTCTTGTCTCTGGTGCCGTAATTCCCTTGAAAGCCACCACCACTGCTATCGCCTATCACCATCTGTCTAAATGACTGAACACCATCAGCATTGCTCTTGCAGACAGTTTCTGTAGCATTCATGTCGGCTGTTCTCTCTGACACCTTTTTCATCCAGTCGTCCATGATAGGAGTCTTCAAGTGACCAGTTTCATCGTTTCCTGAAATGAAAGACACTACGCTACACAAGTGCATTGTACACAGTTAAACCTGTCATTCAATTAGTGCTATGAGGCACCACTTTGTGCAGTAAATAAAAGGCACCATAAAATTGCCCAGAAACACAAGGATAAAAATCAAACCAAGAACATGCTAAACAAAAGGCCACTGGAATTCCACTTATCGGTATAATGTCACCTAATGGGCTGCATTAAGCAATTCTGAAGTAAACAAAACAAAAACTGAAAAGATCATAAGAAATAAAACTATAAAACTATAACTAACCTGAAATGACTGATTCCTGAACTAAATAACAACTGAAAAATTATTTTTGAACTAAAACAACACTGCACCTAACTAAGTTACATTTTGCATGCAGCCTGACAATTACTTGAAACGTCTAAAAGTGACGAAAGCAACAGAAAAACAATATATACACTGAACTAAAAGTTAAAGAAAATTATGTATGAACCTTTACAAGCTTGTGCTTGGCTATAAGTGAATAGAATATTATATGATAAAAATGTGATTTTAAGAAAAAAACTATTCTGTTAAAACCGTAAATAAAAACCCTAGTTGAGACATGATCCTTTTTACTTTAAATGAAACTTGGCAATTCCTGTCACCACCATTTAGGTAACATCCACACAATCCACCCTCTATGGCAGGCAGTCAATAATCATCACCTGTTGTAAATCCAGTCATTTTCCAGGACTCCACCTTCTCCATGATTGACATTTTGGGCAGATCAGACAGATCGAGATCAGATCGAGACTCCTTTTCTGGCAAGAATTCTGCGCAATGTGGACTTTGTGAGATCATAACAGACATCGAATCTGGCTGATCCATGTCACTGCTTTTAGACTCGGGTCTCGAAAGGCTGCCATCAACTGGCGGGAGAATGGTCTGGCGCTTTCCGCAGTAATACTCGTGGGCATCCTCGGTTGTGACATTGAAGTCCGTCGTGGTAATTTGAGGAATGGTCAGCGAATCGAACACAGCATGGATGACTGGATAGGCAGTGGACGATGTTGGCAGGTTGTTCTCAAGAACGTGTCCATGGAAATCATCGACTCTTTCCACTTGTCTTGGAATTTCATTTGCCTGAATGGGCTCTTCAAATTGAAACCATTGAAAATCATTATAATTGCATTAAAAATATCTCACCAACCAAACACTGTCAGTGGATCAATTCGACCAAGAACAATCATTCAGTGTTATGCGGGGTACTTAGAATGAACTTTACCAGGTGTCTTGATACATACACATATACATAAATATATACACATAAATATATACACACATACATACATACACAGACACATACACACAAACACACATACAATCATACATACAATCAAACATACAATCATACATACATACATACATTATATACAACATCCAAAATCTTTTGCTTTTAATTAAACACAATGAAATCAATTATTCTGTAGTGTAATATTGTTATAGTCATTGTACTACTACACAGCCATCATTCTTCGTTTCATTATCAAAACCGATACTTCTATTTATTATCAAAACCGATATTTCTATTTGTCATGAAAACCGATACTTTCATTCATTATCAAAACGGATACAAGTTTCTATTTATTATTATCATCAAACCCAATACCTCTATTCATTCTCAAAAAAACAGTATTTCCATTCATCATCAAAACTGATGATGATAACATCTATTCAAATGCAACCAAATTCATAAATCTGCAGCTTAAAAAAAAGAAAACCCAAAAACCTGTTAACTCACCTGCAATGTCATCTGTTGTTAAATTGTTACCGGTAACCAATGGTAACTGCAAATGAACAAAACTCCATCCAGTTACACAAAAGATCAGGAGAATTAGTATAAATATAGTTTCAGTGTATGATTAGATGTTCCTGCATACCACATGAATTGCAGTATGTGTATATTGCAATGTATAGAGCATCACTATGGAAGACATTGATATGGAGTGTAGTGTCATACAGTGCAGCGACATGGACCATAAGACTGGAGGCTTTCGAAATGTGTACACAGAGAGGAATGGAGAAAATCCGATGGACAGAATATGAAAGAAGCAAAGAAATGATGGAAAGGATTGGAGGCAAAAGAGCCCTGATACACACAATAAGGAAGTGACAATGGAAATGGCTTCGACACATGCTAAGAGGTGACCCACCACAAAGACAGGTCATCAAAAAGGGTGTAGACAGGAGGAGAGCAAAGACATGATCTTGATTTGGATAATGGCATGTGGATATGGACGAGGAGTGGCGATGTTGGACATTTGAACCTGCCTAAGAGGCAGAGAACCAAAAGGAGAAGGCAATAACAATTGTAACACATGAACAGGTCAGATCAAAAACAACTGGCGAGTGTGAAGTCCCCTTGTAATAAATTATTTGGGGAACAGTCTAAGTTTTCTTGCAGGGTCTGGGTCGGAGTCCCAGGAGACAATTGATGCAATCTGGAGCATTTGATGACAACGTGGTTTATTTGGAGAAAATGTCGTAGTAGAAAATGCAAATGTATATTACTTAACTAACAAACTGAATTAATTATGAATGTATCTGTCATTACTGTTCATTAGTAACTATTAATTATTAATGACTTCATTCTTAGAATTAGGTTAGTACCTAATTAGCAAATTGTTAGAGTTAGACTGAAGACACTAATACTTATGCCTGATTCCAAAAATGTTTAATAGAAGTTCAGCAATACCGAGAACACAGCTAAAAGTTCTTCAAAGTATTTTGAAAACGGGTATTAGAATCATAACTATGCAACATTATATATATTTTTTATATATTAAGAGAATGTATAATTTTAAGAATGTAACTATATAAAAAATAAATAAACTAAAATAACTATTAGAAAGTGTCAATGTGAGCTGTGGATTTGTTTTGACAAGCACAGATTTACTGTATCTGGTTTAATGTTTGTCGATTTCAAATGCAGAAATGGTTGGAGTTCACACTCTTTTAGCTATTATTGATCGCAATCATAGTTGAAAACCAACTAATCAATGAAAGATGGGTATGAAATCATTTTTTATAAATTTTTATTTTTTGCATACCACATAGTGACACCTGGCGTACAACTAGTGGTATGCATACCACCGTTTTAAGACTGATGGTATCTTAACTATAAACTAAATATCAACTTTTTCCTTGAATTACCTACCTCATCAAATGCTTTGATCTTGTTTCTATAGCTCATAGGTTTGCCATCAAATTTTCTCAGTGTGCCGCCCAGTGATGGATGACAACCTGGCAACATGTTGTTTCGTCTCAGTGAGCTGTGAATTGACTTTCGAGCAATTGCCTTCCGACCAAAGGGATAGAATCTGCTCTCTGTTGACAACAGACAAAGTTTTTTTCTCGTTAACACAAGTCAGTCAAAATTAGACGAGAATTCCGCTGGAAGCAAAGAATGTGTTCTGCTTAAGCCATAATGCATTCTCAACAATACGATCTTTTCAACTGAGATGCAAATTTATCTCTTCCAGCTTGTTTGTGATTCATAGTCTCCTTTTACCCAGCCGTGACACAATTTTCAAATTTCGTTTTATTTATATTGTGTCATATTCTGATCCTGTTTGAAAAGAGTGACATGATTCACAACACACTTCTGAACTGTGCCTAGCTAACATGCAGTGATTATGGGCTTCGACTTGCCAAAGGCAGAAAAAAATGTGCACAACTCAATCGATTGATACTTCAGAAGTCATTCGCTGCATGCATATATGCATGCATGCATGTATGTACTTATGGAATAAGATCAACAGTAAGGCAGTCAATTGTTGGTTACTGACCCATGACCTATTTGCCTGAAGACGACAGCAATGAAGACAACGAAAAAAGATTGACAGAGTGCAGATAAGTCATTAACATACACTGTTGCACATCTGAATATTCATACTAAATCAAAAACAATTGTTTATTAAATTTTTTGAGTCGTCTTGACTTATATTACTGCTAGGGATGGACCGAGTGTCAATATCCTGCCAAGTGTTGACCTTTAAGAGTGAGTTGTACCAAGTCCGAATTTCGAATATTTAAAAAAGTCTCATTTCAAAATAGAAATTCTGATTTTTACCAATACTCAGACCCATTGTTTGTCCTTAGTCCAAATAATGTAGAGTATTACAAAACTCGGCCGAGCCGAGTTTCCGAGCAGAGTTTCGGTTCATCCCTAGTCACTGCACGAAGTAAGACGGGTTTCTTGGTGTACGGTCGGATCTGGGACTATCAGCCTTTACGTCGTCTACACTCATGCATATATCTCGGTCGGCCGTGGAAGCGTGATATGAGTCTTTAGAGTGACTTTGAGCCATCAATCGTTTATGCCGCTTGGATCTACCGACTGACATGCAATGAATGCCTGTTCAACATGCACCCAATGGATAGCTGCACAGGTGTCATATTTTAAAAACAATGTACTGCTCAGCTGTGGAGTTATAGTGGGCTGCGGGTGCAATTACCAGTCATTACTCAACACTATCAACACACTTTGGTCCACTTACACTGAACATTAAGATGTCAACTTTGGATGGTTAGTTGGGTTTCAAGTGTGTGTGTGTGGGCCAATCACTCTTGACACTTAGTTTTCTGTTCATGGTTTCGCTTACAGATTTTTTCTTCATACTGACATTTAAGTTAGACTGGTCAAGTGCTGAGAACATCTCTGATTCATTATTGGAGCTAATTTGTAGCGATATACATAACCTTAATAAATAAATAATATATTTAATTAGGTTTTAATTATAATGCCTAATCTCATTATTTAGGAAGGCATAGATGATTCATATTAAGTAACTAAAAAGAAAATAGCCGACCTTTCTTTGGTATGAATCGGTAGACTTTGTATGGTTCTTCGGCCTTTGAACAGTGCATTTCTTTCATCTCTTCGATGTCCGGTGCTTTGCTGAATGCACAGCGCAGTCGCGTCTTCAGCTGGGCGTAGTGTGGCTCAGGGTCACCCACCTTCCAACGCCCAGTGTTTTTCGCCCACTCCTACACACAAATAAAAAACTAAATGGTCAGAGGTCTGTACTCTTCTCAACAGCACATTGGCCTTTCGTTTCAAAGCTGTAAACTGGATTTGTTTATGCATCTTGGTCCATTTATGCATGCACACAAATAAAAGCAAAAACTCAGCAAACCAAAGGGCATCGACCCACGACCCAATTTAGCCAGCAGATAGGCTCAACCCTTAACCGCAAGCATGCATATCTTGTTTTGCATGGAACATTTGCTCGAGTCAAACCGTGCTGGTCAGTTAAGGAGCTGTTTACGGTGGCGGAAACGCAGAAGAGGAGATAGAGGAGGAGGAGGATGCAGGTCTGCGATGCCATCCTATGAATTCCTTATCACCAGACAAGTCAGTCACTCATTAACTGAAGCAAGCGATGACAATGCTACGGCAAGCGAAGGTGAGCCCAGCAAAATATCATCACCAATACAACATTATTCACTGCACCAATTAGTAATTAACAGAAAATAAATCTCCACCAGGTGAAGAACAACATAGCCAACAGCATATAACAAAACCCTGCCACTGTCCTACTGAGGCAGAACCAAAAAAAAGATAAAATCGTGCTAGCTGCCAAACTAAAACTCAACAAAAAATGAGATTAAAAAATTCAAAACTCGGACTCAGAACAACTCAACTCGTAAAACTCTGTACTTGGCGTGAAATTGACACTCGATTCATCCCTTCTTGACATAGTCATTTTAGCAATCGTTTTCATCACCAATCATCATAGACTCATCACCAACACAATCATCACAACCACCAATCCACTGCCACAGCTCTTTCAAACTCTCAAAACTTGCCAAGAAGACGCTGCTGTGTCCAAGCGACCACGTCTTGCGGCTCTGGTGTTTCCATGGCACCCGGAAGAGCGTCCGAGTGTTGTCGATCCATTCCAGGCCCGGAATCTTACCACTGTCAATCAGGTTCTCGAGCCATGGACGGAGCAGCAACCTCTCATGGCGCTTCATCTCGAATCCATCACCAAAGTGAAGCATCGTCTCATCAGTTTCACAGAACATCTGAGAATGTGTCAATGGCTAACCTAGGAAATAAAAAAATGCAAATAGGACGACACAATGTAACATGTATCACATCATGACAGAGGTAGCACAGTTTTTTTTAAATTTGTAACCAAGGTCAAGTGCAATCCTCAGAATCGAAAAAAGTTGTCCAGACTTTGCAAACAATAATTATATCAATTCCTAACATGATCCTGATTATATTTCTGCTATTAACATAATTCTAACTAACATTGTGCTACTGTTATCATTCCAGATCATTAATAATTACATCAGTAAAAAGTTTTACTTTCCACGGTTGCTAAATAATTTCATAAACCATTCAACCTCTATCTGCCAGTGTACTGCTAATCTGTTTACAAACGCATTTGATACTAAATGTCTACTGGTCTTTGGAATCTGCATAAAAATCTTGATTCTGTACTGATATGGACTTGTATTGAGTAGACTGAAAGTCTGAGACTCAAACAATATGAAAACATATACAAAACAGCTCAACCTACTTTTAGATGAAAACAAGGCTACAAAATCCATCACCACTTTAGTTGACACATTTCTGTTTCATAAACACACTCATGTAAATTATATATATATATATATATATGATGTATGTATGTATATATATATATATGATGTATGTTATATATCAAAGCAAACACAATTCATATATAGAGGCTTGATTTGAAGTCGCTTGCTCTGGCATCAAAGTTCATTAAGAACAAAGTGCTCATGAAGCAAAAAGTGCTTAGCTAACTAGAAGTCACCAATGACAGATTCTAGAGTTCAATCAACTAGCTCTCATCGTCCATAGTTCTGTATAGTCAGAACACTAAATACACATCAGCTGTCTGGAAATTATCTTAATGTCACACATCCTGTAGTAAGTGTAATTTCGAAATTTACACAGCAGTCAAAGATTATTACAGATGCTCAGTCAAAAGATAATTGATGGGCAGCTCTGATCTAATTCGCTTTCAGGTAAAGATAGAATGTTGAAAATGTAGGCAAACAGATGGGGTATGAAAGGGGCAGAGGAGGAAACAGGATTCAAAGATAAGTGGGGTCTATGTCCTTAGTACTTCTGTAATTAAGTAAATCTGGATAAATTTATAATTATTAGAGGGTCAGAGCAGCATGTGCAGCTTGTGTGGTTTACCACAAGCACACAAAGGAGTCTGACTGCACACTACCTTAAGATCTGGAACAAGAGAGACTGAAATAGCCAGAAATCTATTAGTCTAGTGTAATCCCCAACCAGGGCAAAGATAATTCACCAATGTCATTTAGGAAACTAAGTCATGAATATATGGGAAGAGAAAGATCTCCATGGAAAGGGCTCATTGCATATGCCCAGTTGCCATCCCTCCTGAGTACTTCTGTAATTAAGTAAGTCTGGACTCAGACTAAGAAATTTATATCAACCAAATTTCATACTCGCAGCTTAGCTTATGGTATTGAACTTCTAATATCGTAGAATGCATCATAGAAAACACAGATCATCCTGATTCCGGACCTATAGAGGTCTAGGCATCATCATTATTATAATTAGAGCCAGATTTAGATAGGCTAATAATAGACATAAGGCCCTTAAGGTTATAGGAACACTGACAAATATTAAGTTACCACAGAGCCTCTGAGACCACGAGATGTGCCCTCCCCCCTCTAGCCCTTCCCCAATTTTTAACCACTTGGGAAGCATAACAAAAAGCATTGAATAACCACCAGCATTGTATAACCACCTGCATCACACATACCAGCGGCATAGTAGAAAAGTGAACTAGTAGTAGTAGTAGTATAAGGACAATGTGTGATAAGATAGATCATTAGTGTTGCCATCCTCCGCTATCCAGGCTTAGGACTGGAAATGTCAGAGAGCGAACAATAGCAGAGCTCGAAAGTGAACTAGTCAGCAAACATGGTTTAAAAATACTGTAAAAAAAATAGGTTGCATGCCTTAGCCTCGTGGTCTGCCTGGGAAAACTATCAACTGAGACAGAGGTCGGAGTTCAAAGCCTTGCCTAGGCATAATGATTTACACAACCCTGCCAATTTGACTATGGGGTCATCCACTTAGTATGAGACAGGGGCTAACCCACAAACACATGCTTGGGTATGTGGTCTAAACTGTAATAACTATTTGTCTATTACTGCCTTCAAATGAGCCACCTAACAAGTATCAGACAAGTACTACTGTGAGAAGTAGGACTGGGGAAGACCTGTAACTTGTATGCCACTGCCTTCTCAAAGTACAACCTATTCAGAGGCACTCCTAGTGCAAATAGTCCACCAGAATTTTTCCCTGTTTGTGTACATACTAAGAGAAGAGCATCTATATAGTGATCATACAGACCCGACTCGACCCAAGGCTCAGAAGGTGATGGAGATTTTAACTGGCCACAAAATCGCAGACACTCAGACAAATAAGGTAAAACGGGTAGAATCCTCACATTTGGTAGATACGACAGCCTTTTCACCTTGTTTTAATTGAGTGCTCTTCTCAGAACTATGTCTGCTGATAAAAACAAGTTTCACAACCTCTTACTTTCTACACGGGCAAATGAGGTCAGGGTCGCAGCAGTTAACGATCAACTAACCTAAATACACAGAAGATACAGTGTGCGAACATTCACACCCACAACTTTCCTTTACAGTTAACAGCAATGCTATGTTTAAACACTATTATGCCACACACACGCACACAAAGTGATACTTCAAACAGTTGTGTGACATGGTGGCGTCTGATTGGTTAGAGCTGTTGACCTGCAACACGGGTTTGATCCTCGTCTGAAGAAATATCATTGTGTGTAGGGACCGTGAGTAAGTAATTCGTGGCCAATTGCTCTGCAATATAATTGCATCTGCACCATCTGTGTGCACTTCTGAACTTAGAGCAAAATAAAAATGCAGATGTATTGTATAAACACCTATGCTAAACAGCAATATACACTGCTCAAACCCCCTCTGCTCCATTGAATTCATAACCAGTGTATTTAAATCATTTGAAAACAAAACTTTGTTTCTCATTGAACAAAGCATTTCTTTCAAATAATGGCTTAAAGTTTATCAAATACTAAAGTCTGGTCCATGATCATACTTCGTGTGGCACGGTGGCTGATTGGTTAGAGCGGTCAGCCTGTAACGCTCAGTATGCGCTGAGCGAGCGGGTTCGACTCTCGTCCGAGGATTCAACTGTGCAGGGACCTCAAGCAAGTCCTTTGCGCACAATCGCTCTGCAGTACCACTGCAATTGTGCCTCGTGTGTGCACCTTTGAGCTGATTGTAAGGAGGGCAATATCAAATAATTCAGTTCTATTGTATTCTAATCAGTTCTAACTCTTCACAGGCAACTAGTATTGAACCAGGCCAATCAGAATGTCTCTTATTGTACCAAAACTCCCAACTGCCTTTGATGGTTGAGTGCTTTCAGTTGTTGAACCTAACTTTTGGGCTCCCTTCCCTTATCTTTATTTCTTGTTCTCATTTCATGCTTAGGTGATTTCATAATCAATTTAAGACATGCCATTTTCAGCTGGTTCAAGCTCTGTGGCTTGTCTCTCTGTATCAGCCGACTGACCTTCTGGCTATTGGCTTACTTAATGGCTTGGCTTTGAAGCACCATCAGTTGACAACTCGTGCATTAGACTACATGGACTTCCAAGTTATGCTTGTTCATCTACAGATCGATTCATGAATAGCCCTCGGGTATTTGCATAGTTTCTGCATCGGGACTCGCTCTTCCGCACCCGGTCTGCGACTCAGATCCTCTGTGAAGACCGATTTCCATGTGCGGCGGATAAGGTTGAGTTTCGGCAACCGTGCTTTCTCAGCCGCTGGTCCGCAGTGTTGGAATGGTCTTCCACCTACCATTAGATTGGCTGACTCAGTAGACTGCTTTAAAACTAAGTTGAAAGTGTTCCTGTTTTCCAAGGCTTACCCTGTCCACTGACTTTCTGTTTAGGTTGTATAGCGCCCTTGTAATGGTTAGTGCCGCATTTACAGCGCCTAATAAATCGACGTTGTTATTATTATTATGGTCCATAATTTCAATTGCATACACTTACAAAGGCTACCACAACTGTTGTCAAACTGCCACATTCTAAGCTCACTTTCTTTATTGCTACATTATGTTGTTGTTCCTGCCATGCTATAGACAGCTATGCTTAACACCGTTGTACTACAAAACATATTGTGGTGCTACACACTGGTATACTGCACCATTACAACATTTACCAGCTATTATAATATCCATCTACACAGGGTTAAAAGCAGGCTCCTTCCTGCAGTTTGAACCACTTCCAAAAATCTCCTTGGCAATAACATTAATAATATCAACAATGCTTCTTACGAACAACCTGCACAAACATGCTCAGTAACACTATACTATCAGTAGCCATTGTTAGCAGATGATCTTAAATTGTGGGGTACCAGCCAGTTCTGCATCCTAAATGTTCAATTACGTAACAGCACATGCTGAAAAACAAGCAGGAACAACACACAATCTAAGCATCATACCTGGCTAGAGACAAAAGAAAAGAACAAATAGTAGTAGGAAAATGAGGGCAGAGGGACTGAGATAAGAAATAAATAGAACATGCCGACAAAAGAAGAGAAGGAAAAGGAAAAGCAACAGCTGAAGCAGAAGATGACTACACAAGTAGCAGGAAGAAGATCAAAGAATGAGATATAGAGACTTAGAAGAATGAACAGAGGAACTAATAAATATTTCTTTCAGATGCTACATTTCGATTTGAACATGAAATAAATACCTCTGACCACCATTGATAACAGATTAATAAGAACATATGGGTGATTTATGTCTGTAATAAGCACATATCAACAAACTCATTATAACAAAAAAACCATATTAGACACCATTTCATCTTTAATGAAAAGATAAATTTTTTATAACCAAGGTACATTTCCAAAACAGAATGACCCAGAATCCCTGCCAATTAGGTTTCTACAGAAGTTTATACTTTTCAGCAAAGAACAGCATCAATTGCTTTGAATCACCAACCGACAAACACCATCACAAAAAATATAAGTTTTAAATATGGCTAACCGAATATTCGCTTTGTATTTGTTTCGGAGCCGAATAGTGGGCCAAATAGCTATTCGGTATTCAGCCAAATAGTTGGTCCAATTATTTGTATTCGGCCGAATAGTGAAAATCACTTATTCGGAACAGCCCTAGTTTTAATCCACTCTTATTTTTCAGTGCCTTTATTTGAAACACAAAACCAAAGAGAGAAGCAAGTGTCCAACTATAAACAACAATTTCTGTCAAAGTTTGATGTGTGCAACTTAAATTCTGCAATGAACATCTTTCCCATTGAATACTAAAACACAATGTACTTTGTGTACTGCCATACAATGTACTTTACTGCATCTTACAGCACTGCATTGTACTTGAATTATATAAAGAATTAAAGTGTATTGTAAATAGAAATGTAACATAATCTCATCACTCTCAACGTCCTCTACACATACAGGATGTTTATACTCCAAGGCCCATTCAACTAACCTCACATCCCTACAGTTGACCAGCATAATTATATGTAGACCTTCCCTATAAGCAGCTCAAAGAAATATCCGGTTCAGTCCTAACCAGCCTATAGAGCCAAGACACCACCAGCAGCTACCAGCAGCATCTCTTTCTCTCTGTATCTTACTCACTCACTTACCCCTACCCCTATCCTCCAGAGGGATTATCCAACTGAATCTGACCCACATCCTCTTATTTAGTTCACAGTTAAATGTCAAGTTGGTATCAACCACCAACATTTGATCTTATTTTAAATCTAATCTCACATTGTAGCTCTTTGTTCTAAAAATGCTACAGGCATCAATGGACAACAGGCATAGATAGCCTATCCCAAGGACTTCCTAACAAAGTCCAAAAGCCAGTTACCAACCAACCCAGAGCATGAATAATTGAATCTATGTGTGCAGCCTATTAGGATCCGGTTTGGGATTTTTCCATAAAAAAAAGCATAGTGCTTTTTCAGTTAGGCAAAGAAAATTAACTGGAACTGCCAGATAACAACACTTCAAAGACACAGTATCAACAATTGAAAATCTGGTCTCTTACATGGGCTAAGTAGCCAATATTTAGTGAATCAGAGTAGATAATACTAGATATGGCATGGGTTCTGTAATCCCTATCAACGCTCCAATGACTTAATGTATTAATGAATCAATCAATCAATCGCACAGTCAATCAAATCAATCAATCAAAGAAACACTCAATGAATGAATGACTGAATAAATTAATCAATAGTTGAATGAATGAACAAATGAATAAACAAACAATGGAATGACTGAATAATGGAACCCTCAGATCTCGGCTCTGTATACATGTACAATAATATTTTTAACCAAACTAAGTCAACACTTGTTTTCAGTAAAGTTTGCCTTCCTTTAACCACCGAAAGATCTCCGCGCACGGCGCACAGTAATCACCATCTGGAAAAAGCAATTCCGGTCTATAATAGCAGAAACACGCAGTCACTCACTACAGTATATTTTAAAATCACTTCTACACGTTCATTTCCCTTTTTTTTCAGCTCCTGAATTAACACTCAAAGCAAACATATTGTATTAAGGTAAGGTAATGTAACAAAAAACACGATAAGATATGGTCAATTAGAATAGATAAGGTAAGGTCACCTGCGAATATTATAAGTAATTTAGGGCATGATACACTAATATAATACTTCGATGGCACCCTTGTCATCATGCACGAGGCATCAATTGATATGGTCTGGTCAGGTATGACAAACTCGTAAGAACATGTGTGGGACGAAAAGGTAGTAGAATGTTAAAATGATTTGCAAAGTGCTTAAAGTTGCTCTAGTATTAAGATGATATCAACACCTACAACACTTCACCATCTTTCAAAAACTCTCCAGTGATATCTCAGGATACCAAAGGTAAGGTGGCATAAGCATAGGACATGATACATAGATCCAAGGCATAGTTATCTCATCTCATGGCTTCTAAAGCACTTCTAAAGCCATATGCAAAAGACATCAAGTGATGATTGCTTCAAATTAAACCACAGTTTAAAAATATTATAAACTAAATGAACATCAAGAAATGCAATAACTCATAAGCATATATGAGAGTATAATGTACAACCAACGATTCCTTGGGAAATTTACTTTGTCTTTCAGCTGATCAGATATCAGTCCAGAGGGTGGAAGGATCTGTTGGTTGAAAAACAGCATAAGCTACAACAGCCTCTTCATACAAAACATGACACAAGGCAATGCCTAACAGCAAACTGTCGCTTTCATGTGGCAAGTGGGTTTCAGGTTTTGAAACCTGAATGTGGAGCTCAGAGGCAAATGCATTAGCAATGTGGCACTAAGCTGTAGAAAAGAAAAGCCATGACTCTCGTATTAATGGTCTTGCAGCTAAATGGCTAACCAACAAAGATGACAATAGCAACCCAAAAATACAACAATAGCAACCCCAAAAAAGGCTTGCAAGAAGCATGAACACTGGTTGCAGGAAGTGAAGTGAAAGAGGCATGCCATTTGATTGTCCCAAATAAGTCAGGGTTAGAGTGAAACATCTAATGCTGCAACGTAAATGATCAAACTTGGACTTTAAGATTAAAGGCAGTGAAAACAGTTCGAGACTTTCTTATATCCTCTGGGACTCACAATAAGAGTACTTTAAGAAGCTCTATATACATTTTCAGACACAATATCAAAAAGGACATGATAAAATGTGAAAAACAGAAAGGCTATCAAAGCAATGTGATATTAAAAAGCTCATGTCAATCCAGGAAGCAATAGGCCATAGACAACAGGGATATTAAAAAATTAATGAAAAACCGAGGAATAATCGAAGCCATCAACACAATTTAATACTAAACGGTCATGAAGAACTGGAAAATGGTCAAAAAGCAATCCAAAGCGGTGTTTCCCTCAGCATTGAATAAGTAGTTGTATTTGGAGCTAACGAACACGCATGCTGAACATGATATGGAATGCTTACAGAAATAAGTAAGTAACTCAAAGTAAGCCGTTTATTGACAGAGCATCAACAACATAAAATCCCAATGACAGCAGTCGACAGAATCTTCCAGTACACAAGGCAAAAGTCAAAAGGTCAACCCAAAATGGTCAAGTGGAGCCGCTGACCTGTCACCTTTCTTCCGGATACTAATTGGCAGTAGCAACACTGCAAAAACAAAATGCACTGCATGTGAGTATAATATACAACCAACAACACTAAGCATGATTGATAGTTCAAGTCTTGGACCAACACATGATTGACAGACATGCGCAACAAAATAGAATTTTAACAAAACCATTGATTCACAGAGTTACTCTTCAGAAAGTTCTAGATTTAGCAACATTGGGTAGTAGACCAACAGCTTGGCATTGTTTGGATAGAAATCTGATTATCTGAAGCATCACATGTGAGAGACGCTCATTTGTATTCAGAGTTGAAAGTCATCATCTGTATTCATCATCATTGTACCTCAGAGATGTCATCCACTCTCTTGTGAATTCTCTTTCTCCGTCATCCCATGGAGTCATATCCAGCACATCAACAAAACACACACATCAACGGAAAGTTCACAGACAGACAATGTCTGATAATTAATTAAACAGTTCATCAGCAGACGACGACTGATCCTTGAAATCCACTGACCGGCAGTGACCGTAAGTTGATTTCAACAAAACTATTATCCATTTCTTAACAACCAGTCAATATCATAGGAGAGACGTGATCAAAAGGGAAAGACGAAGAGTCAATATGATCATGAAAGACAGAACTGTTTCCGACAATCCCTTAAACTTTAACATTGATGAAATTTTGCTTCAAGTAGGTAAGTATGTAACAGTCTATATGTCAAATGTATACATGATGCACACTGGTTGTTAACCTATGAAGAATCACGTGTTGGATAATATTTTAGCTCATGATTCAACTGCAACTGGCACTATTCCTTCTAGCTGTTAATCCGTGAATAATTATGGGTAATACTTTATTTTAACGTTGCTATAGTGGTGGTGAAGACACTTTGACGCAGAGCTAAAATAGGCCTTCACATTAATTATACGAAACGGTCGACCAACTGCGTAACCTACACAGGAAGTTCGCAGCGGTCAATACTAAAATACACAAAAAATACACATTACCCATAAAATTTCTGTTTAGTTTTAATAATTGCAAATATACTTACATTACACGATGAATTAAACTTTAATAACTGCATATATACTCATTACTCACATAGACGCGAATAAAGAAATTTTGAAATTCGAATTGAACGCTTGTTTACAGTGACTTTTGTGTTCCATATTGAGGTCAACTTCTGTCCAATCACGCGCTTTTGCGCTGCAAATATCTGGGTCAACTTCAAATATCTAGGTAAAATTCTTTCCAATCACGAGTCTTACATTAAACTTGTCCAATCACGCGCCTTAAAAGTGACGGACAAAGCATGTGACTTAGGTAATTATATAGATAGATAAGACTGTATGTATGTAACACTATTATGTACGCAGAGAAGTGAAAAAGGTTGCATTGGTAGAATCAGATTATATTTTAAAGCTATATTGTCGTGCAGAAATAAAGTGGTTTTGCACATCCTGGACTGTATAAGAGTTAAAATAGAATTACAAGGATGCTCTATACTATCTATATGTACTGTACGTTTGCAACTGTGCTCACGAACATATGTGCGATTCACTCGTACGCACGCATGCATTTATATAGCCATCTTCGAAGAACCTTTCGACAGGAAATGTTTCAATGTGATGGCACACGTGCAAGGCGTCTGCCGACTTTCACAGCTCTCCCATTCACTTGTCATTTTACACAACAATCGATCAAATGTTCAATAGTACGACAGACAGTCAAAATGGACATGTATTTACTTGGTAGAATTCATTGCGTTGAGCAGAGCCGCATTTGAAGAAGATAAAGCCACACATATGAGTTAAATAAGTGACCTAAATAAGAAGTGATTCAAATGATTTTGTTATACTATTTCAACTAAACTGAATGTAAGCCTTGCAAGGCTTTCATTATCCAGCAAGTCACGTCATCCTGTCCGGACAATCATAGACAGTGCCCGTTTTGCATTTAATTCTAGTCCGGCCTGTGCAACCCGGAATAAAAAAATTGATAAATTTAAATCGTGACTTTTACATTTCCTCATTGAAACATGAAGGAGCCATCGTAGGTTGAAATAGCGAACACTAATAGGCACATGATGCATGCATCATACACAATATGCCATATATTATCTAAACTCAAATATGTTTTCCCAAGCTTAATAATTAATATGTCAGATCAAAATAATTAAATCAAACAAAATTAAACTGATTATGTTGTATTTGTGTGCAATTTAATTTAAATTGCTTTCCAGACTAACCATGGCAACTCTAAACTAAAGCAAGAAACTGAAGAATTGGTAGCAGCAGCATCTGGATTGCAAAACTTGTCACATTCAGAATTATCTAAAAGGAGCAGTAGCCAATAGGTGGAGAAAAAGTTGCTTTCTGTTCTTGATGTGTATGAAGAGATAAAAAAAATTGCACGGTCAAAGTGTTAATGAATAAATATTGATGATGAACAAATAGTATGTTGCCCGTTGTATGAACAGCATCTTGTGAGCAATCATTTTCGTACTTGAAGCACTTGACAAATTATTTGCAAAGCACCAAGGAACATGAACATCTCTCGCTTTTTTAGTTTTCGTAGAGCGAGATTTGCTGCAGATTTATAGTGTTGACAGTGTTATCAATAAATTCAAACACAGTAGTGATCAGACACGGTGCATGCTGTTTTAACTTTATTGATTAAGGCCTGCATATTGCAAAGTTTCTAATGAAACAATGGGAATATTTGTTATCTTGTAGCAAAATGTTGAATGCTATAGTCAGCAAATTGATATAACAGTAAAACAATAAAATTGTGAATAACTTGCAACCTTCGAATTAATCAACCAATTCCTACTTAAAATCATCATAATAATGATTAATGATGATTTGGTCTGCTGCAGGGGTTCCACTTTGCTAGTTATGCCACAGTGTCCAGTTAAAGTGAGGTTATGACCAAATGACAAGGCAGAGGAAATGTGTGGCTTACAGAGGGTTTGCATGGTTACAGGACTGCTAGAGTTAGCTTTGTTTCTTTCGTTTTGCTTGTCAGTTATAACGTCATCATCATTGTCTCTTTAACTGATCTGAAAATCCGAAAAGTTACAATTGTTTATAACTAAATGGATTCGCCAACAATTCTTACATTACCTTAACTTTATGGTAAGGGAGAGATAGGTAAGAGAAATCTGACTCTACAATTGGATCCTATCGTCACTTCTAAAGCTAATTTGTTCACCAGTCGCTTTCTTTGATATACATGGCCTTACATCTGCAGTTCATTACCAAATATCCAGCCATTTTAGCACTCTAACAACAAGCTCTATTGCTTTCGCAGTCACACTTAGTTCACTCTCATCGTTAAAGTGCTAAACAATGCATGTCCTCTAATGCTTCCAACTGTAAATGGTCTCTTCAAATTAGAAGCATAATAAACCTCAACGAACTAGCACTTGAACACTTGAACATTCAAAAACAATACAAATCATGAATACAAAATTCAAAAGGCTGACTGAATTTATACCAGCTACCATAAATACATGTAATGTATGCAATGTAACCAAACATTTATATAGCACCCCTACAAGATACTTACTCAGAGGCGCTGCGGCCTATGTGATGTTAACTGTAATTTCACTAGAATAATTTACATCCGTTACCAAAACAATGAACAGCAAGCTGAAAGAGTCGCCAGTGGTGGGCCCGCGCACAAGTGCGGAACCAAACAATGGATTCCCGTTGACAGCTGACAGATGGCATGGATGTTCGGATGACTTCACAAAGCCAATATCATAATGGACACACAGAGTAATTCTACTGTCAGTACATGTCAGATTGCCCTGAATAAGGTTTCATAATAGGGAATCCAGTTAGTAGGCCTATGTATGCCTACATCCACTATGCACAGCACACACGAACAATTACGTAGCCAAGCAACTACGTATTTACAATAACATATATGCGTGTATCGAAGTCTGGTTTCATCTATACATGCTTAGCATGTATTCGTCTATTTATGCATGAATGCACCTAATGCCATGTATCACATCGTATGTGTGTTAGATTCAATGTATAGATCATATTAAAGGAATTCTAAATGATCTACATAATAATCATCCTATAACTCTTATAACACCACCGTAATAATGCTTCTAAAGTCAACAGTTACTGCTAAGCAAAGTCAAGTTGGACTCCATGGCGATCGAAGGTGAGTCCAGATGAAAGCCAAGAGGGAATCTGAAGACCATTTGAACAAGAAATTAACAGCCCATCAAGGATACAAGAAGTGTAGAACAACAAGCAATACAGTCCAATGCAAATGTTTTGCTCTTGATATTTGAAGTGATCTTGATGAAATATAGTAAGAGAGACGAGTGTGCTTAATTTGAAGATCTGCATGGAACCTCATCGAATATGAACGATGCAAATGGCCGTCATAGACAATGTACTTTCATTTATTATTTAGACTTTCAAGAAATGGCTAATGGGTAATGACCAAAGTCAGAAGAGCACATCGCTCATCTGTGTTCCACTCTCATACAGCGAAGGGAAGATGGCTAACAACAAAGCAAGAGTTGCAAACATGTATCTTGAATACTAGAATAAGAACACACAAAGACACTCAAAAACACACCTAACAATTACAGTTACATTACAGTTGCAGTTACATTACATACAACTAAGACAGAGCTCATAGTGACTGCTTCGTAACCTTGATAAAATAATACTAATAAATTTATTTACTTTTCCAACTGACAAACCACAGTATGATTACAAGTACAGTATGAACGACATGTGTGAATGAAGACAAATTTTTATACAGCACTGAGTTGAATTACCTGTCACCAGCCATTACATTATACTTCTAATTTAATCAACGCCGCCTAACAAAAGAGAAGGACTAGTCAACCTTACGGGGATATGGGTATTGAACTCGGTTCCTCAGCTCTACGTTCCAATGAGTTACCGATTGCTTTACATCCCCATGTAAGACTTCTATACAATGACCCATCCATAGCTAAGATCCAGCTTAAGATACAAAGATACAAGTTGTAAAGTCTATAACATCCATTTCCCCTCATTGGCATTGGTAAAATGAGCGGTGGTACAGATGGACACCTTGCAGGCTGCCATACAGTTAAATTCGTCTCCTGTTAAACTTGTTATCATCTGTTACAAAGTCTATATCACGTAATCATACTGTGGTTTGTCAGTTTGAATAAACAAATAATATATAACTGAATAACAATCCAGTTCAACATAATGCAGTACAAATGGACAAAACTCAGCACTGCTCAGATGAGATTTTCCCCTTAGAATAATCAACATAACATCAGGAGCAGATATGAGCAAATGCTCACACAAGACCAAACTGACACACTGCGGCAAAGTGAGCCTGACCAGACACCTAGTAACTTGAATCTTGCAGGTCTACTCAAGGGAATATCGCCCTTGCATGGTGACTGTGAGCAAGTTTTTACAACAAATTTTAGCTTTACCTGGTTTCATAAATCACTTCCTTATATCCATAAATTCCTTCCTTATATACTATACAGTCAACAATAATAATTACCTAAGTCACGTGTTTGTCTGTCATATTCAAGGCACGTGATTGGACAAAAGCCGACCTAAATAAGCAGTGCTAAGTCGCGTACGTGTGTTGTCGTCGTGTACAAAGACAGTTGATCTATTTAAATAACTTCACCACAAAAGTGACTGTATTCGATGGGCATCATTTACGAGTTAGTTATGCATCATGTAATGTAAGTATAATTCCATCAATTATCATTAAAAATGGAAACCTAATGCTAATGTGCAAATGTGGACTTTAGTCTATTTTAGTATTCACCATTTCGTTCACGTGTATTTTAGCGTTTTTTATTATTGCGTGGAGCTTTTGCGGTTGAAACTTTGGCCTCTCAACACACGGAAAAATAACTTGTGTGGGCGAAAGTTCTTCACATAATATGAACCCTGTCTGAGTAATATATCGAGTAATGTAAGGTTAAAATAAAGTACAACCTGTGATTTTTCACGGGTTAACAGCTAGTTATTAATAATACTTTAATTTTCGTAACCTAACTTGGTTCCATAAATTATGCCCTTTTATAATTTATGAAACAAAATCACAATATCCTTGGCTACATGCCCACCACAATGAAACACATTTAAGATGCAACAAATAATTCTTCTCCTCAGCCAATAAAACACATTGGCCAAATGTAGGTCATTCAAACTCATCTAATCAAAAATGCAATGCAATAAAATTTAAAAAAACCAGAATCTTGCCCATGTATATTTTGCCACTAGGGATAACATATTAAAAAGACAGTCAAGTTTCGAGGATTCGGGTTTCGGCCTAGGAATTCGCTACGGTCTGACACTTATGACAACAAAGATCAAACTAAATCAAATAAAACATTCTACTAAACTGCATCACGATTTTTTCCTCCAAGTGTCACCGTCCATAGCCAATTTGGCAGTACTATACGATATTATATCCTCTGCTTGTATCTACATCATAACGTGTATGGTTGTATACAGCATCTAAACTGATTTTAAGAGATTGAATCTTGGGTTAGGACAGTCAGTTATGGCATGGTAGTAGGCCTGCACAGAAATTCTAGGTTCCTAGGCACAGCAATCCCAGGCCACTTAGACAGAAGTCTGCAAGTTCGAAAGCAATAAAATCATAAGTTCAGCAATATTCATGTGCCTGAAGTTTAAACTGATAGTAGTTTAGTGTCAGTTATATTATATTCAAAAAAGCATAAACCAGAAAATGTGTACAACTGATTATAATATTTTCATAAGTTGATAACAAGACGGCTTAGGGACCCTGGGTTTTTGTCCCTCTGTCGCCATTTGGTGGCCTGGATGTGGCACCCATTCAAACGGGCTGTGGTAGTAGTAGTTTCAGTCAAACGACACTATTTGATAAAACAGATCATTAGCGTCGCCCTCCTCCTTTATCCAGGCTTGGGCTGGCACTGTCAGGGTGCAAACAGTGGTGGAGTTAGGCAGCCGTGGTGACGGACCTCATCCTTATATTCATTCAAATACGAACACAGTCATGGCCATACCCAATGCGTTCGTTCGTCCAGTATTGTGCAGCGCGACCTTCCTCGTCATGACGACTATCGACCGATTTGCGAAAATCCACAGAAAACAAAACTAGAAAGACGAATATATTATAAGAAGCTTTATAACGCCCGCCTGCGGATCCATATTACACAGGACGTACGAGATACTTAACCCCACTAGCTTACCTCCAATCTACATCCACGGTCCTTCGGCTCATAATGTCCGCTAGAAGAAACAAGAGCCTTCGAAACGTCTCTTTCTCGTGGATTCCTCCGTTTCAGAATGCGTCCATTTGTAACGATCCGCGTCGTATGGCCTCGAAAGTAATCCAGTTTCGTATCGACCCTGAAAAAAAATAGCCGCAGGCAACAGTTGTTCAACAGCTCTACGGCGTCATTATGAACTATACAGCTAAATCGACCGGGGCAGTAAATAAGTACCTGTTTGTCCTGCTTCAGTGTATGGAAAACCACATATGCGTTTAATCGCAATAATTTTTATAGCACAATTCTTACATAAACACACTGTCTTGTAATCGTATTCTTCAAACTATTTCATCACTACTACTTCTACTGTATGACCACCATCTACCATCTTCGCCCCTCTATGACACCATTGATCACAAGCTCACAGCCTCCTTCATCAACTATCTCATTGGTTAGGCATCTCTGGGTTCAGTTACTCTTGTATTTTCGATCCCTCTTTCTTTAAGCATACCACCACTGATCGATGATAATATAATAAACCTCAATGCCCGCAACCCCTCGTACTCTTCTGTGGTACCTCTCAAGGCTCATTTCTGGTCCACTCTTCATTACTTATCCTACACCATTCAAGTATCTAATATGGTGATCTGAATGCAGGCTGTAAAACGTAGCGAATCTAATTTGCTGGACACGTCAATAGCAATGTAGGCTAGCTAGGCCTAGCTTTCTATCGTATAACAGTTGACACTACAAGCTCTACAGCAGCCAAGGATAAATTATTTTACTGCTTTATAAATAAACATTGTTTTGCCGTGTATGTGCCAAATTATTTATAACATTAAGTGCCAAAAAAGTTCCAAAAAAGCTTTAATAGCAATGAAAAGGTTAATTTAGAAAGTTTGACGGATTTTTCTCAAAACAGTGCTAGCTTAATTCAGAGAATAGATTGATTTAATTTGTATAGTCACAAAGAAATTGGCAATGTTCAGAAGTAAATAAAATATGGGAACAATACAAATTGCCATCCAGTGAAGAACAGATTGCATTCTCTATAGCTACATTCAGGTCTATGCACACGACATATTATAGTGAACAAAAACTGAACAGTTCTGCTTACTCTGAGCTTTTCTTGACTTCCTAATTTGAAAAACGAGATGTCCTGTAATGAAATTAATAGCTCAATATTGTTCCTCGTTACTTTTAAATTAATAACTAATAAGCTTACCGTTTTTATTACATATGGCCCTTGAACTGGTGTTTGAGCCCTTGATCAGTTCTCAGATAATCGAGTTCGAGCCTTGTCTATATAGGAGAGGCCTAATTCCAGTGCACTATATATATATATATATATATATATATATATATATATATATATATATATATATATATATATATATATATAAATCCTTTTTGTAGATCTTCCTTCCAGAAAACCGCACAGCAGTGTGCATACTTTCAAAAACGGTTGCATACATCTGATTGATCGTTGCAGTTCGCTTATTCGTCTCTCAAATTCACAGTAAATATATTCATTTTATATAAGGGCCCATCCATATATTACGTACGCCAAAAATCGGCTTTTCACTTCGTTGACCCCTCCCCCCACGCGTATGTACATCTGAGCTCTAACCAACTCCTCCATTGCAAAGGGTAAATAGCTAAAGGCTAAAGGTATCTATAAGACATTGATTTTACCACGGGTTATTTATTCATATTTAACAGCTTAAATTTCTGAACTGTTATGAAGAAATAAAACACTAACAATACTTGGATTTTAAAGTTTTAATGCTACATAAAATTGATTAAGTAGGAATATATTAATTCTGTGAATGGGTTTACAGTTCAGATCTCAATATTCCGTATTGTGTACGTCATAATTAGACAACTATATTTACGCACGTACATATTTTCGCGACGGGACCCCCACCCCACCTTAATTTACGCAAAACCGCCGAAATTTTAAAGCCCCCTTTCCTCGCTGCGTACGTAATATGTGGACGGCCCCTAACGATGGTATATGGCTCTGCTAGTTTTTCAATGAATTGTATTGGGTGAGATTTTTCACCACCAATTGCCTGTTTTAATGGAAGCCACTTCATTTGGGATCCTAGTGCAGATCATGCAAACCTGAGATTTAAATCTCTTGAAAAACCCACCTTCAAAAATCAAGCAATTGTCCACACTCATTATCACAAATGCACACAAGACACAGCCAGTGCTCTTAATACCATCTGCAGAAGATAACCTAATTTGGACTAATCCAACCCTTGTCCGCATTTGGCTTTACCCTTAATGAACGACTGGCTACAAGACACCAGCGTGGCAGCATGGACTCACATAATCATCAAACGACTGCTTTCCTTTCTGCTGTTATTGCATATCATACACTCAAATTGTAATGTAATTACTAAATTTCGCAGTTCCCTGTTCAAAATCATGAAATGGTTTTAAACTATCTACAACAGAACATTACCAGCAGGTCCTTAGCCAGCAATAGAGTCCAAAGCATTTGAACTTCAAAGTCCATTCTACGCTGTGAGTGTAGGAGTTGGTCGCAATGCCTAGACACTACATTAAATGCCCATAATCACATTAATACAAACAATTAATTAAGGCGGTCAACAGGTACACGAGGGCTCGTCCGGGCAATGAAATTGGTTCCCGACATTCCGTACAATTTTACATGAACATATACCAGAAATGTTCCAATGATATACTTGTTACGTTTACTGGCGTTATAACCTCGATTGTGTGCCTGCTCCTGTGCCCCACTGTAAAGCCGCTAAACTTGAAATGCCAGAACTAGTCACAGTCTGAGTGCAATAAGCACGATACGAATAATCATCTGGGAAAATTTCAGGACTGCACTAGACATTTTTTTCTTAAAAGAACAGTAATTTTTCAGGCTGTGATTATGTCGTTCGGGTACCCGCTACGTGGGTCAATTGGTACCCGTGTCGTGAATTCAAAATTTTTTACAGCCTTACCGAGGATCCCGCCTATAATAGCATTACATACAATGATAAAACGAATAAATCTCTAACTTCAGGTGATGGGAAAATGGATTATATATGTTATATCACATTTAATGCAAACTATTTAATCAATAATGATAAACTGGGTCTCTTTTGGCAACCCATCCAATGTCGTCAATGCATTTTTCAAGCCTGTCAAGACTTTAATGACCCATTTCCCATGCTAGCAATACGATGATCCCCTGTCACCATCAGTGTAGGAAGTCTTTTGGATGACCCATCACCAAATGGTAAAGCCTCCATTCATGAAATGGTTCCAACAAGTACATAAAACTGGCATCAAAGGTTTCACACAAGTAATATAGATTCAACAGACTTGTGAGTTTTTCATTTACTGTTATTTATTCTTTGAAACTTCGAAATGACACAAATTCAAATGAAGAATCACATGTTTCTCACAAGCTTCATAGAACCTGTAAAAGGTTAGAAAGTAGTATGTCTCTCACACAAAACAACTGTTTTCAGTTCTACTACTTTTCACAAAAACCATTTAGCCATCAAAAGCTACACATCAAAAGTCTACTCGTGTTGGTCACTGATCCTCAGAGTGCATGTAGAGACATAGTTCAACATGCCATGGCTTTTGTTTACATTTGTTTCTTCCAAACCCTAATGCTGTCCGGAGGAGGAGGCTCTACGAAGGCCTTGCCCTGACGTTTACGTTCCTCTTGCATCGACTTGTAGCGCGTCAACTATCAAAATAAACATCTCCAAATCAATTGAAAGTATAAATGAATAAATGAATTGTTTCAAAGAAAATCTGCATAGTCATTGTCATGAAGGAGTATGATTAGGTACAAGAATAAACAGAGAGAAAAAATTGGCAAGACCTACGATTCAAAAGTCTCATGTCCAGGACCCAAGATTTATACTTTTGGTTTTCTGGTATGTGAGAGATTGCATTAATTAGTTCTCTGTGCTATAATGGAAATATCCACTTAGGGGCCGTCCACGTATCTCGTACGCAGTGAGGGAGGGTTTCAAATTTTGGCCATTTTGCGCCCGGGTGCGTATGGCGGTGGTAGGGGTCCCGAAAATATGTACTTACGCAAATATAATTGTCTAATTATGACGTTCACAATACAGAATGTGAAAATCAGAACTGCAAACCTAATCACAGACCTGCTTAATCAATTTTATGTAGCATTAAAACGGTTTCAAATGCAAGTGTTTTAATTCTTCATTACTGTTAACAAATTTAAGCTGTTAAATATGATGCTTAACAAAAATAAAAATGGACTGTGGTAAAATCAATGTCTTATAACTGTTCCTAGCTATTTAACCTTTGCAAAGGGGGGGGTAGAGTTGAAATGTACGTACACATGGGAGAGGGTCCACGAAATGTACGCGGTGCAACAGAGGGGAGAGGGTTCAGAAAATCCAATTTTTTTGCGTACGTAATATATGGATGGGCCCTTATCACTGAGCGAACTGTAGCAAAAGGCAGTTTGCATAGGGCACACAATACAAGCAAACAATAGCTTTACAATTTTTTCCACATAATTTACGTTTGTAAAAACATCAAGACACATACATTTTAAAATATATTATATGTCTATGATGACTCTTTAGCACCACTCTGTGACACCATAGGGAACTTCTGAAGCATAACATAAATTTCATCATACTGGGCTTACACTTCTATTTTCTGCTGCTGGTGAATCAGCAGTAAATTCCGTTCACATTACAAATATTCAATCATACATAAGAGATGGTATTTACCGTTTTGATGCGATAAGCACATTCAATGAAGTCATCATGGTACTTTTTGCATTTCGTCTCTACCAACTTTGTCCCAACTCTTGATGCACACATCATAAAGTCCAGCTCAGCATCTGCACAAGGTCCACCCTGCCAAGTAAACCAGTGCTCTGTCAACCGGGTGTAAGGGGTCTCGATAATAGGTAGTCGACCCAAACATTCATTCTTAGGTGTTCCATCAAGTGTTGGAGCCTGCGTGGTCGACATCCTCTACAGCAAATCAATAAGCAGCATTATTATTATTATTAAAAGACAATCATAATTATTAGAGGTAGATGTAATTGGACATTTATATAGTGCCCCTTCAAGATATATAACATAAATATATATATATACTCAGAAGCACAGTGCTAGACTTTATGATGTTACTTATCATTATGAACAAGTCAAATATTGTACATCAGTTAGCAAAACTATGGCCGGTAAGCTGAAAAAGTCACCAGTGGTCAAATGTTGACAACAGACAGAGGGCACTGATCACGAGTCTCGGTACCTTCAAGAGGTTCTTGTAAAGAACTATACATACAGTCATATTACTATGTCACATTCAACGCAAAATAATAATGAACCAATGCCAATTTCCAACTGATTTAAAAACTATTAAAACATAGAATCAAACAAAATATAAGTTAAATTGGATGTTAGCTTCTCTACAGCTGTTCATGCATAAGTATTATTGTAAGTATGCTGCAATACAACAAGCAGTAGTGCAAATGACACAAAAATCGTCTACATTTAAATTATATTTGGACATTTATAGACTCAATATAATGCCAACAGCCATTTACAATCGCATCATCGGCGTATTAGTTAAAAACGTCGTGAATACTATGCTCATTCTAATATGCAAATAGGTGTGCAAGTTAGGGGTATATGCAAACAAATGCAACTGTTGCACAAGCAAAGTGGCAGAGCAGCTACTTAAAGAGGTCGTTCAATTAATATTTAGGTGATGCCCGCGCTAGTTAAGAGAGACCCATCGAGGCACACTCACTGAGTTCAAATACTTCAATCCTATGTGAAAATGGGTTGTAAGGCAAGCAGTATATAAATTGACAAAAAGTTAGCTTAATACACACAGTGGTGTAATCAAAGTTCAAATTTTTAACATAAAATATTATCTACCATTGATGATTAAAACCTGATGATTTTAATTTAGAATGTGCCAAATTATATTACTTTTAATTTTACATGGGTAATTTTAATCAATTTAATTTGCTAAGGTACTTTAAAGTACGATTTTTAAAACACGCTTAATGATAATTAAATAAATCATATGAAATCTAATTGCCTTTTCACATAGTAAGATCTGGGACTATATTCATCCCAGGTGACACTACACTGAGTTTGATAACTATAAATACGTAATGCTGAGATGGGTGTGTGGGGTCTATGGTATCGTTACGATGCATTAAAGGGAGGGTGGTTTAAAAATGGGTGGTTTAAAAATGGCCATTTTCAGCGTACCATAATTATGCAATGACCCCATCGGGTGCGTATATATGGCGGGTGTCGTGATGCTTAGTGTCATGTCAGGCATTGAAAGAGCTGTAGGGTTGTCATTAGAAAACAGGGTAGCTTCCACACAGCCACCCATACCAAAAGATACCACACGACTCCATGAAACCTATACACATCGACACTACACTCTTTCATTCGCTTTGCAGTAGTACTGCAATAGTACTCACAGTATTGGCTTTCATGTTTTATCCTAAAATATTTGTGGGACTGATTTCACAACAGCGACCATCGTCATATGACTTTCGAGCATTATTACATTCACAAGATAAAAATTCGTACATTAGATTAGAGTGCAATTTATTACATATGATTATTGTATGAACATTTGTATTGTTAATAGTCTTTGGCAGCAGAGTATTCAGAAGCAATCTCAGTGTGACAGGTCCATGAAAAGGAAGGTCCTTAGGAACGAAGTGATGCTGGTGAGATCCTACAAAACTCATACTCCGGACTGCCAGGGAAAGATCATTCCGTAGTGAGTAAAATCCTGGTGCTGGAATAAAGTTGGCAACCATGGTAAAAGAAGGTCAAGTCGGTCAGTAGAGCGAAGAAGACGAGAAGAACGAACAGCGTAGTTTAAATATAAATTCACAAGAAATATTTAGGGGCTAGATGCTGTTGAGCAGGACCTTATTCGAAACAAACCGGTAGCCATATAAGGGGAGATATGAGAGTATCGGGGTGACGAACAATCTAAACAGCCCGACAACAGTATTAAGACATAGTTTGGTTTCACATACAAATCTTATAGAGAAGCTATGCCACCCGATAAACTCGTAATTTCACAGGATGCGAATTAAACATATACCAAATTTATGCTGCGAATGTGTTTAGTTACATAGAAAACGTTTCATCTTAAACCAACCGTGAGGAACCACAACAGTCACCTTGACTGTTTTACACACAAGATGTCGCTGGTGCGTATAGATATAATCGTTCTTCTGTCTGTTGAATATAGTATATACGCTTACCCAGAATCCTTGACGCTTATCTAATGACATTGACTTTTATTTAGCGCCCTCATTTCATACGTAGACGGTATTGGGACTGCTGGGACCAAAGTGGTGGGTGGCACCAACTTAAGCTCGTCGAGAGATGGGCATAAATGGCAAGTGCTCAGAGGCACTGGCGATTTAAATGTGCCCTGGCCGAAACCGCAATCAGCTTAAGAAAAATATTATTATTAGTTAAACTTCTTGTACGAGCAGGGCTGTTAATATCGCGATACTTTTGTCGGTATCATAGCGAGTATCGCGATAGTTTTATTTTGCTGGTATCGCGTGTGTATCGGGATACTTTTCTTTAGCCTGTCAGCGATACTCGATACCAATACTTTTTTCCACTGAAATGTATATGATTTCTCAAGAAATAAGACTATGAGAAGTTAATCGTTGCGCTTTGATAAGTTTAGGTCCACAGCCTTTTTCGGCCTTATGTTATAGCCTATATAACCTTTGTGCGAACAGATGGAATAACTTATAAATACAGAAATGACCGAAGTAGTAGGCCTATGTACTGTTGCGTTCACTGGTAGAAGTGTCTTTGCCTAATTAATTTGGTTACTTCAAAGACATTTTGATTTGCCCAATGACCAATATGCACCAGACTGGAAGAACCCATGTTCTTTCGTGTCAACAGTTTTGGGCGATATTCTTTTAAGATAAGTTTAAATAACAAGTTGATTCATCAACCTTTAGTTACGAAGCTAAATTTACGAATAATAACTACTGGGTATGGCAGCAAAATAAAAAATGCCATTGGATGTTTAAAGCTCCAAACTTAGATAGGGGCGACATCTGTGTGTGTAAGAATGAAGCTTGTAGGCGGAGATATTCCTCTTATTTACAGTCCTTGTGATTAACCAAATTTAGAAAATTCTCTATAATTATCGGTGCATGATCGAATTCAGCAAGCATATTGAAAAGTACTAGCAAAAGTATTGGTATTGCAATACTTTACTCAAACAGTATTGGTATTGCTATTGCAATACTTTTTTCCAGCATTGCTAACAGCCCTGTGTACGAGTTATGGGTTTCATGAGTTATGCCTTGTTAAATATATGTAATTAACGGACATTTAACTAGAACAGTGTAAACACTTAAAGGCAAGCATCCGAACAGTGTCCTAATTTTCTTTTTTTTTGTATATCAACTGAATTTTGTCTTTGCCTTATAACTTGAGTGATCTCAACCAGAAGGAAATTAAACTGAACAACCTGGCTACAGCGAACTTGAGTTGATATAGCACCAGTACTTAGGCCGGTCTCTCGTATACGGCTTGTGTGCAGAGCTTGACATTATTTCAAACGTTTGTAGGGTTGTCAGTACGCATAACAAGACAACAAATTAGTCAACAGAATTACAGCACATAGGCCCCAGTGTCCGCGGATTACTAGACAACTTCTCAGTACTATTTCGGAGAGGAGACGTACATAAATCCAAGAGGGCTGCGCAGTATACAATCCAGAGAACTCAAGATTGGGCGCATGTAGCTAAACATGTATGCCTAAAATTAGATGAAGTCGTATCGGTCACGGATAGGCTAGGCCTATTCGTTTACATCCACGAGTTTATTATGATAGATTTTGTATTAATGTTATGCAACATTGATGAAAAAAACATTTTCATCCAATTATCACGTGCGGTTGACATGCAACACGCTGCGTAGTGTATCAAAGTCAAATCGTTATAGCAAAGGTCCTCGTCTCTAAAGTTATTACGAGAAATCTGCATCAGGCGAGATTAGACGAAGATAGATGGCACTGCCATAAGATCGGCAGTCTACCAGACTGTTGGCCCGTATAACCCTGCACTCAACATAACTCAATATTCCAGTCGGCCTAATCCACGAAGCATCATGCCGCGATTGGTACTCTTGAGAATATTAAAAAGGTAGAATTTTTGCTAAGTTTTCAAATTTTCACTAATAGCCCATTATTCCAGTCTCTATAGTTGCGGGAGGGTAGAAACTGATGAAATGCTAGTTCAGCACTCAAAACATTAAAAATTATTAAATATAAATGTAACACTTTAGAACCATATCGGACTGACGTTGGTGCTATATATGGCATATATGTATGTCCCAGACTGTTCTGAAATAATTTTACTAGTGTTTATCAAATTCAGAGGTGGACGCCTGCACTGGCTAGAACACCACTCGTCAAGACTTGTCTGCACTTGATCCCCTCATTGTGGATATCCTTTAGCAATGCCATCTTAACTGGAAAATGGGCAACCAAATATTACTTCTAACATTTACAAACAGATTTCAGTATTGTGAACGAGACATTATTTTGCAATTACATTGGAAACGTGCATCCCATTAAACAAACATTGCATCCCATCACAAACAAGTCATAAAATCATCTGCAATTGTGTACTTGTCGCGTCATGATGTAGATTAGCAAAATTAAACGAGGTTTATGTAATTAATGCTTAAACCAGATATTTTCACCATTTTGTAAACGTTCTGCAATTTTTCAGAATTTAGATGTTGCCAACACCATAACTAAAAAGACTTGTTTGTCTTGAGGCCGGTAAAACAAAGCCTAATCCAATGGCCTGCCTAAAAACGTTCACATCACCTAGCTGTAATCATCAAGATTAAAATCATCTGAAGCTTAACAGCAGCAAAACAAAAGCACTCTGTTCAGAAAAACATGTTTTACATTAAGTTTTATTTGACAGCAACAACAGTCTTGGAAAACCAAAACAGCAAGTTTATTCTTAGTAAAGTTCCTGCCATTTGGATACCAGTTGCATCCAACACATGTTTTAATGCTGCTTTCTTCGGAAAGAACATCCTGAAAGAAAGTAAACAAACAATTTTAATCCCAAAAATATTTACATGTTGAACACATGCAATGTTTTATAGTACTTATACATCTATATAGCATCATGCACACCAATCAGAAGCACAACTGTTTCTGCTCGTTCTCTTAAGACTTTTCTTTAGGGGTTTTTCGCACTGAGAGCGGCTCTGATTAGGTTGTACTGTGAGAGACGCTTTATAAATCCGTAAACAGAATAGAGCCACTTCCAGAGCGAGGATTTCAGAGACAACAAAATGAGACACATTGCACATCAGTTAGCTAATACAGAACACTTTGAAAGTGCAGGGCCAATCATGAAAGCAGAGACTGGGATGGCTGCTAAAGTTGGACCATTAGTCTAGCTACAGCATCCATAACAACATACTGCAAACAGAGACAATACTTTGATAGACCAGCCAAGATATTGTTACAGTATTTGTAATGCTGTAACAAACTCATATATCTGTTACCAAAATAATGCAAAAATACCTTGAAAAATAGCTGAAACAATAATTCCTGTCAAGAGATGGTAGGTAATACATACTTCACAGAGTACTTGGACCAAACTGCATCGATAGCATAGACCAACATGTGCCAAAGCCACAGCTAACAACAATTAGAGCTGTACAAATTAATCGGCCGGCTGATTATAGAGATATCGGCACCGATATTAAAATAGATTATCTCTCCTGTCTTGCAAGGTCGACAGCGCATGGTGTGCCTAATCTGTATTGGCCACCTAAGATTAGTCCCCAACTACATGTATATGTCTCCTACAGAGCAAGTGTTAGCTTGTATCACAACAATAGGCAGTAGCAGAAAGGTCTATCTTTTAAAACCGGTCATCTTGGGAAACACAATGAAATAATCGGCAAAATAATCTGGTATCGGCAAACGAATAATCGGCAATAATTGGTATATAATCGGCAAAATGCGATATTAGTACAGCAACAATGCCTCGACCCAATGGGTCGTCACTGATAGATGAACACCATCCTTCAGATTTATATGCAAACAGAATTTGTGATGAATTGAAGATGATGTATCCTCTCAGACTGAAAACTTGGTAATAAGAATTTTATAATCTAAATTAAGATAATTGTGTTGCAGCACTATAACATTATAGCTTATAAAGAAACTTCTACAGGAATTTTTATGGCTGTTTTGTAACCTTGCACATTGTTTTATTTCATTTAATGCATGTCGGACAGACAAGTTGGGACTGCTCTGATGCTAATAATAAATTACTGGCAACTGGGGTGACAGACAAGTTGGGCCTGCACTAATGCTATGGCCTCCTTTTCCTCTTAGCAAGCATGTAACTGAAATGATAAATATTCAGCAACTGAACAAGTCATAACCATTGCCAAGTTATTATCTTCTCTCAGTGCTAATATTCTGGAAAAAGGAGCAGCTACATTACTGTAATGAAACAGCTGTACATACCTTCAGTTAAACGAGCCTTTCCACCAGTTGGCTGGCAGAGGACTGTGTTGCACCCAACGCACAACACAACCGTCTGAGCATGGCTGAAAACTGTCGTGATTTTGTAGCAGCCTACCAATACCAACATTTCATCTTAAATTAACAAATTAATTTGAGTGCATTTCAAAACCAATTTTTTCTTTTCGTCAATTTTTGGCGGCAATGAAAACCAATAATAAGTTAAAACAAACAAAAATCACAGGCATTTCACAATTGGCTCCTAATGGTCAACTTTGAAAAATCAAATTCATGAAATATCGTCAACGGCTGTTCAAACTGCACTTAAAGAGCATCACAACTGGACAAAGAGTGAAATTTAACAATTGCATACACAATTCAGGCTTGAATATAATACAGTGTAATATAATATAATACAGAATACAGTGAATTTCCACAGTGGAAGTCACTAAAATAAGTAACTATTCATGTTTAAAAGGATGAAAACAAAACTTTTAGCTGAAGAATTAAGTGGCTTTAAGTGCTGACAACAATGATTGCAAATATCTGTTCAAGTCATATTTCACTTCCCTACAAGAATTCCTGTGGGCACATGTGAAACAATTGTGACATGAGCCAAATTTTCTTTTCACTTTCCTAATCACATGCATCCTTATATTTTCTCCATGTTCTGTACTCCATAGTCATCCGGATCTAAGATCCTTCCATGTACAACTATAGAATGTGTATAATGCCTGGAATAAACGTGCAATCAACCTGATGTTATACAATTTCTCGGAAGAATGTGTTGTGATATCACACATTTTAGACTCTACCATCTGTGAGATCACTCATGTCAACAAGAAAACATCATCCATTCTGTGTATGACAATTCATTCTTCACCAAAAGCTCAGATTTCAGCTTAGCAAATGTTGTGTTCATGGAGTTGGTACTTACCTTTGGGACCTCCACTGTGGAAGTGCTCTGTTCAATCGGGGAATAAGCAGCCGTAATGTTTATAGTGATTAGCCACAGGCAAGTCATATGATAAAGATTAAAAACATTCCTTCCAAACAGCTTTTATGTTATCATATCACTGTTCTATTCATAATAATTCGGTAATCTCAAAGAATACATTCCCTTTCATGATTAAACAATATTGCCGCCCTAAATGTGCTCAAATAGAACATTGGTACCTGCCCAGTCACATACCACAAACAATGTACAAAATAAGTTAAGGAAAGAACACCAACAATCCCATATTAGCTAATATATTTAAAGAGCTAAATTTATAGCTAGAGCAGCATTGTAAAAATGAACACCACAAGAACAAAATCATTGCACTTCATTTTTGTGCGAGTCACTTGAAAAGTGTGTTGTGAGTTTCAATAGTCAGTAGTTATATTCTTCCTTTTGGATGCGAGAAGCCTTTCCAGAATACGCTGGCCACAATTTGACAAACTTGTCCATTTAATCAGACAAACCTTTACGATATTTGGAGTGTTGTTTTGATTTTTAAATAAAATTGTTCTCTTTACCTACCTAGTGCATTCCATCACAGAATGTGGCTGGTCAGGTATCAGCACTCTATTTGAATGCATTCCTAGGGAGACCATATTGCGTACCATAGGGTAATGTATTCGTCGTGATCACCAATGATTCAATAACTAGCACTAAACGAAACATGTATGCCACTTTCAGTTTAAAAAAACCTGTTACTGTGCACCATCAAGCCATTGTTGGATGCAGCTTTTCCTAGTCAGGGTATGTTTTGTACGGATAAGTAGACCGAGATTTTAAAGTATGAACGTCTTACCCGGACATTTCACATCCATAAAAAACGAATTTGGACTCTGAACAAGTCTCTTCAACTTGCACTTTCTCTTCTCATCCTTAAGAGAAGGATGGAGTAAATCTCGTGTGAGCTGAAACAACATCACGTCATATTTATTGCAGCTGTGAAAATGAACACAAACATAATTCTGTCAAAAACTTAGCATATTTTGGTAACTGCATTTGGTTGATGCCAGTATTTAGCAATAATATCAACTTGCCTCTACCAACACACACGCCGCAATAATCCACTGATGCGTTCGTGTGGTTAACTTACCCAGTTTTTTCGGTTAAACATTTCGGTTACTCCGCGAACATCTTTAAATCGGTCCCGTTTTTGTGAAACATGGCTGCCATTTTGGATATACAATGTGCCATGCCACGCGACAAAATATTTTAATCAAAATCTCTTTATTACAAGCAAACAACACCTCTATCATAATCACGCTCGATAGAATTTATACTGTTAAATTGACTGACAAAGCATGGGTGAAAAGCTTAGTTATATTTTCGGGAAAATGGTTGTTTTCAACATAGACTCACAGGCATCGTTCACCGTCTTCAATTCGATCAACGCAAAAGGCTCAAGTTAAGCAAAAGAGAAACGAGATAGAACGAGAAAGACCGTTTCCGGTTTCTTTATTCTGGTACCCTGTTACTGAAATAAACACAATATTTGTCTCAGTAAGTTCGTAAGTAGCAAATAAATGAGCACATAAAGCTCATAAGTCTGTTATGTGAATATCAGAAACAAGGAAGAGACAAACTATAACTAATGAAGTCTAATGCAACAAAACAAAATTAAATAACGGAACTAAGTCAGATGTGTTGAAACTAGTAAAATTAAGCGTCTTAAAAATAAAAAAAAAATTTTTGAATGACCAATATGAAAACATTATTCACGCCGCAACCTAGTCAAAGAAGAAACGCTTTATATCGAGCAATTTTTCTCGAATAAAACATCGGGGCTTGTAAATCTCAATAAGCTAAGCATGGCCTTTGATGTTGTATTTTGATTGTGCTTTCTGTTTCGATTAAGCGCCAGGTTCCCTCGACTTCGCTTTTGTGGGCGCTGTAGAAATGCTAAAATTACGATTACGATTGTGTTTCTCGGCCAGAATAATCACCATCAAGGTGATTCAGAATTGTAGGTCTAATTAAATTTACAATACAATACAATACAACTCGGCATTTATAACGTGCTTTATCACGACAAGTCGTGCTCGAAAGCGCGCACGTCGCCGCGACGCAACTGCAGATGTAATGCAGAGCAATTGTGTGCAAAAGACAAGCTCAAGGTCCTTACGTGCAGTGACGCCCCGGACGAGAGCGCTCAGCTCACACTGAACGTTACGGGCTGACCGCTTTAACCGCTCGGCCACCATGCCACAAAAATGCACAAAGCAGCTTTCACTCTTAATATCATTTAAGACCTTTTCATCTCTCGTCACGACTATTACAGCTTTGTACTCTACTATCCGGCCTATGTGCATCGACGCTGCAACCATCGATCTTAATTTCTACACGTTGCTTGTCGTTTAATATGGAGTTTAGCCATTTAAACCCCTTAGGCCTATAAGGAAGGCATTTAAAGATATAATGTTATTTGTGAGGCCGTTTGTACACTGAGCGTGTGCCAGACTGGGGCTATCACTCTGCAAGCGAATATGAAAATGAAAATGGAAATGAAGTTCAGATTGACAGAGCTGGGCGTACATCCACCGTAACTCCACGACGACGAACTGTCAGTTCAAACTTCAAGTGTCTCTTGCCCATAGTGCTTTTAAACGTGCTGGAATCCGGAGCGCTCCTGAGTAGTAACCTTGACGCTATATAAATCTGTGTAATGAATGAATGAATAGTTATTTTGCTTGCTGCTTGCAAAATACTTACAATATCAGATAAAGTTATCCCGGCGATTTATCGTATGAGTTGTTGGAATTTGGGACGCTAAAACGATAAATCGCCGTTATCCCATTGCAAACTGCTTATTTGCCAGTTGTTGCAGCGACGCCATTATATCCCCGAAATAGAAGTTTGTTTACGTCACAGAAAAGTCGGTCTACTATTGGTCAAACACGTCGAGGGAACGAGTTGTTATCTCGTGCGCACGACTTATTAAGTCGAGGGAACGAGATATTAACTCGTTCCCACGACTTAGTAAGTCGTGGGAACGAGTTGTTATCTCGTGCGCACGAGATACAAACTCGTGCGCACGAGATAAAATATTCTTCTTTCCATGTCCCTTTAGGGGCTCCGTAGATTCATTCCTTCGCGATTAATAAACAAAACTAAGGTATTTAGTGTACTAGGTCGTTCATTAAAAACATTCGGGGAGGATCCGCTGCTTGACTTGAGTGATAAAATTAAAAATTGTATAATCTTGAATTTATGTTACTCTACTGCATTATATGGCAAATGTTGCAACGAAGCAAACAGCGCGTGATTTTGTTATTTATAAAGCGAAAACGCTGTTTGTTTAGTGCCAAAAGGATTGACAAATAATTTGTTCAAACTCTACGGTATGATCAACACTAGAATATTATACTTACCCGAGCTATTTTTTTCCAATTTTATTGTATATAATTCAAAGTGTACAATTTGAATGACGTTTACTCTGTACTCACCAGCGTAGAAGTGGATGTGTGTTTCATGTTTGGTTGATTTATACTTGGCACTTGCACCACCGCGATGGTGATTGTGCAAGCGTAAGGCAATTTGCATAACAGTGATAGAATTTTGCGTCTTCTTGAATGAGTTATATATTTTCCCTGGATCCCACTTAGTCCCAGGTTTTCCGAATGAAAAATTGACAACTGCGTTTGAAATAGAATTTTTTAACCAATTGTTCTTTTAGTTTGAGTGACTACGATTTAACCTGAACCAGATAGGGTATGGATTTCGATTATCGTCCACGATTGTTCCACCTTTATGACAGATCGTATCATGGCCCTAAATAATAAAACACGGAATAGGTGTGTCATTACTTTTGTCATGCATTAAAAAGGACTTGATCGGTGCCAGGTTAGTTTCTGAGGGCATAAATTAATGAGGTAGTATTAATGATAATGGTGGTCAGAGGATAGCACAGGAGCAGCGGAAAACCAGGATAGAATAGCTTGGAAAGTTCAGGCTTTAGTGCTGATTGGATAGCTGCAGAGGTATGGAATAGGGGGATGATTAACATGTGATAGGGGAATATGTGAATCCATGGGTGAAGATCTTTTAGTTAAATCTAAAGTGCTATTGCAGTTTGGATTAAGGAATAGTTGCCTATATAATTTCAACTATGGAGGAGACTGGATGATGTGAAAGAGTAGAGTATGTTGAAAACCAGGCAGATCTAGACAGTTGTATAGCTTATAGATGAATGTTAGTTGGTTAAAGAGCATTGTAATGTACACATCGAGAGATTTTAAGCCAATGACTTTTGAGAACTTGGGTTATTATTGATTGTCAACAAGATGTTTTATGCATGACAAGTTAATGTTATACAAAAGGTAAATTGAAACAGTCAAGTTGGAGTACACATGTAAGATTGGATACAGTTCAGGCGACCTATTAATCAAGTATTAAGTGAAGTCATTGAAGGTAATGAATATGTGATAAGTGAATACCTCTTTGACCTGTATGATTCAACAATGGAAAGCCTTCTGGACAGTCGTGGCCCTCAGAGAAAACTAGTTGTACGAAAAGTACCTGACTGCCCATGTTTCGATGGAGACTGTGCTCCCTTGAAAAAACTAACTCGCCGCCTCGAGCGCCACTTCCGTCACTCGCCATCAAAAGAGAAGGAACACACCTGGCGATTCCAGGTTAAAGCACAGCGTCATCCATTTCAACAAAACGGTCCAACTACCTTCGAAACAACATCGAATGTGCTCAAGGAAATGGTCGAACAATTTGGAAATCAATCAACACCCTACTCACCCCGCCCGAAGACTCATCCTAACTAATCTCACCAGACACACTTCTTGACTACTTTGAGCGCAAAATCAACACAATTCGTGAATTGACAAAAGACACACCAACTCCGGATTTTTCAGCCATACCACCTCTGTTCACTCACTGTGCAAGTTTGATGAAGTCACCGCTGCTGAAGTGAAAAACTCCTATGCAACTCCTCGACGAAACAGTGGATTCTGCTTCCACCTGGCTGCTTAAATCGCTCTCCTCCATCTTCGCCCCAATCCTCGCCGTTCTCATCACTGTTTCCATAACCCAGTCATCTCTACCAACTAAACACAAATGAGCCATCATTCGACCCCGCGTCAAGAAGCCAGGCCTTGACCCAACAGACTCAGCCAGTTACCGTCCCATCTCGAATCTGTCTTTTATCTCGAAACTGGTCGAGTGGGTTATCCACAGGCAATTATCCGACTACACGGAATCACATCATCTACTACCCTCCACACAGTCGGGGCTTCCATCACAATCATTCCACTGAAACAGCAGTCATCAAAGTTTACAATGATATTGTCCTGGCCCTGGACTCTGGTTTCATCGCTGCCCTACTACTCCTAGATTTTTTGACTGCCTTCAACTGCATGGACCATACAATCCTCCTTGAAATTTTCATAGTACAATTCGGCGTCACTGCTTCAGCTGTCTGGTGGATCACCTCATTCTTATCTTCGAGGTCACACAGCGTTAAATTCAGCGGAAGCTCATCCAAAACCTTCTCGGTCTTCTTCGGAGTGCCTCAAGGATCTATTCTCGGCCCACTCCTATTCGTCTTGTACACATCAAACATCATCAACATCGCATCGCAGTACGACATCACCATTCATCTATACGCTGACGATACCCAGTTATACATAAAGCTCCTTGGAAAAAACATCGACAACATCAAAGTTAAAATGGCATCATGCATCCAGGATATTCAATCCTGGTGCGCATCCATACGCCTCCATTGAACGCCTCCAAGACTGAACTCATCTGGTTTGAACGGCGAAACAGCACGATTGTGGACGACACAATCAAAAATCTCAACATTGATGCAAGCTGTTCCATCACACCCTCCGATGTAGTCCGTGACCTCGGTGTATTTCTGGATAGTAAGCTGAACATGACCCACCACATATCCACCATCGCTAGAGCATGCTTTTTCCAAGTGCGTCGAATTCGACAAGTGAAACGCTGCCTGAATGAAAACTGCCTCCGTATCCTCGTCCAGGCTCTCGTCATTTCTCACCTGGATTATTGCATCTCCATCCTCTCTGGACTTCCTGCGTCAGCACTGCAGCTTACTCCTTGCGACCACATCACACCATCCCCCCCATGCAACAACATTTGTTTGTATATGCTTACCTGGTTACCTTGTGCTAAAATAACCCCAAATAAAGTAGCTAAGATCAAGCAGCTAATGTGGTTTGCCCTTAACAATGGGCTTAAACACTTTTTAAACTTCCTTAACAATGGAAAAATAAGTTAAGCGTCAAAACATTCACGTCTTTTACGTTGGGCTTAAACACTTTTAGAACTTACTTAGTGATGGGCAAATAAGTTGAGCCTCAAAACATTCACGTTTTTATAATGGGCCTAAACACTTTTAGAACTTACATGTAGTATGTTTAAATTAGAATGGTGTGACATCAACTCATAAAATAATAACACCCTAAACAAGTGTCATTGTTCGGGGGAGAATGTCCGAAGGATATTGTCCGGATGGGGGGGGGATTGTCCAGGGGATAATGTCCAGGGGGATATTGTCCTGATACCGTTGCCTCTGCCTCAAGAGGACTCCGTTCATCTACGCGTGGGACTTTACCATACCTTGCACTAACAAGAAGTTTGGGAACCTTGCATTCTCAGTTGCAGGACCCACAGAATGGAATAGTCTCCCGATTACAGTCCGTCAAGCAACAACCGTTGCACTTTTCAAGACAAAACTAAAGACCTGCCTATTCTACATGATCTATGATTAAGAATGCAGCACAGCATGCTTTTGTGCAAGACTTGTCTTGTCAAAGCACGGTATAAATGCCTAGTTTTATCGTGTATTGTATGGTAAATGAGTGGTTTTGCCAGCAAAGACTAGGTCCTGTTGAGGTTGATTCATAGCTTGTATAGTGATGCACATGTGAATAGAGGTCAGTGGGAGAATGGTATGGAGGATTAGTTAGTTTGTTTTGTTGTTCACAAATCCAATTCTGTGAAATTCTATTTTGAAGAGTTTAGGCATATTAGGTTGAGGACTTTGACGTAATGTGAATTATGACAACAACACTACAGATGTGATTAGATTAGCACTTGTTCTGTGGACTTTTGGTGATGTTGGTAACTAAAGATAGAGCTCACTATTGCAAATGTCGTTTATCATGTGTGCTATGTGCTGAACTAATAATGTTTTGCAATATTACTGAACTAGGGCTTCATATGGATGATGATAATCTTAGTCATTGTTACTGATTATTATCTTTTTTTACTCCAGGTGCTTCCTGTGCGACACAATTCATTCTTGAAGAAAAGATGGATGATATGTTTGGAATGCTTTTCGGCAGCCTTACTCCGGAGGTGAAGCTGCGAACAGCTGTAGAAAACAGGATGCTAGACAGTGTCGTTAAGCTTATAGAAGAGAATGACTCTACCCTGATCAATACTCCACTGTATACTGAAAACCGAAGGACAGCCTTGCATCTAGCCTGCGAGAAGGGTGACCAAAATTTGGTTCAGATTCTTATTGACGCTGGTGCAGATGTAAATGCAATGGACCTTTTCAGCTTGACTCCTCTGACGCTATCACTGCGTACTCGCAATGACAAATGCGCCCAGCTTATCTTGCAGAATTCTTCCTGGCACCCTGAAATGATCTGGCAAGGAGAGGAGAATATTTTGGGGACGCCGAGACCCCGTTGGAGCACTTACTCTGAGGACATTCTCTGCTTCATGGTGATTGGAACACCGTATTTTCTCCTTGTTGCAAATCTAGGACAAATTCAAATCAGTTGTTTTATGGAACTGTGTGAACGTTATCAGCGACTCACAAAGGCATTCTATCTCACAGGGAACCAGCTGCCAACGGGACATGTGTTGCAGGTATCAGCGCCATTTTAAATGGTTTCTACTGACTTTTATCTCATTTCGTTTAACTCTTGAGTTTAAATCAACAAGACATGAAGGGAGGCAGATAGAGATGCAATATCAGGCAAGTACATGGTTAGACTGGAGGGAGGGAGTTAGAGAGGCAGGTTGAAAGGCTGGGAGGGAGTTTGGGTCGAGTCTGGAAGAGAGGGCAATTGAGAATGGAAGGGTGAAAGACAGAAGTGGAAGGTGGAAGGCTTTAAGAAGGAAGAGAAATGGGCTAGAAATGAGAATTGGAAGAAGGAAGCAGCACTGAGAGGTGGAAGTAAAGCAAGCAGGAAGAAACGAATTGAGGCAACCAAACAAGGAAAGACAGAAAAAGGGAACAAGACAGAGAGCAATAGAGATGTGCTACAAACAGGGATCAATGAAACATTTTCTGCAGAAGATACACAATGTAATGTAATATACTGAACTACAATACTGAAGCATTGCGCGTGGGAGCTTCTACACTTTAATGTTTTATTTTCAAGTTCGTGTAAGGTAGACTTTATCAGAGATATTGTTATTGTAGCTAAGTCTCAATTCTGCCAATTTAAGCCAGTGGATCCGTGCGATACAAGGAGTTCAGCCATTGCAGCACTATGCGAGAATTGCTGTTCGACGAAGTCTGAACAAGAATGTATTCTACAGTGCCCAACGTCTTCCTATTCCTGTTGCCATTCAAAAGTACCTTTATTTTGCTGATGAAATGCCAGTTTGATATTTGTCATTTGAGAGACAAACATTTTCTTTAGTAAGGAAACGTTAGGATGGCTTTCTTTTTGACATTAAGTTACATCTTGATATTTGAACATCTCTCACTCTGTTTTGTTAGTATAATCATACTATGGACCATTTTATCTGTGAGAAAATAATGCTTAACATTAGTATACCCTGAAATGTTTGAATTTGTTGGCAAGGACACTGAAATATTTCGAAATGTGTTCATTTTTAAAGATGCAAACTTTATTTTGTTCCACAAGTGATCGCACAAGAATGTTAGAAAATATAATTCAACAACTCTAAGCAATATTATTGAACTCCAGTTTATGTGTTGATAATTAGGAGGAGTTCGGTATTTGATTATCATCTTGAGTAAATCGTGACTACAGTACTTTACACAATGTTAGTGAAAAAATACAGTTCTCTAGGACAGTTAATAATTTATCTTTGTCAACCCTGAGCAAACACTGTGTGCTCTAGCATCAATCACTGCATCATGTAAAGATAATTGCTTGTTTACTGTTTAATTCTTAGATTGTACTTGATATTTTGCAGTAGTGTAGTGGTGTGCTAGAATTTATAGCCTGTTTCACTCTTACATCATCCCACATCCACCATCAACAACGATTTCAACAAAAGAACTATGTTATCTACTCGGCTGACCACTGGATTCTGCCCTGATGCTAACATTTACACACCAAACAAATTCACTCTTGTGGACTAGCTTTGGTATAAACCCAGTAAATGATTAACTCTATTAGATGTTGTATCCTTCTAATTTATTAGGATTTGTATCATTCTAATTTATTAGGATTTGTAGCTATTTATTATTGTAAAACGATTGGTTGATTGATTAAATTCTGTAACATTCACACAATGGCTGTGCAGGAGACGTGTGATAAAAGTTAATGTTTTTTTAAAGTATTGATATCAAATTGGTGTCAAAAGGAAATGATTAATTAAATACCTTGTGCTGTCAGTTCGTTGAACTCTAGCGACCTTCTCCATTTCTTTTTTTCCGAAGTCGTGTCCCTCAGTTCCTCTATGTTCATTCCGGTATTTACGTGTTTCTCGTCCATCCATTTTTTCCTTGAGTGCCCTCTTTTCTTCCTTGCTTCTCCACGAGCCAGCTCATTTCCAGTTCATTAATTACTTAATAAATTATAGGAAGTGTGAAAGATTGAGTAAAATTCTTAGCACTAATTGAAAGCCAACTTATATAATTGGGAAACTTTGTCAGTCACATGTGAGGGGGGGGCAGTATGATTTCAAATTGACAAACATATTATGAACCAACTACATGGCAGTTCATCTAATCCAAGTTGATTAACTGCTCCTAATTCTAATTCCTACCGACTAGCATCACAATTTGGTTATTCTATTTTATTAGCAACTGAACTATTCATGCCCATCTCTGAGGGCTGACATCTACTCTGAGGACTGACAAACCACTCTTGTATGTGCAGGGCTGTACCAAAGTGGGCCATGGCCCAGGGCGCAAATATGGAAAGGGCGCAAATTTCAGGAAGGGGGAATAACTTATTATTCCATAAAATGCACTATTTAAAAAATGTGGGAGCGCCAGATTGATGCTAGGCACAGGGCGCAATTATAGCTCGGTACGGCCCTGTACGTGTATGTGGAGGGTATAAGGATATGAAATCAGTTCATACCCACGAGATTAGCTTTAAGGATTGCTTTCTTCTGTGTTCAAAATATGCAGCAGTATGCTCTAAAATACGTCGGACGTACTTAAAATGGTATCTGCTGATGGGCAATTAATATTAATGTACATTTGCCTTTATACTGAAATAATAAAAAAATGACAATTATTTGAATGAGTTTGTTATTAATGTTTTTAATTATTATGATTTTTTTTAAAAACATAACTTCAGAATTAAAAGCATCCAGATATGAAATCTGTGTGCGAAATATAACTACGACATGTAGGCTGACTTCTAGAGAAAATTCGTAGAAGAGCTACCTGTGATTTGGGTTGTAAGGACCTTTGCCTCGCTCACTACTTTTGCCTTGTTGACTCCAGCTCTGACTTTCCTTTGTCCCACTCCTTTTGCCTTGCGGACTATATTTGCCTTGCTAAAACGATGGCATTGACGAAGAAGATTGACAACGAAGAAGGCGATGACGACGAAGACGATTAAGAGGTCGATGACGAAGTCGGTTGAGACACAACGCAAAGACGACCAGACTTGCCTCGGTATAAATTGTAGGCTTCATCTGCATTTTTTTAATTTCTGGCGATTTAATATAAATTTATGTTTTTCTATGTTTATTTCTAGGGAATATCTAGGATGTGCAGAGTCTAGTAAGACTAATATATTATCTATTATTAGGGCAATTATAGCGCTTGTGAACCATACTGAGGCAATCGCATGCGAGATATCGAAATTGAGTAAACCAGCATAAGTCGTAGGCAAACAATCGATTAAATTATCGAGATTGTAATTAATATTTGAATATCGCGTTGACGTATTGGTTCTGTTGTTACAGTTCATTGTCATGCTTTCCGTCGGTCACGTCTGGAACTTGTTCAGGTCTTTCTTGGACGGTGAAGGCCGTGCCCAGCAAATCAGCGTAAGGCTTTTCCTAGGATTACAAGACTCGTTTCGAACTACGAGCACTGACTAGGTAGTGTGGATATTAACGACACGATCCAAACAATTACTGCTTCCACCGAGAATCCTTGTAGAGATTGCGGAAGTTTCGGTGTCCACATTTCCAGAGGTCATAATGTCCTTCAGCTTGAATGTCGTGAATGACTTGTCTGAGGCTGATAAATATCTAACTGGTTAAATCGTATTGCATTATTTTGTCTCAAAATTTATTCCAAATAGCACTGACCAATCAAAGACAGATTTATTTGATAATTTACTAATGGCCAAATGGAAATAATAATTTGTTAGACCAAACTCTGATGGTGCGTAGCGAATCGTCGGAACACGAATCCCCGAAACGCATTTCAGCCATATCCCCGAAATCGATTTTATAAAAGCGAACCGAATTCCCGAAAGTGTTTTGTTTATTATATGATGAGAGAAACCCATACCATGGCCCTAAACGACCACCACGACGCCCATGTTGGCTCGCCGCATGCGCATTAGCCTATATTCAAAGTTACAGCAGCAATGCAAGGGTGCTAAATTGCGATGATTTATTTTATTCATTGAAGATGTTTTATGATTACATAAAATGAAACTAAAACCAGAACAAATACACATGTTGATGCAATATTGGGTTGACATAACGCGTCAATTGTTTTAGATATTCATCTGAATTTTAATTCGGGATTTTGACACTGTTTTATAATACTATTTTCATCCTATTTAGCATTTTCGTGGATTTGGGTTTCGATTATTTGGTTGATCTCAATCTGTGATAGGATATTCAGTTCCAATTTTAAAATACAGCGTGTAAGTCTAGTAAGCTTCAGAACATGCACACTGTTGAAATACCTGACTTCTACTAATTGGTGTTGTAGGGTTCGGTTTGGATTAGGACATAGGTGTCGGTTATTGTCCGGTTAGGCATTGTGTGAATTGGTTAGGGTCCATATTAGTGTTATCATTAGATAAAGGCGAAAACCTTAGATATCATTTCTTCATGCGTTGTGTGATGGAATCTTCCTCCACAGAATCAATGCTATTTACATGGATACCTCAGCTCCATGGATTGAGGGTAGTCCTTGTCCCCTTTGCTTTATTACATGACTGAACCATGCTTTTTTGGTGCGCATAACAGGCTCCAATTGGTGTACTTGCATTTCCAGTGTGTCCATGCTACTTTCATATCTCAAGAAGTTTGCTTGTGCTTTTGTTGTATATTTTGCTCCTGTGTTTGCCTTTTAAATCTCCCATTGACCAATTAATCTCCCATTGACCACACCATCTTCACATTGACCGAGAGTCCTGAATAATTTAATTTTCAGGAAACTCCAATAGATTCCTGGTCATTTTCATATGCAGCTGCTTTCCTGTGGAATTTAGATGAACCCTGAAACAGAATGCGTCCAGTTAAATGGTGATGCTATCCTGAGATTGTTTTCAGGACAACCTTTCTTATGCTTTCTTTGTTCCCTTTTCCTTGTTTCCCAATCCAGTTAGTTTCCGTTAACCCCAATATTCAGCCAATCGTTTTATTTTGTCTTGGTTTTTTTATGATATAGTTAAATGAAATTCTCGACCAGTATAAACACGGTGATGATGTTTATCGAAAGATTCGTGACATCATCGACGCAGAAATGGACAAAGGATTGTCAAGGAAAATGAACAAAGAGGCCACCGTGAAGATGTTTGTCACTTATGTACAGTCGTTACCGGATGGCACAGGTATTATTATGCTCGTAATCATTTAATAAATGACTTAATTTTTTTATCATTGGTCTTAGTAAGTAAGTATTTACTTTCCTGAGTGTATGTCATATATGAACAATCAAAGAATGTACAATGAGATGTGCTTGAAGCTACGAGCAAATAAGGAGAAAGCAAGCAACAGGAATAGAGTAATTTGTATAATGCGATGTTACCACAGGTTGATGTTGCCGCTTTCTGGAACCTGTCATAATCATGTTTGCATTGCTTTCAGACAGCTGCATAGAGCCTTTATGTGACTGTTGTAGTTAAGCTTATTTAGGTGGAAGAGTATGAAAGTGAGCAGTGCCATTGGTTAAGCAATTGTCAAGTGGGATTGACTGATCAATCCATTTTTATGTGCTTGGCACTGTAAGCCATAGTTTGTTATATGTTCTGCTACTTCTTGTAGTTGACTTTATGCTGCTTAAAATGATTGACTTGCAGCCACTGCACCCTTTCACATTTTATGTCAGGTTTATATTTGGATAAGTGCATGTATAATTTTGTTTAACTGTAATTGTGAACTTTTGAGTGCTGCCAAGGAGTTTCGTTCAGTTGGCAGATTACCTGATTAAAATATGTGTGCATGTTATTTGCAGAAACTGGTGATTATCTTGCTCTCGACTTGGGGGGAACGAACTTTCGTGTTCTGCTGATAACCCTAAAGGGGTCAAAGGTCGATATGAAAAATAAAATCTATCCAATATCGCAAGAGCTGATGACTGGACAGGGAGATGCAGTATGTATTTATTTTAATTATTCATTTTTTATGTATTTACTGTGGCTGAAGTTTTTGGCCTTTACTAGTAACAGAGTGTTGCAATATTTTGACTGTTAGACTTTATTATTATTATTATTAGACTTTATTTTTCAGACTACTTTTATCTGAAGATATAGTTCAAAGAGGCATGCAATAATCTGATGAATAAATTACCATTTCTAATAAATGTAGTTAACATTCTAGATGTGTAAAATTGATTGTAAAATTGATTGTTTTGTTTTCAGTTGTTTGATCACATTGCAGACTGCATAGCCAACTTCATGAAAGAGCAGAATCTGATGGGGAAAGTGGAGCCACTGCCACTTGGCTTCACTTTCTCCTTTCCATGTAAGCAGGAGGGCCTTGCAGTCGGTCGTCTTGTCCGCTGGACAAAGGGATTCTGCTGTGCAGGGGTGGAGGGCGAGGACGTGGTACGCCTTCTGCAGGAGGCCATTGCACGCCGTGATGTACGTAATAAGGTGTTTAGCCTTTTATGAAGGTTACACTGCGTGTAACGGTTGTAGCCTGTGAATAAGTATTGGTAGTTAGTTGTTGTTTATTTAGTTAATTAATAATTTCTATGATTTCTGTCACATCTAAGTCTAAACTATATTTAAAAAAATTATTATTAATGATTATCTAACAATTGAAAAAATTGACTTTGTTCTAGTTTTTGCTTGAGTTGCAGTTATCATGGCAACTGGAAACATGTGGGTCTACCAAAGATATCCTTTGAGACATGGGATGTAATACATAATTCTAAGCTGATGTAGCTGCAGATCAGTTGGACCCAGGATTTGCTATTGAGCAGTTTTGTTCTGGACTTGCTATGTTGTTCCTGAAAGTTTTCAAGACTTGCTGTGTTGTTCCTGAAAGTTTCCAGGACTTGCTGTGTTGTTCATGAGGGTGTATGATATCTATTTATGGAAAATGACTTCATTACTATCATTTGTCTCTGTATGAATCTGATTATTTGTTAAGCACCTCTAGTCTGATAAACTTGTTTGTACAGTACATTATTATTTCATATCTGATTACATAACAGTAATGTTTGTCTTTTACAACCAGGACATAAACGTTGAGTGTGTTGCATTGCTCAACGACACTGTTGGTTGTCTGATGTCGTGCGCCTTCCAAGACCACAACACTAGAGTTGGAGTGATTTTAGGTTTGTACCTCCTCTTATTCTGGACAGTTGCATTATAATACTGAACCATTTAAAGAAAACAGAGGTTCAGAGTGCATTTCGATGTAACTCTCCATTATATAATTATTTTGATGACTGTGAGTAATGTAATGTAATGGAACACTTATATAGCGCCACTTGAATCACAGGCGCTCATGACTCAGCACAAAACTAAATAGAAAAAAAGGAAAGTCTTCAAGCGCTTCCAGCAGACAGCAGGGAAGAGAGAGCGCAGATCCTTCCGAAGAGGATAGGGGAGGCTGTTCCAGCTGGTGGGACTCATGTAGGCAAAGCTCCTGATTGGGCCTTGGCTGAGCGCATGCGGGGGACCGCCAGAAGTCCACGGGCAGCAGAACGAAGGGAAACCCGGTGTGGAATAGTGGAGACCCTAGTGCAGAAAGCCAATAGGTAGGTGGGAGCAAACCCAAGGAGACAGTTATGCGCAAGGGTCTTGAAACAAATGCGTTGAGGTGCAGGGAACAAGTGAAGGGATTCATGAATTAAGGAAAGATGTGACCAAATTTTGGAATTTCACCAATTATTGAGCATGGTACAATTTGGGTTACTTTAGTTGTGTGGGTAACTGTGCTGTTCTTGGGCAGTGACAGTCTGAAGTGGGACACGAGATCTTAAGACTTGATATTGATTCAAATAGTATTCTATACTCCATTACTGATCAACACAAGTACTAACTAGACCTATTATTGAGGTCTATGAACATCAGTTCGCAAGTCTAATCCAATTTAAAAAGCAAATGAGGCTAGTTATTTATCTGGCCCATGTGGTGCTGTGGTAAATCTAGTGCATTCAATACACACACACACACACACACACACACACACACACACACACACACACATATATATATATACATGTATATATATATATATGCAAATTTTGTGTTTCGTAAATGTGACTTCACTTTTGTTTGTCTTATCTACAATATGCTATGATACCTTCTTAGCTCATGTAATCACCACAATTGTCATCTAGTTATTGGTATGTTTTATTTGATCTGTTACTAACAGGAACAGGAACCAATGCTTGTTATGTGGAGAAACTGGATAAGGTGGAGTTATGGGATGGAGGTAACCGTTCTGTTCCTAGTCAGGTGAGTCGAGATTAAGGCAATATTATATGAGGCAATGATACATGTAGCTCTGAATTGCATTCTGCAGACGAAGTTGTAGGTTGCATTCATTTATAATTGTTATTGGAAATGTTATAGTTAACAACTATTGTCTTAAATTAGTATTGGATAATATGCAGTGCAGTACGTGTTGCAGGTGTCCAGACTGCTATTGTCACGAAGATTGCTTTGTGCTATGGCTTAAGCACAATATTGTGTTTATTGTATCGATTTTTTTGCACATGCTCTTAGTTGATAAATAGCATAAAGCAGTTTTGGTAGCTGTCATTAGCTGTAATCAAGTTTGTTTATTACAGATAAAATGAAATAGAATTCTTATTATTGGCAGGAATTAAGTTGAGATAGTTGATCACTTATCATATTACACATGATTTATCAGTAATTATCCAAAGAAATTCAAAGCTGAAGGTTTTTTAACTGCTGACAAACATGACAATTACAATAAAAAAGGACAATGTTTCTGTTTAAGTTACTTGGTGTTACAATGAATTACTTAGTGTTACATGAAGTTACTAGGTATCGCAAGAAGTTACTAAGTGTTACATGAAGTTAGCTAGTGTGACAAGAAGCTTTGCTGGATACAACAGCTACAGTACCATGCCACACATTAATGTAATATTGCCTTGATAACAATTACCATACAGTGGGATGCATATTTAGAAACACTTTTGGATGTTGTCTTAGGTGATAATCAACACAGAATGGGGGGCATTTGGTGACAATGGTTGTCTAGACTTCATCAGGACATCTTCCGATTATCAGATTGATAAAGAATCGATTAACCCCGGTAAACAAATGTAAGGGGCATACTTGCTCTTTTGTTTTCATTAAATAAAATTCTTTTGAGCATCTTCGATTTTGATAATTTATTGTTCGATATAGCACTTTGATTGTTGTTGGCCGAAAGGTGCAATTTAAGGTTTTGTGGGTGCAGTTGCTACCTGAGATTTGCATGATTTTCATCGTTAACTACAGTGCTCTATGCTAAGCTCAGATTGATTCATGATTACAAATGATCTGTGATAATCAAATCAATTGTTTTAGTACTCAATGCTACTCATTTTACTATTGCAATCGATTGATTGCAATAATAAAGTGAGTCCTAGTTTTTAATTGTTTCTAAGAATATGCTTTGATGACGATGTCCACATTTGTCAGTAGAGATACTTCCAGGTGGCTGGCCAGTTAGTCAGTTCAGCATTAAGAAATAGGTCAATTAGTCAATTTATCATAAAGAAATAATAAGCCAATTAGTCAGCTCCTGTCAATGGCTAAGTCTGAACATCTGTTGTCTCCTTCTTGTATGTATATCTTCTAATTCTGTTAATACACAGTTATGAGAAAATGATATCTGGAATGTACATGGGTGAGATTGCTCGTCTGGTAATAGTTGAATGTGCTGAGAAGGGTCTGCTCTTCAAGGGAAACTTGCCAGATGAACTCAGAGAGGCTCATCGTTTTCACACAAAATACGTCTCGGAAATCGAGAAGTAAGCAGATTTGTTGGCATGCCTTTTCTTTTGTCTCGATTAATCAATGCCTTTATTTTTTAGTTATTCATCTTAGCTTATGTAAATTTGCCTTACCTTCAGGGGTGACAACATTTTAGGTTGTCTCATCCTAGGCTAAGGTTGCTTTAATTTTACTTTAATATAACTTAACTGTGCCTTTCTTACAATTTTTGGTTTCCATCTCCTTAACTTAGTTTTACCTTTGTAGCAATTTGGTCAAACTTGTGTTTCTGATTAGATTGTTTTAATTTATAAGCTTAATTAATCCTTTGTGAATCAAACTTACAAATGTCTTTGTTGCACTCCTAAACCTTTGTTGCAATTGCTGTGTGTCATTTTTCTTTAGAGATGTTATTAGAGGTAACAAATTTGAACAGACAAAGGAGATCCTGGATGAACTGGGAATCTCAGATCCGTCCTTGGACGACTGCCAAGGAGTCCAGCAAATCTGCAGGGTTGTCTCTGAACGTGCAGCTTTCCTTGCATCCGCAGGTGCGTTTTGACCAATGTCTTTCGTGTGTATCTGGACATTTCTTGAGTTATTTATTTACAAGAACGTCTTAAATCTACTGTGACTATTTCAATTAGGTGTGGCTCACCTCAAATCAGTAAAGTTGAATATTTTGCTAGTACTTAAGCTGCATCTGGTGAAACTGAAGTTTTAGATGGAGATGTGGCTGATAGTCAATGTGTTGGCCTTTTTTTCATCGAGACTTGTTGCCATGGCGGTTGTTATATAAATTTCATATGCTGTAGAAAGATCCATGTTGCAAGTAGTGTGCCTGTTATGACTGCATGTACTTTTGCCAGTATACCACTGTCTGTCAGAAGAACGTTTAAGAAGTTTTCTTGAATGGACAATATATGTAAAAGTGCATTTGGGATTACAATTACGAATAATAGCACTTTTTATGTGCCTGGCTTATGAGTAGCGGCTGGTATATGTTGAAAAACCATTGATTCATCAGTCACTTATCATGGTAGTGGTGTTATAGAAATCTGTTGATTATTGACATTTGCATGTTTATGGCTGTTATCTGCAGGCATAGCTACTCTTTTGAACCGAATTAATGAGAAAGAAGTGACTGTAGCGGTCGATGGAAGTCTTTACCGATTCCATCCACACTTTCATGAGCTGATGATGGTGAAGACGACGGAACTTCTGAGACCAGGACTAAAGGTAGATGAGACTCTTCAGTCTTTAATCTTAACACAGACAATGGCTTTTGCCCCTTCTAGTTCATGTGTGCAACTTTATCATCATATTGACATTTCATCCAGTATTGTTATCGAACATTTATGAAGGTGCCGCTCAACACTCACTCAGACCAAGTCATTGCTAGCGCTAAGAAATAAAATGAACTTTAGGCATTTCCAGGTCACAGGAGGAGAAAGTAGATCCAACTTGCATAATTCAACAAAGAGTCCTGAGTGGGGAGAAGGAAAACGTCCAGTAGAGGAGACTTCCAGCTGATTAAACTTGTCGCTGTAGGAGGGAGTGTAAGGCCAGAGATCCATCATTTGATTGGCAAGTCGAGACAATCTTTTCAGTTATGAAATCAGTATAATCATCTGCAGTGAACAGAGGCTGCGTCTAAAATGGGATGGAGGAGGACGGTGCTTTGCTTCACCTAGCAGTGTTGGATCCTATTGAGAAGGTCCAACTAATCGTGGCAATGCATTTGTCTGCTTTCCAGACGTCTTGTTTGCTTAGCCTTGTGATTTTCTAGCCGGTCTTATCTAAGTCTGCTTTATCCTAGTGTGTTATTATATCTTGTCATATGCCATCACATTTTTTACCTGTCCTGACCCATTCTCCAATGCATACACTTACCCGTATAACTATTACAAAGTGGTGTATTATAAAAAGTTGCAACCATTATTATGTCTATTGGCAGTGTTTCAAACGTTTGTTGCGCATAATATCATCTGATGTAGCGTTCATTGTCTCCACGGTATTGTTCTGTGTGCAGGTGAAGATGATGCTGTCCGAGGATGGAAGCGGACGAGGCGCTGCACTGGTTGCTGCCGTTGCCCATCGTGTGAGAGTGGCGCGAAGCTCTGTGTCGTCCGAAAGCTAGAATTGTCCTGTTAGGGTACTTGAGTGTTGATACAGAACGAGAGTCCAGTCAGTAATTCTTTTAGGTGGAGTGGTGTCCTCATTTGTTATAATAGGAATATGTGGTTAGTAACTTAGATGATCAACGTACTCTGATTCTTGTTTCAGCATCAGAATGTCGCAGCCTTTGTGCTGTAGGTTATCGTTGTTGCTGTTCCTGTTGTCGAGTAGGGATTTTTTCAGGTGTTAACGCAAGATTGTATGCTTTTGTGGTTCTTGTTTACATGTTAATTGTGGTTCCACAGAAGTGTGTAAAACGAGTTGGAGTAATAATTTTAATTGATGGCGAGATGGAATAATGAATGGCATGGATGAGCCATTTGGTCGTCTTGAAATGTCTGCAATGCATTATCAGTGAGGCTTACAGATGTTCGGCTTTACACATGGAAAGCGTCTGTAGATGACAATTCTTGATTTTTGTCAGATTCTTGTGATGTTAATCTTGTGTTTATCTAGCCCATGTTAATATATCAGTTAACAACCTTTTAGTGATTTTACTTTCCTCATTTATTGACTTCAGTTGTATGAGTGTAGCCCACATCATATATTGAAATATCCATCTTATCTATTGTTGTTATTTAGTTTTACTAACTTGGTGATTAATCAGTAGTATGTTGATTTATTTTTTATCGAGTTTTGGTAGCGTCAGTAATTGAGTGTGTGATCAGTTCTTTCAGCTGTTTAGTTTCAGGTGTAACTTGCTAAAGAGGTGACATCTCTAATGAAGATTCAGCAAATGAGTTGCATTGTTTGGACAACTTATTACTCTGAAATTAAATTCATTACACCAGTGCTCCCCATATTGAATTCCATGGACTGAAGCCCTCTCTTGCCAGTCTACGAAGTGAATCGAGAAACAGAAATTACATTTTTCAATGTAAGCAGAAACACTTACAGCGTAGATGTCAATGTTGTCATAGACTTGCATGGACGTGCATTTAAATCAATTTTAATACATGTTTAACATGATTGATATAAAAAATTATTAATGAATTGGACGTGCAATGAAAAATCCTCCTGCCTGTCCGTCAAACTGAAAAACTCTGCATTAGACTGTTGCCCATCAGCCCAGAATTCAGTTCTGAATGTGTCATAGTTCACAAGGTATTGCATTTGATTTTTCTCCCTGCTCACCTTTCGTATCAGTAGATATTGAACTCAATCAACAAATGCTTTGACTCTTGCTGCTCTACTTATCAGATGCTTTCAACCATTCTCAATGGTTTGTCCAAGGCTTTACTACCTCACACTCACACTCTGCATTCTTTTAGACCTTTAGTTTCATTTGAATTAAACATAAAGCTCATCTATGTCAACTTACTTACTCCGCACAGCTTGACTTCCGGTACTGTGAACTGTTTCATTTCGACAGGGTATCCCTCATGGGTTATCATTTTGACTGATGTTTTATGATAATGGTGCTATAGAAGTTGTTTGATTAGATGATGAATTCAGTCTCTCCATCTGTAGAGTTTCAATCCTTTCCTGTAAACATTTTGTTCATAGTGCCATGATTCATAGCATGGTAGAGTCATTTCGAGCTTGTGGAATTTGCATTACGGATAACCAATATGCGAAATTTGCAATAAAATGTTCTCACATGAAGTTTGCATTTGAGCTATTTCAGAACATGTTATTTAAAGTGTTTTCATGCATCATGTCAAATTGACAATGAATTTTTCTGTAATTTTTTAATTTTAAAATAAATTATTTCCATGCACAGATTTTGCATGAAAGTTTTGATCATGTTAGCAGAAAACTCAAGGAACTGAACATCTGTCGTCTGAACTGTTGGCAGATTTTGTTTAAATTGATAGATAATTATATTGTCTTTTATCATTGCATGCAGGCTTAGTCACCCAGAAGTGCATGTTAAATTGACAGTTTGCTGTGAAACTGTGCAACATAATTTATACGGAAGTTATTGTGTAGTTATTGAAATGATATTGTCCTGATTTTCTTTAGCAATTTGATCCAGAAATCTGTTGTTAGAAGACGGTACATCATGATTTACCCAGTGATTGATAAAACATTGCCTGTCACCTGTGCATCCTGGTTCAAATCCTAATGCATTTTGTGAAATTTACAATTTGTTTACAAGCCATTTATTGATGACAGTTTGTCATTGTTGAATGTGAAACTCCATTAGATTAATTGTGCCCAAGTTGGTCATAGAAAAATATTAGCATATAGGTATTTGCAGTTGATGCTATATTCTGGTTTACTTGAATGTTGCCTGTTTTTAGAATTCTGTACCATATATTTGAATCCAGCTTCATACTTATATATATCTGATATGACAGTGTATTGGTGTAAAAATCTACCATGTTTCTTTTTTTCACGTATTTATCGATAGGGAAGTTGTGTTGTTTTTAGTTTGCTGATGACTGTTCAACTCATAGGTGTCAGTAGTTTTAAAACAAACCACAGATACTGCTTGTAATTTGTGATGTTTTGCTCATTGTGCAGGTAATCCTATTCTGATTTTGCATCTGTTTGAGCTGTGCTTCCCAGGCTATGGTCCGCGAATCAGTGTTGGTCTGCGAGCCCTCCATTGCCAGTCCGCAAAGTGCATCAGGCAACAGAAATTTGAAAGTCACGGCAAAAACACTTACAAGATTATATTTTTACATGGCAGTATAGTCACAGTATTGTCTCGGCGTGCATTTAAGTTTAAGTTAATTTTGATACATATTATTTTAAGTTAATTTAAAAAGAAAAATATAATTAATATATTGGGCACCGGTCCAACTGACAAAAATTACTCTGAAAAGTCCCCTTTTCCGGTCCGTGACACTGAGAAGCTTGAAAAGCGCTGTGTTAGAGCTTGTTGAACCCTGTGTGTTTGTATTCATGTTAACAATTTGAATTTGATTAATATTTATTAGTGTTACCTAATTTTTATTTTAAGTTTCAGCTTCAATGTACAGAATCACAGCAACATATGTTTGCCCATTGTCGATGCTTTGATGTCATATTTCTGGCAGAAATTGGATCCTGGTGCATTGTTATTTATTATTATTATTATAATTATTTGTTATTATTATTAGAACATTCCAGTTACTGTAACTATCACTTGATAAAAACTGGTGAATTTCTGCTTCATTGGTAAGCTTTGAATATTTGTTAAGATGTTCTTGAAATATCTAAAATCGTGGTCTCTATAGAAGTAAAGAAAGCATACATTTTGGAGAGCATTTTAATTGTTTCTAGTGATACAATACTGATAGAATTTTGAAGGCATTGTGCAGTGAACATTGTGTCCGTGAAACTGGACAACATAATTGTTTTTGCAATACATTTATGCCTCTTATGTAATGATGATATTATGTTTGATAATAGTAGCTCTAGTCTGACAGCCGGTTAAACATTGTTGCTTAGTACTGTAGGTTGTAGTAAAAGTTTTAAAATAGAGATGGACTTTTTTCTGATCCGGATTGCTTTGAAATCAAATGTTGGCATTTTAAAGTATCCAAATTGGGTGTAACAACATTGTTGCATTGATACTGATACTACCAGAAAAGGGAATGCTTATGGAGTTTATTCTGTCAATGGCTGTTTAAATACTCTTACATTGCAGTTTCAAGAAGAAAAACCACAAATCATTGTTGTATAGAGTATAGCAAAGACTCTGTTTACATGAGACAATTGTCACAAATGACCTCATTGTTGCAGCAATTTTTTGCCTTTGGTGCCATTGGTCAAATAAATACATGTTCTGCCTTGTTGAATGTATTGATCACACTTTTTTGCAATTGCGTTTTGGCCTCGGTTTGAATCTAAGTTCTCAGTAAAACCACAATATTTGGTGCGTTCTTAATCTGTGATTTTATTGTAAATCTTTTTTCCAGTTTTAATTTTCACAAAAGTAAACTAAAATGTCTTACTTAAAGCCAATCTATTATTCGTATTTTGTGTGATGAAATCAGAAAGAGGACAAAATTGCCAATGATTTATTAAAGTATTGCATTTTCTGACGAGATGTTGTGAAGTGTTTGTCACGGTTTGATGTGCTAATCAGAGTTATATAGTGGCATTATGTGATGTGCCCGAGAAACCCTTAAAGAATGCAACAACATATGAAATGTGCAAGAACTGTGCTCAGAGAGTAAGTAGGCATAAAATGAGCCAAAACAAGCTTCTTGCACATTAAGAGTTCTCTGTGTTAGCTATCAAACTATATTTCAATATGTAGAGAATTGGTTGGTATTTTTATTTTTAATTTAATTATGATGCTGTGCAGCCAAAACCTTGCAACATATACCTTTTTGTGCTCTAATTTCACATTGTGTGCATTGGTTATTTTGCAAATATCCTATACAGTAGTATGCATGTAGGTATTTGTCTTCTTAGCCAGTATTTTATGGAGTGCGAATTAATGCTATATAGTTGACTATTCGTGTAAACATTCATGACCATAAGTGCAGCAATTTAACTCTGGTCAGAATTAGGTAAACTAACTGATTTGTAATAAAAAAAAGTATGGCTTTCACCCAATTATTTAGCTCAATCATGTTTATTACCAGATTTAGTTTGGCTTTTAGTACTGTGTGGTTTTCTCAGACACAGTCAATATTACATGGCTCACCAAAATTCCAAGATGTTTTGGTGTTATTCTTTTCTACTGTGCTTTATTGCATTTTATTATCAATACTGCGATTTTTATTGTGTTCAGAATCACGTTTTGACTTATGAATCAGACATATAATACCTCTGCCTCCTGGCAGTTACTTAAATATGGATGTAGAATGACTGATGGTATAGTGTAGTCAATTGTGTGTGTAATAAATTAGGTCTGTTTTATGTTGAGAACTTATGATTGGATGATGTTTGCCGAAGAGGTTTATGTCATGTGGTTTTAGTGGTTGTCTAGTGCAGTCTGCAAATTAAGACTTTGATGAATTATTTATCTGTATTATGTGACTTTATAATATGTTGAGAAGACTGGTGAGATTTTGAAGCTGCACTAAACAGACATTTGGACTCTTCCAAGGCTGAAAGATTATTCATTGAACAAAGAGATCATTTGCTTTAATGCAAATCGCACATATTGCCTGCATTTCCTAAAAAACGCGTGCATTGCACTTTGTCATTCTGTCTTCTAAACTTGGCAAAATTTGCCAGAATTTCCTTACAATGCAGTTTTTTACAACTTGAATGCCATTATAATATGGTTGGGAATCCAAACTAAGTTCAGCTTTGGGCAACCTAGCCCTATTAGAACACCTAAGGGAAATGTTTGTTTGAACTGCTGCCAGTTGTCACCACAGTAGCCCAAGAGCAGTAGACCAGCGATATGCCCAATGAACATGGCTGGTCTACGACAGACGTTTGATGAACATTGCTTGTTTCGTGTCTATTAGTTTCCATAAACGAGAACCAAGTCACTCTTTCCAGCGGTCCGTAGATCTGATTCAGAATACAATTACTTTATGAAAGTTAACTGGATAACTTGGATAAGGTGTTTGCGCCTTGATCGAGATATACCGATAGACCTGGGGTACTTCAGAGGAGTGTCTAAATGAACAGATTGTTTTATCTTTACCTTGTATGTCTAAAAGGGAGGTTTCACCATTGTGGTGATGGTGTTCCTCATTTGTGCCATAAATGACAAGTATGTCTGTGTGAAGAACTTCTTATGTTCGATTGCTGTAGGAAAATGTCGATTGTTGTATGTTTGCTGCAGTGGGACTGTCATTTATGTTTAGCAAGGGGTAAACTCTTGAAACCGTTTTTAACTTGAGCATAGATGTACTAGAGCTCCTACACTTTAGTTATTTTGAATTTTATTGAGAATTTCTTTAGGTTTGAATATACTTAGAAAATATAAAATTCTCTGTATTGTAAGTATTTATATAAAAGTTTTGCCATGGTGGTGTGTTATAGTAGTTATTAGACAATTTGTGGAGGAGATGCTTTGAAGACTTTTTGTATCTCACAGATTTCTGTTTTTTTTTCATCACATTTTCTAGCATACAAATGACAAAACATGATATGTACGTCTACACAATGCCAAGGACCCAGGCTCTGGAACTCCATGTGCCTTATTTAAAATATACAATTGTTTACAAGCAAGCTGAGAAGCTTCTTCGTAAATGAGGCACTCTCCCTCTAACCATCAGCCTAACCCACGTCCTATTAAACCATTTTATGGTACTCTCTTTCTCTTGCTCCCTGACCATCATCTTTCTTTCTCCTTTTCTTGCTGATTTATGTTCTCTCTTTAATTTAACTCGCCAAGTATAGTTAAGTTTACTAGGTGGTAAAGTCTATTGTTTACTTATTCATCTCCTGCTTGGCCTACATTTAAGACACTACTTGGGATCCCCAGTCCTTAATTGGTCTTCAGTGTAATCTACATGTACAATGATTTCATTTCTGTGAATCTTTGTACAATGTTGAAAAGCAAGACATTGCAAAGCAAAAGTCAATATGCAAAAACGTTGGGACAGAAAGCTGTCAAGAGGACCAACTAGTACTGAGAAGTCTGGTTTCTCTTGAAAATAGGTTGCTTAAATGAGAAAGATAAGTTTAGCGTCAATAATGCAAGTGTATATGATGCTGCTCGCCTTCTGAAGTTCAGAAGTGCAAGATCTATAGAGTATGGAAAGGCACAATTGGTTATAATTTGTTGTCAAGACCGATCAATATGCACGTAGTGTAAGAATGTGGTTGCATCTAAAGACACTTACACAAAGCAATATGAAGACTGTTCACTCGGAATATGTCTTGCCTTTGATCCCAGGTGAACAGCAGATACACAACTATTCACTCTCATTTGTAGGAACCAGATTATGTTGCACTCAATGTATATTTAGAATAGCACAGAAACTAGAAAAGCAAATAAAAATTAGTTCAAATTGAAAGCTATTGGTACTAACTTCGTCATCAGGTACATCATTAAAATACAATTCAGTACACAGTTATGGTTAAAGCTATAACACTAGCATTTACAAAGATAGTTCACTTGCATAAGCATCATAACAATGTTACTAAGAAAATATATTTTGCATTAAAACTGAGACACCTTTGAAGTGTAATGCACGTGTAACAAAATTCACATTAACAAATAAACCTAAACAATGATATTCTTAGGTGCCACTGAAAACATTAAAAGCCATTTGAATGCTCATTCTGGACTTAGTACTGCACCTTACTGGGAGCATCGCCATTTGATCCAGAATTTTTTACCTAAATCACATGCCATTAAAATCAAATAATAATAGTTCTAAATCATTGACTAGATATTAAAAAAGTCTAAATCATTTGCCATAAATATTCCTCACAAACAGCCTGTTACTGAAGTAACAGTCTGTTACTTAACTAATTGTCATATCCGATCAAAACTCAACAGCAACATCCAATTTTGATCAAAGACAAGTCTCCATCATAGCATGCTGTGGCTAGACCTTTAACCCATTAAAAAACGGACATGCACTGAAATGCATTGAAAACCAATGCAACTCGTAGTAAAAAGGTTAAATCGTCTGAAACGTCACTCAGAGAAGTCCTTTCAAAACAAAGCATAGTAGGCTTACACAGGCTGATTTTTATTAAGGATGATTTCTAAAAAGTTAATTAAAATATAAACTAAATACCTGATGTAGGATTTAAAATATTAACTCCACACCATCAAGCACAGGACATAATATAGTATTTATAGAATGTGCACCATAGGTGTCTGAGATTTCCTTATTAAAAGAATGAATTTAATATATCATCACAAGTGTCTCATGCACTCAGGTTGTTTGCATTGAGTTTGAAAAACCATTTGGAACATGCGATTACAAAGCAGCTGTTAAATTAATTAAAGATTAAGAAATAAATGAATCCTGATTTTGCCAGTATTCACATATTCAATAATTTCTATTTTTTTGGTGTTCTCTCTGGCCAGTACTTTGACATCGTCTTCATTGAGCACTAACGAAATACAATTTTACAAAAACAGTTACAACTCGTTTTATCAATATTCTCTGCAAAACAGTGATTTTGATTTATCACCGGTGTTCAATAAATAAAAGCCTCAAAAAGAACTCTGCAGTAACAGAAGTTAATTACCATCAATAACTAGTAACAGTATGGAGGTTCATAAAACAATGATATGCACAACAACAAATATAGGTTAGTAGTCAGATCATTTTCAGATTCATGAAGAACAAGATTTAGGCTTTGTCACCAAAACCAAGAACTTCATATGTTATGTAGAAAAGTTTCTTAAAAATAACAATTTAATAGTAAACAATACACCGGTAAACTTTTAAATACAAATGAAATTAAACATAAAGCCATGGTTTGCTAAACCTGTATTGGACAAAAGCTATATGCAGCTAGGTAACAATTTAATCAATTGAACAGCTCTACCTTTGCAGCAAGCACATCACTGGTATTGCCAGACATTTACTGAGCACTAAAAGGATTTATAAACAGTGCACAGATACACAAATTGTCTCATTTACTAAATCAGAGACTAGGAAAAAAATAGGAAAACGATCGTCAATGGATGAGATAAACCTGCTTTAAAAGCTGCAATTTTTATGATGCTGTCAATTTAGCAAAGGCCAAAGGACAACTATGTTTACATATTTAATTTAATATATACATATATCTACATATATTTATATACTAATTAAATAAATATGTATATCTATATAATTATTAAATATACATGTATATCTACACCTATAAAAACAGCAAAAGTCAGATCTGATTTCTGAAAAGATTGACATGATTTAAATTTGAAATATTAAAAATCTTACACAAAAGCAACAAAGCATAACAGACACCACACATAAAATAGTAAAATTAAAGTGCTTCATGTCATGATCTCAGGCACCTATCACAGTTCTGATAAATGTATTTGAAAAACCAAAATCTCGAGTATTTAGTAGTTTTGACACAAATTTTGAAGGCACTCGGTTGATACTTAACCCACTGAAAGCTGCAATTTAAACAGCAGCAGCCTAATCAGTGATTGACTGAAGACGAACTTCAGCTGACATATTCCATTCAACCATTGGAGTCAATCAATTGCAGTCTGTGCTAGAGCAAAATAAGGTAGATAATTCATTCATTTATTATTAAACATAATAATTTTTATAAGTCAGTTACACATTTTCTTATACCTATGTGTTATACATCCTTGTTACACATTTGTGTTATACATCTTTCTTATACACATGTGTTATACATCTTTCTTATACATACGTGTTGTACATCTTTCTTATACATATGTGTTGTATATCTTTCTTATACACATGTGTTATACATCTTTCTTATACACATGTGTTATACAATTTTCTTATACATATGCGTTATATGTCTTTCTTATACATAAGTCTTCAGAAGTATGCAACTATGCATATACTACTGTGTAAGTATTTATATGACATGCATAAGTATGCTAAAGATGTTGTGAACTGAAAACATGTCAATAGCAATTCAACAACTGATCAAACATTCCTTATCGATTAAATGGCTAACAACAAATTGTCAATTGCAAATGTTGTACCGGGATTCAATCACACGTGTATATGGTGCAAGCATTCTACATATCTGCCACAATGGATTCAGTCATACTGCCTACAAAACTAAGCATTTTCTACAAGTGAAGCTCTAAACAATTATTAATTGCTTAGTAATTGGCAGGATTGGCAGTGAAGACCCAAAAATGACTGGTTTGTTTAAGTGCCAATCCACTTAACAAGCAGTTACACCATAGCTCCCAAAGACACCTATTTAACACAAAAACATAACCTATTTAACAGAAAAGATACCAATTTAACACAAAAGATACCAATTTAACACAAAAGACACCTATTTAACACAAAAGATACCTATTCAACACAAACAAACACCTATTTAACACGATCCTTTTTTCCGATAGCCAAACAGCAAATGGGACCTTTCAAAGTAATTGTACAAAATCATTTCATCACAGGGTTTAGTGCAAGTTGCATCACATTAGACAACCTATGCATGTCCTTGAGCTTCCTAGCCACACTCAAGTAATTTATTTCTGTATGAAACTAATAACTTGTGGTTAGTTAACAACTAAGCATTACAGTTCTCCACAGTAATTTCTTAAAAATAGCTTACAATCAACTTAGTAACTCATTGAAAAGAGGAAGAAAACAGTTGGCAGAAATCCTGGTGTAAGAAACCATCAAAGCAAAAAGCAGAAACTGTAAGCATAGCAATAAATAAATAATTACATTAAATCAATTAGTACAGAGACGAAATAAAATGATAAATAAATAGCACATAATGGGGATGACATGACATCCCTTCAAAAAGGTGGCCACAGTGAGGGTGCAGAAAATATGTACTACTACAGTAACTTTAAAAAATAATAATAACACTCATTTAACCAGGAAACTTCTATAGTGCCATTATGGAAATGCACAAGGCAGCAAAACTGCATTCCAATATCACAATCTATTCAACAGATTGACCACCACCATTCAGCTAAGCTCTATTAAAACCCTCAGACCAATGGATGAGCCACGGGCATAACCAGTTGGAAGCAGATGGAATTTCTATTCCAACTGAAATTACATCACAGAGCAAGTAGTGTCATGAACATAAAAACCAGTAGACAAAACTTACATGTATAAAAAGATTTGATAAATACCAACCAGCTGCTGAAATGAGATCAGAACAAATAAAACGGTTGAAAAAGGTAAAATAAGTTAAGAATTGTTTGCAATAGGTAGCATAATTAAGAATCTCTGCAAGAATCTCTTTGCCTTGGCTGTTGTCTGTCTCAGGCCTCACAAGAATCAGCACCTTGGCCGCTACAAACAGAAAACAGCAAAATATGCATTTTTTCAAACTTTAATACTGATGCATGTCAGACTGGGACCATTTTGGGGTCCAGCCATTTCAATCATGTAAGAAGCCCCAGGCCCACTGGGGCTCACAACATCTAGCATTGGACGAATAAATTTAGTTTAGGCATACTCTGCACATAATAAAAATATAAAGTAAATAAAAAATACATCACTACTAATATTGATGGTTCTCAAACGTTGGGATTGTTACTGTTTTCGAGTGTTATTTAATATACAATTCGATTGAATAGATAGATTAAGCCAATATATGTCAACAGTAGTTTAATGATTGCCTTAAGAGTTTCCATTGTTAGAATATCTTCGTGTGTATTGACTGTAAGTGACATAATTATCCAACTCTTGCTGGAAAATATTGCCACCACTGGCCCATTGATACAAAAAGTGTGACACCTCCGATATATACCATTAGTAACTAACAGATGACATGGGGATCAAGATAAATGCTGATGATAATGCAATTGCCGTTACTGATAAAATAAACTACGAGAGACACATTTGTCTGATTCATAAGAAATGCAGTCAGATTTATGGCAATGATGATAACGATGATGATGAAGAATGTGATGATGATGATGACGACGACGATGATGATGATGATGATGAAAATGAAGAAGATAAAGATGATGATAGTGGTGGTGGTGGTGATGATGATGACGATGATGATATTCAGAGATGAAAAACATGATGATGAAAATGAGATGATGAAATTGATTCAGTGTGAGTAACAAACAAACCCTGGTCCTGCAAAATTTACATGTGCCCGTGAATTCAATTCACGTGACAACTCCCAAGGTTCATTCGAGAAATTTTTTTCATCTTCTGAAATGAAAAAAAGAGCTCTCACAAATAGAGTAAAAAAGGTTTCAATAGACAACAAAGGCTTTATTAGACAACAAAGGTTTAAACTGTACAGGTAGAAGAACAGATAATTATAACTATAATATCATTTTAAAGCAGATCTCTGTAGAAATTCCTAGTTTCAACGATAGATTTGTGTAAATTGTAAGGCATTACTTTACAGATCAGAATCTTAAGCAACTAGAGATTTGAATCTTTAATGATGTTGTATGTCTTAGTGGATCTCTTTCTGGTACTTCCTCTCTTTAACCCTGCATATGTTTTCCCATACATTATAGTACATGCTGGTCGTTAAAGGGTTAAGGTCATATTTTCTCCTTCACGTGGCATCACTGCACAACCCCTCTGACTCGATGCAGCACTTGCAAACAAGCGTACACCCTATACTTAGTTGGTAATTGTAGCAGTATAAATCCCTTAGTTTACAATTATGACTATAAATCATGAGTACTAGAACAACTAGGAGTGAATCAGTACCACTAAAAGCAAACAGTACCACAAGCAGATAAAAAAGTACCAGTAGCAGTGAAATAGTATAATTAGCAGTGGAGCGGTATCACTAGCAACGAACAATGAAGCAGTATCACTAGCAGTGAAGCCATACAACTAGCAGTGAAATAGTACCACCAGTAGTGGAGCAGTACCGCTGGCAGTGAAACCACACGACTAGCCGCTAGCAGTGAAACAGTACCACTTGCATTGAAGCAGTACAAATATTGATTGGCATCATGAACAGCACAGAAATTCACTGAAATATCACAAGTGTCAATTGTATTTGATAACAATAAAACTTCACGTAAAAACATTGCAATGAGGAGGAGGAGGAGGAGGAGGAAGTACTCTGTCGGGTTTGCTTATAAGTCTCCGGAGACCGAAGGATGCTGCGAACATCTTTATCCACCTGCTGCATTGTCTTATTGATAGGACTCTTCGCAGATCTTCTGATGAAGAACAAAGACATAAAATGTGTCAAATGTGCACATGCAGAACTTCAGTGCACCTACATAAGCACGTAACAGTGTTGTCTTTGCAGTCATTTCAAATAAATGTTTTAACAGTTTCGAGTGGCCAGACGTTCTGATGCATTTAATAATGATGGGTGTAATAAGCGGCTTTCAATTAACTTATACCTGGCAGATGGTCAATGGCCATATAACTTTCACATCCAAGTCCAGGGTTAAAATCTTGGCAAATGTCACAACTCATTGTCAAACTGTGCATGCTAGACAGCTGGAAGAGTCATGATTGTTAAATACTGTAGTAATGAGATTGAAATGTCTTTCATCCTCTGAAGACTGAGGCCTCTAGAGGCGTGTATCAAACGAGCCAAATCCTACATTGCCCTAAACCAAATGATACCAAACATGAAATTCAAGTTAAGAAATCTTTTAATTTCATCAGAGTTGTCTACCTTTACTTTGATTACTAGTCTTTCTTTGCCCTCTGAAGTCCAACTTTTACTCTACCCTGACTTGTGAGTTGAAATGTCCATCAGCTCAATTACCAAAGCATAACATTTGTTTTGTTTAGGCAGCTGTCTTAAATTCAGTTAACGGCCATCAATTGACCGCACCTTGTGTGCAATTAGTAGGTAAACTATATGGCAGACTACATGTTTGTTTTCTCACCTTTGTTTCTCAATGCTGTTACCTCGATTTGACTTTTTATCATCATCGCTGCACATATCCATGACCTTCTGGACAACATAAGTCTCCTAGAAAACATAACTATCCATGTCACCAACTACGAAACCATATAATTATAGCACCTAAAAGTCTGTACACATAAAAACATTTGAAAGCACCTTTAAAGTGATACAAAAGATGACTTTCAAGACCTAAATCATATAGCAAATATAGTAAATGTCCAAATCATTGACATCGATCTTGTGATTCCTTCTGCAGGGAAAATGAGAATTTATTTCTCCACTAAACTGACAAATTCACCACCAATTTGCTGTATGCGTGGCTGCCAATTTCAGCAAAGAAGAAGATAAAAATCACAGCACAAGTACACACCCTGCGTTGAGCCAGTTCCACAGCAGATGGAATATCAGGTATGAAAGCCGCAATGAGAAACTTCACAGCAAAGACTATATGCTGAAACAATGTACACAAAAACAAAACTATTTAGAATAAAATGTAAATAAATTCAAAAATTCAATCATAGTTAACCTACCAGTAACAAACAGTTACAAATGACAAATGAAGTTCATTATCAGCTATTAATATGATGTCCAGCATTATTAATATTGTACAGTCAGTGCACTCAAACTACCACAGTTGGCTTGGGTAGCGTTCCCTAAACTGTGGGTTGTGACTTAACAGAGGTTCAAGAATGTCTGACAAGTGAATAAAAAAATGCTCTCAAAACACATCTTATGGCCATTGGAGCAACAACGTTTGGGTATGATTGGGCTACAACTAGCTGTCACAGTTGTGCATATGTATATTAATGGAAAACATCGATCACGCCATTTAGCAATGCAAGATTATGAAAAATGTTGATGATAGTGCTACATAATTGAATTTCCCTCAAAATTTCAATTTCAAGCCATTTAGAGTTGCTGCATGCATGTAAAGTTTTTGTATTATTTTCAGACAGAAAACAAGTCACAACTGGAGCAAAATGCTCGGATCGAAAACCCTTCTCGAGCAAATGTCACTGAAGTTACTTTGCTGCAAATGAAGCACAACTTATAGATCTTTCAGGTGATGAAACTGTAAAAGGAAAGTTATCAGAGGGCAGCTTTTCTGCATTTCAACTAAATATTGCAATTGATTTTTATGAACATTCTGACGTTGCAGTCTCAATGCTGCTGCCATTCTTAACTGCATACATGTCATGCAGTAGTGCGATACTGGATTTACAGTACTGACGGTAGTGAAAACTAAATAGGGTACAGACTTAACACATACAACAACACCAGACTATGTCTGACTTGCTTCACACCACACTGATACTGTTAAGATTAGTTATACTGTTAAATTTTATGAACACAACAGTTGAGTTGCTTTTGGATTGCAATAAACTGTAAACTGTTTTACCTAAGTTTGCTTTTAAAGCCTTAAATATGCCAATCTCCAAGTGCTTTCTAGGTAAATCCGCATATCTCGATGCAAATTTACAAAGCAAATTTTAGTACACAATGATTAATTTTACACAGTGGATAACAAGACTGCCATGATATTCACAAGTGGGTCCTCACTCAAAGAAGTTTGGGAACTGCTGGGCTGAGCAATGCAGGAGAAGCAGAAATCTCAAGCCAAATTTCTGCCCCAGCAGAGATTGTAACCTTTGACCTCTCTATTGATAGTTCAACACACTAAGCATTAAACTATCGAATGTACAGATCAGTATTAAAATTCATATAAATATGCCTTAAAGTCAATGTAATGATTACTTAATTAACTTCAAGCAATCAGACATGCATTACTGACCAATTCCCCTTAACAGTGAATTTAAAACCATTATATTAACTGTAAACATTATCCAATAATTGAACAAACTGTATTCTTAACCTGTAGCCAGAAACAAAACACTGCAAAGTCAATAAGAATTGCCTTGAATTATCATTTAAACACGCTGAAGCTAATAAGGATTGTGCTGATAAATAAAATGAAATTAACAAACCTCAAAGCCAATCACAATGACCAGCTTTCCTATGAGGTCATATTTACTGCCCCAGGTGGACGTGAATGCAATTAGACATGCATTACTGACCACACCAATCACATTCAGGAAATTCAGAATCATGTACCATGTTCCTAGGAACAGAAACAAAAAACACAGAAATTCAACGTGAATCAATGGAAAGCATGGAAAGGCAAACCTGTAAGGCAAGGTAGAGTAAGGTAATGAAGGTAAGACCAATGACAAGGTAAGATAATGCTTCTGCCTCAGTGACGCATACCGACAGACGTTGCATTCGATCACCGCAGAACAGCTGGGCCTCTTGTACGAGCATCAGAATTCATGACCAAGCTTCGTGTTTTTATCACTTCTTTAAATGCCATTGACATACAAACTTAAGACTTTTGCTTGACTATCCACCACAGCCTGACTCCTGCCTTTTCTCACCCATCAGATCCTGATATGGTTTCTCCAATGGCAGAGCACTCAAATTAACCCATTCACATCACCATAAGGTCACTATGGAAGTAATCAAACCAGCCTAGATTTGATTATGTGGTTGCAAACAAAACCACTTACAACTTCCCAAGCCAATTTTCTTCATATTATGTAAGCAATTCTTAACATAATAGGACTTCAAGCTAGACAGATTGTACAAGTAAGTAAGTAAGAGTTACCAATGTCCTGCGCAATAAAGGGAACCGGTCTACGATACAGCCAGAGCAGACGTTTGGCATCAATTCTGATGTCAATCAAAACAGTCATCAGAGCAATCAAAGGTGCAATCGGCAGCGATGCAGCGAACAACTGAAACAAAAAAAGAAATTCAGTCATTCATTAGATGCTGGGCAACAAAAATATTTGTTTTGTCCTAGCAAGAACTTTATGAATGTTCTTTACTAAATTTTGGATGCTGATTTCAGTAATCATAATCATTATCACAATAATTATCAATAAAGTAATAAGTATTATTATTATTATTATTGCCTTTTAGCAAAAACACCAAAGCAATTGCAAACAATAAACTGATTATTAAATGAACCATTGTAATCAAATTCAATAACATCTGTCTTAAAGCGCTTTTGAGATGTACTTCGAGGGTGCTATATGAATTTTTGACTTACCTTGAGCTACACCATATCTTCCAAGTGTCGACTATCTCACCATAAGAAATCCGTAAATGATGATTTTCTCCGTGTATTCCGCCACTGTGAAATCTCCAGCGTCCGATTTGAGGAACTCGCGTTGAAGGAACGAAGGGATGGTGAACGTCTGTCGCTCGGAGGATGCCACTTCATTTGGTCGGCAGCAGCAGCAGCAGCTCTGGAAGAGGCGCTTGATCTTTGAGCGCCATAACCACTTCAACAGTCTGTCAAATGGCATCACAACTTACATTAGAACCAAACCTGCAGAGTTTAACGATCATTTGATCAATTGTTAAAAATTTTAAGTGATTAATTTTGGCTGTTCAATTGTTCAATTGATTTTCTTATTTACTTCATGTTGGGTGGCACAATTCCAGAGTAAGTAATACAGTGAATAATGAAGTTTATACTAGACAAAGTCTCTCAGTTTCAGTATAACAGCAAAGGCCTACACCTCCACACATCTACAGCAATCTTACTATGCCCCAGTCTCCAACCTGCTCTTCTCACCTGTCTGATTGCACACCTATCTCCCCATCATCAGTGTATTATTCATTGCAAGTTAAGTTCACTATGGGGTGAAAACAGACCAGAAATCTCTTTGTACTCACGGCAAAAGCAAGTCCTTTATAAGCTTAGGCAGAGGTTTCGTTAGCATCAGGATAAAGACTTGAAAGGACAGCATTGGCATGCAGGTTGACGTGGCCTCGTTGCCACATGTGTCCCTATACTGCGGACCAAGTCCAAAGATGCCCTCCTGGAAAGTTTTCTGAAATACCATTTATCATAATTATCATGAACAAGCTGATTCAAGAATAATAATATTATTAATTTATTTGTCCAAGGTATCAATGATCCCTCAGGAATTAGTAAGTCACCTAAGAGCACATGGACCTGGAAAAAGGTGAGTCTAGAATCACATGCAAAATGAATAAGCGTAAAGAGAAGGCCACTCAAAGTGGTCGTCATAGATGGCATTAAGTGTGAGAGAAAGCAAAAGTCATCAGTAAGTTAGCTCAGTGCAAGACCATGAATAATGTATACAAGGACGATACATTGAACTGGAAAAGACAATTAGTGTAATTTGGAGTCAACAGCTGGATATAATGTTGCAGGCGTAGAAGAATACATAACTCAGTGTAAATCATTTAAACAAGAGAAAATAGCAAGTGAACTATCAAAAGTTAACAACTACAGATGCAAAAGTACATTCTAAGAAGTTCCAAAGTACACTAGAAATTCTTTATGACTAATTCTTTAATGTATAAAAACAGTGTTGGGCACGAGACCAAAACCTTGAGACCAAGACCGAGAGGTCCAAGACCAAGACCGAGACCGGGTGGTCCAAGACCAAGACCCAGACTCTTTCTAAAAAAACAATTCAATATATTAAGATGGTAAAACGGAAAAACACGCTTTAAACATTGATTTTATTGCTGAAGAATACTAATCTTAATAATGGTCAAGAAAAAAGTTTTACCTGCAAGTCTGCACTTTGCTGGCTCAGCCATAGAATATTACACTATAAATTACGTACAGTACACAATACGTAAATTGGCCTAGTTTAAGACATCTGAACAAGTAGGTTAATATTCTGTTTGAATGGTGTACCTGTACTCGGAATAGTAGGTTAAGAGTGTCTACATGTATAGCCAACCACATAATTATTAGATTGTTCCAAAATCTTGAAATTTGTGAAAGCAAATTTTTAAATGGCTGGTTTTGTTACAAATGCATTAATTTTTTGCCCATAATGACATATATATATATAGATGGCCATAAATCGATCCCAATCGCGTAGGGCCTAAACATCAGGTGCCTCTAATAATCGAAAATAACCGACAAATTCTAAAAAATTGCTCTTATGCTGCAAATGACCAAGAACGCTAATCTAAGACGGAGACCAATCCCAAGACCGTTCCTTTAAGACCAAAACCAAGACCGACGCATTCGAGACCAAGACCGAAACCAAGACCGATGGTCTGAGACCAAGACCAAGACCGGTGCATTCAATACCAAGACCAAGAACCAGGCCGCAGTTTTCCAGTCTCGAGACCAAGACCGCGTCGAGACCCCATCCCTGATAAAAAAATGCAACGAGGTCCTAACAAGCATCAATTTCGCTATAAAAATTGCCAATAAACTACACACTATGCACTATTTCAACAGAGTTCTTGCTGCAAATGCCTTGCTTCTTCAATCAATACGTAACACAGTGCATTCAGTTTCATCATGTTATGTAAATGTGACAGGCTGAAATCATGTATAACTGTCACACACATAATAAATCTGCAACCAGCCGTTACAAGTTCGTGATCTTTAACGTCGCTAACAGGAAGCCTGTCTGCTATTGGGTTCCAACTAAGTTGCACTGGATAACTTAAAATCGGGATGAAAAGAATGAAGACATGTGAGAATTTTATTAAACAAGGTAGACGTTTACGAGTAGACTGATATATTTTACACAAAAGACTTGGACTAACCCCTCGAAAGAAAGCAATGTAGTACAGCGACGTATATGAATTTGCAAACTGAAACGCAAACAGTTTAAGGACCAGCGAATCATTGTACTGTGTTTGTGTTCGATGGTTCTCTGAAAAAAACATAGATCAGCAGCATATTTCAACACAGCAACAACACGATTCACATGGCATCTAATCATCCTTCTTCAACTGCATGAGTTCAATGCTTATCGTCCACTTCACCACAATCAAACATGGAAGTTAAGTCAATTTCTCTGCTCTGATGTACAAGGTGACCCAGTTGTTTCCACAACCAGAACATCCATGGTACAGCACAAAAGCTCTGCTATGGTCAGGCAAACTTTCTAGAATAGGTTATCTAGAATCTTTCTACATGAGCGCCATTGGTCTGTTCCATGAGTGCTCGAAAATCAATTTGTCTGATCCTGGTTTTCCATTATTAGATAAATAGCACCTCTGACTAGTCTCTCGTGAACAAGTGCTAATCAAATCTGTGATTATGCTACATTACAGGTGGTAAGTATTTATAATTAAAAATATGTAAAGATCTTACCCCAGTCGGTGAGCTTCACCGCCAACACGTCATAAATCTGGCAAAAACACAAATCAAACACTGAAATAAAGAAAGCATATTTTAATAAAACTGAGATAAATTTAAAAATTCAATATCGTTGTTAGTTACTTAACAGTCTATGTGTATATATGACAGTGCTGATTTCAAATTTCAGGATAACATGAAACAAACCGACTTCAGCGCATATTTTTTAAAACTTCAAAGATGAACAATAGTTCAAGATTTCTGTTTAATGGTATCTCCTAGGATAGAAGTGTTTACATGACAGAATAATTGAAGTCACTAATATTTCATACCTAGAGGTGCCTCTGAAGTTTAGCTTAACAGACAACTCATATTGTTGTCTTCTGTTGCATTAACTAGCAACAGCTCTAATTGCCTGACTACAATTCCAAGCAGACCTTCCCAAGGACCATAATGGCGACGGCGTTGAGAAGCGATGAGCCAACAGTCGTTGCCAGCAGACATTGACTTGACGTCACGTTGATGCAGTAGTCGACGGTCATTACAATACGATAGAGGATGATGGCAGCTGAAGCTATGAAGACCAAGCAGACCTATCACACACACACACACACAAACATATAAATATCTATTGTTAAAATCAAACAATGCCCTTCTGTCTTATTAATCACTAAAATATAATCACATCCAATTAGCAACTGAGGTAGGGTAAAACCATGGTCCTCACCAGGGTTGAGCAATGTTTATTCATCTGGTTAACTCAATTCATAACTTAGCAATCAGCGTGCCTCCCTAAAGTCCATGTTAAACTTTCAGTTTCATTTCTTTCATTTATATAAGAATCTCTCAAATTAACGAACACAGGTAATCTTTGTTTATTGATTTCAAACTGACAGACTGCAATATGATTATAAGTAGTGTAATAATGGATGATCAAGTTATTACAGGGGTCGAATTTAACTGCATGGCAGCCAGCAAGGCATCCATCACGTCCTACATCTAATCAAACCAACATTTCACTTAGCCAACCTTATAGTGATAGGGGAATCGATCTCATGTCCCACTGTTTTCACAGCAGTGTGTTACCCATTACTCTATACCCCTCCCGCACAGAGAAACATATACCATGCGATTAAGCGTGTAGTCATACCATGAAGATCAGAGTGATAATCGACACACTGTACTTGAGCATTTGTCTTAACACAGAGGAATGCTTCACCATTTCTCCAGTCACTGGATCCTGGATCAACAAATATCAGCATACTCTCATGTAACGTACAGTAGTAAGCTCACTTGCTAAATGCCTACATGTGGCTTAGCGCATGATATGTAAACACTGGTTTGGACAGCTCTATTACAAGTTTCCCTGTGTATTACGATGTCAGATGGCCATCAAGGCAACTCTGTTAAAACTCCTTGCCTAAAGACTTGCCCACTTTCACAGGATAAGTAAGTAAGCATATTCTTTATAGTACCAGTTGAATAACCAAACTCACGATAATTACCAAGGTTAGTGTTAAAATTATAAAAGTTCATATTAAGCACTCCTGAGCAGTCTGTTCAATAAGAAATGAAAAATAAATGGACTAAACAATAAAAAAATGCATAAAATTAAAATTCCTACTATTTCTAAGTGTCATGGTCAGGAGCAAACTGACCTTAAACGCTTCAAGAATGAGCGCAAATTAAAAACAACTGGTAAACAACGCAGCCTGTCATTCAAATGTTAAAAGCTCTTGATATTTCCAATAGCAATAATTTCTTATTCTTATGCTTTTCAGCTGGCAGGTAAAGAATCAAAAGGAGTTGGACATAGGAACATAGTGCCTTAAAAGAACTGGCAGTTTCCTGCAAGCTTTGTCCAGTATCAAATTCTACTGCTCAACTGTTCTTAACAGAATTTATTTTATACTGTAGCTTGCCACAATTAGATTCTCGTATGTATACGATTGTTGCAATTTCTTACGCGAATCTTCTCTGTGGCCTCGTAATTTGGCCGATCTGGCTCCATCTTCTCAAATGAACTAACGTCCCATTCATAGGCTAAAGTAGCATTGGTTCTCTTCCATACCTCCAAAAAGACAGTTCCTACAAAGAAAACACCATTAACCAGAAGTCTATTGGTATTTCTTTCACTTACTTTTAATTACCTGAAATCAAATTAGGCAAGAAAGAGATGAGAAATTCCCTTGCACCTGAATTTTGCACTTTAACAATGAGTGTGTACTAATAAGAAATGAATGCAGGCCATTGTTAAACTGCTAAGTTAACTTCAAAAGGCACCCACGAGTTTGATGTGTCAGTGGCTTCATTTATTTCCACGACGTGGCATTTGCAGAAGAGTGGTCACTTCCCTTCCATGCATCATGATCTTCTCCCCAACATTGAGTGAACACCCAGACAAATCAACCAAACAGTGACTGCTAGGGGGCATTTTTGGAACAACATCCTGGAACATATTTGTGTCTTATTGTGGCCTTGAACCGCAACCTCGACTTGGGCAGTCCTGTAGTTAGACTATTATATGTAAATAGAGGCCACATAGGACAGCATTTCCAACACACACAAATCAAATGCAACAAGGTAATTGATGATTATTAATCAATTAATCAATCAATCAATCAACTAATCGATGAATCAATCAATCAATTAATCAATCAGTCATTGAAACTTGATATGGCACTCCTATGTATAATGATTCATGATTACAGTGAAAATTATTACAATATGATAATAACACGAATGATGATGATGTCAGTATGGACAAATGGACAGATGTCTGAATCCGCTTATGACATTACAAACTTCGAAAGGAATAGACCATAAGACAATGCATTTACACTTTGTAATATAGCGACATAATCACTATGTGATTTCCTTCTATTTAAGAAGTCGTACTCTTACCCCAGAGAGATATTAGGATGGCATAGTAAGGAGTGACATCATTATCAAACGCTTCTTTCACAATATTCATCGACTTTTCAACCATGCTCTCTGCTCTGTAAAATAGATAAAAAGAAATCAGTAGCACATTATTAAAAAATAATCAATAAATATGCTGGTAAAAAATAAAATCTTATTGCTCGATCCAATCAATACAATCAAATTCAATCCTATCCAGACAACCTAATCTAATCAGTCAACATAATCATAGATGATGTTCGTTATTCCAGCTGAACAATTTAACTGAAGCAACAAGAGAATAAGATCTGTCCACGGAGCTAGCCTGTTTTAACAACTTCATTCTGCAACCTTTGCATAAGAGGGTGGGTGGCCAGTCCTCTCTTTCAATTTCCCATTTTCTCATTGACAGAGTACGGTAAGTGTGTTTATTATAACTGAGTTGGCTTATGGGAGCAGATGAAGCAGAAATCACAAAAGAAATTTCTGCCCTGGTGGTGATCAGTACCCTTGACCTCTCGATTGACAGTACAGCACACCAACAACTACACATCACACCAACAACTACACCACCGCATACATTTAAAACAAGAAGAAAATAGAAGAATACAAACGCATTTTCAGTGGCATTTTTCTGTTGCGCTGTTTGATTAACTCGTTTTGATATGCTAAATATGAAAAAGAAACAGACGTTCTTACTGCACAAAATTAAAACCGTCTATACAAAGAACTCAAAGACGGCAACACATCCAGAACACCTTAGCTCGTGTAGTACTGCGTGTTCCACTAAGAAAACTATCCACGGTCTTACTCCATCAGCTCAATTAGCTTCCTGTTGAATTCAGAATAAAATTTAAATTGGTTCGTTTGACCTACAAGGTTCGCTGCACCAGCACACCGTCCCACTTTTACATTCTTCCTCATCATCAAGTCAGCAATAAGCCATGATGGATAAGCCAGAATGGGCTCTCGTGCATTTCACGCCTTTGCCATAAGGAATGGAATTGTCTGACACTCATTCTTCCTAGCTTATATTCTCTTCTTTCCTTTAAAAAGCTGCTCAAAACTGACTATTTCTCCCAGGCCTTTGAGGATATGGAAATCAAAGTGACTTCTCCGGGTGGATGACTACTAAACGCACTTCAGATTTACATTTTGGTGTGATGGCAGACACTTTACAAATTAAACTAACAATATTAACATTATTAAAAACTAGAGTGGTGAAATATTTCTATGCCATTTTGCCACTGTCTTCAAACACCTGCCATAAACAGGACAGGTGCCCCAAAAGTACTTATTATGATGCACACATACTTCAAAAGAAACTGTAGTCCATAGTTCACAACTCACCTCAATTGCAGGCCATATGCAAAGACCACAAGACCAAACAACATTGGTATCCAGAGCGTCGTAATAAGTGTTCCGCACCAGGCAAAGTAGAAGCCGATCTTTTCACCAAAGTAATCGCGAATCATCCACAGCGGTTGATACTTGAAGAATTTCACCCAAGCATCGTTTATTATTCGGCGAGAGTCCATGAGCGAATGGTCAGCCTCAGCTGGATTCCTTATGTCTACCTGACTTCCGTACATCGCAAAGAGCTTGATCTTTTCATTGCTTATTGAAGGATCATCCTTTGCCTCATCATGAACAGGAAAAGCATCCTGAAAGTATTTCTTGTGGAGCATGTAAAGTAGACCTGGATTAAACAGACATCAACAAAACAGCAAATAATATGTCATATGTCCTGAAAGTGCTATTGTCCAATTTCTCAGCTTCTGCTATCGATCTTATGAAGCCAGTTTTTAAATGAGAGGATATATATACATATATATATATATATATATATATATATACATATATATAATATGTACATATATATATCCGAAAAGAACATTGCTCACTAGGAGGATCAAGTGGTGCCAAATATTGAAACATTTCTCTGCACTAAAACCCTCCTAGTATACTCAAACTCCATTCAACAAAAAAAACCTAGATAAGAAAAATCTTGAGGCATAAAAAAAACAGCCAAAGATGATTAATTACAAAAACGTAAATTAAAACGAGAAAGCAATGTGGTTAAAAACCTTGCTTATCAAGCGCATCATCATCCCTTTTCCTGTACAAGAAGCTTTTTTCCATTCCTTCATATCTGCCAATATCTATGTTGACAAGAATCCAGTAGGTCTGCAATACAAATACGGTTATGTAAATGAATAACTTTAGCATAGGTTAAGGTAGATTGGTTTAAGTACTTCTTAAGTACTTCTTAAGCACCTTTCAAAAGCACTGCCTATGGTATACGGAAAGACCAGTGCAGAAAAAGTGTTATAATAGGTTCCTTCGTACATATGATATGTACATCTGTATGTGTGTTCGTTTAGGTGTTTGTGTGTGCGTGCGTGTGCATGCGTGTGAGCATCGTCGATACATTTGCTATAGAAAAATATGTACATATAAATATATGTATATATACACATATAATATATATTCACACACATACATTTAAATGTACTAAAAGTACCACTATATACCACACATACATTTAAAGGTACTAAAAGTACCACTATAGAAAATTCTAGACAAGATATTCAATTAACATGGGATGCAAGAGCCAAAAGGATAAATGTACACTCATTCTAAAGCAACCGTTAATGGTATCAACCCTGCTTTTAAATTTTCTCACTCAACTGATCAGTTGAGATCCTTCAACACTGCTTGATCTTAGGTGTCACACTATTCAATATCCACGTGCACAAACCTTGCAAATACAAGTCCAAGATCTACATCTCTGAACTAAGAAATCTTCAGTCTTGTAATATCGTCGACTGCAAACTGGTTGGCTTTGTCAGATGAGCAATCACCAAACAAATTGTATTTCTAAAAGTAGCTCTAATAATGTTCTATAAATGGAAACTCTTAACAGTCTAAATATCAGAGCACCAAAGAAAACCACTTAAAACATAAATGCAAAGATCATTCGCATTCAGTTATGAAAATAATCAACAAACAAGATATTATTTTAACCGTTTTAATAGGACTGTAAATGTAGCATTAACTGGAGGGTTAACTGAAGTAATATTTAACCTACTCCTAACTACTACTTTGCTTATTGAAGAGACTCACCATGAGTGACCGCAAAGCTGGCCGAAAAAATTTATCAGCATTGTTGCCATCTTTGAAAACATCAATGCGGTCGGTCTTAAAGGGCCCCGAGATGAAATCAACTGCACACAAAACACAATAATTATATGAAATTTAACAAGGTTAAACCTTCCTTGTAAACTGAAACTCACTTAGTATATACACATCATGTTTTGTATAAGAAGCAATTCCATGGTACAAGAGAAAATCAATGAGTTGCCTTTAAACAGGAATCAATAAGTGCCAACAAAGCTGCTTTTAAAGGACTGTCCCAACAATATTACTAAAACCGATGCTACCACTATCACCATGACCATCATCAAAACCCCCACCACAACTACCAAAACCACCACCACAACACCATGACCACAAATAACCCCATAGCCAACACGACCACCACCAACAACAACAATGGTTGTGACGCCAATGTTTGCATGGGTCACGAGATATTATTTAAAACATTGATTAACAAATTCATGAAACAAATAAATGATAGTTGCATTTATCTATTTATATAGCACCACTATATAATGACTGAATGTGTGCTGATGGTGTAACACAGCTGAGCAACTGTTATGGACGTTCAAACCTAACCTTTAACCTTCAATGTTATAAAAAAAGGAAACCATTCCCCAACCATTTATGTTTATTCTTTGGGCCAAAGAATTGGCAAACATACCTTGGTTATCTGTCTCTAAGTAATTGCTTTCAAAGCGACTCCAACAGTTTGACGAATCCTCATCATCATCGGTGTCATTCCTCAACTACATAATAAGCAAAAGACTCAGTCATAAATACAAACAAAAACAAGAAATCATTTCTTTGCTTGAAAACAACTAAGTAAGGGAACCACCTGCTGAGCAACTAGTTGAGTGAACATTAATTAATTAGTAAATGACTTAATTAAGTCACTTTGTCACTAATTGAGTAGGTGACCTGCCTTGGAATTACTCAACCAGTCAACATTATTCAATAAGACAAACATTAATCAATAATCAGTGGTCATAGGCAGAGGCGGCAATCTCGTCTGAGAGGTGGGGGACACCCAATGAGAGGGGTAAGAAATGTGGGAGGGGACAAACGCATAACGTGTCCCCTCTCTGTAAAAGATGATGAGGACTGGTCCCCTCGACCCCCCCGGGATTGCCGCCCCTGGTCATAGGGTAAGTTAATCACCCAGTATTTTCATATGTAGCATATACAAACATCGACAAGCAAACATTTCAAGCAAACATTTCAAACAAACATTTCAAACATTTCAGTAGCACTCACATCCTTGACAGGCATCTTCAGACCTTCTCTCTCAGCCTCCTTGCACAGGCGCCAGAACGGTGTATGCAGCTTCAGATAAACGTTCTCCCCAATCTCCTCGCTCAAAATATCGATACCCTCAGTTTCCATGGCCTCCAGAAACTTCTTTCTTGCCTCAGCAGCCGCAGCAACGCTCTTCTTCTTCCTCTCGTCCGTGTCACTTAACTTTTTGTAAACCAAGACATAATCCATCCTCTGCAGCGCCTCCCTGGGGAGACTTGACCCGTAGATCGTCTGCCACTCGGAGTTCGTCCGAGTCTTGTATCTCTGGACAGGCTTCTTCCGAGCGGTTCCGTTGACTTTTTCCATCTCAAGGCCAACGTTCTCGTTTGTATCGATCTCACACTCATCCAGAATAATGCTGTTTTTCTCTTTGTCTGTGTTGTTGACTCTGCTGTTGACACCGTGTGGTTTATCGTAATGTCTCTGCAGTCGTGCAGAAGTCATGTTTTTGCTATCGTCATTTTCATACCACATAACAACATTCCTAAAAGGCAAATGAATGGCAAGATTTAGGCAATTTAGCTGCAGATTTTCAAAAACTACTAATGACAAGTCTTTGGAAGTCAGAAATCAGATCACTTACTTACAAGCTGGCGTCGAACAACTTTTTGAATGAATGACAAAAAAAATAACATTAAACTGGAAACCTTTTGATTGTCGAGTAATTCTCTAATTGCGCCATTACAAAAGCACATAAGTATCCTCAGCAGTAATAGGTCAATATAGTTAACGTTTTAATTATCTCAATGGTAGATCCAGGGTAGGGCAACCCAGTGATAACCAACTAAATCAATCTAAGTCTGCCTATTAGGTGCCCAAACAAGTAATTGTGGGTTTGTGCTGTTTGAAAGTGAATGGAATTGCTAATTCCGGTTATCTATTGATGGTTGATTTATCAATATGATAGCGAAATATAAGGTCATTTTATAACTGAGACCTCAGACGTTAGACCTAGGTGGCAGATGGTATACACACGAGTCCATAGGGACAACAAAAATCAGAGGTGGCGACATAAATGTCATGCCCCTTGGCAGAGCAGACGGGCCTACAAACTATTTAAAAAACAGAACATTCTGGATTTAACTGCATCAAAATCGTTAATAAAACCCTCGTAATTATGTTAATTTACAGGGTCGGTACGGGACCCTAAAAATCGCCGGGCCCCAGTTAGGGCATTTGCCCCTCTGAAACTAATCAATTATCGTCAATCAAAGCACTAAACTAAACGCACAACAGCTAATTTTATTAATTGATATGTATTAATAGCTAATACACATGAATGATTATGTGAATCGTTACTGAAAACCGCCATGACGGATCAGATGGAACAAGCGTCATTTTGAATTATCAACATCGGCTTGTAAACATAATTTTTTGCACCCTTAGGGACGAGATGTGGAAATAACAATCGGATCGCTTACTTACAAGACGCAGATGTCTCCAATACAAGTTAAACATACTCCATAACATCCACACTAGTCACAAGATCTTTAATCAACAGCAATCGCAGGTGGCAACATAACGTGTGCAGGTAGGCTATTGCTATGGTGCCACGGGTTGCTAGACTGGATCACGTGACGTAAACGCGTCTCAAGGCCGTCCTCTCAAGATGCAGGCACATCTCATGGCTGCTTCTAGAATATTTGTCAATAAAGAAGTTATACAAGAATTACATCGACTATCTACGTGCGCGAGGTAAGGACAGGTAATTAATCGCATATCGATTTCAGATCTAGTTTAGCAGCAGGCCCAAGGGGTCATTCAAATACGAATGAACATACACGTAGGCCTACATACAGCTATGTTACTGAAGGATTTCGAAGTCCAATTTCGTGTCGCTGCACTAGGTGACTAGGTCTGTATAATTTTGTAGGGCCAATATATTTTTCCAGCAGCGCATGGCATGATGGGATCGAGCGGTCAGAAGTGAGATGTGGGGCAAAACCTTAACTCAAACTGGCAGATCTCTTGTTTTGGGGACTGCTGTCCTGGAACAATCAATTGGAGGAGGTAGGTTTCTCAGTCAGACTTCTATCACAGTAGGCCTAATTTAAATTGATGGGCAAATGTCTCCAAATGACCAGAAAAAGAGGCTTCTTGCATCATTTACCCAGTTACAAAATGCATTCATGCACTCAGACGGAAGAAAAAGAACATTGACCGAGTAATCGCGCCCGATGTCTCCTCGAGGTTGGAAGGTGACAAACTATAGGGCAGCGGAGCATAATATTCTCTGCTCAGAGCCTAAATTCACCAAAAGATAGGCCCTACTCGTAGAGCTCAGTCTCAAAGATTCTTCATCTGGGCCTGCTTTCGACCAACCCGTTGCCTATACGTGTACTCTTCTCAGTCTCCTAACTATAGTCCACAGTGTCCCAAACGATTAAGGATAGCAAAAATAACTATCCTAAACGTGCGTTGTCCTACCCAGCAGTAAGGCTGTCAACGGGTACCCGGGTACCTGCCCGAGGCTGACTATACCCGGGTAATGAAATCGGTTTTCGGGTAACGACATTCCGTAAAAATGCGCGATTTTACCTAAACATATGCCAGAAATATTCCGTTGGTCATATTGGCTGATTGCCCAGGTAATTAAATCGATTCTCGGATGCCCGACATTCCGTAGAAATGCGCAATCCCTACCTTTCCTAACAAAATATCTGCACGTTACCCGGCTGCGCTGATCGACGGGTACTCGGGTTGTGTGCCCAGGGACCAAATGAGTAGGCTATGATCTCCACGTGAAGTAGGCCCTATGTATATACAGTCTATACTATGCTTTGCTCTGGCGCAATACATTACGTAGGCCCAGTGCTTAAAGTGTAACAAAAAGAAGTGCCTGGACGCTGGGGGAGCCGTCCATAAATGATGTAACGCAATTTTGGACGATTTTTGACCCCTTCCCCCTTCGTCACACGTCGTCATAACTGCCATGACCCCCTCAACTATGACGTCACGTCACAAGCTCCCCCAAAATTACCAGATGTCCAAAATGTAACGCAAGTTCTCTTATAATTATCAAAAAATTTCTTGTAACTATAAAATATTTCAAATTATAACAGTGGAACGATGAAAAATGGAAAAATTAGGTAGCCAATAATAATTACAATGTTATGCATTCCTCAGGAGGAATGACCATCAGAATCATAAGTAGTGTTGTTTAATTGTGGTAACAAATACTGCTAATTAAGTGAACTTGTTTAAATGAGTGTAAGTTTTTAATAAAATTACGTATTTTGATGTGATGATGTGACGTCACATTTCGTAGACCCTCTCCCCTCGTCACAAATTTGTGACCCCTTCTGTAGGCGCGTGACGTCACATTTGGATGGCCCCCTAGTGTCAAAAAATAATAACTAAAAATTGCAAAGGCAGAGCACCAACATGTTAAGTCGAAAAAATGGTTCGTGCACTATGGTCCACTGTGTTCGTTAAAATAGAAGTTGGATTTATGATATTAATAATGATGGAATAGATGTTGGATGGGTGGGCGAAGGAAATTCTTCCAAATAGATGCTATTTAGATAAACATAATGCCCACTGACATAAAGTTGGATCTTTGAAAAGAATATTTGCCTAAATAGAAGTTGAATTGAAAAAAAGGGTTCTTGCTGAACCAGAAGCTGGATTTGCAGACATTATTATTATAAATTCAACTTCTATTTAATAAAATACAATTGATATTTTGCACTTTAATGGGCGAAAAATAGAATCGTTTTGAAAGTGTGAAATTTTTTAACTTCATGCATCCCTCCCCATCCTTAGCCTCTCCTTTCCCTCCTCATCCTTAGCCTCTCCTTTCCCTCCTCATCCTTAGCCTCGTCATTCCTTACCCTCATCTTATTCTAATTTGGTGGTGGGCAGATTGTGCTCTAGTATGGGATGCTAAGGTAACCATATCGAGGACGCATGTCACTCTTCATTCACATCGACCTACTGTCGAGTTGGCAGCCTGAGCTATTATTTTAAACTAGGTGGGGAACCCGACGTTGCACGAGTTGAGACAGGTTTTTGGACCATGTATGTAAATAAATAGTGTTTATATACATTCTGTGTAGAGACTGATGCGTACACAGTATACTACACACCTGACCGACTGTGCAAATGATGGCCAACTACTGTATACGTGCTACCTGTACGATATCTCCCAAACCGTTCATTCATTCATGACGGTGTGAATAAAGAAGAAGTGTGGTAGGCAGATTCAAGTGGACATGTCAGAAAATGTGCAGCAGGTATCGCCGTGCTCCTGGCGACTGAGCAGAAAACTTTCCTGGCAGGTTCTGATACAGATTTTTGCCCTGGAGACCACGAACCCTTAGACTGAGTGTCCCAGGTGTTCACCAGGCCAACGGCGAATTATAAGGTTTCGAGTCAATAGCTCAAAAACTGCAAATGCATAGCCGGACAAAGACACACACACATGCACGCACACACACACACAGACTCTTGTCTTTATATATATAGATATATGAATGGCGCAAAGCACAGCACACTCACATAGAGCCATCATTAGCCGTTTCGTTTGAGCTTGAGACTCTGCAGGGTTCAGTCGATTAATAACTCTGGTCTAGTTATCATTACAGAGTAGGGGATACCTATGACGTCTCTCTCGTACAACCTGTGACTTGAGAGAAACCAATTACTCTCCTCAGAACATTGTTAGACCAGAAGAGTGACATGCGTCCTCGATATGGTTACCTTAGCATCCCATACTAGAGCACAATCTGCCCACCACCACCCTGTTCGTATTCATGTTCGGCCGAATAGTTGGTCCAATTATTAGTGAAAACGATCACAGCCATTCTTCAGTGTTTAGTGTGAACGGATAACTGACGGTGCAAGTACCAAGACTGGATTGAGGTGCAAGGCGATGTCAGAGATCATCATCATCATCATCATCATCATCATCATCATCATCATCATCATCATCATCATCATCATCATCATCATCATCATCATCATCATCATCATCATCATCATCATCATCATCATCATCATCATCATCATCATCATCATCATCATCATCATCATCATCATCATCATCATCATCATCATCATCATCATCATCATCATCATCATCATCATCATCATCATCATCATCATCATCATCATCATCATCATCATCATCATCATCATCATCATCATCATCATCATCATCATCATCATCATCATCATCATCATCATCATCATCATCATCATCATCATCATCATCATCATCATCATCATCATCATCATCATCATCATCATCATCATCATCATCATCATCATCATCATCATCATCATCATCATCATCATCATCATCATCATCATCATCATCATCATCATCATCATCATCATCATCATCATCATCATCATCATCATCATCATCATCATCATCATCATCATCATCATCATCATCATCATCATCATCATCATCATCATCATCATCATCATCATCATCATCATCATCATCATCATCATCATCATCATCATCATCATCATCATCATCATCATCATCATCATCATCATCATCATCATCATCATCATCATCATCATCATCATCATCATCATCATCATCATCATCATCATCATCATCATCATCATCATCATCATCATCATCATCATCATCATCATCATCATCATCATCATCATCATCATCATCATCATCATCATCATCATCATCATCATCATCATCATCATCATCATCATCATCATCATCATCATCATCATCATCATCATCATCATCATCATCATCATCATCATCATCATCATCATCATCATCATCATCATCATCATCATCATCATCATCATCATCATCATCATCATCATCATCATCATCATCATCATCATCATCATCATCATCATCATCATCATCATCATCATCATCATCATCATCATCATCATCATCATCATCATCATCATCATCATCATCATCATCATCATCATCATCATCATCATCATCATCATCATCATCATCATCATCATCATCATCATCATCATCATCATCATCATCATCATCATCATCATCATCATCATCATCATCATCATCATCATCATCATCATCATCATCATCATCATCATCATCATCATCATCATCATCATCATCATCATCATCATCATCATCATCATCATCATCATCATCATCATCATCATCATCATCATCATCATCATCATCATCATCATCATCATCATCATCATCATCATCATCATCATCATCATCATCATCATCATCATCATCATCATCATCATCATCATCATCATCATCATCATCATCATCATCATCATCATCATCATCATCATCATCATCATCATCATCATCATCATCATCATCATCATCATCATCATCATCATCATCATCATCATCATCATCATCATCATCATCATCATCATCATCATCATCATCATCATCATCATCATCATCATCATCATCATCATCATCATCATCATCATACCGCAGGAAACATTATCATGACCAGGGTCGTTTTAAGGGCGTCGTAGGCCCTAGGCACTCTTTCATATACCTCAACTACTTGCTTTGCACAAAACATTAAACATGTAAAGCTGTAAACCTAAACACACACATTCACATCATTTTTTCAAAATAAGAATGGTTTTTATGCAGAATGAATTTTCTTGTGGTTGATTAGTGTAGATTAAACTTTTTCAATTACTCAGTATCCCGTTTTCATATTTGTTTTAAAAACTGTCTAAAATATTTCGTAGCCCCTGATAATTTCGTAGGTCCTATGCACTGTTCCTACTGGATAAGATGGTCCTGAATTTCATGACTGATGCATGCATTTAGGCCTACTCCCGTATGCCCAGAAAATGTGCTTTTGGGGACATGCAATAAAGGCCTAAAGGCGATGCTAATGATCTTTGTTATCACACTGTGTCGTTATACTGAAACTGGACTACCGCAATAGAAGGCCTAATGGTTTTATGGTGATCTGTTTGCAGAACTATTCAACCGCTCCAACGCTTTGTTGTTCTAAATGCCACATTTATTTTGTCATGACTCAATGATGCACTCCACAAATCGATCTTATACGCCGTTGTTGAATTATTTATTACAGCGGCGTTATTAGCGACCACATACCGTGAAATTGACAATTAATCTTGGTTCATTGATTTTAAACGGACGCACCGCTGTTTGATTACAAGTAGGTCTCTGGTATGAACGGATCACAAAGTCCTATTGAAGACTAGGAATAATGGAAGAGTATAATTTGCACCAAGAGAAAGAATAGTGCATGAAATTTGAGTTTATGACGTCAAAACGTTGACTTGGCAGGATCATCGATTACTTCGTTTCTTTGTAACGTCTTTATTTAGTCATGGACACGAAATAGGCCCTACTGTAGGCTCCCTACACACCTGTACACAGAGATATACTGTACACAACTATAGAACCACACACGAATCCATCAGCAGCAGCAGTCAAAGCCTTCATCTCTCCTTCCATAATAGTTCGCAGCAGAGAATCTCATATCAGTGTTTGTGTATCGACTTCCTGTTCTTCTCCGATAATGACCACAGGAGACCGTTACTGTTCCACCCTATAATAGGCCTATGTCTACAGAACCTCTTCGTTTGTGTTATGCTCATCATATGACGAGTCATGCAACGCATTTCATGGCTTTATTTATAAACTTATCTCTCGCCTTATCCAAAACTGTCAGGCTATCGGGTCTTGCATCTTCGTCTGGAAATATGGGAGAACTGCTATTTAGGCAACTGCATTGGAAAAAGCACACCCCTTAACTGAGATAGAAATAATATATTTACTGTATATAGCCTAAAGCAAGAGCAGAGACACTTCCTGAAGTTCCTGCTACCCATAATTCACACGATTCATTTGTTATACCATCGAATTTTGACTTAAAGGGGTAACTCCACCTCGTAGTTTAACGTTAAATCAGGGCCGCCCATTTAATGAGTATGCATGTCAATCATTTATTATCCCTTGCTACGTGGACACCGACTTATTTCCTACTTGGACTCAACCAATAAGTTTTCGATACCGTTAATAATCCTCTATCCAACTGAAATAAACAATGCACCAGAAGATCCCTTTTTAACTCGATCTCACATTGAGTCACCCATTTGTGTAAAAGCTTCAAAGCGTTGCTCAAAAATGTCTGTATGATAAGTAGTTTTGTGGGAACTCTTGGCACCTAAGCTGATGCAAAGGTCGGATTAGCCATTGACTCCAATTATAGCCCACTAGTGAATATTTTTAGCGACTTCAATCAATCAATCAAAAGATACTTGATATAGCGCCCCTTCAAGATATCTAATCTGCAGAGACGCTCCCGGCCTATAACCTTCGGCTGAAAAGGACAGTGATTACTGCAAATCAACGTTTTTCAAACGAATGAAGGTGCAACATCACCACAGTTGTCCAGTAAGAGAAAGTCATTGCTATCAAATTTATATTAATGTGATAGACTATTATGAATCAAGCATTTATATAGCGCCGCTCGAATCAGCAGCGCACTCTACGGACGTCTGTGCTTGGGGCCGTCCATAAATGACGTCAGGTAAATTTGGACGATTTTTGACCTTCTCCCCCTCGTCACACGTCGTCACAAAAGTCACGACCCCTCAAAAATGACGTCACAAAGTTCTGACCTCCCGAAAAAGCCAGATGTCCAGAATGTTATATGGACATTTTATTCTGATTATCAAGAAAACTAATTATAACTATAAAAATACTTATAGCTATAGATATATGTACATCTATAGTAGAACAAAGAAAATGGAGAAAGTATGATTAGTACATTCATTGTGCGTTCCACAAGATGAAAAGCTCTGGTAGAATAATTACATTTATGATAGTGTTCAATAATAATGACTTTAAACAATCCAAATTTTAATTGAGTGAAAGTCTCTAATAAAATTGATGTTTGATGTGATGGTGTGACGTCACATTTCGCCGACCCCGACCTCTCGTCACACATCGTTACAAATGTGTGATCCTTACTCCCTGGGCGCGTGACGTCATTTATGGACGGCCCCAAAACTGGCGAGGTGAATAGATCAGTATAATTTCAGACGCGGGGACTATAGAAGACGGTTCCAAGCTGAAGGGCCAACACAGGCAAAACTCTTTTACTGAGCCGTAGCTAAGAGCGCATGCGCGGAACAACAAGAAGGCCGCGCGTGGAAGATCGCAAGGAGGTCTTTGCAGGTGAAGAGGACACCAAAGTACAAAAAGGCCTCAAGTAGATCGGGCCACCCCAACTAGACAGTTGCGCATAAAGAGAAATGTTGTTAAGATGCCTTAATTGGAGGAAGAATGTATAGGTCCACAGCATTTCCAAAGTTCACCCGAGCGCTTATCATGGCGTGGAGTAAAGATAAAGAAAAGATTGATTGTTTATTTCAAATTTGTCGCATTTCAATGTACTATATCAAGTTATCAACGGTATTATCTGTTGCCAATGATGGTATAATGTGTCTTTGCAATTCATTCTCCGGATTGCATATTTTAAACAATAAGTATGATCATGGTTTACATATTGTTTATGTAAGTGGCCCCCATTAGCCCAGGGCCCTCGAGTTGGCAGATCCGACCCTGGCTGAGACGTAGACTATAGGTGTCTAAATGGTGGTACAGGCCTATATCTTGAACATACTGGGAAGTCTAAACTGCGCAGTATGAATCTGATGCCTATAACTATGCATACATATTACGTAGCGGGAAATTATAATAGATACTGCATACCATAAAGCCTATTATATCTTTGTATACATGATACACAATCATGATATTATAAGTGGGCGCATGCGAGTGCCGCGGGCAATTCGTAAGACAGTCTATCAAATGCTCAGACAGGTAGCTCACTTGAAATAAAACGAAGAATAACACGTTTGTGACAACGCCATAGGTCTACATATAGGCCTATAGAAATATAGAATATATGCAAAAAGTAATATAGCCTTATATATGTATATATATACCTACAGCCACACACATATATATAATAATTATAGCTTAGTATTTTAATATATATATACGCACATTATATATTATGCTATAAATAATACCTAATGTCACGTTGTAACCCATTCTCGTATAGAATGGCATGAATCGCAAGGATCCAGGCCATTGGAATACGGAGAGAAGGCTGTAGGACCATACCGAACTTGTGATCGAGTCCTGGCTGCCCAAGGCGTGGTCACGCTTCGGGGCTTAGTTTCTAAGCCGGTGCGGAGGCCTATCATCTGATCATGCATCAGTGATTCTACGTCTTTAGCGGCGCAGTTGTAAGTGTTTCGTTGCGTGCAGAGTTCTCACATTGAAGATAGTCTTGTGTTGTCTTCTGAATACTCGTTCTAATCCTCTTTTCGTCCCACTCTTCCCATTCCACCTTGCTCTTTGCCATTCTCCCCACCTTACCATTCTCTTAATTTATTCTTCCTCCTCATCTGCTTACTTTTACATATCATCCTTCACCTCCTCCTCATTAATCCTCCTCTTCTTTTTCCTCAACGCCTCTTTCATATTTACTCCTCAGTTTCATGGTCTGTATCATCTATATGTATATCTTTGCCTGATTAAGGTTCCCGTACAATGAATAGAAATCTTACGAGTATCTGTTCTGGCAGGAGCAGCTTGATAGAAAGATCGAGTCGGGTGGCTATCTTACCTTATGTAGGTCACTGGCTAATATAAAATAGTGGGATACGTTGGCAGGAGTAAACTTTTTGCAAAGCGATACACGAAGGAGGGTGATAGGCACTCGTTAATTTGGGTTATATATATTAAGTAGATTATATTCCTAAAATGCGGAGCGGTGTGCGAATAGCGATTGGCCCCATTAATAAAGCGGACTGCTTTCTTATGGAGCATTTCTAGTTTAACTAATCTGGTTGTATAGTTGGAAGCCCAAATCACAGTGCAGTAAGAGAGGTGCGGGTAGATCATGGTACAATGCAGTTGATTTCAAATGGCTGCAGGGAGATTCTAAGGTTCCCAAGGTTCCTAGAGATTTTTCGAGAGACGTAGTCAATACGGTTTACGTTAATAACCGCGATCACAAAATAGCGATGCACAATATCGCGACTATTTCAAAATAGCGATCAACAAAACACCGATTTCGATATGAAGCTGTATGTCAAATGAATTTTTTTTATCGTCAATAGATTATATTTAGGCCTACTAAAACCCAATGAAACTGCTAGTTTCACAAGAAACTATATAAGCATACTTCCCTTAATCCCGCCTCGGTTTTCAATTGTAGTAATTTTAATCGCGAATCTAAGCTATAAACCAAAGATCGACTTTTTTTGGGAAGCAATTTCATGCCAAGTTGGAAACTGGGCTGTGCGTTGGAATGTCGAAAGCAAAACACCCCACAAAATTGGACATTATAGCTGATGAAAAAGCAGTTTAGCTGATGAAAAAGCAGCTTATTGTGAAACTATAGAAGTTCTTTGATGAAAATCGAACATTGCTACAGCGCCCACAAAAGCCAAATCGCGGGAACCAGCTTATTCACAGGCGCTTAATCAAAACAGAATCGATAGGCAGGGCGGGGGGTCAAAATCCAGAGAGTCAGGCAAGCAGACAGACAGACGGCTAAGGCGGATGGTGTTTGGAGTTGAAACAACGAGGAAAGTAGGGTGAAGGGGATGGATGATTCAGGATAGTATTTGCGAAAAAGCAATTTTTTCAGTTTTGAGTGGATAACCTGTGATGAGATGGCAAAAGGTGAGGCGTTGTTGAGTTCGTACGATGGATTTGATATTTGTCTTAATGCTGGAGAAAGTTTGTTCCAAAGAGGCGGAACAGCAGTAGCTATGGAACGATTTGCAAATTTGAGTGATGAGGTGACGGAAGGGCGAAGCAGTGTTAGGGTGGAAGAGGAACGAGTTGAGCAATGTGGTTGAATCGTGAAAAGTTGATATATATGGTGGCTGTGACGATTGGAGTGTGTTGTACGTGAGTGAAATGACCTTGTACTCAATTAGTTCAGGTATTTTGAGCCAGTGAAGTGACTTGAGGACAGGGGTGATTTGTGGTGCTTTGGGATTGTTGGCGACAGCACGGGCGAGAGCATTCTGGATGGCTTGAAGACGGTTTATTTGGGTGCTATCTCTATTGAGGAAAGGGGAGTTGCAGTAATCCAATTTTGCGTGAACTGTTGAAGTATTGAAGTGGCGATTGTGGATGCAGTTTTGGAGTCAAACATGGGGCGGATTCTACGAGGATCACGAATGTGCATGAAGTAAGAGCGAGAAAGATGGATAATGTGATTAGCGAAGCTAAGGTTTTGGTCAAAGATTATGCCTAGGTTGCGGACAGAAGAATTTTCAGTGATGGGTGGATGCAGAATCAAGGTTAAGGGAAATAGTTCATAAGGGTTAAGGGTTCAGGAATTTTGTTCAGTTGCTCACGGAGGTCAATCAGAATGAATTCGGTTTTAGAGAGGTTCCAGCAGAGGAGATTTGACGTAATCCAGGATGAGTTTTGGGTGACGACATGGAGAAGATTATCAATGAAGTTAGAGAAGCTGGTTGGAGAGAAAGAAATGAATAACTGGGTGTATTATTCAAGTGCCCTATGGGTCCTTGTTTCAGCTGCACATTGACGTTATCTGGAGTGGGTTTCCTATGAAATTGGAATATTATGAAATTAGTCTCGTCTATATTGACCATTAATTTATTAGCAGTGAACCAATCAGATTATATACTATTATATACCAGTTCGGAATTGAGGATGTCGATTAAGGTTTGATTCGTGTTATAGAAATGAAATAAGTTGGCGTCATCGGCAAATAATATAAAGAAAAAAAGAGAAGATACTTTGGCCAAGTCATCATTTATATAAACTAGAAACAAATGGGGTCCCAGGTTAGAGCCTTGAGGAACACCATAACTGATAGAGTAAGAATTGGAAGCATAACCGTTGCATACTACCCTCTGCGTCCTATCATTAAGGTAGCTGGTAGCTTCTAAATATTGGAGTTGAACTCTTCTAACTCCATAGTTGTATAACTTCCTTTTAGCAAGATAGATAGCATGACCAACAGTATCAAAAGCTTTGGAGAAGTCCAGGAAGACTTCCATGGAGTAATCATGACGATCAACAGCTTCCATTACAGCCACAGCAGTCGAGTGGCCATATACAGGCTGGATTACATGCTGGCTTTGTTGTATTAGTTTACTGTCTGTCACAAAGGAATGTAATCTGTCATACATCACCTTTTCAACGTATTGGTCAAGGCAGGGTAGGATAGACTCAGCAGCGTTTTCCAATCTTTTTTGGCAGTGGAAACCTTTTGATCTTATTTTTTTGTGCGGAACTCCCGCCCAAAACTAAGCATACTCTACTGTATGTACAAATGCTTGAGAATGGAGACAGTCATATACTAAGCCTAGATTTCACTAATAACAATAAAAATATCGATGACAATGACATACGAATTCTCTTCCGTACAAAGTTAAACAAAAAGTGACCGATATAAAAAATTATAACAGAAAATTGTTTTACACTGAAAGTTTCTCGCGGAACCCTTGTCTTTACCTCACGGAACCCTAGGGTTCCGCGGAACACAGTTTGGGAAACACTAGCTATATAGATATATAGGCACGTAGTTAGTTATGTAATCTTTATCGCCCTTCTTATATAATGGAGTTACCAAGGCAATTTTAATTTTGTAAGGAACTTCGCCGCTAGTTAAAGAACATGTGATTTCAACAAGCGGGTGAACCACTAAGTCTAAGTTAGGAGAAGCGATATATGGATCAATGCCGTCCGCTTCTGAACTATGCCCTTTATTTCAATTTGCACACTGAGGCATTGGAGCTCTTCCGGGAAGTCAAGATCATTCCCATAGAGTCCTTTTGCGAAGGGGAAGATAATATTTATAGTTATAGATATATATTTATAGATAATGTATTATTTTCAGAAGTGTTAAGGATTGAGTGATATTCACTAACTACCTGAGCAACGCTTGTAAAGGAATTATAGGCCTAAATCAATCGGCCATTTGACTATAGGATCACAAACAAGTTGACTAGTAACTTTCAAACGTCTGTATATATATATATATATGCGTCCATATTATATATGGGTGCTTGCATTGAGTTGTTGTAAGTTGTATGGCGTTTGTATAGAATTCGACGTGAGAACTTGAGAGACAGAGTTTGATTTATGTTCATACAGGATTTTGGCAGTTGATCCTGCTGAGACCTTATTGTTGCCAGTGTCTCGACTGGTTGAGTTTGGTTCACGATTTGTGGGTGGCTTGTTGATTTGTTTAGCCAATTTTAGTGTACGCTTCTCTCTCTCTCTCTCTCTCTCTCTCTCTCTCTATATATATATATATATATATATATATATATATATATCATCTCTATCTTTCTCTTTCTCTCTCTCTTTCTCTCTTTCACTCTCTCTCTTTCACTCTCTTTCTCAGCCTCTCTCTATATGTTTATAATTATATATATGTTTATATAAATATCGGTTCCTCTCTCTCCGTCTCGCTCCCCCTTTCCGTCTCTCTCCTCCCTCTCTCTCATCGTGAATTTTCGCAGGTTTTTGTTGCCGCTTGAGGTTGGCTATTTCTTGTTCGTGTTTCTTAGTCGTGTCAAATCTATACACACAGCTTAGGAAATACATCTAGGCCTAACCAATAACTAATGCAATACTCTATATACACTCATAGACAATAGGCCTATGTAAGAACGCATGCGTGTATTTGAGCATTTATGTTGTGCCATAAGCATGTAGAGGTTCTCTTTCTGGTCCCTGACAACCTGGCATTCTTCACTTGGTATCTATGGAAAATTTCACTGACACTACAGGTCGCACGTGAATAAGCTGGTGCCCTATACCTTGTCTTAAGAGTTGCGCTTCAGAATTTTAGAGTTTATGATTACGAGTACGTATTCAGGTAAACTATCAGCAATTGCCTATTTAATTAAAATGTAGCATATGAACAGATGAGTAAGGTTGCATGTAACCACACATGATGAGTATGGTTACATCATGATGATGATTTTATGATGACGATGATGATGATGATGATGATGACGACGACTTCGATGACGTATGATGATGATGATGATGATGATGATGATGAAGACGACGACGACGACTTCGATGACGATGAAGATGATGATGATGAGGACGACGACGACGACGATGACGATGACGATGATGATGATGAAGATGAGGACGACGACGACGACGATGATGATGATTATGATGATGATAATGAAGAGGACGACGACGACGACGATGCTGACGAGGAGGAGGAGGAGGAAGAAGACGACGACGTACTATAGCGATAATGATAATGATGATAAGGACAACGACGACGATGATGAGGAGGAGGAGGATGACGATGATGATGACGATGATGATGATGATGATGACGACGACTTCGATGATGTATGATGATGATGATGATGACGACGACTTCGATGACGTATGATGATGATGATGATGATGATGATGATGAAGACGACGACGACGACTTCGATGACGATGAAGATGATGATGATGAGGACGACGACGACGACGATGACGATGACGATGATGATGATGAAGATGAGGACGACGACGACGACGATGATGATGATTATGATGATGATAATGAAGAGGACGACGACGACGACGATGCTGACGAGGAGGAGGAGGAGGAAGAAGACGACGACGTACTATAGCGATAATGATAATGATGATAAGGACAACGACGACGATGATGAGGAGGAGGAGGATGACGATGATGATGACGATGATGATGATGATGATGACGACGACTTCGATGATGTATGATGATGATGATGATGATGATGATGATGATGAAGACGACGACGACGACTTCGATGACGATGAAGATGATGATGATGAGGACGACGACGATGACGATGACGATGATGATGATGATGATGATGATGACGAGGAGGAGGAGGAGGAGGAGGAAGAAGACGACGACGTACTATAGCGATAATGATAATGATGATAAGGACGACGACGACGATGATGATGATGATGACGATGATGACGATGAAGATGATGAAGATGATGATGGGATTGTAAAATTGTGTGAATGTCTTGTTCAGTTATCTGAATCTGATCGGTGCCTGGGTGTCATTTTCAATTCGCAATGTCTCTTACTGAATATGTCAATGGTATTTGCAATTTGTCACATATGCATATTCGTGAAATACGTAGAATCAGGCGTTTTGTACTCATGTCTGCACGTTTAACATTGGCCAATGACCTTGTCTCTAGTCGCCTCGACTATACATCAAAATATGAGCATAAAACTTCTGTGCTCAAAAATTGCATTGGCTTCCTGTTCGTCAAAGGATCTGTTTCAAGCTAATTCTTATTGTCAACATTACGGTCAACCACAGTACGTGAAGTCAATGCTGATTCCAAAGACTTGTAATTATTCAACTCGGTCATCTACCTGCATTTCTTTCACAATTCCGCGGACTAGGACTGTTCTTGGTTGTTGTGCTTTCTAGGTGGCTGGACCCAGGTTCTGGAACTCTATCCCTGTGTCTGTTCGGTCTGCTCAGTCTCTTTCTTTGTTTCAATCTCGACTCAATATCTTCCTTTTTCAGTTGGCATTACCCTCCGTAGTCTGTCTTGATGGACTGACCCACTGGAATTGACCTGATCACAGTATGGATTTGATGCACCATCGATTGATGCACTCAACATTAGACACGAGCGCAATAAAAGTGCTGATTAATAATAATGATGACGATGATAATGATGATTATGATGATGATGATGATGATGATGATGATAATAATAATAATAATAATAATAATAATAGTAATAATAATAGCAATAACCACCTAATTGAACACGCATCGACTCTCCCTCTGGGGATAGAGAGAGGAAACAGTCTTTTGCGTCGTGTTCCTCTTAAAATAAGTTGGCACTGTAGAACGGAACTGTTTCAATTGGTTAAGTTTCCTAAGGAAGCAAGTGATTGCCAACATCCTTGAATTCCGTCTCAGTGACCTCTCGACCTCGGTATTGACACTCTAGCACGCCAACGCCTCCATAACATGACACTCGGAGTCTCAGCCAGAGACCATTCACATTATAATAACAACTGTCTTGGTATACTTCGCCTGTAGATAATGTTTTTTATATGCATATAATGTAACTACACGAGTAGTATATATATATACAAATATAAGAAATATATTATATAATTACTATAAAACCAGTTTCTCTGAAACGTTTTCGACACGGTCGACTGAATCCCAGAGCCGAAATCACTGTAGTGGAGCGGTGTACTGGCAGAGTGCCCAGACCGTGCCTTGCGTGGACCACGTGCGTGAAACTCATTCACTTGAACCCGGCCTATCGAGGGCTGGTCCTTGCTGGCCTTGGACTCTCTCCTACTAGCACTAGATCGGAGTCTAGGCAAAAGTTGTCCGAAGTTAAACTCGTACAAACCAATCAAAACTGGAAAAGAATCCTTGTCAACGGAATCTTGTTTTTTTCCTCTGAGAGATTGGACAAAATTGGATTTAATTTCAATTGGAGTTATTCCGCAAGACGAAAGAAGAAGAAGCAAGGTTCGTTGTTCAGTTGATCTCGATCGTTTTGCTCTGTTGTGGTCAGCTGTTCTGCACTATAGTCTTAATCTGCCTCTCATGTGACCTACCCTTTGGCTCACTACTCATATAAATTACTTCGTCATCAATTAAAAAACTGACCTACTTTTTTGTAATCATTTTCGATTATTTGTCTTGCTCGTCTTCACCTGTGGATGACTTTTCTTGATTTTTACTTTGTATTTGACTTGACGTGACAATACGATTCCTAATTAGGCCTATATCTGATATAATCTGTGACCATCTTTCAAGATTCTGGTTATTTTAAGGATTAGGTCTGACCTAGACCACGCTGATTAACTACCTACGATTAATGCTTTATTGTCTGTCTCATTCTGCATTTACTGCCACAGTTGTTGCTGTTCTGCTCATTGAGTGTCAGCTTTAGTGTTGCCAGGCACATTTAATTGGGTCATATGGAAAGAAGAGGAGGGAAAGGAAAGAAGGAAAAAGAGAAGAAAAAAGGACGCAAGGAAGGTTTAAAGAGACGATTGAGTGAATTGACAAAGGAACAAAGAGAGGAACATGAATCCAGTAAAACACATTCGGTTGCGAGATGGGGGTGCGAGGTGCGAGGGAGTAATATGAGAAGAAATGGAGAGAAAGAAGAGACAGTTGGATACGAAGAGAGGATACGATGAAAGAAAAAGTAAAAGAAGGTTTGAGAGATTTAATAAGGATGGAAGAAAGGAAGGAAAGGTCTGAATAGTAAACTCTAGAAGTTTAAAGCGCCACTCTAGACCTAAGCGCAGGGCACCAGCTCATTTACGAGCTCCGAATGAAAGAAGCAAAAGTAGGACGGTTTGCCAGAGTATCGCGGTTGAGCGCCACCCACATCGCAATGGCTTCATTTATGAATCTGTCTTTGATTTAAGTGACATGCACTGTGTAAATAACAAACTAAAACATGTTTAGCTATACAATAGAAAGGGCTGGTACTTGTTCTAATGTTCTTGTGCTCCACGGGGTAGACGAAGTTAGGCGGGTCCCATAGTCAGGTCAATCAAACAAAACACGAATCTTTTGATCGACTGATTGACGTTAAGTTAATTCTGTTTATCCCATTCAACTCTATTGTGAGACTCTTTGTACACGTGACCGATAAACAAGTTCACCCTGTAAACGTTTATATCATATTAACTTACACAAGACCAAACTATTGGGAGTACTATATCAGTCATGCACATCATTTATAAATGCGTGCCTAAAGATAAGCAATTAGTGCAAATATACAGAAGTTCATATTCTAGGTCCATACAACAGAGATTTAAGCACGAGCTTATGTCTGAATTGACTTATGCATATTATACTTAATCATAAAATTATATTATAATACCATATTATATCTTTATATTCATTGATTAGCGTGTGCACATATAAATAATGATTTATACATATATATATATATACACGAATAGTCTATATGTCTCAAATGTCATATATATATAGATATATTTACAAGTATATACATATATATATATATATATAGCCTATGCCAGACCTTATGAATGAGTTGAGTGTTTGTTTTAGAAATGAAGCAGCCCACGTGTTTAGACGATGATCTGTTTTGAGTGCGTGCGTGCGTGTGCCATGGTTTCGTTGCGAGTGGCTGAAAAGTACAAAGGAGCTATATGAAGGACAATGGCTCAATTGCCAAGAGATCAGTTGACTGTACATACAATCGAATCAGAGGCAGAGAATGAACGGCAGGTAGACAGACAGGCAGACAGAGGGTAGGCAGACAGAGGGTAGGCAGACAGACAGACAGACAGACGGGTAGGCAGACAGAGGGTAGGCAGACAGATAGACAGACGGGTAGGCAGACAGACAGACAGACAGACGGGTAGGCAGACAGACAGACAGACGGGTAGGCAGACAGATAGACAGACGGGTAGGCAGACAGACAGACAGACGGGTAGGCAGACAGACAGACAGACGGGTAGGCAGACAGGGCATAGGCATATAGAAACTGACCTAGGCAGGAATTACTAAGAAAATCACTAAGAAGAAAGGAATAATTTAATAAATTAACTTAACAACTCAGTCGACTAAGTCGCGCGCTTCTCGGCTGACTATATTGCTTAGATTTTTCGAATGGTTTACTGACTTGCTCTCGACTTCTTTATTGGGTTTTGTCGCTTTCAAATGATGTAATGTACTTAACGCATACTGTGTACTGTCAAAGAATTGGAACATGTTATGTGAATATATGAAAAAAACGACATCCGAGTGAAATCCGACAGAAGGTGAAAGTCCAGTGAAATCATTCCTGTTTTCAGACATATAGTATTTACAAATGATATATATACTCAACCGAGCCTGATATATATGGATTGTAGCGTTCGTTCAGCCTACCATCCATTCCATATCGATTGACACATTCAATAATCCTAATCGTCATTATCATCAGCAACAACAGCAGCTACAGCAGCAGTTGAGTAGATGAGCAGATCACCACAAATAGCTGGATAAATACGTGATTACAGTACTAATAGTAGGCGAAAACTAAGCCCAGTGAAACCATTCCTGTTTCAGACATAAGCGTAATTTTCGCACGTGGTTCGCAGGATATCCGTGTCCAACTTTTGAACTGAGTGTGTACACCGTATCATCCACTTTCCATATCATGAATAGACGATATCCATTATTCAACAGCTGGGCCTATGTCTACTTTCAACTGTGGTACGTTTCCAAGTCTACAGTTTCTGTCTATCTTTATATTCAGATTGATACTATAGGTGGTATACAGAAGGCAAATAGTAAGTGGAAGTAAGGACTTTCTATGCCCTCCGAATATAGAAATAGGCCTATAATATGGAGCGTTGATGGTGGTGCTGATGATGGTTAGTAATGCCAGTGTAAAAATATTATGTTGTAGAAAACGGTAGGTCACTATCTAGACCAAAGTTACGCCTCTGGTTTCAGACTACATAGTTTGTTTAATATGCAACAATCGTTTGAAGCTGGCTTGAATAAAGCACAGCGTAACTGAGCGTATATATATATATATATATATATATATATATATATATATATATATATATATATATATATGATTGTCACCGATGAATTAAATCTCCATTTGCTGCGCTGTCTGTTGAGCCTTCTGCTGAGTGTCTTCATCTCATCGAAGCTGGCGAAACCGCTCGTGAATAGGCTAGTTCCCTGCTTTTGACTTTAAAGTGGCGCTTTAGAAGCTTGGAAATTACGATTTCAATTACGATTAAAACTGTAGTTTGGTAGCTTGGCGACTTGGCGAGAGCGAAGAAAGTTCCTGCGTGAAGGATTAGCAGCAGATATAGACAAACGGACAGACAGACAGATGGACAAACTGCCAGACAGACAGACAGGTAAACTGCCAGACAGACAGACAAACTGCCAGCCGGACAAACAGACTGTCGGAAAAATAGCCAATACTGTTGTTGTATGTTAAAATGCAATGTAATGTAAATCTTCGAAAATATCGCAGCGCACACAAAAGCCACGTCAGGAAGACCAGCTTATTCACCGGCGCCATATATCTTCCTTTCATCGGGTATGATGCGATCAATGAATAATAAGATATGTTCATGTGCCAAACTGAGTCATTTTCTTGCTTATCTGCGCAATATATCATGCAGCCAAAACCATTCTCTTTCACCAAGGTTAGACTTGTCTGCATTTGAATGCCTCTATTAGCCTATATCTAAAAGAGACGCCAAATGAACGAATGAACGAACGAGTAAACGTATGACTGGATCAGATGAAGTTAATTCCTCTGACCTTGTATAATAAAAAACGGAAGCAAAGAAGAGATTTTAAATGAGAGTGGAAAAGGTCCCAATGTGAAGTCTTCGTTAGATAACTAAGGTGTTTAGCAGTCTGTCAGGATATTCTCTAATAGCTCGCGAGAAGAAGAAGGAAGAAGCAACATAGGATTCATCTGGTAGATTCCCTATTTCTTAATGTCCATGCCAACAAGGAACTAGATACTTAAACGATAAATTTAGGCGCATGCAAAGACCAATTTTGCGGCATATAAAGCGACTTGTGACTGAAACCGGAACCAGAGTTCCAAAATATAAGCCAAGCCTTCTACATGTATATAGCTATATGGTATCAAAGGATACTATACACTGACCTAGGACTATAATATTATTATATACAGCATGAGCTGTATAATTAAATGTACATTAAATGAATGCTCACGATGCAAACTTCACTAGGGCCTAAAACGGGCCTATAGAGAAACTTCAATCAGCTATACGCCTGAGTGCTTCGTATAGGCTTGGTATAGGCCTATGCATAAATTGATGTGTATGGTTAGATTTATTAGAATACAGAGTTCGACTGAAAGACTGTGTTGTGTAGTGCAGAAAGAGTTCAAACCTCAGTAGCTTCATCGATGTATATTCATTATAATTAATTTGACAGCGCATTCGAGGGATTAGAAAAAGACGCAATTCATCTGTTGATTTTCAGTTGCTGTACACATATCCAATTGACGATCGCTTGCATCTGTTCCCTGTGGGAACTCTACAATTTTCTTTGATTGTGGGGCTTTAGACTTTGAGTTGCGTTGAATTGCATTATATCATGAGCGTTACCATATTTGCGGGTCCATACTTAATTGCGCTCCTTCTATTACAACTGAGGATTGTTCTTCATATTCGGAGTAAGCTTTGACAGATCTCTTTTGCAATATGACGACAGCGCTAGAGAAGTTCTCAGAGGCAGATTAGATTAGATTACAATCGTTAGATGAAGTTAAATGAGAAAAGATGAGATTTCATTAAGACTATAGACAATTAAGGCTAGAATTAGGTCAGATCGGATAATGAGTAAGTAAGCACACTTATCATTACTCGGTCCATTTAGCAACAGTAGGGCCCAATACTAGAAGAGACTACGTATACCTAGATGTCATTTAAGGATGGGCATAAAAGTCTACCGTCTACGGACCGTATCAGATGAGCTGTAAGCAATTATACCAGCGATAAAAGCTGTTAAAAGCTCTTGGTCTATATATAGGCCAAACTACTAACTGCAGTGACCAACTAATCTCTCTCTCTCTTCATTCCGAGTCTCCTCAGCGCGCTATCATTTTGTACTTCGTTATGCTGTAGGCTGAAATGATAATGGTGGATATACGGAAAGGTGTGGAGTGGGGAGTGATGGTGATTGTCGTGGGTTATAATGGGTCGTCGTCAGTGTTCCTGGGTCAAAAGCGGCAGGTGGCTGCTTCATGCCGTGATTCTTTTGCAAACGAATGGCTTAACTGAGATTTTCATTTCTGCAATGAGCTATTATAGGATAACGAGGCAAGGCAATGCAAGGCAGAGTAGCGCATGGCAAGGCAAATGGAAGGTATGAGTAAGGCAATGCAGGATAGGCCTAAGGCAAAGACAGAGGCAATGCAATGCAATGTAGGACAAGAATGGGCAAGGTAGTGTATGGCAATGCTAGGGAATGTAAGGTAAGGCAACATGCATGTACGGCAATGCAGTACAGGACAAGATAACTCAATCAATAAAAGCACGATGAAGTAAGGTAGCGGTAGTAAGAAGAAGCAGATCGGAGGTATCGCGTCAATTGATCCCCGTCAATTGGTCCCCTAGTCAATTGGTCCCCTAGTCAATTCATCCTCTCGTTAATTGATCCCCTAGTCAATTGATCCCCTCAAATCTCTAAGCTGCGCGTCACAGACTTGTAGCTGATACTGTAAGTAAACAAAAGATTGATTTTACAGATCTGAAAAAGTAAAATTACAAAATAACAAATTAATGCCCAGGCTTCGTGTCGCTCCGCGCTGTAACCGATTACGCTTTTCGGATATTCTTTTATATCTCAGAGCAATGGCTCATGTATACCATGCATAGACGCTTATGCTGATAAACTAATTATATCATGACTCTCAATTACGCTTTTGTATTTTGTTTATCATTTTAACATTTCGTGCTCTTTCACATCGCTCTTTTAATAAATGGAGAAAGTCGCAAGTGAAACATGAATGTTGTATCAATTGGGCTGGGTTCAATAGGCAATGGATCAATTGACGAAGGGATCACATGACTAAGGGGCCAATTGACGGAGAATCAACTGACGGGATCAACTGACGGGGGATCAAAGGACGAAGAACCGTAATCGTTGGCGTATCATACAAACCTATCCACAGTAAACCTTAAATGTTTGTTCCGGTGACTAAATATTTTTTAACCGAAGCACATAGAGAGCAACAACAATCTGACAACTGCGCAGTTGTCTCTGATTGTTATTGCAAATGTCAAGTGCGTCATAGCACAGTGTGTTCTCTGTCTGATGATCTGAACTCGTCTTTGTATCAGAATTTCAATCTTAATCTGAAAATGTGTGATGATGGATTTCACTGTATTTCACAGCCTATTTATGTAGCTCCTCTCGCAGTAGCAATTACTGTCGCAGTATAGATATCTGCGCGTGTAGTCGTGTACCTGTATGATATGCTAGGACGTCGGCACAAGGGGAAGCATGCTCCATCGTAAAATTCTTCACGCTCTTGATTGCGTGCATCTGTATATGTATCCGTGTATGCATGATTTTGCATGTGTATCTGTATGCAGAGGTGTAACATGCGGGAGGGCCGGGGGGTGCACCGGCCCTCCCATTTTCAAAACTGGGGGGCAAAGCACTCCAGTTTTAGTGCTCAGTGCCCCCATGTGCTCCCCAAATCGGTTCTTTTTATGTTTCTCCAATGGCACTTTAAGATAACTATTGTTAAAATAATTCGTGCCCCCCAGTTTTCAAATTTTGGGGTGGGAGCGGCAAAATTAAAAAAAAATTTTTTGCACTTCGCGCAATATTTTTAAAATTATGCCCCCCCCCAATTTTCGAAACCTTGTTACACCTCTTTCTGTATGTGTATTTATGCGCGCATTTGTATATGTGTATCTGCGTAGATAAACAATAGATTTGTTGAGCTCCTTGGTTAACAAGAACGAATAACAAACCAAAGGAGCTGAGGTCGCAGCCTACGACGGACGTTTTGACCTTTCGTCCTCCTTTATCCGTTCATTCCGTCAGCACTTAAGTATAATTTATTATCGATTACCGTTTGTGTTGCCAGGTCGAGATCGCCTCCATTTGAAACCCTCTATAAATGAATATGTGACTGTATATATATATATATATATGTCGATATATATATCTTATATATCTTATAAATATATTATAATATATTTTAATAATGTATATATATTTATTATAATATATCTTATAATATATATACCATTACAATTATGTACCTGTTATGTGCCTGTCTGTGTATCAGTATATATGACATTGTATCACCGCGGATGTCGTGTACACGCGAAAACATCGGCGTCGGTGGCGTGGGAGGGAGTGAGTCGTGGTGGTCCAGATGACTGATGATGAGACCGGACAAGATCACACGAACCATAATCAATCATCCTCATAGGCCATCGACATCACTTCCACAATCAACTTGTCATTTAGTCATTTAGCCGTTAAGTCATTATGCCTATCCTCAGCGGGGAAGGTAGGTGAAACAGTGGGAGGACATTGGCCCAGCCGCCATTGCAGCGGCTTAGTTGGGTTACGGCACCATAGAAGTTGTCTTTGTTATTATCAGTAAGGTGGCAAAGGGAGCATCACCCTTGTGAAGTTGAGTGTATTTTTTGCTCACTTTGAGTTCTCTTCAAACTGGCACGGAACACACAATGTGCACCATTGCATGAGACAGTATATGAGAAGGTTTCAACCCTCACATTACACCCCATCGTCGAATCACACGTCATAGGAACTAAAGACTCTCCATGTGCTGGATACACTTTCCTCATGCATAACATGATTATCTCTTCCGTAATAGTAACAGTTTCGTCATGTTAGCACTTTAGCTGTGATAAAGATTCGTCGTCATGGTGTGACTTTTACGCTATGACTTTTGTCATGGTAAAACGTTTGCAGAGATAACACTTTTTACATGGTAAGACTTTTGCCATCGTAAAACGTTTGTTGATTTAAAGACTCTTTTTCATGGTAAGACTTTTGTCATGGGTGAGGATAGTCTGTTACTGCAGAAATGTTGAGATTGGCTTAAGAATCTCATATATGACGGGTCATTGTGATGGCCTAATGCACTTCTGTTTGTCTGCATGAGCACACACCTACCAACTAAATCCACACGCTGCTGCACTTTCTGACTTCTTACTCGTCACGCAACATTGACACGACGTCACGCACGAGTGAATGATCAAAGGACGAGCAAGTGAGCGAGGACTCTTGAAAAATTACTTGAGCAATGTTCAGACACTGGCTGGGTACTATGCATTGTTAGAAGACACGCTTGGTCAGTCGGACGAAGCGAATTATCTTCGGCTCAATGGTGTCTACTAAGCTTCCATCGCTTTAGTTACATTTATTATATTTAGTTATTTATGTCCAGGGAAGGAAAACCGTGCATAATTTCAAACCTGCCCAGAGAATCGCGAACATCAAATGCAGTGGCTACTTAGATGTTAGATTAAATAAAATGGCATTAATTTTTCTTGTTTGCTACGTGTCTTCAGTTATTGAATGAAAAACCTGCCTATGAATATACATTGTATTATACAACCATTATAATAAAACAACTGGATATACTAGAAACTATATGCACACCTATCTATAGCTATTACGATTATTGTGCTATTTACACTCTGCAGTTGTAGCAAATATTTTGTAAATACAGATACTGTTGCAAATATTTTCCATATTGTTATTGATGCGGTGAACATCGGCGTAGGCCTATATGGGGCCTAATTACATCACCAGCCTCTACATTATAGCTACAATTGTAGCTATAATGTGTGGAACATGAGGAGCCATTGCAACTATTGGTC
>OY365807.1:16554610-16579610 GCA_959347315.1 Bimastos eiseni
CACGTGCGTGGCCTTAGACACTCGATATAACGCATTTATAGTTAAATGAAGTGGTGATATACTGTTCATGAGCAACAACAAGTGGTCAGGTGATTGGAAAAGTGACCACTGGATGGCTATCGCCAATACGTTGAGGTTGACAAACCGAGTGCCCAAGTACCTATATAGTAGAATCATTCATCGATGCGGACAAACCGTCCCTCCTCATGCATTGAACCATCATGCGGGAGCGCTCTTCCATTACAAATTCGCAACATTACACTGCTTGCAATCCAGGAAACATTTTCTAAATTACTCAAATCGCATTTGTTTAGATTTGACGGGTAGCCACGTTTAGTGCCTTCGAGAGGTTTCGATAAGGCGCTATATAAATAGCCAGATACATCATATTTAGCTGCAAGAAGTAAGTAAATGTACCGAGGTCATCCCTTTAAATTAGTCTATAGACTAATACAGTATCCACCCCAACGGTAAACCTTCCATGAATGGCCCCTTCAGAGCAGTGAACCCCTATGCCGGCGCCCTACCCCGGCACAGAAACGCAAGTCTCCAGCTGACTCACAAAACTTAATCCTCTATATCACAGCGCTCTCACCTGGGTCAACATAAAAAGCTATCATCGTTTCAGGTCTAGTCCTTAAATTCCCTTGATGCATTCATTTACTACTGGATTTACATTTGACAGGACTCGAGTAACGCCCACACTTGGAAGACAGCCAATCAACGCCAAGCGACGAAAGCAGGACCAATGAAGAAATAACGAAGCAATCTTTCTAATTTCTAATTGGATGATGAGTTCGTTTGTGGATCAACAGTTCGTCCTGATTGGTCCGCATCAGCGAAACGCTCGAGGTAAGAAGAGAAGACGAAACTGTAACATCCGGTAGCATTAGACGATAGAACATCTTATCTGATTCAATCTTGTGCGATGTGATGTTAGTGAGCTGTACACTAATGGATGCTGAATGATAGATACAGATGCTGGAGGAAGCGGTTCAGTACCAAGGGCGTCGATCACGAAGGACAATGAACCCAGAAATGGCTTTGAAGGAACCTAGCTATTGGTGGGCCCCATGAATATCTTAGCTCAACAAGAGAAGCCAAGGAAATCAGTTATAAGCAAAACAACGCACACAATCATGAAATAAAGAAATTAATTATTCAGTCAGTAAATTTTAACTAATTCACAGATCTGCTGACATGAATGCATTTTGTTTCTTGGACACAAACGAATATGGACCACCTAGGTTTATGATATAAAGGGTATTCTAGATGTAGGGTTTACAATACGAAAATGAAGATCCAAGGTATCTTATGGCTCATTTCTTCGGATCGAATAGCATTGGTTTGATGTGTATACGGACACACAATGTAAGCCTATAATGAACATAGGGCTATACGAGTCATGGCGTTAAAATTCGCAAAATATTGAAGAATTCGTGCAAAACTTTCGCCCACTTCTGTCACGTAAATATTATCTCTAGGGGTAAAGTCTTTTTCCCACACCAAAGTACTTGACTCTGGGGTAGAACTCATGAAGGAGAAAAAGAAGAAGGGAAAGAAAGTTAAAAGCAAATAGAGAAAGGAACCGGAAAGTACATTTAGACGGCAAGTTAAGAGCTTAGGTTTTGATTATATACAGTAGGCTTAGCGATAGTATATGAACTTAGAATTCCCGTGCTTGTTTCTAGAATCTGGCACGACCAGCTTAGCTCATTTTCTATCTGTCGGAGGGAGTTCATATATATTTCATGTTCAAGTGGCGTCGTATATCTTTGTTGTCGGAGAAGTTTTATTGACGAATGGTGGGTAACCATAACACGACCTTTCTCGGTTTTCTACTACCAGTCGACCCATCTATTTTGTGTCTAAGCCTTGATAAGTGTTTTCCCATGACCACTACCCTGCCAGCTCGTCCACAGATGGCAGTTTTATCTATTGGACTGAGTTGGGCCCGTATAGACCTTTGATACACTACTAAAGACGGACTAAAATAACATTTGTAATTCTAGTGTAGTTGTTATTACGGTATTGGTTGTTTCGGCCTTTGTAATGTTTCTAAAGAGGGACTCTGCCAGTCTGTGTAATTCCAACGAAGTCGTTACGTGGGCTTGGCTGACTAGGCTTTGAAACTTCAAAAGACGCACTGTATATGGAGGAGCACTCATGGTGAGGGTTTTAGATGGGTCTCTGCATACGCATACAGACCTAAGTGTATAAAGTTACACTATTCATAGGATCAAGTGTCTGTCCTACTATCAAAAGTTCCACTCAGTCCTGCCCTATTGAGTTTCTTGATCCTCTTCTGTTTTTCTTATTCATCCTATTTATTTCCTATAATATCGCAGACGAATGGTTTTCTATCATAGAATGATAGAAAGTAGATCCTCGAAAGTAGGATCCTATCCTACCCATAAAATCCTACCCATAAAGTAGATCCTCGAAACGCGTATCTATGGTCCAGTGCTCCTGAATGACGGCAGTCGGTGGATTCAAAGAGAGACCTGTTATTGCAAGCCATCAGTGTACCTTGATCCTCTCTACCTGTCCATGCCTGCCTGGAATAGCTTATAAATACACAGACGATTAATCGATTCAATCAACTGACTGTTCCTATGTTGTGTTTAGACTTATCGCCGAGCAGCCCATGTGGTGGAGTGTCGATGAGAAGGGAATACAATGACCTGGAGGAGCGGATGGAGGCGAAGGCGAGGGAAGAGTTGAGAGGAGGAATGAGACGTCCGGTGAATCTTGACCTTGGGTGCAGATCAGAACTGGAACCGTCGATAGGAAGAAGGGCCCTTCGGCAATTGTCATACACTTCTGACCTCGATGTGACCCCTTCGACTGAACTCTCGACCTGGCATGATCTACATCTGGCGTCCGAAGACGGAGAATGGACTGAGGAAGGGACTAAACAATGGACTGGTAACAATGATTGCAATGATTATAATAGGCCTATGTTTAAATTAATTCAGATCGGTTGAACATTTTTTTTCTACCGAATCAGATCGTAAGATCGTTAAGTTTCGACCACACCAACTGGCCTATAATAACAGAATTAGATTGAATCGAATAAAATTTGATTATAGACTATGCAAGATTAGATTATTAGAAAGAGGCCAAATTCTTGTATGAGATTGTGTAAGATGAGATCCTGCATTGAACTATATTTAACCAGATTGTGCAAAGTATGATCATATATGAAACCAGTTCAATCATAATGTCATTTAAGAAACAATACATAAAGCAAAGATGTGTATCTTCAATTGGTCAATGTCATAATTATATAAGTAGACCATTATAATAGACATTAGGCGCGTGCATGTCATAGACCAATAACCTACATTTCTGTTAGTTAGTCTATAAAGGGCGCTATATAAGTCTTGTCTCCCAAACAGTATGCTTTGTTGTATAAGCATCTGCGTTCCAAGTGAGTCAGAAGTTTAGACAGAGTCGATAGACTTGAAACATAGACATGTAATGTCAAATAATAAAACAATAATAGTCTAAATCATTTCAGTAACAAGATGGTGTTGCCATTAAATTTTGAAGTCAAAATGAATTTAATTGCTTTTTTGTTAAGATCCTCATACGGGAGCCACGGAATTCGAGGACGCGGATCCTTCTACAGAAACAAGACTCAACAGACACGAAAAGCGGAATAAGGGAGTAACAGAGGGAGAGCGAGGAGGAGTAGGAAGAGGAGAAAGAAGAAGAGGAGGAGACAACGATGCGGGAAGTGACAGTGATTCGGGAAAGGGAACTGTGTCCGATTGTCGTCAATCTCCCACGGAGGAAATCTCATTCCATGAAGAAGCATGCAAGCAGTCTTCATGTCAGCAAGATCTCGAAACAACTTCTGAAACTGGGAGAGTAACAATCAACGCATCTTCTTTGGAACAAGGAAAGTCTGAGAGAACCCATGACGACGAAAGTGATTGTTTGGTGGGGGTGCCTGGCCTGACAGACCTCGAAAGGTTCCAGGATCCAAAACTTATGCAACATCACTATTCTGATCATAATTGTTACCCCGTTCTACTTGAAACAAATCATCTGAGGTTGTCTAAGGTGGATCGGTGTCCAGCCGGAGGAAGGTCACCTGCCGAAGAGCAGAACAAAATGAATAGATTTGCTGGTGATAAGGAATTTTCAGGTGATGCTAGAACTCGTGGAGTCATCGACTCGAACAATAACTATTCCTTCGAAGTCTCGTCTCCTAGTCGAGTAGACAATTCTCGATGTAAGGTTGACACGAGTCTTGAATTCAAAGGCACTCCGAATCATACAAGTCGCTGCGAAGCTGGCGACGACGTATTTGACGGAGGTCATGACCTCGTGAGCTCCCGTCTTGAGCTTCAGGCCAAATGCCATGATATGTATGGCAGTCGCCCCAACATCCTAGGTAGTCAAGACGTTCACAGTAGGCTTGGCAGTCACCAGAACGTTAATGGCAGTCGTCATGACATAAACGGCAGCAATCATACAAGATATAAAGTTCAGAACATTTACCGTGACGCTTATAACAATCGCGATGAAATTAGTGGCGGTCTCTATGACGTGTATGACATTAGTCGTGACGTTTCTGACAGTTGTCGTGGCATTGATAGTAGCTTTGATGCCAGCAGCAGTGGTCCGGATTACCACACCCATGATCGGGGTTTCCAGGCAGGGTTTCGGAACAATGCTCATGTCATGCGAGGTTCAGTCAACGGTTTTTCGGTTCGTGACGAGTTCACTCATGCCAGTCACGACAGTATTCATAACCATCGTCAGAGAGACATTGGCTCCAACGGAGGGTGTCCCAGTCTCAACAACTCTCCGTCGAAGATTTCTGCTGAGTATTCGTTTGGAATCGACGATTTGAGCTCGACTCCGGGCAGGAGGTACTGCCGCCGCGAACCACTTACGCCATCAGGGCCTGGTGCCTCCCGTAACAGTCCACAGAAGGGTCATCGATGCACAAGGAAGAGCACAGATGGCTGCTATTACGTTCCCACGGTCTCAGATAGCGACCCTGAGATCTACCACGAGCAATTAGACAGAGGTTTTTCAGGGTCTCATGGAAATATCACTCTAGCCCAGTATCGTCGCATAAGATCAGTGCCTCATGATCGGGGACTGGCTGGACCGAGGGTCCTGGGTTCCGCTCACCCCGCTCTTCAACAACCCTTCTCGGACGAGGAACCTGTCACCCTACCACGCCCGGCTAAACATGGCCGCTCAGCGGTTGCAAGCTCAGCAGCTGAGCAGCAGGCTAGCAGCTGCGGAAAGACGGAAGCTAAAGGTAACCGACAACGGCCAAACAGACGATGGACCAATCTTTCTGGTGCGGAGCCAGAAGTGGACGAATTGAGGCAGAAGGCAAAGACATCCTGGGGCCAGTCAGCAACCAGGTTCCGCGTTCCATCGCTGTTCAAATCCAGGAAGAATTCGACTTCCATAGGAACTGGAAGTGGAACTACACCGGGAAATGGAACACCAATTATATCTGGAAGCACAGCTGGCAGTAGATCTCGGATCAGAAGCGACTGCGAGACCACAAGTAAAGCTAGATGCAGCAGCGGAAACGCAGCCGAAAGTGGCTTCGAGACGGGAAGTAGCATGGGCAGCGCTGGTGATATCAGTGTCTGGTCAATGAGTTTGAGGTCGACACAGTCCGTCTTCGACTCAGAGGAAACCCCACATCCGGTTGAGGACGTGGACGCCGGAAACGACCACTTCCGGCGCAGCATCAGCGTTCCAAATCCAGACGGAAGATGTCGCTCGTCGGCTTCGCTACTGGACAGACTCCGCGCCAGATTGACCCCACGGAAGAAGTCCAGTTCTGCGAAGGACAGACTTAACCAGAGTGACCAAAAGATGTCCAGTCCTTTGAAAAATGGATCGACTCAGAGACAGAACGGCGAAGAGATCCAGTTGTCCGTTTTGCCGCTCTTCATTTCGCAAGCCACAGATGCAAAAAAAGGACAAGAAGCGGACGGAGATGGGACTTATCGATGGGATGGGTCGTCGATGACAACCGTTGCTATGACAACCGCTTCCATGACGACTACTTTCGGAACCTGTACTCCAGCCAGATCAGAAGAGGTGAGCACAGAGTGACATCGAATGCACGGGCATTATCATTATCATCACATTCAGATGAAATTGCGATGCATAGAGCTATATATAGAAAACTACACAAAAGACCCTCTTCAACCATTGGCGCTGCCTTTTGTAGGAAATTTTCAAGGCAATCAGGCCATACCAGCTTAGTAATCCATAGTTTTTGCAGAGATTCTTAAGTAATGAGATAAATGGTAGCAGTTCGAACAATATAGTGGAAGTAGCTTTGGGAAAGTGGCTTCGAGACGAGAAAAATCTAGGGTGGTAAAAAATGCGCTGCAGAATAGAATGGGATGTGATACGATTAGACATAATGCATTACTAAGCAGTAGGAGCGTTTTGCATAAACAAGATGTAGGTATGATCTGTACTACAATGCATTGCATTTGGCCTGGCATGGCATTTTAAGCCACTACGTTTCATTCACTATATTAATATAGTGGTATGTTCTTTGCCTTGTGATCGGAGGGTCATAGGCTCAAATCTACCTCAAGCAACTGCGTTGCGACCCTGCACAAGTTGCTCACCCTCAATTGTCCGAAGAAGGCGACGGTAAACCACCCACCCCACTCATCTCATTCAATTTATACCCGTGTGAAATGACTATTTTCAGAGCGCTACACGAAAGGTGAACTATACGGATGCAACGACATCCTCGGCATCTTCACCAGCATGCACATCATCAACAGCAGTATCAGTGCCACAGACATCAGCAGACCATGAAAGCTTTCAGTCTAAGATACGCCATGGTCAAATGACGCAGAAGAAAGCGACGCCCAGCGAAGAGTGCATTAACGCGGTCGGAGAGATGATCAACGCTCTCGCAGCACTGATCGATTTAGTCGACTCCAGCATCACATCCACTCCTTCCTCCGAACGGACAATCACCGAGGTCGAATTCAAAGAGCACAGGACACGGATGATCGACTCCGTGAAGGAATTCAATCAGACGTGTAAGCACTTGGTCATCAAAACGCCCGACTCGGAGCCCGCCTTCCTCCAAGCGTTGAACGGGTGTCGCCAGTCGCTAGATGACGTAGCTGACAAGTACCAGGCCCTTGTAGACTGCGCGTCCCTTCCAACAGACAGGTCAAAGGTCGCGACCCCGGTGACCGCAGTGGCCAACTCGTTGATGGAGACGGTGGCGGTGGCCTTCCGCGTGACAGGGTGTTCAGCGAGGGATCCAGTTATGGTTGCACTTAGGCGTAGTGCTAACAAACTCGTTTATGACCTTGGCCTCCTCATGAAGTCTGTCCGCGAAATGAACTACAATCGACTGAGCAGACGGTTCTAAACTGAGGATATCTACTTAGCGCCTTTTCTGGTCGAACTGTGAACTGCAGCTATGGACCGGCGCCGAAATGGCCGCTCCGGAATTAAGATGTGTGGTTACTCACGGAACGTTTGAATGTTTCGATAACTGTCTCAGAGAAAACTGGCGTCAGAGGAATCTATGCGGTGCTGTGACTCCAGCGCTTTCTCTCTAATGTGCAGTATTCTATATCTTCTGAACCACTAAACACCTGTGTTACGTTATGTTAAAAATGTTTTTATGTTAACACGGTTATTTTGTGGTTATTTAAGGCAGTTGCTGTCTTCACAACAGCGCCACACTTTCGGATCCCGGTGCAATGGATAAAATTGGCAATTTGTTGAGAAGTGTAAAGAGGATGGGCCTGCTAGGTCGATGATTACGGGCGTTAAGTTTGATCTTCAGCCAACGATTTATTCAAACACAACGAGGTATTAGCAGAGAACTAATTCTGTATGAACTCGAACTGTGGATAGTCGCCTAACCTTATTATATACACGATACTAGAAAAATTGATCATTTAGTCGTATTATCCAACGCATTTATTCGTTTTAAATTATATAATTCTACAATAAATACTCGAGTAGGAATGTGTTTCATTTGTATTGTTACTGCAAGAATCGGTTGGAATTATTTCGATCCAGCTCTACACGCGATGAAACTGTGGATGCGATATTTGTCCTTTGCGTTCTGTCAATTCTCATCATGGAAATCGCCTGACTTCCAAGCGACTTCCAACCGACTTCCAACTGACGTCTAACCAACTTCCAACCGATGTCCAACCGACTCCCAACCGACTTCCAATTGACTCCCTTTCGCTGCTTGAAGTCTGTCCGCGAAATGAATTACAATCGACTGAGCAGACGGTTCTAAACTGAGGATATTTTCTTGGCGCCTTTTCTGTTCGAACTGTGAACTGCAGCTATTGACCGGCGCCGAAATGGCCGCTCAGTTCAGTTCAACTGACTTCCAACTGACGTCCAACCGATTTCCAACCGACTCCCAGCCGACTTCCAATTGACTCCCTTTCGCTGCTTGACGTTTTGTTTCGCTGACATCGGATTTCGACCTGACTCATCTAATATAGAAATCAAACGGGGTAGGAAAAGAAAGGCAATAAGAGCTAAATAACGTGAAACGAAGGGCGGCCAAAAGATAGAATAGGCCTTGCATGGTTAGGTAGGGTAGGGGACGATGGTGAAGGGAAGGGAAGGGAAGGTGAAGTACGCAGAGAAAGGTACGAGAAACTGGTCAGAAAGGTTAAGTCAGAGAAACAAGACAAGGTAAGACGACCACTTATTTATTAGGCGCCAATGGAATTGCGGATCTAATGGTCCTCTAAGATATTGGCAGGTCCTGACACTGACACCTCCAGCAACCAAACAATCTTCTCTCATGAGTTTCATGTCTTGATGGTTCGAATCCCGTATGCAAAGGAAATGGGGCAACTCGATGCACCCCTGCAGAGTCCACATTATGCATCCAGATTCCAGACTCCCAAATACTCGGAGACATAAAATCCTTTATATATGTTACATATGTATGTGGAGTAAATATGGTCATGTGTATACTTTTGAGTAAGCATGTGTATTATTCGCATATATATATATATGCGTGTGTTTTTATCCAGTCGTGTGTATATGGGACTGTACGCTATATATGGACGTGAAGCGTCATAATAATGATCTGCCCCAAGTCGATCAAAATCTGATTAAGTCGGTCATTTATATGAGATATGAGTTGAATGGGTTTTTTGTGGCATTAAAAAGAACGAGGAAGAGAACAGAGGGATGATGCGGCACATTTGAATGATGCAGAGTCTGATGCTGGGACAAATATTGGGCTGAGTGAAACAGAGGCAGACACACAGAGAGAGACAGAGAGAGAGACAGAGAGGAAGAGAAGGATAGGACTAAGGCAGTGAGACAGCGAGACATGGATACAGAAATAGAGGCAAGAAGGGAGGATGAGAGTCTTTCGAGACAGAGCAGCCGACGTCGACGTCGCCTAATTCCGTAGATGGATTCACTTCAAGCGACGATAACGAACGAGAGACAGATCAGAACAGAGATCTATGACCGCATACACTGGCAACACACACAGACGCACATAGACAGAGATAGACACGGAGACAGAGACATGGACAGAAACAAGGACGGAAACAGAGACAGAGACACAGATAGAGACATGGACCGATATGGACACAGACATAGACAGTGACAGAGACAGAAACAGAGACGGAGACGGAGAGAAGAGCGCATCGATAGAGAAGAATAATGACAGACAGAGAGAGATAAGAAAGAATAGAGACTGAATGACTGGATATTGTTGTTATTATTAGTGTTACCAGGGACTAATAATCATAATATTATGGGAGGGATATGAGGCCGCAACGTGTCAGCCAATCAGTGATCGTCTTTTCTGATATATTGCGGACGATGTATGTGATCTGTTATGTGGTAATAAAGTGACATCCGGGTACTCCGAAGGGTACATTTGAACGTATAATCGCCGAAAATTTCATCTCAATTTATGCTAATCGAGTAACAAAATCTTCCCTTGAAAACATGTTATACGTATTGCATGTTTCGTATTTTAAGTCGCTTTTTTCTTGTTAAAAACAAGCACGACTGTCGATTTGTTCTGCAAAAATCCCGGATGTAGTCACAGACATAGCCTAGGTCAATGACCCAGTTTTTTCATATTTTAATTCCAGGTAGTACGTTGATGAAGCGTGTTGGAGCCTGCATACATCCAGTATAGGCACTATTCCCACCACTAAAGGTCAATTGTAAAATTAAGAAGGTGCGCAGTCGTTGACTCTTGTCTCTCGGCAATGAAACTCTTGGTTAAGACTTTGTTTCTACTACCTGGTAAAGCAAATCAGCAGCTGCTACAGCACATAGGTACATATGTAGTACAGTACAAAGTAGGAGTCTTACAAAGTCTATAAAGGTCAAGAGCACTGTATGAACATGTTGTAACGATTAATGATAGAAACGTGAACAGTTAGAGCGTAGATAAAAGTTGGGATCTGATTGGTTCCGTAGTGGTTGTGGCGAAAGATCGAGAGGATGACGTGGAAGAAGAGATTTCCTGGCGATGAAATTGTGGCAAAAAATGTATAAGGATGTGCAATCAAAGCCTAAGCTAAATACAAGTGAAAAGAAAAAAGGAGTATCTCAATACTTTTCGGAACATATCTACATGTGTCTATATGTTTTTTATTTATTTAAATGTTGAATCGTTTCTGTCGATTGATTTCACTTTGAAAAGATGATCGATGGAGTCGATCCGAATGAAGCTTAAGAGTCAAGAAGCGACGTTTATGTAGTGAACGTAGCGAAAACTATGAACGAAAAGTGACAGAGATTGGAAACATAATGGGACAAATGAAAAGCGGTCTGCAAACGAAGTTCTTCTACATTTAATGAATGCTTGAGTTTCACAAGAGACTTTGGATCGATGATTTCAGGTCGATGAGTCATGAAAGAAGGTTCTATGAAAAGAGTCAAGTCAATTCGTGATAATTTCCATCTGGGTTGCAGGTATGCGTGCAACACAAGAGAATAGTTTGGTTGAAGGCGACCAGAGATTTTATTGAAGCAATTTCTCACCTTCGAAACATGAACGCTGAATCTATTCTTCTGTAAAGCTTCGAATTGACTGTACAAATAATTCAAAAGTCATATCTATAGGCCATCTTCGTGCGATATATACGACAAGATGACACGGCGAATATAGAATTAATTAGATATAATAACTAAAAACGTATCTCGGTGACTGACAAGGCAGATTAAGTTCTTGGCCATTAAATATTTCATATAGGCCCATTGCAGAGAAATGACCATAATTCACGATCGACTGCCTAACATCATCTGTTTCTAGCTTTAGTCTGCGAATATAACGTGTACAGGCCGATAATTATCAACTGCTAGTTTTAAACAATCAACTGAAATCGATCGATCGATCAATATGAACTTGATATACATAACACCCCTTCAGGATGTCTGGTCGGGGACGCACTCCCGGCCGAGTCGAGGCTGAAAAGAATGGTTTAGTTACGTCTAATGGACAAATTTACAAGGTAACGACCCAGAAAGACAGCCTGCGTACCCACCAGATGGTATCCTTGCAATGAATCGCGTGTTTCATTTGTCCATCCTTTTCATCACTTGGCTCCACATCCGTCTCCACTTTGTTCAACACCGGATAACAATATAACGGTATACGCCTTTGATCTTCAGTACTATGATATTTATTATTATTATTACTATTATTATAATTATTATTATCATTATTATTATTATTATTATTATTATTATTATTATTATTATTAGTAGTAGTAGTAGTAGTAGTAGTTGGGGTGGAGGTACAGTAGTAGTAGTGATGAAAGTAGTAGCAGTGGAGGTAGTGAAAGTAGTATTATTATTACTATTACTATTATTATTTTGTTGCTGCTTTCGTTGTTGCTGTATCTAATCAGTTTCAGCGGATTCAAACTCGGCCTCAATGGAATTATTGTCTTCGAGTGACGTTTCCATTGCTTCCGCATCCTCCTCTTCCTCTTCTTCCTCCTCACCCGCTTCTTCCGTTTCAATCCGTCTATATCCATCTCTGCTTCCTTCTGCCAAAGCCGGATATCCGGTCGCTTCTGATAACTTCCGCCAGGTAACGTCATTGTCTTCCGGTTTTTCCGAAGTCAACGACAATGGTTCAAAGGTCACGACTTCCAGGTCACTGTTCTCGTACGAATCGTGAATCGGGCGCGTTGGGGTCACTACCTCTGACCCGCGTGGACAATACGAATGGTTCCGAGTTTTTCCGTTAGGGTATGACAGCTGACTAGACGAGGATTTTAAGAAACACTGGCGTTGTGCCATACCGTTGAACGTCACTTCCGGCTCGTAGGCAGCAATGTGACGCAATTCCAGTCGCGTTCGGGTCACGTGACCCGAGTCATTAGACAAGAAGAGCGGTACGACGTCATCGTCGTCTAGGATGACGTCAAGGTCGTCGAGCTGACAGTCCTCGACGTCATCCGGTTGTTCGTCGTCCTTGACGGCCAATCGGAAGTTCCTCTTGCAGCAGAAGAGTGCCAGCGCCGCAGTCGCACCGATCGTCAGGAACACTATGACACCTGTCATGATGCCAATGGTTGTCAGCGAGTGGACGTGATGCGGAGGTCTGATGACGTCATCAAACATGTGACTTCTGCGCGGGAATCCGTGTCTGCTACTGGTGCCATCTTGTGTCCTACCGAAGGTCGATTGGTTGGCGTGTAACAGAAGATGAAGGTCGACGTGCTTCCGATCTTGCGGTGACGAGTTGCGATGAGGGAACAGCGCGAGCAATTGAGTGGCTGAGTGGTTGGTGGAGTAGTGCAGTCCCTGCAGGGAGCTCGGATTCGACTCCCGGTTATGAGAGGAACTCGAGATTCCGCGGATCATTATTCTTCACCTGAATTGCACAGACATAGAATCGTTGTACTTCGTATGTCGAAACTGTCATGGAGAAAATTTATAAGGCCGTCGTTCTTTAGTATTGCCCGTTGTTGTAATGTTCTATCAATTAATCAATCAATCAAAATTACTTGATATAGCGCCCCTTCAAGATATCTACTCAGAGGAGCTCGATGCGTTCTAGGATCTATTGTTCTCCTACATTGATAGTGTTCTGCATTTAAACTTTCGTCTGATTTCCTAATTATAAATGTTTTGTGTCCTTCTAATTTATTGCACTCTGCGTTCTAGTTTTCTTGTTTTTGACCACAAGTTGTCGTTGAGGTTTCGCGGGTATATACGGACCCGCGCATTGTCAAACAGATTCCGGTATCATAGTGGTGTCAGGCTAAATTTTTAAAAGCTAAGAGAATCAGATGTTTAGTGTTACTCTTCGATCAGTTGAAAGATGACAAGAGTGTAGTCCCCCGCAGACCCAGTGGCAGAGGGATGCCCTAGCGTCGTATCACCTTTTCTTTTCCCTCAGAATAGCATCTTAGTGGGGTTCGTATGTCGCTCGTCTTCACTCCTTCTCTTCGACTGTTTACGTATACATGTAGTGTAGCCTATATAGGAATTATTCCGAATGTGTGTCTGCCATCTGCTCTCAATAGGAGTCTAGCTGTTGGGCTCTGCGTGTCTGCGAGAACTTTCGTGTGGCGACTCTCCTCTAGTTATCTCAGCATTGTTATGATTAATTTTTGCACTTAATAACCATAGCGTCGTTTAGTTTGGCGTTGGCACGGGCAAAGTTTCGGGTATTGTCCATCATTCTTAAATAACTAGATGATTAATTTATTATGTCGGATTCATATGTATAGCTATAATTATGGCTCATGTTTTAATAGCTTTCTTGCCTCACCTCTGATTGCCACTCCTATCAAACAGGAAACCCGACATCCTATGACCCTCCTTATGCACACACAAATACTCGATTGTTTTCCATTCAATGTACTGGATTACATTTATGGAATCTTCTCCCAACATATATTCAACACCAGCCAAATGTTAGATTATTTAAAAATAAACTTCGTCTCTATTTACTTGAAGACAACTCTAAGTATTGAATGTTTGTATTGCTGTCCATTCAGTGGATGCAATGAACCCTTAGTTGAGGCACTAGTTAAGATTTACTTCTATCTATTTATATCAGTTTATAAATTCTACATAGGGGCCCCTGGTTAGCGGGGTCTATGACCCCTTCGGGTTCCTCTGTGTAACCAGAATGTTCATTAATGTTAACTTGTTGCTTGTCATTTTCTCATGTTTTTTGGAATTGAATTATATGTTTTTGTAACAAATTAACATTGATGACTTAAACCAACTTCTTTTGATTGATTGATATTGATAAGGAGTCTTTATGTAAGTGTCTACATATGTACATGATACTCTAGAGTCTGGAGTTTCGGTTGCACAATGCTTCCTATTGTCTAGTGTTACCATAACACATTTTGCTGTAAAATATTTTAGGTCAAACGTATTTTATAAAGAGGGTTAATTTGATATAAATAAAGATCATGATCGAACCTGCAAAACTGGAGCAGTAATCAAAAACCACGGCCAATTTTACACTAAAAATCAAAACGTAAGGCCAATGAGTAATTCAAACTTAGATCTAATGACCTAAAACTCAGGGTCAATAAATAATCCAAACTGTGAACTAATAATTATGATAGAGACAGAGCGACAACAGCAAAGCAGAACAACACGGCCGATAATCCAAACTGTAGCGAGTGAGTAATGAAAACCCGAAGCCAACGATTGCAAACAGTGGAAGAAGACTCGACTGCATCCTGTGGCGGTTTAAGATCTGCAGCAGAAACGTCGTCTAATGCCATCGACGCTGCACTAATTTCCTTTCCAGATGGCGATGGAAAGAAGCTTTTCTGCTTGGGCAGAGTTCAACAGACAGGTGGAAAGGACGGAAGAGGGCGGAGGGCAGGAGAGGAGGAGGAGGAGGAGGAGGAGGAGGAGGATGGGTCAGAAAGGCCACAGTAAACCTCCAGCGCCGTCAATAATTGAAAGCTTTCTAAGGTTTCGCCGAAGACGAATATACGAGATGATAATAGGGAGAAAATAGGTTTAAATTATGCTCTCAGCAGCAACGACATTGCATTGGGCAGAAGATAATTAGTCTGTGCTCAATTGAATGGCTGCCTGTTTGGTTGCTTGTCCCTGTGTCTATGTCTTGTTATCTCTGCTTTCTGTCTGTGTGTATGTATACGGCGTTCCTATCTCCCTGTTTTGATGCCTGTCTCTTTCTTTCTGTCTGTCTCTCTCTTGCTTCTTCTGTCGTCTTCATGCTCTACATGAATATATCCGAATCATTTTCTTTACCTGTCTGTCCCTTGTCTTTCTTCGCTCCTATCCATTGTCTGTCTGTTTATCTTTCTGTCTATCTGTCTATCCACAATCTTTTTAAACCTGTTTTTATTCCTAATACTGCAAACATCTCTACTTTCGATTTTTTTCCTCTATTGCATTTAAAGACAAACAAGTCTGCCTCAATACAATCAGCTAAACTATTGAGAATTCTTTCAACTGCCTAGTTCACTGTCTGTCTTTATTATTGCATGTTTGTATTTGAGTTTTGTTCCGTCTTAGTCACTCAATCGCTGTTTCTCCCACACTTTTCACCTATTCTTTCCTTTTACAGCATCATCGTACATACATGTATGTCATTTAATTCATACTCAAGGCTATTTTGTTGTTCACCGATTGTACAAACATCACAATGATATTATATCATCGGTGACATGTGGAAATACAAAGGGAAATATTGTCCCGCCAAAGCAGGGTCGCCCAATTTCACAATAACCACGTAAACGCATCAATCTGTTAACGTAGTAGAAAATTCATTGCCATAAAAGTTACTAACATGGATAAAAATGGAACTACTGTAAGTGCAACATCTAAGCGCAATTCCAATATCAAAACGTCTGCCGAACGTCGCCATTATAGGCTTTATAGGAATCATCTCAATTTTTACTTATAACAGACAACAGGATGGAGAGTCAAAGGGAAGAAAACTCAATCTATATCGAGTACACAGTACACTCAAGAGATAAGGATTTAGTTTGGTTTTGCATGAATACAACGTTAAAAGATCTGTGATCTCAATCGATGTACGGAATTCCTGAGTACCGGTCCACAGATTCTAATATCATGCTGTCTAATTCCAGCAAGTCTAGGCCCTACATTATTTTGATGATATCTATTAGATATGGTGTGGTGATCGTGAACTTCTTGATTTTTCCTGAACCAATTGTCTAAGCTTTCTGGCAAGGAATTCTTGGAAGACAGAAATATAGAAAGAACCCCATTTGTAATTAATAACTACGTTCAAAATGCGTTACTACCAACTCTATAAAAAGGCCTTTTGTAAGTACTCTGAAGGGTACATTACATAATACATATGGTACGTATGTATACGACTCGTTGCAGAGTTGTCAGGTCGGCCACTGAGCAGAGTAAGTCAATGGCTATAATTATGAGATTACAGTATGTTATAAATTAGCAGCCACGTTTTTATTCTTTGGCAGTACAGGAAATGGAAAGCAAATTAGGTCAAGAGGACAAACATATACAATGTAATACCAGTAATAAATTATTTTGAAATCGACAGTCATTAATCAATTCGAAATTATCCAACACAACGACCTTGCACTGTAGGCTTAGGCCCTACCTATTCGATAATTCTGCCGCTAAACGTCCGTTTAACTGCATCTGAATATAGTTCGGACACATTCGATGACCGAGTGAACGATTAATCCAACTGACGTGTGAAATTCGATTAAGTCTCTTCTTCTGTCTTCGATCGATTCCATCCAACTCCGTTCTTAACGTCATCCCCTTAGCGTCACATCAAGACGAATACGCTCCGTAGTTTCATTCGTCTTTGCGTCACGAGTTCCCATTGTAACCGACGTTATCGCTATTTATCTCCATCATCCCAGTTTTAGTTCTATTAACAATTGTTAGGCTGTCTGTATTTTTGTGCTAGTTTATACCTCTCCATTCAACTACTTGCATATTTTGGCTAAGGTGGAGCCGTGTGATTAATATAGCTTAATCGAATTTTAACTTGTATATCATTTAAATATTTAATTAAATGATATACAAGTTATTTGAATGGAGTGAAATTTTAAAAATGTAATCTTTTATCATCATCATCTTCTTCATCATCATCATCATTATCATCATCACAACCATCACCACCATCATCACCACCACCCCCAGCACAATCATCACTATCATCAGTAGTGAGAGTATCAAAGAAGTTAGAACGAATGTACAGTGTGACGTCAGTGTAGGCGTTTCCAAGAAGCCGTGGCAACTGCTGCATTGTGAGCTGCAGCAGTAAATAGTAGATAGACAGCAATGTAGGCTGTGCGTATAAGCTTTCGGCAGGTGACACTTTATGTGCGGTACTTTGGGCTTGGTATAAAAGGCGACCCATTGAGGTGGCGTCAAATGGAGAATGGTCTTCCCATGAGGCACAGTATAAACTCTGTTACTGCAGCTGATCCATTCAGAGTGTTTCCTATAGCGAATGCTATTCCTTACTGTGGACACAGTCACACAGTGTGGAAGCTTGGTGACCCATTGTGGGTGGCGTTCTAGAGTGCGTTTTCTACCCACAAAGGTGCGCATAGTATGTATGTGTATGGTTATTCGTATAGCGCCTTATAAAAGAACCACTCGAAGGTGCTAAAGAAATAAGCCGACATACACATACGCGCCGACATATGTACACACATAATGAGTGACATCTAGAAGCACATGCAATATTATTACTCAATATACTTAAGTGAACGTCCGTTGTTTGGACATCAATGCCACGCCTCAGGTGATAAATGGCGCTCTATAAACGTGTCTCATACCATTTATCCTATACATACATGTTCACCTTTACGCATGTCAAAAGGGCTTTCTCTGCATGTATTTAACAATAGCATTTAATCACATCATACATCTATATATTATATATATATATATAGTATATATTGTATGCATATATAAACTTACACAGTTTTCACACACAATGGCCCACACTTTAAGTTATTACAGTCAACAATTTATAATAATGAAACTGTATTCAATTAACCATTTCAATATGCCCACAGGTCTTTACCTCCATACAGGTATTGCATAAATCAATTTGCAAATTTATATCTTTAATATATTTATTTTGAGCTTAAAGATGCTGCAGAGGAGGATTGGTGCCTGTGAAATGTGGATATGGAGAAAGATGCTGGGGATATTGTGTGGCAGACGGAAGAACAAATGACTCGGTGCTTAAAGAGATCGGGTAACTGCGCGGAAGCTTAGCATTGCAACAGAGGCAAAATGCACCACATTCTGTCTTGTCGACATAAGTTGGTGTATTTTGGTTATGTGATGCGAGCCAATGGGTTGAAGAAGGAGATGATGCTGGGTTGGGGCAAGAGCGTGAGGAGAAGATGGCGTCCAAGATTGAGGTGGATGGATGACATACAAGAGAGGACATCGTTGAGTCTGGAGGAGTTGAAGAAGGCGGTCAGGGAAAGAGGACGATGGAGAAGGTTTACCATGACGATCGCTAGAGTTCTACGAACAGACGGCACAAGCTGAATCAAGGTGTATTTTGAACTTTGAATATTTTAATGCACATCTCAAATTGTATTCTTAAACAATCTTTTTTGTGCAGGTTACGTTGGTAGCTGAATAATTAGCCCAATTCTGAACAATATGCGTTTAAATCATGTTTATCATTTACCCAATTACCCATATCTGCAATACATTTCATTCCCTGCTGCTGCTGTTATTGTTGTTATTGTTGTTGTTGTTATTATTATTATGATTATTATTATTATTATTATTATTATTATTATTATTAACCAGGCCTACGACCAGAGAAGAACAGCGTAGACTGTGTTGACCTACAATATGTCTCAGATGCAGAGGCGACACCTTGATCTCATCCCAAGTCAGTCACACTGTCACTGATGATGCTCTGTGCTATCAAACAGGCGCACAAAATGTTGTAATCATGAGCCACTCATCTGTGTGCTGGTTCATTTGAACCAGATCCATAAACTCAACCAACAATAGTAGGGTACAGATTGCCCGCTGTTGACTACCCCTCACAAACAGTGCGGAGGCTCGCACACCTCGGCTCAGACTACCTGACGACACACGGTACCTTGGTCCAGATGCTCAAGCATCATTGGTAGTCTCACTACAATCGTTATCCTCATCGTCATCATCACCATCGTCATCATCACTGTCGTCATAGTCATCATCTTCCTTATCATCGTTTTTGTCTGCCTGATGTTCTTACCTGTCTTAAATAGAAACAGAGAACGGGCGAAGCATGCATAAAGAATAAGGTATAAACTGACGCAATTCCTCACCTGAGTCGTTGCGTCGTCTGTCTTGTGGCGGGAAAGCAGGCGTTTGGTCGACGGCGGCGCACAGAATGAAACGACACCTATCGTTACACGGTGGCAAATTAATATGGCGCCTTTGCTACCGTGCTAACACCTGTAGCAGTCAAGGATGCCGCCGAAGGAATAGGTGTGTCGTTGCTCCGGAGTCCCAACGACCTCCACAGATGGCTCTGTTGTCGTTGCCACTGGTGATCGTTTGAGGCACACAAAAGTTTGTTCCTTGTTTAGTAATATTCTTAGTGATGTAAACGATGACTGAGGTGCGTGTGTCGGAGGGTCTCCATCTACCGCGTGATTTGAGATGAGATCCAGGTGTGCGTCTGTCATGCGTCAATGCTTCCTCGGTCACTGAATCAGGTGAAGTGAATCAGGTGAAGAGAACCAGATGAATCAGATGAAGTGAATCAGGCGAAGGAAATCAGGCGAATCAAGTGAATGAGAAGTATCCATCGGAGAGGAACGGATGGAGAGAGCGATGGAAAGATCGCATCGATATTACTGCAGCTGTGAGCAGCGCTTGTCCATTGGGAAAGACGTCGTATACATTATAAGACGAGTAGCTGTTAATACGTCTGCTTCAATGCTCGTCTTTCGTTCATCCTCTGATCAATCGTTCCTTACTCACGGACGAGACGAGACGAGATGAGACAAGGAGGGCGAAGGATGCTCTCGGCTGCTGCTGCTTGTGACTGTTTCGGTCCATCTCATTCATCTGCTGCTGCTGTGGCTGTTGATTCCTTGTATACACTCGCTGATCTATTTCTCTCTTTAGTTTAAACTCTTCTGCTTACAATCTCATCCTCCTTTTAATTAATCATCTATCGCTCGATTATCATTCATTCATTCATTCATTCATTCAATCATTCAATCAATCGTCCAATCATTCATTCTTTCTTTCTTTCATTCATTCATTCATTCATTCATTCATTCATTCATACATTCATTCATTCGTTCATTTCATTTTCTGCTTGCTTCTGCGACTAGATTTCTGTGGCGCTCTGCCGCCCGAGCGCCTGCCTGACGTTAACGGACGGTGTCGACTCCAGCTTGGGAACACGTCTGGAATCGCCCGAGTCACTTCCTTATCAAATCTCAATGCCAAATGGTTGCTCTCTATATCTACCAGGATGATCGCTCTCACCAGTATAGATTAAGGATGGGCCTCTTCTCTAAGAAAGGTAACTCCGTTCGAATTAGTCACGAGGTCTGACTGCCTATTCCGCGGTCGCCGGATGGGCAACGTTCTGAGGATGGCCGTACTCAAAACAGGGTTCGTAATCATACCGGCAGGAGTCTTTCTCGCCTTCTCTGCCTTCCAAGCTACTAGCCTCTTCTTCTGCTCTACCTGATATCGTATCATTCAGCATCTTGTGACTCTGAAATTATCGCCAATAAGGGACACCAAACGTTATCTTAAGTTACGAGGTTCAGACATATTTGAAACAAGTCCATAAGCCATTTCGGCCTATACAATTATCGGTAGCTAAATTCAACGTCTTGTACTCCTAGACATTACTGTTCTCAACTCTCTAAACTCTGTCGTCCTAGGCACTACAAGTCGCACAACTCTTAGTCATGTCATCTCCGACACTAGTCTATCACGCCTTCTGCTCAACACGTATCTCTCGGTCTATTTCCGTATATGGCATAAACGACTGCACACGTATATTTTGTCATGCACCACAATTGACAGAGTAAGTTCCCGTCCTCAGTGTTAGCAGTTACACACCAACACTGATATATTCTGCTTCGATAAAAATGACACTGGCATGGTATTCACGGACTCTGATAGTGAAGGTCTTCTGTCTATAACCTTCGCTATCTGCACACAGATCTTCGATCCGACCTACGCACGAGGGGGCCCAACCTCGCACTTCAGTCAGTTCTCCGAACTGTGTGTGACGACAAGCAACCATGTATTCGCCTGGGTACCCGATTACCCAAACGTACTCGTATCGATCACTTCGATCAGACACGCAAGTAGATACACTTCGGAAAAACGGGAGGAGTACCTATGACCAACGTAGGTAGCCAACAGTAATATTTACGCATCGATCAATTCTTCGTCTACTGGTCTACTTGTTATCTCTAACCTGGGTTTCCGACTACCCAGACTTTCACGTGCCTCTTGGTCAATTTCCGACTACCCAGACTTTCACGTGCCTCTTGGTCCATTTCCGACTGCCCAGACTTTCACGTGCCTCTTGGTCCATTTCCGACTGCCCAGACTTTCACGTCTGCGTTCATCTGTTTCATACTTGGGTATCGGACGACAAGGGACAACCCAGACTTTCACGTGCCTCTTGGTCAATTTCCGTGTGCGACATACTGGCCTCACACGCATAAGTTATCATGCACCCGATTGACCGTCCTCTGCGTTGGCAATTGTCCGCCAACACCGTAATATATTCTGATACTCGGGAAACCGGGAGGAGTAACCATGACCAACGTAGGTAACAAACAAAGAGTTTTTATCGAAACACCATAAAACCATCAAGAAGAATTATTTGACTTGTCACCTGAAGGTATCAATCGGCACCAGCGTTTTCTCTTGTTTGTAACGTGCTCTTCTAACGTGGTCATCCTCCACGTGTAATTCCAGCGGGTCCTTCGGGAATTTCCCGGTATTTCTATCGAACGGCCACCCGAACTCTGTCACTGTCTGTACTACTCTCGGCCCCCGGGCCTCTCTGACTATATGCGGTCGCTAATCCTGAAACTTACCCAGTCTGTATCTATCACGACCACCCGAATGTTAACGATCTCGGCTACCCGAACTTCCACAGTCTCCGACAACCCAAGTGCTGCCGGAAAACTCCGCGAATAACTATGTAGCCATGTATATATATTTACGAAACTGTACGGAGAAAAGAATATGCGGAAACACCCGCAATTATTGAGGTCTTCGGCATCAGTCACGACCGTTTCTTGTAATCGTCGAACGCATCAATGGGGTCACCTCACCCGTATTTTATCGAACGTATCCACTGGGGAACTTTCCCCGTATGTGCCAACGCTCCACTGGCAGCTCTCTCGGTCTGTATGGCTGCTACTCCGGGAATTTACCCGGCTTGTATCTCTTGCGGCCACCCGAATTTTCAGTCTCCGACAACGTGCGGAAACTGGCAGGAGTACCTATGACCGAACTAGGTAGCCAACAGGTATATTTCTCGTCCTGCTTCCCTCGGTTATATACTTGAGTATCCGATCACCCAGACTCTCACATGTCAGTAACTTCCTTGGACTGCACTTATTTCTCTCATTGTAAGATCATCTAGATACTCGTCACCTAGAGCTCTTACCAACGGTAATGCACCAACTCTCGTTTCTCAGACTCAATTCTCTCACAGGCACCTGAGGTAAGTGTCACCACGTTACCTCTATGTTTCACACAGACCTGTATTGTTATAATCACTTTCTCTGAAGCAATTGTACTCTGTCTCTTATACACTGGAACGAACCACGGACAGATCTTTTGAGGAAGTCCTCGAAAAGATTATGTAGTTAGATATACAACAAGAAATTCTGCGGCTAGTCCGCAAGTAGAATCCTCGGGGATAAACCGCGAGTCAAGATATTGCAACTAGACATTGGACTGAATATACTTCGGTAAAACGAGAGGAGTAACTATGATCGATATAGTTAGCCAAGTAGACTATTTACCGAAAGACCGTAAGACAATAAAGAAGACATACTGCGGGGACACCGCAAGTACAGATATTACGTTCAGTAACTCAAGTAAAGATACGCGGGGAAACCGCGACCAAAGACTTGCGATCAGACACGCATATCAACAGATTGATGGTAAACGGGAGGAGTAAGAATGACCACGTCAGGTAGCCAGGAATAGATGTTTACGGAAAACCGTAAATAGAAAAGAATATGCGGAGACGCCCTCTATTGATCAGGTTTTCGGCACCAAAGGGAACTTTCCCTGTATCGAACGCAACCAATGGGGTCACCCTCCCCGTATTTATTGAACCTATTTATGTTTTCCAGTAAGTGTCAACGGCTTCACCGGTAGCTCTCAGTCTGTTTCCAACGACTTCACGGGGCCACCCTCCCCGTATTTTAACCAACGGGTTCACTGGGGAATTCTTCCCGTATATTGTCTCAATGGCCGCCGTAATCTGTCTCGCTATTTTCGATCGACTCCGCTTGGGATTTTCCTGGCATATTGTATCAACGGCCACTGAGGCCTCTCTCGATGTAACGTTCGGTGGCTCGGGGCTTTACCCGATCTTTCTAACGGCCACCGACGGGGTCACGTACCCGATAACCTGCTGGAAATCGTGAGGAGTAATTATGACCGATCTAGGTAGCCAACAAGAATATTTCTCGGCCACCAGAACTCCCACGGTCGAGGATTTTTCCCAGTCTATCTCTCTGTCGGGTCTCTACGCACTCTCGAACGGCACCCAGACCTGTGAGCATTTCTCACGATCCGGCTTTCCTCTGTCAGCCTGTTCACTCCTACGATCAGGGCACGGTCCGTCTTGCGATCGACAGCAAAGGGGCCCACCCCACCAGATCAGCGAAAAGCAGCACCGGCCTGACCGCTAGAGCGGCTGTCACTAGAGGTCGTATTTATATGGCAACACGATCTCTGGAGCGGTACGAGAACCACTCTACGTATGAAGCAATACGAACCACTGCTCCACATATATAGCAATGCAACGTGTGTCAGGCTATACTCAAGCCAATTCATGCGTCTGCCAGCTATGCACTCAATTAAAAACCGCCGATCGGTCTTCCTTCCTATACGCAACACTGTAAAAAATATACGTAAAATAACGCTATGGCGAGCCGATTATTTAAATAAATCATTCATTCAAGCCTTGTGGCCTGTCCGCCACACTTCTTCTTATTCAAACTGTTCTTGTGTCTTTCTAGTTGCATTTGTATGCTTATTATTGTTCTTATATGCATGTAATTGTTCTTGTGTGTGCTTCTAACCCTCTTGTTCATCCTCTATACTAACCCTCTCAGTTCACTCATTAACGCATCCTCGGTTGACCATCATCTATACACCGACGACACGCAGTTATTCATTTCTTTCTCTCCAACCAGCTTCTCCAACTACATTGATAATCTGCTCCATGTCGTCACCCAAATCTCTTCCTGGATGACCTCAAATCTCCTCTGCCTGAACCCCTCCAAAACCGAATTCATTCTGATTGGCCCTCTTGAGCAACTGAAGAAAATTCCTGATCCCTCTATTTCTCTCAACCCTGATTCTGCATCCACCTACAAATTCACTGCAATTTCTCCTGTCCGCAACCTAAGCATAATCTTTGACCAAAACCTTAGCTTCGTTGATCACATCACCCATCTTTCTCGCTCTTGCTTCATGCACACCCGTGATCTTCGTAGAATCCGCCCTATGCTTGACTCCAAAACAGCATCCACAATCGCCACATCAATAGTTCACGCTAAATTGGATTATCGTAATTCCCTTCTCCTAAATATAGACACCACCCAATTAAATCGCCTTCAAGCCATTCAGAATGCTCTCGCCCGTGCTGTCACCAAGACCCCAAAGCATCACCCTATCACTCCTGTCCTCAAATCACTTCACTGGCTCAAAATACCTGAACGGATCGAATATAAGGTCATTTCACTCACCTACAACACACTGAAATCCTCAC
>OY365807.1:16584610-16682110 GCA_959347315.1 Bimastos eiseni
TATGCAGGTCGAAGTCCTAGAATACGCGAACATACATGTAGGCGGTGGGACTAACTATAATTGCTCAATGCTGTCGATTGAGGCCTTTAACTTTATATTGTCTGTAGATCGTAGCGCTTAATAAATAGATAATAATAATAATAGTAAAAATGAATTCTAATAATAATAATTATAATAATAAAAGTAATAAATTGTAATGATAATAATAAATTCTAATGATAATACTACACAATGCCATATTCATATTTGCAACAAGACCAAACGCACAAACAGAAATGCACAGACGCAAACACAGATAATTATGTGTAGATTATGTGTAGATTGTAGATCATATATGAACCTAAGCATTTTATTGATAAGTAATTGGAGATATTCGGTATGCACAGCATGACGTTCAATTATCAATAGAAAATAAACCGAAGAACCTTCAACCTATATTCGCACGCAGTGAATGAGCTTTACACATCGGCTGTGTTCAAATTCTAACAGGGACATTTATTATAATTATCAGAGAACGTCGACTGATATCCCTTGGCAGAGATGTTTGTTCCGTTGAGGATAACTGAAGAATCGAGATAAGATGTAACGATTGTCCAGAAAATAGGACCCATAGGTCAACACGATTAAATACTGGTATAAATTAAATTAAACTAATAAAAAATCCATTTTACCAACTGATGCTGCTTTTGGTAAATAGTGCATGCGTCTTGATCCTTATGCTGAGGCCAAAGGCAGACACTTTGAACACACCTTGTACACTAATCATTCAAGTATAAGGCTAAGTTAAATTAATATTTGTAATTGATCAGAACATAAAAATACCAAATTTATTTAGATCAATCATTATCGAAAACGTCATTATTGGGCGACAGAGACTTTTATTTTTAAGCCAGCATTGGCCAATTATGTTAAATTAAGACGGGGTTTTGAATTTTAAAAAAATTATGAATTTTTTATTAATAATTTTTTTATAAGCAGAAGAGGTTCTTTTTTCCGGACACAATGTAGGCCTATATAACACATATTTGATATCGGTATTATATGTAGACCTACAGGTGTTGTCAATTCAAACGATATGATTCTATATTATTATAATATTTCCATATAGTAGTTATGTAGGTCTTACCACGTATTTTATTAAGCAGGAACAATCTTCTACCGATTATAGTCCGAAGTGTTGCAACATTTTCAGCTTATCTTAATACACACACGCGCACGCACATACACAGACACACACATCGCCTGTTTGACAGTTATGTTCTAACACTTTGAGAAGTTTCACGAAATGAACCACAAGAGTTTCTAAATTAACCTATCAGTCTATTGGTTTATTCGGTAGCATGCTGGTTCTATGACAACGCGTTCGAGACTGCTGAACGGAGTCAATGTAATAACCATGGAAATTAATGACTGGATACCACGGATTTGGCATATGTACAGACTTTCGAGCACCTCATCACCGTTCTTATCTTTGGGTGTTTAGATCTGGAGCGCCTCCGTTACCACATTACGCAGTCAGCCGTCTATGAGTATGCGGGTAAGTAAGTAAGAATGGCATTTAATACACCACTAGTAAACGCTATCTATTATGGTTTCGTCGCCAGATCGTATCAGACCCATTGTTCATTGCATATAGACATTAGTTATTCCAAAGTTGTTTTAGCCTCGACAAAACAAATATATGAATAAGTATATAAAATATGAATAAATTAATCAAATAAAAAACATGCCCAAATACACAAAGACTGGATTTCTTAGAGTTAATGGTTGACTGGGGATAAAGTTAAGTTCATGAGATCGAAGAGCTCACTGGCAAAATGGCCCGAAACGCCATGAGTGGTGCAGCTTGGGCTCCCCATTCCCCAATGAATACCAAGAGAATGACGGGAAAATGATGGCAATTAATCGGAGGAAGAATGAAGATTATTAACCGGAGGGAAGAGAATGACGGAAAAATGAAGGTAGTTAATTGGAGAGAAGAGAATGACCGAATAATGAAGGTAATTTATCGGAGAGGAAAAAATGACGGAAGAATGAAGGTAATTAACCATCACAATAGAAATCAGTTACTTCGTTGTTTGGTTGGAGATTTAAATAGATCGAAGGTAATAATTATCGTCATTTTCAAGATCTAGCGGTGAAAAGGTCGATGGGATAACTGGGCGCTACATAAACGCTGAATAATTCAGCCGAACCGGTGTGAGCTGGGTGATTTCCTTGTCACTAATTTTGTGCAGACAGGTCATAGCGTTTGACTCGACCATGACGCCTTCTGACAATTTTCGATTACGCTCAGTTTTACCTACCTACGCCTATAGGCGCGTGTAATTGTGTCCATATAAACGGTTTCAGGCGGTGTTCTGTCAAGCTCTGTCGGGAAAGATCAATTGAGTTTGTGAATCGGTGATGCTATTTAACAATTGCCGATTGTGAGGAATGTGAATGTTGCCTCCACAGACCCAGCAACAGGAAGAACTATGGCCTCGATCTGCGTTCTCGTAATCCAAACAATCTATCTAGAACGCGATTATCGCTATGACGCTCGTTATTAGGCCTACAACATTTCCTATTAATGCTGCTCTATTGGTGGCTATTAATCTTCGTGCTATTATTATTATTTTAAATTATTATTATCATTATTGCTAATTTTATTATTATTATTATCCGTTCAAACTTTATTATTATTATTATTATTATTATTAGTAGTAGTAGTAGTAGTAATAGTAGTAGTAGTATTGTTATTATTATCATTATTATCATTATTATAGCCCAAAAGAAACTTGCCTCCGCTACCAACTTGCCCCGCATCCCCTACCATCCTCGTCTACAATTTCATCGCAGCATCCAAAGTTGTCCACCTGAACTGACTCTTTGCAATCGGACATACGTTGCCGAGACAGCGCATTATTATTATTCTTTTTATTATTATTATTGTTTTTCATTATTATTATTATTATTATTATTATTATTATTATTATTATTTTAATTGTCATTATTATCACTATCAGTACAGTATCATTATTTATTTTTTGTTCTATTTTTTACTATTATTATTATTATTATTACCATTATTATTAGTATAATTATAATTTGCATTGTTGTTGTATCATTTATCACCGTTAGCAATAGTAGTAGTATTGTTTTAGATAAGAAATACTTGAACGACAATTATAGTTCAATGTGACTGGGCTTTAGCCTTTTAGTGAAGGATTCAGAAATGAAGCAATCGGTTTAGCCTGCACGGCAACAGTTAACGGGAATGTTTTCTACGGTTTTATAAAATAATATGAATATAATATTCTGAATCGTGGGAATTTTATACAAAGAATGTGAAAATATCGGAATTCAAAGTAAATTGTGTGCTGGAAATATTCACAATAGGTGCCACACGCATAGGAGAACATTTTGCCAGAGCGTTCGTGATCCTTTGCGGCCCAAAGAAGAAGTTGATCGTTGGTTTATAGCTTGGATAATAGTGATGCATCATCTTCATGTAGGCTAAGACTGCATGACCTTGGCCTATGCTCAACGTTGAGACATTTTTGGGCCGTCTAAAAGTGACTGCTGGGAAACCTAATTAGAGGTTGTTCCGATGCTCATCCTGGTCTGTGTTCAAAGTAACCTTGAGTTCGAATCGATATGATCTATTAAATAAGATGTCATACAACACAATTGTGTATTTGATTTTCCGTCACATACGATCGGTACACAGCACAGAATCGATGGCGTTGAGCTGTACAAGAAGACTACTCCAGGTGTATGCGTAGGACTGTAGTCTATACCTCTATACCTCACACACGACAACGACTCAGAGGCGATTCATTACAGCAGCGTTTCCCAAACTGTGTTCCGCGGAACCCTAGGTTCCATGAGGTGAAGACAACGGTTTCGCGGGAAATTTTCCGTGTGAACAAATGAAGGCTTGTTGCTTGCCATCTGTGTATGACATTATATGAAAGAAAAGTCATATGACATTGTCATCGATATTTGTGTTATTTTTAATCTAATCTTGACCTAAACCTGCAATTGTCTGCATTCTCAAGCGTTTGTAGGCTTACCTACAACAGCATAAGTTTAGTTTAGGACAGAGGTTTCGCCAAAAAATGTAAGATCAAAAGGGTTCCACAGCAAAAAAGATTGGGAAGCGCTGCATTACAGGATGACTGCTGCAACCAATCTGTTACCAGGCGCCACATGAATGATCTAGGATTAACATTACGACCAAATCATACCATAATGTAATGTAACTTCATAGTCCAAATAACCTAAGCATCACTCGAGACGTTCCTCTTTAGCATGGCAAATGTTGTAGCTCGCTAAGAGCATTTCATTCATCTTTGAAGGCTATTAATTATAATATTTGATTTCAGTCAACACGTTGTTGTTGTTGTTGTTCCTATTGAGGCGATATGACGGAGCCTGCGAGCTGGAAGAGTTAGATCTGGCAATTTATGCAACGGTTTATGTCAAGATCATGCTCTCCAACTGGCAGAACTCCGCCCTATACGACCATCCATGCAATGCTGCCGTCTCCTGAAACACATCTGCATACAACTAATAATATTATAATTATTGGACATACAACTCCTCGGTGCAGCTGCTAAGCTATGGTGCACTTAATTCAGAGTACAGGCGCCTTCTCAAGATCTGGCGTTTAGAGAAACGATTTAAGATTGACGAATAGAGTGGAAGCAATGCGAAGGTCTTCTTCCTCGTTCGATTAAGATTAAATTTGAATAATGCTTGCTACCTTGCTCAAAATAAGTTGAGGAAGAACTCAATCAGCGCCGCTGATCCAGTCTCCTGTTTTTTACAGTTTTTAAATCTACCCACGAACGAAATTCCCAGAAGACCCAATATTGCTAGAGAGAGTATAGGCAGAAACTCTTATTATTAATAGGCCTACTAATTTTATCAATATGGGTTCTATATTATTATGGGTTATTAATAAGGTAATTTTAGTTCATTTAATTCGCTTAGAAGCCTTTACCTAAGTGAAACTTCAGTTATAGAGAAATAGGGCCAACTTGACCTTAATATGGTAAAAAGAATAACGATCTAATAGTATCTTATAACACAGTTTGGATACTGTGACTTTTGTCCAGAGATGCCTGAGTGCAGAAGGTGAGACTTCGTAAAACATCGTGATAGTGTTTGTCTCGTCTGAATCTTCAGTTAGAATTTCCAGATCGGAAATCTTACGTGAGGAAGTGTCACCCAATGTGCAACTGCTGTAACCGGTCACATAATCTTCCCTGGCCACACATATCGGCCCTGGCAATGAATTTAAAGTAAGATTAAGGTCACGTTCTGCATGCTGTTAAGCATGCTATCAACGCAGACTAAATGTCTGCTGCCACCGGAGTTTACCTTCCAGATTCAATACAAGTAAAACTGTTACAAACGTTGTTGCTGCTGTAAAGTAACTGAGCGTCTAAATCACCGAAGTCTATCGACGCACCACATAAACACAACTGCCGTATCTTCATCTTGCGTTGAGATCCGATTCGATCCATTCCAAACTAACGATTTCTTCATGAGGAAGACATCAACTCTGAACATCAACCTGGGCGTTGTTTAGTTCTCCTCTTGCCTCTCGCTGGTCTATATATAACGCGAGCCTGATGCATCCTTGAGACGATAAGAATCTCTAATCTCTGCTAGGATAGCGATAAGTGGGGCAGTATTGGCCTCGCTCCTTCGTTTAAATTGCGTCTGAGGCATGTGCGTTGTTCTTCTGCGTTGATTAGATAAGACGTCGTCAGTCCTAAGACTTCAGAACGATGACGAAGACCTCGAAGGTCTGATATATTCCTGTGAGCTGCTGTTTACCCAGTCCGATCGGTACCGGTACGGTCAGGCCTGCCGCACCTGAACTACTACGCAATCAAGGTGCTTTTCGGAACAAAGGCCACGCGGCTGACAGGATGAGTTAAGAAGTACAATTAATCAAGAGAAAAGTCATTTCTAATCTAGATGTCTGATTTCGTCAAGAGTCGAAATTCATCTGCCGACGTCACTCTGAGCTCCTCGCTGATAATTAACTCAAAATAACTCTATCTTTGGCTACTGACTAATCCGTTATGTTTATTCTACACCCATAGGCCTACGTGCGTTGGCTGTGTATAGGCCTAAACATGTTTGTATGACTTCCATAGCGCCTGTTTCTATAGTAGTAGCGTAACAGTAACCACAAATTAAGAAGCAGAACGCCCTTTAAACCTGGTAAAGTAATCTTCCTCGAGCTTTTTTGAAGGTTCTGAAGAGACGTTTCGTAAGTATCCAGATGAGTAAGCTTACTTACGGTTATACACTGAAGACATGGTAACCACAACGAAACATGACACTGAACAAAACAAGCGTAAAGGCCAGGCTTATAACTTATGACATTGATAGGCTCAATGTCAGATCGTCAGCACTTTCAGCCGATGGGGATCTGTTCGTGCCGCGCTTTCATGCGACGAAGCGGGCACATGACAGTGCTCTCTCGTAGGCCTACGTTGGACCTTCAGTCACCCACAAAAATGAATTTTTGTGGCGCCACAGTCCGCCCAAGAAATATACTACAAACGTGTTTTCTGTCAACGCATATATATAACACATGTATAATGACATTATGACACATAATGACATATGACTTATGTATGTATGATGACATATGACACATGATGACATTTGACGTATGTATGATGCGTCAGTGAATGATTGTATGCTGAACAGGTATTCATTAATCTTGTCATGCACGGCTAATCAGTTGGCCAGATATGTATAATATGCACAGAGCATGTGTGGCGCCATAATTGGGTTGGTGAGGTATATTGCTCGGTTTAAGGTGTCTGCAGTGAAATATAGTTGATTCGTGATGACATACCAGCAATAAACACGTGTGTGTGTGTGTGTGCTAAAAGAAGCGAGAAACACTTGATAGTGTGAACGGTGTCAATCAATGCCAACTGATTGCTACCTAAGAGAAGTTAGCTATAAATAAGTAGCAGGAGGAAAATAAAGTTGAATTAGGTGGAACAGAATGACAGAGGTTACATATTATTTCAAACCCAACATAATTATATATGTCGTGTTTTTTATATTTCACATATATTATGTTTCCGTGCTCTTACAAGATTGAACAGCGTGCCCACATACCCGCATATATAAGCTTAGATACAGTTGCAAATAGTCTTATCTATGAAAATAAGATAATACATACATTGTACATGTATGCATTCATGAATGGGTGTACTCATTAATGTTAAAATAAACACATACTATGTATGCGTGCATGTATTTATTTAAATATTGTGTGTAAATACATATTTGCATAGTCATATATTCATACATTGGAGAATGCATGCATGTATAACCGCATACGTACAGGTCATACATACATTCATTTATAGGTACATATATACATGTAATGTTTTTTTTCTGGCGTTTCGGCACCATTTTTCAAGTACTAAAAAATAAACAGGAGTTGTGTAAAAATCTGGAATCTTATATAAAACATAGCAAGTCCAATTTATTATATTCTAAATTTATAAGTAAGTGCTTAGACTGTGTAATTGTGTCCTATAAAATTAATTTGGCATATAGTTAATTTTAGGATCACTTCTTTCGCCAGTGCAGATGCCTTCCGGCACAATTTTTCTAAATAAAAAAGCACTTAATACAAAATATGACAGTGGACACATTAATCGTATCATATCTTTAGATTTATATAGCACCTCTCACAAAATAACTATTCAGAGGCGCTCTCAGCACGGAAACCCCTGGGATGAGAAACGCCTTCAAAGAGCGAGAAGCAGATGAAGAGAAGCCAGTCATTCGATTAGTCCTTAATGACGGAGGAAGGTCATTCCAGGTAGATGGACCCACAACAGCAAACGCCCGGTGTTGGGCCAAGGCAGTCTTAATCCTAGACATAAAAAGATCAATTGAGCGCAAGGAACGAGATGAAGTTGTAGATAACGGCTTTCGGTAGCTGTTGACTTTCAACGGATCTGGGCGTGTGTTGTTTTACTGTACTTGCCACATCTGACTATAGTGGGTGGCTTTATGTGTTCAGTCAACAAATATTTAGACTAGCAGACGCCATTTCAAATGTTAATTGGGTCGAACGTTCGATGAATTCTTTACGCATTGGATAAATAGGTGTTTCAATCTAAATCTGCCAGCATCATCATCATTATCATCGTCATGTCGTCGTCGTCATCAACGTCATGGTCGTCGTTTCCGTCATCAGCATCATCGCTGTCGCAGCAGTTCATCTTCACCGTACTTATCGCCGCCATCACCATCATTAGATTTGTAAACCTTAATTACCTTGACTGAACTAGCTAAACATTATCTCGATATAAATGATATCGACATTAATTACCTAACCTATATCACATATTTGGGCCTATTATGTTAATTTTCCTGATCAGCTAATGTGGTTGAAATAGAGCAACTCCAAAAAGTCTATATATAGCGACTGTCTCTATATTCTATGCGGCTGCTTCAGTTTCAAGATTCGATGTGAATATGCTTCATTATGGAAAGGGCGTTGCATTAGATGCATTGCCTGAGATTCTAAGAATGATTCAAGGATACAAAGAGGATCACTATATCGTCGAGTTAAGGATAGAAGACGTAGGTTCAAATTTATGAACGTTAAGAGAATTAAAAATTGGTCAACCAAGAATTTCAGAATGAAAGAGGACTGTGGGATCCAAAAATATCACGTCGTAATAAGAATCAAAAGCTTCATGGAGAATATATTAACTTATTCAGGGACCCGATTGGTCGGCTTCTCCAATAATAGGCAACTCCGAAGTCGCATTTCTCAGACAGAGCCACTGAAATACGCAGTACATGCAATGCGAGATCTGATCAGATTTCTTAGCCAGAACTAAGCTGTCAACTGATAGACGGAAGAAAGTAGGCAATCATTCAGTCGATGATGATCATTGTTCCCCAAATTGAAGCCCATGTAGATGGTGCCACGCTGTCCAATCTCAATTACGATTAAAGCAACGCGGATGAGCTCAGAAGCGTTGAATGAAAGGGAACAAGAAATGACATGCAACTGAGCAGCCGACGAACACAGTCTGCACGACACAGTATAAATAGGAGATCATTAGAAAGACCGAAGCAGTGTTCAAGAATTACGACTCCGGAATTACGTGAAATTCTTTGATACTAAAATCAAAAATCAGAGTCCTTTCAGATCTGGTGAAAATAAGGATCATTTTTGTACAAAGTTTTGACGATTCGAGCTTCTAATCAATTAGCTTCTGATCTCAATGCCTGACGTTCTCTAAGAACCAAAAAATCCAGGATAAAAGAATGTAATAATGAACAAATCGAAGGGTCTAATAATTTGAAGCACACGGACTTGACTGATGATGATGATGATGATCATTATAATAATAATAATAATAATAATAATAATAATAATAATAATAATAATAATAAATAATAATAATAATAATAATAATAATAATAATAATAATTGTCTGCTGAGGAACCATATGAACTTGCGAGTTCAGCACTCAACGCTTGGAAGACCCTGACAGATGCAGAACCACCAACAGGAGCAGCAAGTTATCGCCAGAAAGAATGGGACCTCCGATTCACAGACAAGGCATGGAAAGGTCTGCTGGATTCCAATAACAATCCATGCGACCGTGCTCGCCTGCTGGCCTCACGAGCACCTCATTCTGGAGACTGGATGCTAGCGCCCCCTGTGACTGCCATAGGCCTGCGCTTCTCAAACGAGGATGTACGACTGGCAGTCGGGTTGAGGCTAGGAACGACGCTCTGCGAGCCACATTTGTGTCACCAATGTCAAGAGAGCGTCGACGCAAAAGGGCTCCATGGACTAATTTGTAGAAGAGGCAGCGGAAAACATCAACGACACAGCATGTTGAACGATGTCATCTGGAGAGCTCTTGGCAGGGCGAAGATTCCAGCGCAAAAGGAGCCTCTCGGCTTGCTAAGAGAAGATGGAAAGCGACCGGACGGCGTCACGCTCATTCCTTGGACACGTGGTCGTTGTCTGGCATGGGATGTGACAGTGCCCGACACCTACGCCAAGTCACATCTTGTCGACACATCTATCAGAGCTGGCGAAGCAGCCGAACGCGCAGCTAAGACGAAGAGGGCCAAGTATTCCACCATAACCAACACCCACGACTTCGTAGCCCTCTCCTTGGAATCCGGCGGCGCTTGGAGCAGTGAAGGACTGGAGTTCATCTCAGAGTTGGGTAGTCGAACGAGTGCTGCAACCCACGATCCAATGGAGACGTCATTTCTGTTCCAACGTATCTCAGTTGTTCTTCAGCGTGGGAACGCAGTCTGCCTCTTCGGGACATTGCCAACACTCCATTAGCTCATCATGGGCGATAACAGCATAATGTGAAACATATATGTATAATAATAATAATAATAATAATAATAATAATAATAATAATAATAATAATAATAATAATAATAATAATAATAATAATAATAATAATAATAATAATAATAATAATAGAGACTGAATGACACTAACGCCTAAAAATATTGAGAACGATTAAGAGCCTACTAATTAGCCTGTATGTATGTATGTATGATGATGATGATGATATTAATAATAATTTTGCATAGTTTCTGTTTGACTGGCTGTTTCTCTTACTCGACTTTTAGCATCGTAGTTGTAGTGCTCAAGTCTTTATGATATTGTCATTTAAAGATTTTATAATAAAAATTGTAATAATGGGACAATTTATATAACACCGTACCTAATCGAGATCTGAAGATGCCTCGATGAGTGATCTGTGACCGTGATGGGTGGTGCAGACAATGAATAGAAAATACTAGGCCTGAAGGATCGAGAGTGTACTAGACGCGCAATGTTAATTATTTGTGATCGATTTTAGAGCAGAGAACAGCTAAGAATCAGATGCTCGTTTGTAGGTGCCAGGAGACGACGGAAAGTTTTGACAGCTTGGGGATAAGAATTATACCAGAGGTTGTTTGAGTGAGATTCGGATTTGGTGATAATAAGAACGTGTTTGTCAAAAACATTGACAGAGAGAGAGAGAGAGAGAGAGAGAGAGAGAGAGAGAGAGAGAGAGAGAGAGAGAAGGAGAGAGAGAGAGAGGCATTATAGAAAAGCAGGAAGCCATCAAGAGAGGATGAAGGATTTAGAACGAGGTCTGATGTGTGGAGATCTAACTTCGGTGTTTATGGAACTGCGACGGTGGAAAGAATGAGAGACAGGATCAGGACGTGGAATGCATACACAGCAGTATGTCAAGTGGAATGCATACACAGTAATATGTCAAGGCGTGTGAACATTGGGCTATGATCGGGCAGTGTATCTAAGGATAAGGATATATCGAACGATAACGTAAAGAAAGAGAGAGAGAGAGAGAGAGAGAGAGAGTGGGAGACAGAAAGGGGGAGAGAGAGACAGACAGAGACAGAGACAGAGACAGATCGGTTATGGGATGATGAGGTCAAGTGTATGATTGTAACAGTGGGTGGGAATATTAACATACTGGACAAGGTTAATAGATGGCAAGAAGAGCGTATGAAATTCAGAAGCGAATGAATCTGATGGATAATCGACATGTACGCTAAATCCCCTATGATCATGAACTCATGAGGACTGATAGCAGTGGCGTGGCAGAGAGGAGGGCGGCGAATTCTTGCAAGAAGACCGATATAGGACTTGAGTGTGAAGAGCAGGATAAGGAGGAGGAGGAGGAGGAGGAGGAGGAGGGATGTAGACATTGATGATGGTGTGTATTGTGTTGGGAAGTTTTATAGAGGTTGAGGCCAAATTCAAAGGATCGGGAACAGTAGCGAGATGAGTTAAGGACGATCGAAGTTCCATTGTCAGAAAAGCTTTGCCTTCACATGTGGGACTCAATACTCATGCCAGTTGTCGATTATGAGGAACGGCCCTGACGGGGGTGGGGTGGGTGGGTGCTATAGCCAGAGGGGATAGGCACACACTTTTTTTACAGTGTGCATGGTTGTGTTCGAGTTAAACCAGGTTTCAGTTAAGGCAAATTGGTGCATACTAGAGCATAACGTTTACGACGCTAAAAAATACGCCAAAATTCAGGATATGAGCTATGAAATAATTAAATACCCAAAAGTTTGCTAAATTACAATTTTACCTGGTGAGTCACTCGTATTGCTCGCTTTCTGGTATCTTGCTAATAACATAGTCAGCGTTGAGACCGTGTGACCTCCTTTGCGTGCTTGGTATCAAAAATATTTTTGTCAGCATAGAGGTCTGTCATATAATAGTTAACATAATCAAACTTAGGAACCGTATCACCTCCTTTGCGCGTTTGATAATATCAGCAACCTCATCCGTCGTCGAATTGTCCTAGAACTAACTATAGTGTAGTGTTTGTCGCATGTGACAGATTCAGCTGCATGCTGTTCGGAACTTCGGATGGTGCTCGGTCATGGATGAGACGGGCAGCAAAGAATTGCCAATAAATGTCACATTAACGAAGGATTTGATCTAATGGCCTAATGATATGATTCTAAAATTCTAGAACTATATCTATCGCAATCGTGGTCTGCAAACTTATAAAACGCCACTCGAAAAGCCAAGCGCAAGCCAGCTCTCATTTACCAACGTTGTGTCAAGTCATGAGGGTCGTCCGAAGTGTAGTCCGAAGATGGCCAAAGTCCAGAATATTTAAAGAAAATAGACTGACACTGAAATTTGCAAATCATTTATAGCCACTGTTGCCACGCCTCTCAGGAACAAGCTCCCTTCAATATTAAGACAAATATCTGATCCAAACAGGTTTCTAACTCAAGACTGAAATACTGCTTCTTCGCAAATCCTATCCTTATATCCATACTCTACCCCTATCTAACTCGCTGTTTCAACTCTGAACACCATACACCTTTTCCGTCTGAGTGTCTGCCTAAGCGCTCTGTCTGCGTGATACTCTGGATGTTGACCAACGCCTGTCAATTTTTTTTGGATGAGTACCTTTAAATAAGCTGATTCCCGCGACTTCAACTCATGGATGCTGTAGAAATTTTGATATTACGACGACCAAGAGCTGTCACACGCACACGCAGGCAATGCTTAGGGCTTAAGGTCACAAGAATTTCATGTGTTAGCGATCTAAAAATTTAACGATCTTGGGTAACAAGTATCAAAAGAGTGGTCTGAATATTTAGGAGTTGATGCAAAATCCAAGACTGCTGTGTAAGATGTCTTTAACATTAACTTAGCAGCGATGACTGAATTGGTCTCTCCATCTAGCGACTAAGACTTAGTGTGCGTATTATGTGCTGCCGTTTCACATACACGCTCACGCACACACACACACAGCATATACAAAATTATACATACACTCTAAAGTTGCGACAGACATATGAAACAAAGACACAGCTAGACATACTAGCAGACAGGCAAATAGACACGTAGACAAATAAACAAACCAACAATTGAACAATCAAAGAAACCTATAAACAGACAATAGGGCAGGCAGATGCATCGACACACAATCAGAGAATTTGACTAAGATGATCTACGACAAAGTACAACACGGGGACGACGGCAGAATCCGTGACAGAGAGAGACACAGAGACAGAGACAGAGACAGAGAGAGACACAGAGACAGAGACAGAGAGAGACACAGAGACAGAGACAGAGAGCAGCAGAGTCATACAGAAGGAGAAATAGGTAGAATGAGGTGACATAGACTGTGATTAGATGAGGTGACGTAATGAGAGAAGACGTTGAGATGCATGATGAGCAGAGGTAGACAGATAGGGAGACATCCAAGACAGATAGGGAGACATCCAAGACAGATAGGGAGACATCCAAGACAGATAGGGAGACATCCAAGACAGATAAGGAGACATCCAAGACAGATAGGAGACATCCTTGCACAGTTGCATACTGTCTCGTTGTCTAGTTGATTGAGACAATACAATAGTCATAACGAAGCATTGTCAGGTTATCATGCTGGATGCATTCGTTGTTTCTCGCATTTTACGCTCGATATATGTTATCTGCAGATGAATTGTAATTGTTCGCTGAAAAAGCAATAAGATTGGGATGGAAGGCAGGTGTTCAAAAAGAGAAAAGGGTGGAGGAGAAATATTTGTCGTTCTGTGTTGATTTAACTGCCAATAAAAAGTGTTTCAAAATGGATTGTTGATTTCTGCTGATAAATGACAAACTCACTCATTCTGACTATAGAACAAACTGACGAGGAAACCGTGGACGTGTTTCGTCGATTATCTCTCGATATTCCTACAATACCAGATAACTATTCTGATTTTAATGGACGATAAACAGACAGATAACAGACAAGCAGATACCAAACGGACAAGAGACAGATCACAGACACACAGACAAACGGTGGGACGGACGGATATTAGCAGAAACGAATACAGTAAACTGAGTAAAGCAACAAATTTAATCGCATATTAAGAGGCAATTTTAAGGCACGAACGGACATCAAAGCATTGATCTATTGTCTCGTGTTGTAGGCCTATATTTCAGGCATGCTTATCATCTGAAACCTGTTTCAGATTTCACGCATGTGATGGTATAATAATATGCAGAATATGCACAGTTAATAAGACGGAGAGTAGTTTTAGCTTTACAAATTCTGCATATCATCACATGATTGAAATCTTCAACGCAGACTGGTTCAATGGCTACCAGGTCTCCACATGTTATGTATATATTAGGGGACTGCGGATATACCCAACCCGCAGTCATACCCTTACCCGACCCGTGACCGCGGGTACGGGTATACGTACGGGTAGGAATTTTACGGGTCCGGTCGGGTACGGGTTGAGTAATCACGGATACGGGTATGCCTGGTTTTACCCGTGTCAGCGTCAAGTTTTGGGGTTACAATGTCACCGTTAAATGTATGGGTGGATCTTGCATCATCAAAGACTGAATTACTATAGACAAACTGGCACATCCGCTATCCAAGAAGCACTGTTATTATTAATATTAAACGGACGATTTCTAGAGCGCCGTAACGCAGTCATGCCGCTACAAGAGCGCTATATGTCCAAACACATTAGGCTGCCCATCCGGGGCCTCCCCTTAGTATACATGTTAATCGCTGTTTCTGCATTCCTCCTCCTCCTCTTCTTCTGCTCCTCCTGTTGATCCTACCATTTCTCATCCTTCACCTCTTCCTCTTCATGTTCCTCTTTTCTGCTTCAACACCTTCTCCTGTTCTTTCTCTCCCTCTTACTCCTCCTCTTCTTCCTTCTTCATTTCATCCTCATTTCTGTTCTGTTCTGCTACCACTGAATACTGTTGCTGCTGCTGCTACTACAACGACTATACAGCATAATATGCTAAGTGAGTATTTCCTAAGAGCACTTACAGTCAGCCAGATTATGAGAAGGCATGCTGATGACGTCTTGGGTGCGGGTATACCCGCGAGTACGGGCTGGATAGCAATTTTGAGTACGATTTGGGTACGGGTATGTGTACTGGCGCTAGATAAGTGCAGGGTTTCATAATAATACGTGTTTATTGTAATCGGTCTGTTTCTTTGTGGACGAGGATATGAAGAACAAATGGATGCGGATGGTAATGAGTGACCCCGACTACCGCTCTCCCTGTGCAGATCTCTGTATGAATGACTTAGGGCAGGCAGGCAGGCAGGCAGGCAGGCAGGCAGGCAGGCAGGCAGGCAGGCAGGCAGGCAGGCAGGCAGGCAGGCAGGCAGGCAGGCAGGCAGACAGGCAGGCAGGCAGGCAGGCAGACAGGCAGGCAGGCAGGCAGGCAGACAGGCAGGCAGGCAGACAGGCAGACAGGCAGGCAGGCAGGCAGGCAGGCAGGCAGACAGGCAGGCAGACAGACAGGCAGGCAGGCAGGCAGACAGGCAGGCAGGCAGACAGGCAGGCAGGCAGGCAGACAGGCAGGCAGGCAGGCAGACAGGCAGGCAGGCAGGCAGGCAGACAGGCAGGCAGGCAGGCAGACAGGCAGGCAGGCAGGCAGACAGGCAGGCAGACAGGCAGACAGGCAGACAGGCAGGCAGGCAGGCAGGCAGGCAGGCAGGCAGGCAGACAGGCAGGCAGGCAGGCAGGCAGGCAGACAGGCAGACAGGCAGACAGGCAGACAGGCAGGCAGACAGGCAGGCAGGCAGGCAGGCAGGCAGGCAGACAGGCAGGCAGGCAGGCAGACAGGCAGACAGGCAGGCAGGCATGCAGTGGCATCTATGAGACTGACCTCATTGAAATCAAAATTTGTGCGCGTATATAATTGCTGACTATAGCAATTTGTAGGCCTATATTTGCAACATAACATCACAAACGTATCATAGCATGTTATTTACGTATCTTTCAATCTTGTATTTCAGACATCAATTCTGACAGAAAGTGATAGTACGAGGACAAATGAAAGTTATTAACCTGTGAGATAGAACACGTCTGTGCCTATAGGCTCTAGGGATAAAAATAATTTTAAAATTTTATTTTCATCAAGTTGGGAACTGGGATTGCATGTGCAATGAGAGTCTCGAGCTATTCTCTTCCATGAATTCGTGAAGAAATATTTCCTCTTATCGCACGACATTTATAATTTTCAGATGAAAAACAGCAAAAGCAACATTCTTCTGCCATGAACCACTTTTGCACTCAAAGTAGGTCAAACATTCTAAATTCATGTGAACTATTAATACATCAGGTTAGCAATTCTTCGTTGCACAATATGCATATTATGACTTCTTTCTTGTTCTTTCGTCGCTAATTAGTATGCATGTATAATTTGTCAAGTGTACTACATGGATGCAGCGTTTCACCTGCTTGCTGTTGCTCTGTTCCTAGGAGCTCATTATCGTTGCTGTGAAATCAATGAGTGCAACACGAATATTATGTTATAATTATATATATACATGATACATGTTATGTATGTATGTATATATATATATATAACCAAAGGTGATTAGCTCTGCTTTGGCGTTTATGGATGTCCAAGCTTACGTGCGCTTTCATGGGCGTTTTGCAGACTAGCTGCTTCCTTCCACATCAGTGTCCTCGAGTGATCGCCTTCCCTGTCGTCGATTTGGACAAAGAGCTCCAGGTACATGTAGGTATAGCCCAGCAGGGAGCCGCCGTGAAAATCGATGACCGTCGGACTACAGTGAGGTCGCCACGCGTCGCGTGTTGCACAGGTATACCCCATACAGCCCAACCCTTTTGCTGCTAACCTTCAGAATATACCGCACCGCACAGGTAGACGATGTACACCGAACAAGAAGGCCTAATTTTATATAGGCCTATATATATATTATATATATAATATATATATATATTACTGGTATTAATCTGCAGTGAAACCCTACGACACAGATGTTGATAATAATGATGAGATGATGATGATGATGATGATGATGATGAGATAATGATGATTATGATGACGACGACGACAATGACGATGACGATGGTGATGATAACGAGTTTTCTACCCTAAGGCAGGTCCATTGGCTGCATGGTAATGTGATGAGTGGGGTGGTTTCCCATTAGCTTCTCACAGACAATTATGGATGAGCAACTTGTCTCAGTTCGCTTCGCAGTGACTTGAGGTGGGTTCGAACCTGTTACCCTTCGGTTATAAAGCACAGAACATTCCGCTACGTCACGGCATCCCGTGTGTCGACACAGATATCGTACAGGAAAGCAAGCGTGTCGTATAGTCATAGACCTTCGTGTGCGATAGATCTTGATGACGAACACAGGAAGACTGAATCTTACAGTTTGCCCTACTCTTCTACCGGCTTTGAGTGGCCATAAAATTATATAAAGCGGAAAGGTCTAATCTCATAACATGTATTATGGCGATGGAAGCTCAAAGCAGAGATGAGCGTATAACCCTTGAATTACATTTCCCTACACCGTCATCAGGTGATCTTACCCTCATACTTTCTCTCGCCAACCATTTACAGGTAGGCCTACTGTTGTTCTACTCTATCGTATTTTGTTTTATCGCAAGACCTAGAAATAGGTATACTCCTCGTATATATTTTTTAATATTTTATTTGGAAGATTTATATAGCGCCCCTTCAAGATATCTACTCAGAAGCGCTCGCGACCCAACCCCGGCTAAATAGGACAGTCTTAAGATTAGTATAGAACACGGTTGAGTGTCCTCTGGCAGTGGCGCAGCGAGGAATAATGCCGTCTGGGGCGAAGGCACAAAATGCCGCCTCTGTCTATTTTTTCCTTCTCTTTATTCTTGTGCATATCCCGGATATGCACAAGGGGGAGATCGGCATAAGACGCCTGTTTTGAGTGTTTCAATAATATACATTATGATTATTACATTAATTACAACTGAAATTTGATATTGCTCTTCTTCCAACTTTTTTGCTCTGAAGTGGACACATGCTTCGACGACGCAATCATTTAAAATCATTTTAATCATGATGGGACTATAGTAAGTATAGTAATTAGAATAGACTAATAACTGGTAACTTATCTTACAGATTAGAGATACGGTTTCATATTTTCATTCCTACGAAACTAAAATATTAAACAGCATGGATATAGGCCCTATACGGGCTGTAGGCACTGGGCACGCAAAGTTCCCTCTAATTTTTTGGAGACTGTGTGCGCAAGGAATTTTGTGTGTGCAACATTTTATAAATGATTCATACTTTTGTGCGCTGGTTCCACCAGAATGCGATGATAGCTAAATCAAGACAATACAAAAATGATCTAAAGTCTATGGTGATAAGTTCTGGTAACCTACGTAAGAGCAGTTTCAGCAGATGGTGTATTGCATTTGTTGGCCCACGTCATTGTAATTAGCCTTCAATTTATTTGTATTGGTTTAAATTCTCTTTTGTGCCATTTCTATCAGGGCCGGCTCCTGGCATAGGCGACATAACCTCATAGGTAGTACCCGTGGATTATGAGAAAATATTTCGAAAATTTGCAAAATCGCATTATCGTATAAGCCACGGGTCCTAATCATCAACAATTACGTCGTTTGGTCGGTAAACTAAAAACTTTATGGGCTAATAATAGCCTGGACAAGCCAATTATAGTTGACATTAATCAAAATTTTAGAACTTTATGCAATAATTTTTGAAAACTCACCATTTACGAATTTATGCGAAAACTGCCAGTTTATGGGAAAATTTGCGAAATCACGTAGTCCCATAAACCACGGGTCCCTACCCATAGGAAGCCGCCTAGGGCGCCAAATTTTAGGGGCTCCGAAATTTAGGGATAATACGGCTATGTTTTCAGGAATAAAATTTTATGATGATACAAAATGAAATTCATAAATTAGTTATTAAAAACTAGTTTTAGGCTAATTCCAACAACGATATTCAATCTCAAAACACCCTATTGAATCTCCCGCTTTTTCTCTATTAATTTTACTATGCCAGAATCGTCTACATATTTTGAAAAGAAATTATGTGTCCCGTGTCGTGTGTACCTGACCCCATATTTTTCACATCTAACTGTTCATGCAACGAGGGTTTGGACGCTCTTATATAGTTGTATGCCCGGGATGCCAAATTACCTGAGGGTTGCTCTGATGTCTATAAACACTAGGCGCCATCAGATCATTTTGATGGTACTTCGGTATGTCATGTCATATGGTCATCGTCGCTTCGCGACGGTTGACTACATGAATGGGAAAGTGCTGTCCAATGCTTTCTGTCTCGTACGATGTTCATTAAGCTTGTGCCTTTTAAGCCAGTCCACGCCATGACATTGTCAAACCAGCAGATTCTGGGTCTTCTACGACTTCGGCTTCCTTCCACAACACCCAACATCACACTGTTCTCAATACTGTCTTTAGGCTGTCTCACGATGTGCCCGAAGTACCGCAGTTTTCTGGATTTGATGTGACCCAACAGTTTGCTGTCAACTTTCGCCATTTGATACACTTCTTCGGTTGTCACCATTGCTGTCCATGGAATTCTGGGCAGTTTCCTCATGCACTTGTTCTCAAATGCTTGTATACGTTTCTCTTCTTCTTTCTTTATTGTCCACGCTTCACAGCCATACGTTGCTACTGGCCAAGCCAAGGTCTTCATGAGTTGCAGTTTGGTTTTAGTACTGACTGATTTATTCTTCCAGAGGCTTAACAACTTAAACATGACTGACATTCCCATATCTAATCTTGATTTTACCTCACTCGCGCAGCCCCTGTCCTTCGTTACTCTGTTCCCCAAGTATGTCAATGAGTCCACTTGTTCCAGTTTGTATCCGTCCACCTTGATCAAAAGTGCATCATTGTTATTTGTCATTACTTTTGTCTTTGCTACGTTAATCAGCATACTGTATTCTTTTGCTGATATCTCAACACGTTGCACCAACTCCTGTAAATCCTCAGGTGAAGTGGCCAGTAGCACGATGTCATCAGCATATCTAAGGTTATTTATTATCTTCCCTCCAATCCTGAATCCCTTGTGGTAGCCTAGTAGTGCTTTTCGCATTACCTGCTCTGTCAGAATGTTAAACAGGCTTGGTGACAAATTACATCCTTGTCGGACTCCTTTCTTGATACTAAACCATCTCGACATAATTCCGTCTGTCTTTACAGTAGCTCGTTGTTGTTTGTAGAGACTTCGCAATAGCTGAATGAGGTGGGGTGGGAAACCCATCTCCATCATGGTTATCCATAGTTGATCGTGTTGAATAATGTCAAAAGCTTTTGTAAAGTCAATGAAGCAGAGGTAAAGTGGTTGTTTCCTTTCTCTCGCTTTCTCGAAGATGATTCTTAGGTTCACAATTTGATCTCACGTGCCTCTTCTTGGCCTAAAGCCAGCCTGTTCTTCAGCGATCTCTGTTTCCAGCTTGGTTCCAGTATCACTCGTAACAAAATCTTACTGGCATATGAGACTAGCGCAATTGTTCTGTGATTACCACAGTGAAGCAGATTTCCTTTCCTCGGCAGTGGAATAAAAATTGACTGTGAACATTCTTCTGGCCAATCCCCGGTCTCTCATACGTCCACACATATCTCGTGTAGTTTTGTCAGAGTCATTTCTCCACCAAATCTAACAGCTCAGCGGCTACGCCATCTGGGTCTGGTGACTTCCGCATAGCTGCTTTCAATATGGCTCGTTTTATCTCTTCTTCGGTATATCGTTAGTTTTATGTCGAGAAAAAGCGAAAAGCATTTTGCCAGGTTTATACAAGAGCAACATGATTCTTGAAGAATGCAACTTATACAAAAAATTTATTTTTTAATTTTTTTACCGCCGCTAGGACATGTGCCGCCTGGGGCGGTTCGCCCCCATCGCCCCCACTCGCTACGCCACTGTCCCCTGGGCACAAGACGGAGTGTGATAGAGAGCCCATTCCAGGTTGCAGGGCCAGCAACCGAGAAGGTTCGGCGCTGCCTCATAGGAGTCCGAGTGCGAGGGACAAGAAGCTCGACCTGTAGGGATGAACGTAGGGAACCTCGGCGTTGGACACTTAGTGTGAAACAGCATAGTTCCCCCATGTATCTTGGAGTTGATCCCTCGATACAGCTCCATACCAATGACGAGACCCGGTATGAGACTCGTTGAGAGAAGGGGAGCCAATGAAGAACGTACCGCAGATATTCTGTAACATGGCCAAACCTTAGAATACGGTCAATGAAGCGTGCCGTCGGGCCCAAACCCCGATCCAAGCACCCGATCCGGCATGCAGTGAGTCCGTCATAGAGGGCGCTACAGTAGTCAAGGCGGGCGACCCCGAAGAAGTGAACAAGCGTTGCAGCAGCATCAGGGGACAAGGAACGGGATATTGTCTTGAGCTGGTGCAGCTGATAATAGCAATTTCTGCAGAGTAAGTTGATGTTCCGTGTGAAAGTAAGTTCTTGGTCTAGAGTTACACCAAGATCCATGACAGAAGATGAGAAAACCAACTGAGGGAACTCTAGGGCGAGGGTTCCATGTCAATTTTGGCTAGCTGATGGTGAGTGCTAAACCAAATGAATCGAGTTTAGGATGGATTGAGGCGGAGGCGGTTGGACGACATCCACGCTTCCAAGGCCTCCATGACCCGGCTCACTGCACGTACCACGGTGGCAGCTGCCATGGCTGAACAGTGTAGATAGGCCTGGAGGTCGTCCGCGTAGGACTGGCTCAGGACATCGCCGGCACACATTTACGTGTGCCAAATAATGCTAATTCCTTTCATTTACTGACGGACGTCGGATCACATACGCAGTCTTAAATGTCCTCGCTGAAATTGATTTGCATAAGAAATGTTCAAACGTTTGAGTGCACGTGTGTTCATTATGATAATTAATTTTAAAATTGATATGATGCATATACATGTGATTTACAATGTATCGCGCAAGCACATTGAACATGAGCGCAGGTCGTATGAGTCTGTTCTAAGGCGTTCATGAACTCGAGGAGGTGGGAGACGCACAGGTGCTCGCTGCACGGTGAGAGGCGTCACCATCAAGCTTAGGTAGGCGACAAAGTCTCAAGTTAGTCAGTGCGTGCGTATGTGTTGGTAGGACGTATGTGTTGGAAGGGAACAAGCCGGCGGAAGAGGAGAAGAGGGGTAAGAATGAGGCGGAGGAAGCCGAGAAGAAGGAGAAGGAAGCAGAGGAGGGAGGAGAGAAGAAAAAGATGCTCAAGAGTTCAAATTTAATGGAACATGAAATTGCGTTATCTGTGCATGAATTAGCAACTCCAGCAGAAAATTGAAAGCCATTTACCAAAGAATCAATAAGGTTCAATACGATTTGAAATTATTTTCCGAAGCGTGTTTTTATGAACATTCAGTTTCGACACAAAGGCATGCGTGCATTCACACATGCGCACTTGCACACATAATGCATTCACATGTGCATGCATATAGACAAACAAACATACAACAAAAGACTTTGGTGACGAGCATCTGAATTTGGCCCATCCGGGGAGAAACTATCGTCCATGGTGTTCAGACGCATAGGGACTATTATAGCGCTTTATTCACAATTAATTCTCGCTTTAGATCGAAATTAACTATTCCGAATAGCAAATGTAATATAGTAATATCATATACATGTATGAATGTATGTATGCATGCATGCATGTATGTATGTATGTATGTATGTATGTATGTATGTATGTATGTATGTATGTATGTATGTATGTATATATGTATGTATGTATGTATGTATGTATGTATGTATGTATGTATGTATGTATGTATGTAGGCATGAATGCATGCATATATATGTATGTACGTACATATGTATGTATGTATGCATGTATGCATGCATGATGCATGTATGTACGTACGTATGTATGTATGTTTGAATGTATGCATGTATGTATGTATGTATGTATGTATGTATGTATGTATGTATGTATGTATGTATGTATGTATGTATGTATGTATGTATGTATGTATGTATGTTATATGCATGCATGTTAGGTCAAGAGCTCACCTTTGCCTCTCATATTCACCGTCTTTGCCGTGATTCATACTACCAGTTGCGTCAGCTTCGAACTGTTTCCCGCTCGCTACCTCCAGACGCCACAGCTACCCTTGTCCACGCCTTCATTACTGCCCGACTGGATTACTGTTGCTCACTCTATGCAGGCCTTCCAGCTGAGCGTTTGCGGTGCCTGGAGCGGGTTCTTCGTTCTGCTGCACGTCTTGTTGGACGCATTTCTAAATTTGGCCATGTATCCGGCTATATGCTGGATGTGCTGCACTGGCTCCAACAGCCAATCTCGTACCGTATCATCTCTTTGGTATGGCAGTCCTTGCTAGGTCTCGCCTTTGCCTATCTTCGAGATCTCTGTTACGCTACTTTGAGTTTACTGGTTCGCCGCTCTCTACGCTCTACTGAGCGAGGCATGCTCATTGTCCAATTTGCCCGTACAACTACCAAACAGAATCGTGCCTTCTCAGTGGTTGGCCCTTCGCTCTGGAACATGCTCCCGTTGGCGTTACGGTTGTCACCAAGGGTCCACTCAGTCTCATTTTATACGTGCCTTAAAACTGTTCTTTTTAAACCTGCTGGAGTCGGGAGCGCTCCTGAATAGCAGCCATACATACATATATACATACATACATACATACATACATACACACATACATAAATACATGCATACATTCAAATATGCATACATTCAAACATACATATATACGTACATACGTACGTACGTACATACACACATACATATATACATACGTACATGCATCATGCATGCATACATGCATACATACATACATACGTACGTACGCACATACATACATACATACGTACATACATACATATACATGCATGCATGCCCTCCTCCTTTCTCCAGGTTTGGGACTGGCACTGTCTAAGTCCAAACAGTGGCAGAGTTAAGATATGCCAACCTTTATACTAACCCATATATAGCCTCACCGTGCGACATTGTCATATGCTGCTAATGTCTCGCTTGACGTTGAATGGATGTGGTATAGTGGAGCGTGACGGCAGCAAGTGCATATCAGGCGAGTGGGTGGTAACCCTGTCCTGCGAATGAACTGGCTGGTCTACGCGTTGGGCGCTATTAGCATCGCTCGGATATTTGCTATTCTAACGGGGCATGCTGCCTTTCGGGGGAGATGTTGACTGCTGGCTACCATTGAGGTAGGTCGATCCGCGTTTATCGCCATGAAACTCACGATTCTCAAATCCACATTTCATTCAGCAGTGCAATAGATTAGACGCTGGCGTGCTGAGCAGAGGAAGCGAGTTTAATTTCCGCTAAACCTAACGTTGACTAGTCATTCTTTTGCTTGGCGGCGCTACTTGCATTAGATGTATGGCCTTGAGTGGCTGCCGTTAGTTAAATTTGACTCCAGTAACAGCTTGTCGTTTGTGAGGAACATTTTCGTGTGGCGGCCAATTGATAACTTCTTCGCGTGAGAAAGACTGATTTTCTGCTAACATAAAATCTATACAAACTTAGAAATCGATCGTTTTTGATAATTGAAATTGCGTGTATCGAATGTTGAGATGATATAGTTTTCAGTTCTAGCATGTCTGTCATTGACTTACACAACACATGTGCATAGGGCTACGTCATCCGTTTATTCGTGGTACACGCGCAATTAGACCAAGGTGTTCAAGAATGTCTATCGTAGGCCTAATCGTAATGGTAATCGTGAATTAATATAGCGCAACTCTATAGAAACTCATCAGAGTAGATCATTGATGAAAGATTCGTTGGCTTCCAGTCTGCTAGATTGCCTTAAATATTTGGATTTGCCTCGCGGATGGTATGTCTTTTAGAAGCAGGCACTACCAGGTAGGTGTCGTCAGCAAAGTTGAAGATGGCATTGCTTTCATGAGCTGGTTGCAGGTCAGAGGCGGCGACAACGTGCGCTGGAGGGCCAAAGCAGGATCCTTGTATCACGCTGGCATTAATTACAGCGACCCCTTACAGGCGCCCAGCATACCGTGTGAAGTGTTTCCGGTCTTGTAGGAAATCTGCCGTCCGATTGTAGACGTTGTCTGGAAGGTCGAGCCGAGAAAGCTTGTTCACAGCGTGGCATGGCATGGCGTATACGACGTCGAACGCTTTAGAGAAGTCGAGAGGAGAGACGAACGTTACGGATGTTTCAGTCTTGAGGATGTTGGTAACTGTTAGTGTATTGAGATGATGGAGGCGGTAGCGGATCCATTGCAGTTGGTCGGAAAGCATACTGATCAGCCAACTGCTGAGAGACCTGACGAATCAACGAAGGAGGCGAACAGGTGCACGCGTACCAGCTGCCTTTCGACAGCACAGGAACTATAGAAATGGGTCTAAAGTCGACTGACGATGTTGGGGAGTCTGTCATTGCGATTGGATGAATGAAGGCAGTTTTCCATTGGCTCGGAACGTGAGAAGTGGCAAAAGAGAAATTGATGAGGTAGGCGAGAACGCCTGAGATAGCTGGAGTCGCTAAACGCAGAAACCATGCTGGCATCTGATGCGTGATGGAGCCTGTCAAGTAATTGGAAGACTTGATGCTCAGTCATGAATTCGCGGTCATCATCGATTGATGCCTTATGCACTAGATGCCGGCGTAATAAAAGTTACTAATTACAATTACAATTGACCTCAATAGGCCTACTATAAACTTTCATCCTGACATAAGCCTAGGTAAAATTTTATTGTGTATCAAATTAATAGATAAAAGGCCTACATCATGAGTTTATTTAGCTAAATTGAATTTTCATTTGATTGAGCATTTCCATTTATTGGATAGACTGATCTATCGAGTGACTGACTAACTGACCGACAATATCGACACACCAAATCACCAAGAGACAGACTGACTTATTAACCGATCGAAAGGTCATTCAACCCACTAACCGACAGACCGACTGACTGACAGCCTGATCAAGCGAACCAACCGACCGACAGATTGACCGACTGAAAAATCGACTCATTAACCAACCGACCAATTGACTAACTGATCCACCGACCAGACCGACTAATTGAAATGACTGACCGACCGACCGACAACCGACTGACCAACTGACTAATTGACCGACCGATTTGATAACTGACCAACTGACCGATTGATTAACTGACCGATCGCCAGAGTAACTGACCAACGTAGCACAGACCGAATGACGAATGCGTTCTCTCTTTCATTATTATTATTATTATTATTATTATTATTATTATTATTAAACGGACGATTTCTAGAGCGCCGTAAGCAGCCATGCAGCTACAAGGACGTTTAAGAACTCGTTCATGCAACCAACAAGAGGTGCACCACCAGAACCTACATGTTACGTGCGGTGATAAAGTTCTTTTGGTCATTCACTTATTTTTAACCTAGTTGAATGTTATTTTGCTTTATTGAAATTGATTTATTACATAAACATTTAGTTCCGTCTTGCATTCAATAGTTAAAAACCTTTTTACCAACACAAAGACTCGATTCAATGTCATCTGGTCAATCAATTTCTGAAATCGATCATGATTGATTCGTACCGCCATTTAATGCAGCTGTTGAATTAAATAGATTGACGATGATAAACATTGTATACTTGATATGCATATGCATACAAGCATATGTGGTCATACACCCATGCACGCAACTTTGATCGAATTCTAAAAGAGAATACATTGGAACTATAGAAGTATAGAGGTAAATTCACGGCTAAGAGTATAAGACTCCGCAGCTATTTCTGCTCAGATTAACAACTCTTGGAAAGCAAAGCAGAGAACGTGAGTGAAATGATTATGTCTACGATCAGGAACATTGTCCATAGACTCCTATTTTGTCCAATTGGTCCATTAGTGAAATGTATGCGATTGTCGCTTTCATTTAGTAAAATGATGTCACACGATATATCAGGGTGCGGTCCCTAGGATATGTTGTTGTTCTTGTTGTTGTTTCTGCTGTTGTCGATGCTCACGAAGATGATCATAACAGTGAAGACGGCAGTGATGATGACGGTGTTGATGATGATGATGACGACGACAACGACGACGAAGATGATCTTAAATAGTCAATTGCCACCGAATCAGTTGAGTGTAATTAATCTGACCACATGTAAATATCAGTTGTACATATATTTATTTATTTACTTATTTATTTATTTATACTCTATTGAAATATGAAGTTAACAAACAGCAATTTAGTACAGAAAATGTAATAATGTCTCATATTCTTATTATACTGTCATTCATTCGGAATAAGGTGACTGGTTGTCGTCCTGTCTACTTTCAAACTTGGCACTGCTGTAAACACGACGCTGGAATGAATGATTGCTTCAGTCGATAACTGTCTTGCAAAGCGGAAGACGTGCATTCGATCAGGGATGAGGTCTACCTGCCAAATTGTCGATATGATCTGGCAACTCCAGTTTCGACAGTTTCTGTGCATGGTTGTAGTGGTGCATAGTGTCGAATGCTTTGGAGAAATCGAGCGATATCAGTTTCGCGTTGTTATTGTTGGTATACAGAGTTGTCGGTGTGATGCAGGATAGGTAGTAGCAGCAGTTGAAGACTCTGTCGAGAGGAAGACACATTGATCACTTGACTATTCAGGTATACACCTCAGGTGTATACTGAAGGAGGGATACAAGGGATGTTGCACGAGTTTTCTTTCAATCGGGTAAAATTTATAGGTCTACATTTGGTTGGTGGCGGGCTGCCTATCTTTCGACACACGCTTCATTGCGGCGGTTTTCCACTCCGACGGAACGTACAAGCGTGATAACGAGAGGTCAATGATTCTGGCTATAGGACTTCGGCGTAATGTAGAAATTATGAAATAATGTTCCTAAGATGCCTTTGATCCATTCGAACTAGAATTGAGTTGGTGTCATATGACGAACGTTTTACGGACGACTGTCGTTGGTTCCAGCTAATGTTGGCTATAGGAAATCTTCACCTGCATTTTATTAATAGCTCTGAAAACTTTAATTTCCTGCAATGGTTTAGGCGGGTAGAATTAACTGTATTGACAGTATTGAAAAACTTGTGAAATTGTCGTGCAAAATATTTTGGTTATTTGTTTTCTATGTAATAATTAATTGCATTGATTTGTAGGCCTATGCGAATAGCGTAGCATTTGCACGTACCAGCGTACGAGTAGGCATATCAGCTAAAGATTTACTGGATGTGCTTGCCCGGCTTAGCCGTTTAGGTTTTGGTTTTTGGATTTTAAAAAGATCCACCAACTCTTGATGCAATTTGACCACTGGTGTCAAGCCATGCAGCTGCAAGATCAGTGTGAATAACACACTCGAAGGATCGCAGTGATGTGTACACACAGGAATGTCAATCGACAGATCACAATGACATGTCGTCACCTACTGTTACGGTGTAACCATCAAGTCAGACCACTTAATGGGCAATCGCAGTCGGTTGATGTTCAACGAGTGAACTGGCTGCTGGCGACCAGAATGTTTTATGCTGTCTATGCAATTAAACGACGTTGATATATTATGCGCATAGCAATATAAAAGCATTAAAGGTATTAAAGGACCTATCATAATCGGATATGTACATAACCAAATTATGCTCATATGCGATATGCATAGGCCTCCTATAGCTTGATAATGGACTTATGATGACAATGCACATAACGGAATTATGTACTTATGAGATGTGCACATACTCGGAATTGTCTTCAAATGAAATATCATATAATTATTGAACGGCGCGCATAAGCTAATTAGGCACTTTTCCGTTACGTACTTAGGTGACGTCGACTGTATTAGTGGATTAATATATATATTATACATGGATAGGCCTATATCAAGTATTTTTTTATTGACTGATTGATTGAGGCCTATATGGTATACGATGCTTGACTTTACAGCTGCTCCAGGGTCCAGTACCTAGCCTATACATCATGAGAGCAGTTCATTTAGTAGACATACTCTTCAACTGCTCACGGCTATGCTTTATAGAATAGGGTATGTGGCAATTCTGGTAAACACGCGTGTAGCGCATCTCTGCCACGAAAACATTGGCACGTCCAATAAATTTAGATGATGTAGGTTGAACATTTCACAAGCGAAAATGAAAACATGCATATTTCATGAGCAATGACTTATCATCATCGTACTAATGACGTCAGTCAATGGTTATAGAAGGATTGATTAGTTACTAATCAGGGTTTGACGCCTAAATCCCTCTGAGATTTGATGTGTCAGCCATTCGCTGCTCGCTTTCCTTGTCTTCAGCGGCCTTCTTCGTTTCGTGTATAGACTTCATCCAGTGATCCTTTCGTATACCTTGCATCACACATCATCAGGTATTGGACGGGGGGAGATCGTCGTAAGAAGGGTACCTTTCTAGAAGATATGTCATATTTTCATTAATACAAAACATTGTGCCACAATTTTTCATAGGCGTCTTGGCAACTAGCAGAGCTAACATAAAAACATTCGACATCGACCATAAATGACAGCATATTTTGTAAAATAAGCAAAAATGCAAATTGAAATTGATGCCACTCTTACCCTCCATTTTGGGTATGAGTGGCATGTACTGCCACTCATGCCCAAGTTTGACATGGAGGCAGCCATATATCGTAGCAAGTTACGTTATTATTTATTTATCCATTAAAAATATAAATGGAAACTGAATGTCGTATGTGTAATCTTGATAAAGAAAAATTGATAGTTAATGACAGTATCGCATTAAAACTGTTTGTCGTCTGGCTCAATAGGGGCGCAGCTTTCATAACACCAGTACCTGCATGTTAAACATTGTAACCAAGTTTCTTCTGGTCGATCGCTGTAAAGCTCTCTGCAATAAATGGAAGTTGGTGTCGTTTCTCGATCTGCAGGTCTTTCTGGTGCTTTTCAGCGGCTGCTCCTCTGTTAGGCTCGTTGGTTTTTGGAGCCTTCTGCTTCTGTTTCACCCGTTGCTGTTTCTGCTTCTGGTTCTTCTGTTTTGGCTCTTCTGCTTCTGGACCACCTAGCTGTTCCCGGTTCTGTTTTTGCTTCTGGTTCTTAATCTTCTAGGTTATTTCCTTTCCTGTAGCTTCGGGCAACTATGAAGGACAGCTAGTCGTCTGTGTGTGTGTCTCTTTACATTTAAAAAAACTTTGTTATTAACGTTTTCCTCTAGATGAAGTCTCTTGCGAGGTCGCTTCCTAGCCAATTGCTTCTTATCCTCGAGTATAATTTTATAAGGCGTACTCGTGGGGCAAGAGTGGCAGATAGTGTGCCTCTTTTGCCCCACAACCATGCCTCTGTTTAGCGATTCTTCTCGTTATTTGGGGAATAAGAAGCAATATACAAAAATGTTTCACTAAAAACACGAATGTCAAAAGTCTACTAATGACACACATTAATACTATTCCCTGTATTTTATCATCGAGAAAGTGCTGGTCAAAAATTGCCTTCAAGAAACTAAAATTTGATAAAAATCGTAAGAATCAAAACAAAAGTTGTTTCGTCCGCTCTTCTGCAGAATATGGTGTTCAGTTGTGTATCGCATCAGACCAGCTAATTAAAACGCAAGGTAAAGGGTCTACACTTGCGATTGTTTTTTTGTCAGAAGGGGATGCCAATCTAACCCGCCATGCCACTCTTGCCCCGTCCTCCCCATGTAGTGGGTCCTCAATATGGAATGCACTTCCCCGGAAATCCGTGACAGGATTCTGGAGGGATCTCTTCCAGGATGTCTTTCGTGGGGATGTACGACTGCCAACTCTGATCAAACCCATTCCGGGATATTTCCCAGTACTCATCACCACGGAGAGATATGTCCGCAACATACCAAGCCGCCAAACCCGCGAAGTTTCCAACATTCAGCTTGGTTTATGCTGTCATAAATTTCGAATGATGATTACATTATGATTATGAACATTGAGAATCAAGGTGCATATTGTGTTACAGAATTGCTCGTATTGCTTGGACTTTGATATGTCATTGAATCGCATATCGCGTGATCTTTTGTAATTACCTACCTATTCCTGGATCTTCGGACAAAATATGCGGGACTGTCATTCTGGGACGGTTGGCACTTGGCAACCCTATGGAATGGTGGCAAGAGTTCATCTGCAGAGGCGTGGCACGTTCTAGTCTACTTCTAGGGTATAATTTTAATTGAAAATTGACTTTAAATCATAATACCCGCATAACCTTTTTTAAATAATGCATTATGTAGGAGACCTCTAGTATAATGTGCTTCCCCTATAAATTGTTCAAAGTGACTGATGTTTCGGGACGAAATGTTTTTGCAGAAACATTGAGCATTCATAAAAATCATTTTCACGAGACTTACTTGGTACAGAACGATTAATATTGTTGCTTCGAAGTCAATTTTGTCAATGGGTTGTCTTTCGATCGATACTAATAATTATTAATGCCAGTCCAGGCAATCGTTTATTATAATGGTGTATCGCAAGTGGCCTTTCATTGGGTTGCATATGATAAAACGTCTTTCCACATTAAACGACGTAGCAGAAAGACTCAGAGGTATTTAGCGAAGTACTGAAAGATTAAGAAATGCTAGCGAAATCTATTTCCAAATCAAAACTAATTTTCGGCGTGTTTTGTTTTGTAGATTTAGCTATCACAGTTCAATTAAATCACGTGATGAGCATTGTTTGATTCCGGTTAAGAAATTAACTGAACGTACGCCATGTCAACCAAGCACAGGGGCGCAGCTGGGTTGCGCTGAGGGGCGGTTGAGGGGCGGTTGAGGGGCGGTTGAGGGGCGGTTGAGAACCCCATGGATAAAAAAGTTGACCCCACAACTGATCCAATTCCGATGAGTTTTTTTCTTTTTTAAGGAAAGGGGTGGGGTGTTCGCCGTCTTAGGCCTAAGACTAAATCTGTCTCTGCCGCTGGGTCACCTGCATCTCTTCGCTACATAAAAACCTTCCTCTGTTATATTATATAATTGTGCGGACCTGTCACGTCGAGAGCGCTTTTGAATGGCACCTGTGAATAGGGCTATTATATATATATATATATATATATATATGTTGATCGATAGGCATGAAAGGATGGCTGCTAAGAAAGCATAATTATTTTATAGGTCTTATACTAGCAGGTCGCAACTTGGCCATACGTATATTCAATCTTATACACTGATATATTGCTTCAGTATTTGCGGACTAGAGAATCTATAAAATATTCTAAGCCGAGCTGAAAACATCGTTGTATCTGAGAACAATCTAGCCACCCTGATTTAAAAACAATTCATGGCCATCTTTCTCAAGAATAAGCCAGTCAAGCATGGCTCTATTGATATGTAACTGCACTGCTTGCTGTCTAGCGCTTATATATATACTTATATGCATAAAACTTGTAAAATTGTATATATTTATGTATATATATGCATATATGCATTTATGTATATATATGCATTTATATATATGCATGTATATATGCATATACTTCTTTATATATGCATACATATATATATACAAAGTTACTCATATGAAAGATATATCTTTTAACATGTTACTTAGTATGGACGTGATATATTTGATATTTATATCTATGTGCACAATTATGTATCATCATTCATTTATGTATAGATTTCGGATGTTTTTGGTTTATAAGACAACATATTAAGATAAGTATATTCTTTATTTCAACCAAATGCTTGTTCGTTTAACATTTACATAGCGCTCCCACAAGAACTAGTCTATACTCAGAGTCGCAATTACATATACCGCACTTTAATTTACATGACAATTAAGTAACATTAAGCATTCTTGTCGAATGCCTTTCCTTCTCTTAAGGTTGTCCGTCCAATAGGGATTATTCTTTCATGTAGTGATTCAGTCTGAGCCTCAATTGCTATCCATTATTTTTTTTCGTGACACGTGTATATTGGGAAGGCCACAATTCAGTAACGAACACAGTCCGGAGTGGATATAGCTCAGCCAGTTGCTCCTCTTGAAGCGCGTGTCTGATTTTATCAAAAGCTTGGAAGAAATAAAAAAAATATCGAATATATAAATGGTCTATACTGAGTGGCGGCTCAGATTGTTCTTAGGGGCCTGGAGGGACCAGAGCCCCACAACCGAGTCGGTGGCCCCAGGCGCCCCCTCCAAATTTTAGTCCACTTTCATTTTTGAAGAAATCACACGTCCAACTGGCAACTCTGTCAGGTCACCCAGCTCCTCCGTGGTCCCCGCTGTTGAATAAGTTTAGAGCCGCCACTGTGTATGTGTATACTGGTCTTAGAACTGGCGGTTTGAGCATGGTTTCGTCAAGAAGGTGTAACAGAAACAGTGCGCTAATATTTTCTATAGAAATCGGCAGAGAACGAACGTTTACCGAGATCGGGGGAAAGTACACCGCAACCACAGGACGATCAAACTTAGGCACCTAACGTTATATAGACGGAGCGTTCACGCACATGTGACCATCAGTAGTAGACGCACTTAAATCTTACTTAACCGGAACGGGTGTTTCATATCAATATGTGATAGTCTAAACAGACCAACACTTCAAGCATCGCAAAGGTCAAATAAGGAGCGAAACGGTTGTTAATGGCTGCTCCAATTATTCTCTATTTAGTCGCAAAATTCAAGTTGAACATAATTTTCAGACCCTTCAATTTTATTAAGTTTAAGTTGAGATCAGTTCATTTCGCAACTTTGCTTAGGGAGCCCCATTGCCAATTTTTTCATTCTCTATCTCACTGCATGTGTGATGTCACGCCAACGGGTCACCTCGGGTCACCTCGGGTCATCTCGGATCATCTTGGGTCATCTCGGGTCATGAAGAGCCTCGTCTTAGCTCTGCTGTTTATGTCGTCATCGTATCCGTGCCAATTAAGGCCATTAAGGATTTCGAAGACGATTTGTAGCCATTCCTGTTTCGCTCCAATTTTCCTGATAATCTCTTCTCCACCCCTTCCCCCCAGAGCCATGGGCGACAAAGCTTCCTTCACTCTACCATCACGTTTGTTTGCTAAGGGCTAAATATATAGTTCAGCCTCCAACTCATCTTTTATCAGTGGTGGTTAAAAAGATAGGGCTGCTGCGGCCGACATGTTGTCCGGAGAGAACCACTTCCCCTAGGACTTTATCTGCTTTCAGGAGGTTACTTTCCACATAGTCATTCGACGGCATTCTGGGTCGGTCTACGGCCGATGCACAGTGTACGCCCCGCCCCGCCTCTGCCTCCAGGACAAAGGTGCTTCTACTCCAGTGCACGAATTCATGAGCTTTTGTCACCAATAAAGAGAACTTAACTCTCTCTTGAATTATCCAGCTGGAATTCATTATGTGTGCGTACGTGTGTGTGTGCCCCAGTTTGCCCAAGCAATGAAGACGCATTGAAGTGTGAACGGGTATGAGTTTACGTACAAATTAATCTGCATAAAAATTAATACATACACACCTACATACATGCATACAAACATACATATATACACACAATTACTACAAATACGCACAATAATCTGCATACACAACGTTAACTTATCTATGCATGCTCGCCGGATAATTTGCATATCTGACTATCTATCAGCTTTCATCCAAAAAACCACCCTGAATAAATCAGGATATAGGTCTTAATGGATCGCAAAAGATTAATGATTAAGATCGAGTAGATCCATCAATGGGATTACAGTCAATTCGTGCTTTGAGCACTTCATCTGATCGCAGTGCATTACAATATCAGTGCATGATTCCCCTTCAAGTCTCACCGACGTTGAATAACAAGTGTGTATACATTAAAATTTTTAAGTGACAAAAACAGTGGACAAGAATAAATAATCGTTGCTTGGGCTATATTTTTTATATTTCTCATATTTTTTATATTTGGGCTTAAGCGCTTTTGGCGAGATTTTCTAAGTGCAACCAATTACCTACTGGTATTCAACCATCAGCTTCGCACGGCGACCTTTACAGTCGATAATGTCGTCTTCACTCTTTCTTATCTTATTCTTGCTTATCTTATTTAATCTTACTTTGCCTTAGTTTACGCTGCCTTACATTGCCCGCGTGATTTGTACCAGATCGTTATCTTCAAATTGATGTCTAGTAACATTAAATACAGATGCGTCCAGAACTTTCGCAGTAGTCAATGTAGCGTAGCCTACATGTCTGGCGGCCAAGATGACCGTTGGGTAGACTTCGTGTTCATTCTGTTAAATAGATTTTTCATTTGACACAATTTGTACAGATCGCGTATTTCTCGTAGTTGTCATCATAATCGTAATCTCCAAACTTCTGATCGCCACTCGAGAGCGAAGCGCAGGGCACAAGCTTATTCGCGAACGCTGCATCGAATCAGAGAGATTGTTCAAAGGTTAGCCTTATCCGATGGAACTCGGTCGCATAGGGTCAGCGTATAGAAGACAATGGTCAGCACTTCTGAGCTGCTACTGTATGTTTGTCTTAGGCCTGCTTCGTATATGTCGTGATTTTCCTGAAGTCTACGATCAGCCTGACTACCGTTACGTGTAACAGTTGTTCGGCTGCAACACCTTAGCATAATGCAGTGTCCGGGCAGTACGCCGCAGGACATTTCGCCACGAGGGACGGACTGCTCGCCGCGAATCAGGGATATATTTTTTATATAGCACTCCATCAAGGAAGATTATATAGCTACTCACGACAGACACGACTTTTTAAAGTTATTAAGCAACTCACGAATGAAATTTTAAACACAATTGTCACTTATTAAGCAAATGAAATTGTAAACACAATTGCCTTGTGAATGATTTAAGTTCCTAAATTAGTCGCAAAAGTTTATGTTGTGGCTAAAATCGCGTAGGTAGTCAACTGATGTGTGGTGTTCGTAATCAGAAACAACGCTCCGCAAACGTCGATTCAGGTCGCGATATTTCTTTTTTCTTCAATGGAGGAGCTTCACCGGCAATAAGACGTTCGACGTTCATTCTGTTCATATTTTGCTCTTTCTGTAGTTGCGCGACCAAACGTGAGAGAGTGGGATGGGAAATTTGGACCGACCTTTCAAAGGGATTGTGCCAACCCTCGACGGCGTTATATGTACGAGGACTGTCTTGAAGGACAGACTCGTAGCAATCCCAGATGTCGGATGGAAACAGAACGGCGCTTCTCCGTCGTCTCGCTCTCCGTCGTCTCTCTCTCCGTCGTCTCGCTCTCCGTCGTCTCGCTCTCCGTCGTCTCGCTCTCCGTCGTCTCGCTCTCCGTCGTCTCGCTCTCCGTCGTCTCGCTCTCCGTCGTCTCGCTCTCCGTCGTCTCGCTCTCCGTCGTCTCGCTCTCCGTCGTCTCGCTCTCCGTCGTCTCGCTCTCCGTCGTCTCGCTCTCCGTCGTCTCGCTAGCTTTTCTATAAACGTGTCCTCAAAGTAAATGAGGAGAGGAGAGGAGCGACATCTGGAAATGTCTCAAGCCTAGTTAATTCGTCATTCGCAGAAATCCCATCAGCGGTTGGTACATACGCTAAAGCTACGAGCTTTCGTATGTGCATAGCAACATATGGCTCATTGTTATATTGGAGAGCGTATCCAAAACTCTTGTACTTTGCGCCATACATACACTGTCCGAAATGGAAATGGCAACCATGAATCTGGGCATTATTATACACCGTCTTAAAAGCATTAATTGCTGCCTTCTCAAATTCTATGATGACAGTCGTCGGCTGTAGACGCGGTTCGAGTTCTGCTATCGTTTCCTCAACACAGCAATATATGTCGCCTCTGCAGATATATGCTTCTATGTTCTCTGTAGCCCTTTTTGTAAGATGCGTCGGTTTCGACCTTTAAGGTTAGCAAATGTTTGTTAAGGAAGCAGCCGCAGATATATATTATTGTTATGTTTGCAGCCTTTGCTTTTATTAAGCGTCGGTTTCGGCGCCGGTCTTTGAACTTTAAATTTAGCAAATGTTTGATTAATTCATTCTGCGCATCTATATAGCGCTTCTTCAATAACCTACTCAGGAGCGTCCCTCGGCCCAACCATGCACGACTAAAGAGATGACTTGAGGGACTTGTAAAAATTTGACGGTTGTGGCACAGTGGCTGATCGGTTAGAGCGGTCAGCCCGTAACGTTCAGTGTGGGCTGAGCGCACGGGTTCGAGCCTCATCCAGAGCGTCAGTCACTGTGTAGGGACCTTGAGCAAGTCCTTTGCGTACCAATGCTCTGCAGTACAACTGCAAATGCGCCGTCGAGGCGTGTGTCTGCACTTCTGAGCAAAAGATGTTGGAAGAAGGGCTGTATCAAATTTCGGTAATAACAATAACAAGCAATGAGCGGAACTCAAATGAATGATCATCATTCCATATTGAAGGCTCACAGCCGAGAAAGCACGGCGCTGCCTAATTGCCAGGCGAGTTTGTGGAACTAGAAGCTCAGCCCTTGACGAAGAGCGAAGCACCGGACGCGCTGCGACGTCGGATACTGGGCGGCAGAGATCTCGCAAGTAAGATGGAACACACTGCAGCCAAGAACGCAACGAGAAACAAGAGCTGCAATTTGGTATACATGAAATTCGATGGGACACAGGCAGTCATTGCAATAATATCGCGCGTTACAGTAGACCTATGCAGAAACAGGAGAACATTTGGCGTTACACGAGTGTTACGTCGAATGTATTGATATTCAAGGCTTCAAGCCTCCCTATTGTAGTAATCAAATTTTTATCATTAGTATTTCTGACTATTTATGGTAAAAGTAAGCATGATTGTTAAGGAGTTATGCGCACCGAATTATTTAGATTATGGCCTCTAAATTTGGAAGTCATTCCAAGATTTGAATTTCGGAAACGAGAAAAACTACGTTTGAGATAGAATTATCAAGAATTAATGAAAATTAGGAAACTAATTTCAGTCCGTTTTGATATCACTGTGTGATTTCAAAGATCATTAGCGTCACCCTCTTCCTTTATCCAATCTTGGGACTGGTATTGTCAGAGTGCGAACAGTGGTGAAGTCATTGGTGCTGGGTGTATAGGCCGCCTTCAATCATTCACAGCATTGTGCAGGCGTCCCTTGACTCCCTTTGACTTCCTCTCAAGTTACTTCAATAGATATACATAGTATGTATGTCAAGACGATGCCTTAAAATGGCCGTATACTATAGTCGTGTAACTACCAACAGTCTTGATGGACTGTTTTATTAGAGTCTGTAGATACATGCACACCCACACACTTTGCTAGGATATATTTGTATTGTTAATGTTATGTTGTGTTAACACAGACAGTATGAGCTAGGCACACCTGCACGCACTCACACGCACACACATACATTTGCATGTGCATACCAATCTACACGAACACGCACACACCCAGAGCACAGACCCACAAACACGCACTTAAACAGGCGCACTCACACAAGCACGCAAAAGCACAAACGCAGACGGACGCACACATAATTTAAACCTCTCAAAGGCGGTTATATAATATTCGTGTCACATCTACAGTGAAAACAGTCTGCCATCGTCGTTGTGTGTGACTGCTAGACTGCAGCATTTCGGCCACACCGCGTACACTGCTATCTGACACAGCAGATACGATACAGGGCGTTTGTAGATTAAGCTTATCGGTCGCACCCTGAACAGATATCGATGCGATGCGATAGCGTTGGTCATGGAAACTCTTACAGATGGTTATCTTTTACCATTGCAAATATGTCGTTACGGTCTGAAGTCGAACTACTTGAGTAAACTGTCGAATAAAACGTACAACGATCAAAAGCTACAATCGACGCCCCTCGCTTATTATCGGAAGAGCTGAAAAAAGTCTACATGTGAGTTGCCGTCAATATGTGATTTTTACGATTTTGATGTACACGTTTAACACTCTATGTACTGTATGATCGAAGTCACATGCAGAAGTCACATGCAGAAGTCACATGCAGTCGCTATAGAACGACGTTTATTATTCTAATGCGACTTCATTCAAACGCCACATTTAAGATTATTACGTTTGTTTATAGCTATGAAAATGACCATAATTCACCGTGTTAATTAATAGACTATATATTTTGTGCCCATCATAGACGATATATATTTATTTATTTATTTAAATTATATATTTATATATATATCAACCATTAGATCACATATGTGAGAATTACAGTTTAAGTGTGTAGTGGAAAGATAGTTGAAGTTCATACGAACTTTTGTGTTTTCTGCGATTGTTTCATCTTCATTCAGTCTCTGCTAAATGAAATATTTACTTGCAGTCATTCAGACCGTTGTAAGTCCCAAATATCGGCCAGTAGCTAATCGCAATCGTGTGCCCTCCAAATTTCTAAAGCGTCACTGTAAAGCCAAGCGCAGGAAGACAGCAGCTCATTCACGAGCGCTTACCTATGCGTCAATGTGCAGCAGGTATACATGTCGGTAGGTAGTCGATTGATTTGAAGAGGTGAAGACACGTCCAAGGAGGTCACTGGGGCTAAATCTTAGTTCAATGACATCCATGTTCTGTTGCATATATGTACGTATACGCACTTCTGAACTTTGGAAGGAGTGCAATATTGAATACAGTCGTATTATGCTGTATGCAATTGTGCAGCCGGAGGGAGGGAGGGAGGAGTCAAAGCATACAAATTAGTATAATCTTTCGAGTAGTGCTACTTAAACTGTGATCGGAAACCAAGGACCGATGATTGGCCCAGAAATGATAACCTGATTCACAATGTTATATGCAAACTCGAAGTGCGAGCGCAAGTGAACGATTATATCAATAACATGACACAGTATATCAATATATATATATATATATATTGCGTGTATATATATATATATATATTGCGTGTATATATAGGTTTTTATGTATATACACTTATATATATATATATATCTTCGTTTCGCTTAATGCGTCTGAGTATTAAGCTGCAATCCGTTACCAGCGTTGAGTTACCTTCTGTGCGACAGATAAAACTATTGATCTTACTTCAAAGCTCATGATGTTCATTTGCAGGGATAATTTTATGTTGACTAAAGGTAACAAACCAGTCATATTTTATTTGGCTATGGTGAAAATTAGCATTGGTTGGTTATTTTGATGACTGTTAGTCCAATTAAAGAAGTCAAGTCGCTAGAAGGTACTGTACGTATAGTGTTCAGTTTGAAGAATACGGATAACTCATAGGTCAGACATCCGAGATTAAATATTACAATTAAGACATTAATTAACGGTGCAATTAATGCATGCGATTCATGATAAGTCACTGCTAAAGTCTACAGCCGTCTTAAACTACGCTTTCTAGCGTCGCCTGATCTTAACTGAAATTAATATCTTATGGCTAATATGGATTTTTTCTTGCCTTAATTTAAATTTGCTCATCTTTGCTCATCTCACCTTAACTGAAATCATTAAATATATATTTTATCTTCACGATGCTGCAATGACGGAGATAGTGGTGACAGTGACGCTGACACTAATGATGACGACGATGACTATGATGCTGCTGCTGATGCTGCGATGCTGCTGCTGCTGATGATGATGATGAAGAGTAGAGGAGGACGAGAAGAATAAGGAGTGACATGGTGATGATTACGATTATTGATGATGACGATGATGATGATTTGTGACGATGATTGTATTACGATAATGACAATGATATCAATGAAGTTAAGAACGAGGATGATGAAGACGACGACAATGACGGTAACTATAACATTAATGAAGTCGTTGACGTGATGTTGATGCTGATGTTAGTGTGAAAACATGACCGAGACATTCTTCGTTGTTGACCGTTCTTTTCTACCTTGTGCTAAACAAGTAGCAACAACAACAACACCGACAACAACAACAATAGCAAATATAGCAATGAGAAAAAACAACAGCAAATACATCATCGACAATCTGACAGACACATTATGTCATCCGAACTCCACAATAAGTGTTTGCTGATAAAATGGACGATCATTTTCCCATCAACAGTGTACGGCCAGTTTACTCATCAGAATCGAGATGTCCTCTACGTGACCTGCGTAGCCTACTCTAAATAATGAGCTGTTGACGTTCTGCCGCCGCCGTAGCATTTCCACAAAAGGCATGGCTCGCAGTCAATTTGGCGACGAGAAACTGCCACATTGCGATTAGTCGATCAATAACAGCCAACGTGTTATAACCAGAGAAGATTCTCTGCTGGATTATAGTTTTCAAAGTCTGAGCGAAGCGCCTGACATTACCATTGGACATCTTATTGAGTTTCAATTGCTATGGTCTGATTCCTAGGCCTTCAGAAGTCACAATCGTGCTACTCATCATAAGACTGTTCAGTTCGTTGCAGGCCTTCAACTAACGTAGGCCAACCAGTTGTACCGAAGAGCTGCGTGCAATTGTAACTTTCTACGAAAGTGGTGAAGGTGGGAGTTCATATGCCGGAAATATATGATTGGATAGTGCTTCTGAATATGCTCCATGTCTGAAAATGTGCTAGAAAATTGTAGCTGGTAAGATTTTTACATTCTGAACGACATCTTATAAGGCATATAGTTTGATCAATGTAGTGATTCTCAAGGAATCCTGAAATAATGATAAATAAGTACTGATGCTGTTATTCCGTCTCCCTTCCGACATTTATGGTGCTATAGATAATTCGTAGCTCACTCTACTGGCTTTGCTTGACGTCAGTGCCTCTTTTTGACACTTAAGCAGCTAATGATTTTATTTGGACTGTCTGGTAACTTTCTTAGCTAATTGGTCTCATTTGTCAGGGAGCGCTCCATTTGTGCGGTTCATGGGTCTTCCAGGTCCACGTGGGTCTCTGCCCCTTATGGCCTTCCTCAGGGCTATGTGCTGGGTTCCCTTCTGTATGTCATCTACACTTCTGAGATTGCTTCTGTCCTTAATGTCGCTGCTGGGCTGGGTTACCTCTACGCTGATGACGTCCAAGCCTACTTACATTGCATGGTTTCTAATGCCTCTACTGCTGTTCGGGCAATGAGTCAAGCGCTGGATGCCCTCGAGACTTGGATGGCGACAAATCACCTGCGACTCAACCCCCAAAAACCCAATTTATCTGGTTGGACACTCGTCAGCAGCTTATGAAGCTTGATTTAACTGCCATTACTGTTGATGTCCCCTCTTTGCATTTTTCTCTGTTGTCCGGGACCTTGGAGTAACGTTGGACCAAGAGCTCACCTTTGCTTTTCATATTCACCGTCTTTGCCGTGATTCATACTACCAGTTGCGTTAGCTTCGAACTGTCTCCCGCTCACTGACTCCAGACGCCACAGCCCTTGTTCACGCTTTCATCACAGTTCGACTGGATTACTGTTGTTCACTCTATGTAGGCTTCCCAGCTGGGCGATTGAGCTGCCTGGAGCTGGTCCTGTGTTTTGATGCACGTCTTGTCGGACGCATTCCGAAATTTGGTGATGTCTCCGGCTATATGCTTGATATGTGCTCTACTGGCTACCCCTCCAACGGAAAGTCTCGTACCGTATCATCTCTTTGGTATGGCGGTCCTTGCTAGGTCTCGCCCCTGCCTATCTTCGCGATCTCTGTTACTCTACTTTGAGTGTACTATGTCGCCGCTCTCTACACTCTACTGAGCGAGGCATGCTCATTGTCCCATTTGCCCGTACAATTACCAAACAGAATCGTGCGTTCTCAGTGGTTGGCCCTTCGCTCTGGAACATGCTCCCGTTGGCGTTGCGGTTGTCACAAAGGGTCCACTCAGACTCATTTCATACGTGCCTTAAGCTGTTCTTTTTAAACGTGCTGGAGTCGGGAATGCTCCTGAGTAGTAGCCTTGAAGGGGCGCTATATAAATCTCTGTAATGAATGAATGAATAAATGAATTATTGGTGCTATTGCAACTTCTACTACTACTAATACTAACACTTCCACAATAACTTCCACAACAACAACAATAACAACAGCAATTAGTACTAATGTCATTATTTCAGTTATTAATTTTGGAGCCAATTTATGTTGATCAAAGTAATTATTGTAATTTGCTGAATCTAGGCGTACAGTTTGAAACTTTATATTACACATTAGGAATTTAAGCAGCCTTGTTTTTCATTATAGGAGACTTCGAACATATATCAATTTATTCAAATTCTGGTCACTTAGGCTGCTTGATTTTATACTAGGCTACCATCTTTTACTAAGATCGAATCTTCTTGAGGGGCTGCTTTTCATGCTGACAGACAGGATAGTTACAGTCATTTAAAGACATCATCACAATGTTTGTAAGGATACAATGAGCGATGCATACGGACATTATATAGAGCAATTTTTTGGTCCTAACAGTCGATGAGAAGTGCTTTGTGCGTCTGCAATTGCAATTGTGATATAATGATTAAATGTAAGGCTTGCATAAGAGAGACTCTTCAGAGGCAATTGCATTTAAAACTGTCTGATTCAACATGGTACCTCTTAAATAAAAGATTCTTGAGAGGCGCACTCGACGACATAACAACGCCAAAACGGCCATCGTACTAATTGTTTTTGTGCGCTTAGCCTACGCATTGGAATGTTATTTGTTGCGGATTGTCAGCTTGTCTAATAAACGAAGATATATAATAATAATAATCATTAGAGGCCAAACATGGTCAAGGGTCGATGTTGAGGGTTGTTAGGCAACTTTTCCAGAAGGGTGGACAGAGATTCATCCGCGTCGAGACATCCAGATCCAGCGAGATTCCTCTGTGCAGCGGAAAGATGGTATCTACGGCCGAGATAGGTTGAGGCAGAGATGTATCGAAGAAAAAAGTAGTCCCATAAAGGTGTAACTGCACCTTGCAGTTTCACGCTAAACCAGGGCCGCTCATTTAATGAGTATGCATGCCAATCATACCGAATATGCAAATTGCTCCAGCAGCTGGGTCTGTGGTCGTCGAATGAGCGGTCAGTTAAAGTGAGTGTTATGGAACAATGAATTATTGAAACAGTGCTTCTCTTTCAATGAGTGCTTGTGTCTGTATGTGTATGTCTGTTCTTTGCGACCCATATTATTATAGAAATGCAAATGGTCTAAGTCTTCACCTCAACTAATGTGCCCATTGAAAGAGAGGCACTGTTCCAATAATTCATTGTTCCATAACAGGCACTAGAGATACATGCAATGACCTTGACCACGACTAAGCTCTATGCTCCTTCTTTATGCTACGATTGTGTTCCATTTGACCCTTTATCGCTTCTGCCGTGCAGTCAATGAAAGTAGCTTCTGGCAACAGGAATACTCTGTTGATGAATTAAGGATCTGGAATGGAATGTGCTCCAGCATGTTTTCTGTTATGGTTGCATACAGAGGCGGCGATCTCGTTTGACAGGTGGGGTAAGAAATGTGGGGGGGGGGGGAAACAAACGTATAACATACATGTTCCCTCTCTGTAAAAGGTGGGGAACTTGTCCCCCTCGACCCCCGGGATCGCCGCCTCTGGTTCTATAATATCTTCTCGTTTTCGACACAAGACGTTTTGATCCCTTTATGTTTGACCGAACTCACGCTTGGAATTGATTGGAGTGCGAATCTGTGTCTGAGAGCCGTTGTTTGATGCGTGGTGAATAATGATATTGGCGCTATATAAGTTCAAAGATTAGACTCGACTATACTGTAGATTAGATGATAAAACGATACAGGTAATGATCCATAAAGATGCACGCATTAGGTCCTATATATTTGTCCACCTACGCGTATTCCTGCAGTTTTACTGATATGTAAAACACGATCGAGCAGCGACAGAAGACCCTTTGAACCTCTTGACATGAGCTGATACTCGTAGGCTGATAATATATACGACAGGCCTCGATTTTAAAGGTCTGACAGTTGTCCGTATTTGAGCAGACCTCTGGACGTCACACTTTGAAGCATAACGGAGTATGAACTAAGTGTGTAACTCGTGCAATGATACCTGCATTTGGCAATCAGAAATGGAGACACGTACAATGTACAGGTCCATGTACAGGTAAGGGATATCGAAAGACGTTATACTATTGACCTTCTCTTCGAAGAACTCCAATGCTATAGACTGATCGGTCACAACAACAACAACAACGAGTTGTTTGCTTTAACTTTCCAAGCCAAACAATTCTAAAACGCTTTTGACTGAAAGATGGACTGTTTTTCGTTGATGACATAAACCGTACAACAATAGGGTAACAGATGTTGACAATCTTATGCAATGCCATTCACGCAGCTACGTCGTTCCTCAGGTGATAATTTTTAACCTAACGAGTCCGTCCAAGGCAATATATATCGCATGTATCGTGAAGTCACATAGCTTTCAACTCGATGTGCATTGGTGACGCTCCATTGTCCTCCTTAATAATGGTCCATGTAATACGAACCTTTCTGCATTCCACAATATCATTTTAAACTTAGAACGATTATTCAGTTATTGTTTGTGTGAACTGTCGAGAAAAATGATACTCTGTACATTCTGCTTTACTAATGACATCAATTATATATATATATATAAGCAACTCTAACGCTGCATCGCGTCTAGACTGTTTAGGTTTTGCCTAGAATTAGGCTTTGTTTAGGTTTAGGCTTTGCTTAGGTCATTCGATTTCAGTTGCGGTGGGTCACAACAATGCCATTGGCGTCGTCTAGTGCATCAAATGAAACTATATACTGTTTCGTCTGCTTCCTGCAGCCCTCACCCTCGGAGGTCGACTTTATTCAACAACAGTGTCGACAGAGAAGTGTTAAAAGGCAGTGCATTACACGCGCAGTAATCCGTTCGTTCGTTCGAACTATATGCATCAATCTTTCTACCACCTGACCAATGCAATAGGGGTTGTAACCTTCATAAAAATAACCAGCCAATTCCAGATTAGTCATGGCCCAAGGACCAAGACGCTTTGGTCAAAACCATATAAAAATACGACTGATACTTCAATTCGGTGACTTAGGAACCCGTTGATGTCAATAATCTGATCACCCGTCTCCTTCGTCTTGCGAAGACAGATGTGCAGAAAGTCATATTATGTGTGGCAAAGAGGCGGATCTTGATAACGAAATTCAGTTGTCTAGAAATCATAAAGAAATTGCAAGACAGCGGAGAAATATCAGTCTATAATACATTGTAATTATTAGTAGAATTCTTTCGTCAGATTTTCTTGTTGGCTACACGTTGCAGCGGTTTCACTCTTAAACATGAATGTCGCCCCAATATGAATGTTGCTTATACTGCAAAATATGATGTTTTAAACCTCCAAAGACATTTATATATTTTGCTGACATGTTATTCGTCAATTTATCTTCATAACAGAGAGTTAATAAATCAGCTTGTTATGTCAATAAGACGTGAAAATATTTACTCCCGGTTATCGCCCAAATGTGGTGACACGGCGCTATATAAGGACTTTCCAGTCCTGTGCAAATTGGTCCTTGTATCAGGCCCAGAAAAAGAGGGGGTGTTGTCAATGATAATTGCCAAGGGATCTTTCGAGTTGGCTTTTTCAGCTTCACTTAAAGGATTCATCTGCATATTATCAGAACTGCATTAAAGGCTAAACTAGAAAGATTGCTGAGGTCTGGTGTAAAGACACCAGTGCCAGAACCAACTGATTTGGTCAGCTCTTTGGTCGTTGTTCATAAAACTTCAGGCAGGGATGATATAATTAGGCCTTCAATTAGGTAATTTCAATTTATTGAAAAATATAACGTAATTTAAATGACGTAATTTGTCATTTAATTCCATTTTCAGATGCATTTTATAATTTGATATTATAGTTCATGTTCCAAAGTAAATTGTAATTCGATTACATTTTCCCGAGTAATTTTACCATCCTCGTCGCTAGTTCAGCTGTGAGTATGCACTGATTCAACAGATCTGAACGGTCCAAGATAATTAGCGACGCCTATAGTTCTACACTGAAGGAAATGCTTCCAAGGTTAGCTGATGCTAAACTAATTCCAGCAATGGTCACCAGCGATGGATTTATTTATGCGAAGCTTGTCGAGCCAAACAACCATATGGCTCTGAGAGCATTCAACACTCCAATCGAGCGTTGTCGATGGCTTACTAACGTCCAGAGTTCAACGACATCGGCTGGCTGGCATTTTTGTTGGCGTCAATCACAGTTTACCTGTGTTCATAAAAATTGCCTTCTCCGATGGTTTAGAACGCTATACGTTGTATCATTACTATGGCAGTGCCAGCCCAAAGTCTGGACAAAGGAGGAGGGCGCCGCTGATCAACTTTGCTATGACACAGCGTCGTTAAATAGCAAATAACCACACTCCAGAGACGAATACGTGAGGCACATTGTGGACTATTATAGAGAGAGAGAGAGAGAGAAGTCACACACGCAGTACGGTGTCTACCGAGCTTATCAGCCATATTAGTTATGTAAGCCAGGGGCGCAACCAGAACATTTTCATGGGGTGCTCAAACGGTGCTCGTATTGCAAATGCCGAACGCGTGAAGCAGTGCACTAGTGCATCTTTACCTACCCCATCATAAAAGAACAGTGTTTCAGTGGTGGTATCTAGGCCCTGGATATATTGTCGTATCGAGTGTGGCGTCACTCAGAGAACGTGTTTAATGTCGGAAAGATGATATCATGTCTTAGGCAGACAAAAAGATAGTGTTTAACAGAGAAACGAAAAATCTTTATATTTAGGTAAGAAAAGTAAATTTTACTCATTTAATGTCAGTCAGCGCGTTAGACGCTTTGAGGTCGAAGTGATCAGTAGCCTAAATTAATCAATCAATCAAGTTATTATATCTAAATCAAATATATCCATTTGTAATTGCACAGCTACAAAAACAGTAGCCAAACATCTACATCTACATATTCACGTTATAACAGTAGCAGTAGTATTCAATATTCAGCAGCATTCACAAACCATGAAACAATTCGGCTCCAAATGGATGAATCCCGCTATCTGGGCCTGTCGACAAATATTTGCAGCTTTTAATTGACGGCTGAATTATTTTTTCAGCAAATATTATTAGTAAATGGAGGTTACAATATATTGACTTCCAATACACATTGCAGAATGCTAAAATAACAAAGGCAACTCTCACTGCAAGTAGCAAGTTTGGATTTTAAACACAAAAATAAATAATTCTCATTAATTGAACACTTCAAAACTTTACTAAACATTAAAATTAATCAATTTCTTGTACGAAACATTTGAATGTAGTTTGACAGTAACGGATCGGTAATTTATATATTGCCCTCAGTGACACGTCAGTAACACTTCAATAGAGCAGTATGCATTTATATTCTTATACGAAAATATTAAACACAATAATACTTTAACAAAGCCTACATTTACAAACGCACATCACATAACCATAATTGTTTAGGTAAGTAGAGACAGATAGATCTATTTAGACAGTAAAATGATATGTCGTAGCAATCGGCAGAAATAGGACAATGTAGAGGCAACGCGGCAATCCCTTGAGTGTCCATTCCAGATTCGTTGATAAGATATTGCGAACATACGAAGGCTAGTACGCACTAAAGTGTAAATGTAATCTGGTCTACTTCTAGTGGCAATTGTATATGATGAGCTAGTGAATAGCAACTTAGGTGCAGGTGGAAGGACGTTGAAAGTATAATTTATTTATACATGAAAATACTGATTTGCCATATTCGGATTTGAAGTATGTTAAACATTTGAAGTTATGAAAAGATGAACCCTGTGTGTGTGCCTTAATTAAGTGCTCTTTGTATGTTGACTTCCAAATGATATTACAGTAGTTTATATATAGGGATACGAAAGGCTGTAGTACAAAGTTTTAAAATACGAGCTGGTAATACACAATAGATTCTCTTTATAACGCCAATAATTAATTTTAGCAATTTTTTTTTAGATATTTGCTCTTTCGTGCGCGTTCCATTTAAGTGAATTGATCAATATAAACGCTCAAGAATTTAGATTAGGACACATTCGGAATGAGAGTTATCATCTATCACAGATTTCAAAGTTCACACGTGAACTTTTTGTTGAGTGCTCGAAATAAAAGGGTAAATCGTTTTTGCAATATTAAGCAGAGCACATTAGCGTCAAACCAGTTATTAAAATAAGATAATTCTTTATTTGCTAAGGAAAAGAGTAGCTCAAGAGAGTCATGAGTAATGAAGGCATTTGAGTTGTCAGCGAACAAAATAGAGCAAAGTAGAGATTAGAGGTCTGCGGATGAGAACTTTTTCTACCCGACCCATACCCGTAACACAAGACGCTTACCCAGTGCTTAAAGTGTAAAAAAGAAGTGCCTGGACGCTAGGGGAGCCGTCCATAAATGACGTCACGCTATTTTGGAAGATTTTTGACCCTCTCACCTTCGTCACACGTCGTCACAAATGCCATGACCCCCTCAAATATGACGTCACGTCACAAGGCCATGACCCCCCCCAAAAAAAAATTCAAACCAGATGTCCAGAATGTTATTCAAATTTTCTTATAATTATCAAATTCTTTTTATTGTAGCTATAAAATATTTCAAATGATAATAGTAGAACGAAGAAAAATGGAGAAATTAAGTAGCCTATAATGATTACGATCTTATGCATTCCTCACGATGAAAGACTATCATATTAGTGTTGTTTAATTGTGATAACAGCTGCAGCTAATTAAGTGGAACTTGTCTAAATGAGTGTAAGTTTCTAATAAAATTACGTATTTTGATGTGATGATGTAACTTCACATTTTGTCGACCATCTTTCCCCCTTGTCACACCTCGCCACAAATTTGTGACCTTCGCCATAAGCGCGTGAGGTCATTTATGGACGGCCAAACAGTTAAGAACTAAAGATTGCAAAAGCAGAGCACCAACATAAAGTCGACGACAAATGGTTCATGCACTGTGTTCGTTAAAGTAGAAGTTGGATTGTTGATATTAATGATGCTGGAATAGAAGTTGGATGGGTGAAATAAATACTTCCAAAACAGGTGGCATATTAAACTTTTTTCCTCCTCTTTTTCTGTTGATAATAACGCATGCATATAAGAGGAATTGCACTGTTGCATGGACGCCGTCCAGGCTCTGCTGACCAAATAAGTGGCAGGACGGCGTCCAGCCTCGAAAATAAGTGCCTGGACGCCGTCCATGACTGTCCAGACACACTTTAAGCCCTGCGCTTACCAGTACCCTTAACCGACCCGCACTCAAAATTACTACCCGACCAGCCCCGTACCCGCGGGTATGCTCGTACCTGTGACGTCATTAGCACGCCCTTTCATTGTCTTGCTGCACGCCGGGCTAATAAGGTCACAACTAACTAAGCATTATATGCCGTTGTTGTATTTTGAGCAGCATCAGTGACAGCAACCGTGTTTTAGCGATGGCGTCGGAAGCACGAGAAGGAGGAAATGGAAGAGGAGAAAGGAAAAGAAGAATAGGAAGAGGAGGAGGACGGACGCTGGAGGAGGGATAAGTGGAGGAGAGAAGGGAAAGGAGAGCCAGCAGAAGGGACAGGAGTAGAAGGAGTGCAGAAGCAGGAGCAAGAAGAGGAGGTCGGAGCCAGGAGGGGGAAGAGGAGGAAGAAAATAGTAAGGAGTGGTAGAAGAGGATTATGGATTATGAAGAGGAGAGGAAGAAGAGAAAAATGAGGAGCATGACAGGAAGGAGGAGAAGGGAAGACTAGAGGCAGCAGAAGCAGAATGAAAAGCTGGAGGTTGAAGTTGAAGAGGAGGATGAAGATGATGACGAAATAGAATAGGAAGAGGAGGAAGAGTAAGAGCGAGAGAAAGAGCTGCAGGAGTAGCAGGATGAGGAGCAGGGGCAGAAACTAAGAGTAGGAGGAGGAAGATATGAAAGTGGAGAAGCGATAGAGGAGGATCAGCAGGAAAAGTAGAGGGAAATAGAGGCGGAAGAGGAATGAAAAAAAGATGGAACAGCATACATATAAGGTGGAGGGAAGCATTACATGCAGGTACAGAGTACTTGGATTTCGAATGTGCTAGTTTGTCTATAACAGTAATTTGATGATTATTTAACGGTGTAATTGTAATCCTGCAACTTGACACTGACACGGGTAATATTTGTCTTTCACCGACTTCCGTCATTAAATGCACAATTATTCGGAACAAAATTTGGTGGCGCCCGGATGATTTGCCAGCTTCGTAAGATATAATAATATTTAGTTAGGACTGAGGGCGTCTAGAGATTAGAGGGATCGGATCGTTCAATAGATAATAGGGGCCAAAGTCTATAGTATCGAATCCAATGCAATGTGTCATCAGTATCAACAGTTTTGTAAACGTGAACCTTAAGTCGCTCATGAATCCACATTCTTAGCCCATTATTAGCACCCCAACGACCATATAAATATAAACAGAATAAATAATTGCGCCATGACTTCCCCACATAACCCATATAAATTTCATCACATCCCGCACCAATAAGAACTTTGGTTGCAGGACCAATGGAATGGAAAGGCCGTCCAACCACAGTTCGCCAGGCCAAATCTGTTGCAAAATTAACTCAAAATTAAAGGCTTACCTATTCTCCCGGAGCTATGACTAGGAATGCAGCGCAACGCGCTTTCGTGCAAGACTCGTTTTTTTAAAGCGCGTTATAAATGCTTAGTTGCACTGTATTGTATCAATTTGGCCACATCTCTACATACATGCGACGCGACTTGTAGTTCAAAGCACGACATCCCACAAGTCTTGTCTACGTGGAACAAAGGTACATTAACATAATTTTGCATTACTATTAGGCTATAGTTCTGCCATTCCTTATTTCCGTTTTCGGCCCTATCTCATGTTTATCCGTTTGTTGACCTTTTAACCAATGACAATGACCTTAAAAACCGATTATCTGAAGAATTTAATTCATTTCTTACAATCAATGACCATTTGGCTTCAATCTTACTTGAATTTTAACGCGTTTTGTTAACAGATAAAAGAAATAATACTTAGCAGTATGATCGTACTCTAAAAGCAGATATAAAAATGCTCCAGAGTAAATTATACAAACTCTACATTATAAGTCAGCCTTGACCTCGCCTAGCTACTATGATATCATTAGGCCTACGCCAAAATACATCGCCCCTTATTTAAAATAATGATGTCGTGAATATTAATCACTTGAGCAAACTGGGGTAAAAGCTGGGGCAAAAATGAAGGTTACTCGATACGTAGTGCAATGGGTTGCCACAGTTGCCACCGTTGGGGCTTTCTGGTTGGGTAGCCGACCGATAGCTCACCTGTCTCGCCCCGCTCTTCCCCCATACATCGACATCGACCACTTTGCATTCTGTGCATATTTGTATTGGGTAACTCTAACAGTTTCCTTAGATAAAATGAAATAATGAAAAGTAATGCAACTAATGGAACTCTCACATACACATACATTGTTTACTTGGTATACAATGCATGTAAATGTAACCAATTTTGACGCTGATAATCTTTTATATGAACGGATTGCTAAATGAACGTATCAACTTCTAGCATGTAGCGAAGACCGGTAGGAGAACAGTAGCCAACATCACGGTCCCAGCATTATAAAAATCACATTTGCCCCAAGTCACCCCTTATTGTTCTCTGGTGGGTGGCAGACCGCCAGCTTACCTGTCTTGAACCCCATTGCCTAGGATGTATACGCGTCGTTAAATAAAACGGTCTATTTATCAGTGTAGGCCAACTTCTGTACGCTTGAGTAAACCTGGTGTCCAATATGATATTTGTAAACCAAATAGTAAATCTCGGTCACCATAGATGACCGAGCACAGATTTCTGTGGCTCTCACCGGCAGTCGAGATAGAAGGATCAGACCAAGCTGTAGTACTAGTAGCTGTAGGTTTATTATTACTCACTTGCTCAGACCTACTGCAGAGTTAAGAGACAGTTTCAGGCAGTACGTTGTGAGAAATGAAAGATTTAGTATGATACGGGGTCAGCAGTGTAATGAAAAAGCACTAAAGCCAAGACACGCTGAGAGGCAAAGCTTCCGAGTATCAACAGATCAAAAGATATTGTCCAGCGTAACGGTAAGAACAGTTTATGTGGAATTGTCCTTACTAGTTGGTTGGGACTAAAGTTAGGAGATGAAGTAATGCGTTTCTTGACCCACATCATAAGGCGGAGATTAGGCGAAGACGCAGTTTTTATGAGCACTCATCGATTGAAAGAAGTTTTGACCGATGGCGACGGAAGGTGTATATATATATACATATATTATTATAAAGATCCATAAAGGATAAAAGTCCAATGTGTCGCATCATGCGTCTATACCCGCATGTCACACAATGGTTTGAGATCTCTAGCCCATCTGTTCGTCTTTGCTCAGTCCATGATGAATGGTGGCATATAGGTCTACATTATGGAAAGCTGAGCCTGTATTACTATTGGCAACTGTCTCCGTGAGCAGTGGAAATGTGACAACTTCAATGAAATCGAGCATGAATGGTTGTAGCATTTCAAAAATCTTTTTAAATAAATGACATACATATGTTGTGGCACAGTGACCGATCGGTTAGAGCGGTCAGCCCGTAACGTTCAGTGTGCGCTGAGCGCGCGGGTTTGAGCCTCGTCCGGGGCGTCAGTCACTGTGTACGGACCGTGAGCAAGTCCTTCTCGCACCGTTGCTGTGCAGTACAAGTGCAATTGCGCCGTCGAGGCGTGTGTATGCACTTCTGAGCAAAAAGATGTTGGAAGAAGGGCTGTATCAAACATCGGAAATGAATGGAAATGAATGAATGAATATATATATATGTACCATATATACATTAATTTATGCCATTTATATATATACCATATATATATATATATATCATAAACACCGTTCATTTAAAAAATCTTTTATACGAGTTAATGCCTTTGAAACACTAAAACCATTCATATTCTAAAACAATTTTAATAACTTGAGCCATCAACTTAAGTTTGGATTTTTTAATTATATTGTTTACGTGCACCATTGTTGGGACACAGCATGAGCATGCAGAAGTGATGATATACATGTATATTATATATATATGTATATATATACATGTATATAATATTCCTATAAATAAAGATCTTTATAATAATATATGTATATATATATATATATATTCACCTTTCGTCGCCATCGGTCAACATTTCTTTCACTCGATGAGTGATAAAAACTGCCTCTGTCACCAAATTATTCACTATATAGGCCAAAGTAGACCAATAGTGACATTTATCGATAGATAAAAATGAGAAAGGTTGTTTCAACGTCAGGGAATGATTTGTATTCACTACACTTTTGCAGTAAATTACAAGCAAGTAAATCATTGTCAGTACAGGTTCAATTTTTACATAATGAGATAATATATCGTCTGTGTACAAGACGGATCAACGAATGAATCAATATCGTCGTGATATCTCATGTGTCTAACACTAGCGAGGCTATTATACACTGTGTGTGTATCATCGGGAAAAACTAAACTGATAACGCATTAACAGATAAATTTTCAACTATATCATATAATTGATTGATAAGCACATACGTATAGGCTTAAATAACACTTATATATATATATATACTTATACTGTGTCTATATATATATATAGACACAGTATAAGTGTTATTTAAGTCTATACGTATGGGTATATCAATCAATTATATGATATAGTTGAATATGTATCTGTTAATGCGTATCAGTTTAGTTTTTCCCGATGATACACACACAGTGCATAATAGCCTTGCTTGTAATAACTTGCTTGTAATATATATAGGCCCTATATATAGGTATACACATACGTTTTATATCTTGTATGCATGACATTAGCATACGCATTGGCCCGCAGCTTGAAAACGTGGGAAATTCGGTAACATGATTGTTAGGAATTAATTGGCTGATACTTAGCTTGGTGGAGGTCTAATGAGCGCCATCTGCTTGGCTGATGGTTTACTCGGCGCATTGATGAAGGGAACATTTGTATGTGCATGCTCTACATAATATGACATAACATTTTCAGATATAGAAATCGATTTCTGTATCTGAAAATGTTCTGTCTCGTCTGGGTATGAAATAGTAGCGGGTCAACGTGTTTATCTTGGCCTTTGCGACTATTCAGGTGAGTCCTAAGGTCAACCAGGTTAGTCCTAAGTTTACGCAGATGTTTGATTTTGTTGAATTTTTTATGGTATACTCTTACGTATTATTTTCGCCACGTACTGATGTAGCCTACCTGCGGTGTAGTAACGTACTCGTACAGTGCGTGAACTATGTGAAAAATTGCCTAGTACACGTGGCCACACATTTTGTCGGCGATTGTAAATATTTTACAGAAATGACGCTGACATTTTGTTCGTTTAGGGCCACGATGTTGTGTCGCGTCCGATCGGTGAAATGTCGTTGGCTTCTGGTCGTCCTTCTTCTTGCCTTAGCGGCTGTCTGCCTTGACAGGACTCAGGATCGATACGTCATCAGGGTAAAGGGTAGTTCTAACGGTTATAGACGCAAGTTTGACGACTGTCTGTCTGCTTGTATGCTTGTTAGTCTGTGTTCATCTGTCTGTTTTGCTGCCTCTTTAGTTATCTGTCAGTTTAATCGTCTGGTTGCATCTCTGCGAAGCCTGTGATGACACGTCTGTATGTCTCTTGGTAGCAACTCTCTCAACGAGACAGTCTTTCGCTCTAAGCTGATAACTCGAGCGTTCAGTCTGCATGTTGCTCTTAACGGTTGCCCGGCTTCGATGTGCACTTCTGAACGTTTTGTATGGAGAATATGGCCAATAACAGTTGTATTGTTTTATTGAATTATGTCTGTTTATCCGTCTTATCTCTGTCGGGTTTTTGTCCGTCTATCCGTCCATGTGAGTATGTGTCTTTTATTTCTCCTGTCTTTTGGCTGGCTGGGTGCTTGTCTGTCAATACCTTTGTAAGTCTGTGTGTTTTTGTCCGTTTGTTATCTGTCTGCTCTTCTGCCTCAGATCGAAGTGGCCTATATATTAGTTCAGATTGACTGATTGCTTCCTAAGAGATTAGTCGATGGCATTGCTATGACTGCCCCACAGACTTTTATCTTTATAGCATACATTTATGTCTTGTATATTATTATACTGTAGAAAGTTGAAAAATTGATATTTATTGTAGCACGTTCTGTGTTCAACTCGCAGACATTAGGCCTCCTTCGCAGAATGTACAACAGCAATGTTTATTATTCACGTTTGTTGATCATATTCAATATGACCAAATGGCTTCCAGGTCACAAAAGCTACCATGCATCTTAGAGCGATGATTTAAATCTCAAGGCAGTCGTTTACGTCATGCATGACCTATTGACATTAAAGTGTTGTTGATCTGGCTGTTTGTAATATATATGTTAATATATATATATATATATATACAGCCAAATCAGCAACACTTTAATGTCTATAAGTCATGTGTTAATGCGTTAATATATATATATGTTAATATATATATATATATATATATACAGCCAGATCAACAACACTTTAATGTCTGTAGGTCATGCGTGAAGTAAACGACTGCCTTGAGATTTAAATCATCGCTCTAAGATGCATGGTAGCTTTTATAAATATATATATATATATATATATATATTGGTCGGCCAGTCTGTAAAGCAGGAAGTCAGATAGGCTGACTAGCAGGCATTGTGTCAGTCAGTCGGTAATTGGTAATTGATTCAATTTTGCAGACAGCTATTTAGTCATTCGTTTGTTCATACAGCTAGTTAGTTATTCCGGGCAGTTTATCAGCTGTCGTGAGAGCAAGTCAGTCATTGTCTTATCCTGTCAGTCATTAAATCACACTAACATCCAGCTAGTCAGTTAGTAATTCAGTAATTATCTTAGTAATTAATATTAGTAATTAGTTAGTAATTATCCAGTCAGTAATTCAGTTATCTATGCAGCAAATCAATCATTCAATTATATTGAAATCCTTCCAGTCAGTTAGTGATTTAATGAGAAGAAGCTGGGATAACCATATAGCTGCATGGATAACAGTAATTGTAACCGTCAGTAATTCAGTTATCTAGACAGCCAGTTAGTCATTCAATTTTACTTACATCTGAGGAAGGCAGTTATTCGGTTTTAATCAGTCAGTCAATTATACTGACATCACATAATGCAGTTAGTCATTGGAATCATTTATTCAAACAGATAGTTAGTCATTCTGCGCAGTTAGTCATATCTGTAATTCTGTGTCTTGTTTAAAATCGATGTTTACGTATGTCTACTATAGAGCATCGAATCCTGGTCAAATTCCTTATTAACCGCCGTGCAACAACCTTCTGTGGTGACTATGCGACAGAATCTCACGATTTTCACGAACATATCAACCGGTGAAATTACCTTGCTAACAAACGTCACAGATGCTGAACATATCTTCCACAAGTGAGTGACCGCCTTCAGTCAATCCGTTTGTTAGTATTCATTGCCCGACGCTCAAGCTCTGTGATAAAATTTACCCCAACGTCGTTATTGGAACCCACAATTTCTAAGACCAACGGAGCAAAGTGATGCGGTAGCATAGATGAAATGTTTATGCTCATTTTCTTGGATACCCCAGTTTCCACCACCCGAATGAGACGTAGCAGCCAGTTATGAAGCCTCGTGCATGCACGGTCTCATTCAATTCTAGGCGACATCACGGACAAAACTGCAGCCATTGCGCCATAAGCGTATGTTGGTTATACGTCTGGTCTTTTGACGTCAGTTCTGTATAGGCCAGGTACTTCTTTGACCGCGAGATGCTTGCGCAAGGCTTCGACTGACTGGGTTGTTTAAGACGGCATGCGAAGCTTCATGAAAGGTCATGCGATCCATCCTCTCTGGTTAAGGATTTCCCCTCGGATACGTCAGGGCTCTGGATAAAGAGTTCTCCTCGGATATGTCATGGTTCAGGGTATACAGGTGTTCCCCTCGGATAGTTCGGGGCTCTGGGTAGAAATGAGTTCCCCACTCCTAGCGGAAGGGGTGGCAAAGAAATTTCTGACCAGCCTATTGATAGACGACGTCGAATTATGGCGTCTGTTTCCTCTGACTGGTTATTCTGAAAAAACGATGCAAATGATAGGATGCTTTTCCAGAGGTTGAGTTTGAGAGATTCAACCAGGATTTGTGTGATGATTGTTGTTAAAATCATTCCACTGTCGGTCTTGCAGCTTCACGAATGTGCTTGAGGACTCTAAGTTTCAAAGTTGGATGCGAAGTTTTACCTAGAGTATGATGGCGGCGACAATGATGATGATTATGACAATGATGACGTGACTAACATGTACTTTGCTGCCATTTCATCCGAAAGACCTCTCTTCCTATGGGGAAAAGAGGTACGGTAGCCAATGGCAACTAGATGCATCTGAAACTGCTTGACAATAATTATATTGGTAGGCGAAGGACTGTTTAGCAGAGGTTTATGTGCGAAGGGGTGCAGCGCTGACTGAATGGTCCATGTAGGTGAATCATTCCATCTCTAAAGTATTGCTCCTGAATACACTGAAAATCCCCTCCACTTTGTAGGTGGCCCCAATAAAAGAAGAATGAGAATTCAACGAAGTATATCCATTCAGAGGTATCCATTTGGAACAGTGCGAACACAGAGAGGGCCAAGCCAATTGAGGTCGGGTAAACGAACCTACAGGACATGTTGGGATTTGTGTAAGCCAAACAACAGCTACGTACACAATGGGCAATTCAGAAAATAATTCACAAGACTAGTGTCGAGAAACCTGTCCTAGCCTAAGGCATTACCGACCGACTTGCACAGAAGAAGGCAACAAGAGTCCACCAACAGATTCGAGCCAAAACCTCGCCTATTGTCAGGTGGATGCCGCCAGGGCCAATTCCGGCCCGGGTCTCAGTGTTATTGATATTGTCATTATTATCATCATTATTATTAATTATTATTATTGTGGTAAAACAACGGTGACAAGAACTTAATGATCAATGCTATTATTATTGTAGCAATTATTATTGCTGTTATTACTGTTGTAATTATTGTTGCTTTTATTATCATTATTATTATCGTCGTCGTTGTCATCGTCGTCGTTGTCATCATCATCATCGCCATCACCACCACAAACACCACTACCCGCATCAGCATCGCCATAACGGTAATCTTCATAATCATCATCGTTATCGTTTTGATAGTATTACTATTATTATTTATGTATCATGATTATCATGATTGTCATTACCCATATCGTATTCTTGAAACGCAACCTACTGCCGTTTGTGAACACGCTTTAATGTATGGATTGTCATTTCTAGCATTTTCCAAATTGTTGTCATTTAAATTATTCACTAATTTGCATGATAACATTTAGCAGATAAAATGGCTATCTTTATTAGAGCGTGTCAGTTAAGACGGATATACATGTAACTGTTGATGGTGGTTGTTGCAGTTTAACGACACTGTGTGATAACAAAGATCATTAGCGTCGCCCTCCTCCTTTATCCGGGCTTGGGACTGGCACTGGCCGAGTACTACTAGTGACGGAGTTAAGTTGTAGCTGTTGACGATTGAGACACCTGTATTAATAGTGTGGGGCTGTACATTCTATCTGTAGGTATTCGTCAGAAATTCAGGTGATCTGTCCTAAATCGAAGCGACTTGGAAATGCAGGTGACGGAGGTTGGGACATCTGCCTCTATTCATCCTACATGCTTCAAACGCCGTGCCTTGTCTACTCGTTCGGGTAAAGCACCGCTTATCTTTACCACGAGCTGAATGACACTGCTGAAAGGTGCTAGGCTAGCTAAGACGAAGAAGGATGAGAAAAGAAGAAGAGGAAGAAGGATTAAAGAGTAAAGATGGCAAATGTACATGGTGATAGTGACGGCGATAATAATTATAATAAGTTTCATTTAATTAGTAACTGAGAAGCCGCAGCATGATTACAACGAATGATGAAAAGTTATTGCGGGAGACTAATTTTAACCGTCGCAACCATGCAAGGTGCCCATCATGTTATAAATGCATCATATAGACCGTACTCAACGTACGTGACCAACTCCGCCTCCTAGCGAATGTAGGACTTGTTGAGCAATGGAGTGATGGTGGTGGTGGTGGTGATGTTGTTGTTGATGATGGTAAATGCGCAAAAAATGGACAAGCCTATATAGCTTGAGTTAATTTGGTTTTCTTTGTCTTTTCAGAATCAACAATGACTGGTCTTTTGACGACGCTGTTGTTTTAACTTTCAATTGTACAGTTCGTGCCTTCGACCCTAGGTTGGCACCTCATTTCTTTATCATCATCATTTCCATTATAATATTAGTACTGATAATAATAACAATACTAATAATATTAATAATAGAAAATGGTAATGACAATTTATAAAAATAATTATATAAAATAATAATAATTATTAATAATAGTAATAACAATAATAATGATAATAATAATAATAATAATTATTATTATTATTAGAGTCACCATTATTACTATGACGCCTATAATAATAATAATAATAATAATAATAATAATAATAATAATAATAATAATAATAATAATAATAACAATAATAATAACTACGCTGGCCCAGACACACGGCCCTGAACGACCTTATTTGTAGAAGTTTAATCCGTGCAGGGATCCCCACTGTCAAAGAGCCGGTGGGCTTGACCCGATCTGATGGTAAAAGACCAGACGGTCTCACTCATATACCATGGCGGGCGGGGCGGTGTTTGATATGGGACGCGACAGTCTCAGATGCAATGGCAACGTCGTATCTGCCAGAAACATCACAAAGAGCGGGCGCTGCGGCCGAGAGGTCGGCGAACCTCAAAACTCAGAAATACGCCGAGCTAGCCTCCACGCACGTCTTCACACCGGTGGCATTCGAAACCTTTGGCCCCATCAATTCCGAAGGCCAAAGCTTCCTTTCAGAACTGGGACACAGACTGAGCGCCGTCACTGGGGAGCAGAGGGAGACGACTTTTCTCTACCAGCTCATCTCGATGATTATTCAACGCTACAACGCAGTTGCTTTCAAGGGAACTTTCGCTGCTCCGGAGTCCAACGAGCAGGGCTACTCCGGACGACATCACCATTAAATGGATGAAATCAACTCATAATAATAATAATAATAATAATAATAATAGTGATAATAATAATAATAATCACAATAATAACAACTGAAACGACGATCGTCATAGTAGAAACAATTCTAACCAGTAACATCTACAGCTCATATAATAATAATAATTATTATTATTATTATAGGCGTCATAGTAATAATGGTGACTCTGATAACATTAATAGAGATAATGACAGTAATTGCAATAGTTGTAGTAGTTATAGTAATTTGTAATCATTGAAATGCTAATGGCAATTATAGTTGGTCTGATATGCATATTGCGTTTCTTTCAGCATGAAAGTGGAGGACCACCGTCGTGGAAAAAATATTTGGTTTTATAAGCAGGGTATCAGCGGACAAGACATGGTGAATAAGAACGGGTGGCAGCTTCACACTCTCGAATCGCTCTTTAGAATGTTCAACGAAACAGATGTAGGCTCGACAACAACGTTTTCTCCATTTATTTATATAATTTATGCCAACAAAATTTAATAATTTGAAATCAGAAATTAGCCTTTGTATTGAATTAATTACGATGGCAAGGTAAGGTGAGTAGAGCAAGAATATTAACCGCAATGTCATCCATTGTTGAAAAAATTCTGTTTATAGACAAAATATTCGATGACCTGACCAGAAGTTGCGTAATATATATATATTATATTCTTATATTACTTAGATTTACTTTTATTATTTAGACATGTTACGTAATTGACAACATAATAATCAGATTATTCTAATTATTTTGTCCTTAGACCGTAATTGTATTGTCTTCATTGCCTTGTACTGTATCACATTTGAAATGAGAATTGAATTGAGTTGTACTGTATCTTATTTATATAGCGCCTCTTCAAGTGAAACTACTCAGAGGTGCACCCAGGCCATCCACTGCTGGAAGAAATTATATACATCTCACCAGTTATGTCGTCATCGATTATATTTGCAAAGGGTGGACAGATTATTGTAAGGGAGATTTCAGAGGGCTGCAGGGAGACCATTCCCGATGAAGGAACCGACCAATGAGAATCTCGACCCAGCATTATCGACTAGCGCACTCTAGAGACTGCAGAATGCAGAAGTTCACTATTAGGAGAGGATTTCAGAGCTTTACGCCAAGGGAGGTCAGAGACCGGACAACACAGTTCAGCCAAGTAGGACGGCGCACAATCGTAGACACCTCCAGACTAATGTTGCTATCCATGAAGTGATGAGCTGTTGAAATCGCAGTCAGTGAAGAACATCGCGCATATATAAACCGAGACTGGTGAAAATATTTTTATATGACCAATAGCTGGGCTGCAAAGCGAAGCGCACCTTTAGGGCACAAGGAAGACCAGCCAAACAAAAATTCAAGGGGAGTTGACTCGAGGCCGTCCACCCAGAGACGACTAATGAAATCACACATCATCCCAATCGAGATCACTACCACAATTGCTTTGCCGTGAACATAAGCTTGAATATCGTCCGCGAACAATATATGCAGAAGGCTGGTAGAGACAGCGAGGAACTGATATCAGAGGCATAGAGATTATAAAGCAAAAGGCCCAGTACTGAACTTCAAAGAACTCCAAAAGGGGCAGAGACTCATAGAGACCGAGAGGTTCCAGGACAGCGAAATGGGTATGGTCTATAAGAAAGGAGCGGAACCATTCATGAGGGCCGCCAGTGAAGCAAAAATATGTTGAGAGCCGTTGAAGGAGAATAGAGTGGTCCACGGAATCAAACGCGGAGCTGGCATAAAAAAGCGGAAGAGTCATTACATGACCATCATCCATGGCGCTATAGAGGTCAGATAAGAGGCGAACTAAGAGGGATTTAGAGGAATGGTTCCTACAAAATCCCGATTGCAAGGGAGGAAGTATTCCATTTACATCTGAATGCACAGTTAATTTGCTGGCAATCATGCGCTCCAACATTTTAGAAGGAGATTACACGCCAATAGCTATGAGACGGTAGTAAACAGGATCCTTGATGTCCAGTCTATCCCGATCCAAAACTGGGGGCTTCTGCTAGGCAGGTAATGAGTTTCCTGAATCGAACGATTACACAACACTGTTAATGCATTATATTGTGTCTTGATTCGACAGGCGATGATAGACTACCTGAAAATCGACGTTGAATACAGCGAATGGTTGACTCTCGAGCGAGTTCTCAACAGCTCCGTGCTTTCACGCGTTAAGCAATTCGGCTTGGAGACACATTCGAGGGAGCTTTTCAAGAAACCGTCAACAATCGAGGACTTCGTCTACTATTCTGGTATCTTGCGCCGGCTACAAGCCGCTGGATTCTACCGGTGGTATTGGCACTACAACAAGTTTGGAGTGTTCGTTTCGAGTCACACGAAACAAAAACTTACTTGTTGTTACGAAATGGTCTTCATCAACGTCAACATACCGTATTCATGAGATAGATCTCGTGATGATGTATATAGATTTATGCATATTCGCTGACTTCTACGGCTTCAGGTATACCTCTATAGTTGGGCGATTAGGTTGTTATGACTTCGGAAAATCGAAATGCAGGGACTACGAAAGTGAACAGTATATATAGAAGTGTTGTCATCACACATACTTTACATCAGTATTGTATCGACGTGAAAAAACGAAATTTATGTAGCGCGTGGTTGCATACGAAGTCACCGTTCCTGGAAGCTGTATCTGGCGATTTGGGCATCCCTATGGCATCAATGCCGAGATGTACGCAGATATTAAATACAAAGCAATACTACTTCGTGAATGCATAATATATGTGCGTGTGTACATGCATATATATCACTTTAACGACCAGTGCGTACTAAAATGTCTGAGTAATCAATCTGGCTGACGCATTGTCTCTCTCAAGGGCAAAGGTCGTGGCGTATGCACCATATCAATCGTTGTTATTTATATACGCTTAAGACTGCCGTCCATATTTACATAGCGTCACTGTGCAGTATTAGGTAGGTTAGCGCTTGTCAATACGATTGACGTCATCCTTTCCTTAAAAATTATATACGACTTAGCGCATCTCTTTCTCTCCTATCTCCAGAGTTCCCGCTATTGGGTCATTCCTTTCCAAACCAATTCTGAGCAACGTCTCCAATTTCAGAATTGGCTAGCCTTTAAAGCACATATTTCAAGATGCATTGCATCGAAGGACTCTACTGTTCTGCAATATTAATTGTCCTTAGATGCCGTGGCTTTCATGTCCCAGCTAATCATAAGCTGTGACTGTGAGATAAAAATGGGTGATAGTCTTTGTCAATCAGACCATCCCAACTTAAATGAAATTTTATCAGCTGTAGGGCCTACAGTTTCCATTTACTCCGTAGATTACAAGAATTCCTTATTATTATTGTATGTCTGATCATTTTATGTGCATTGACCGTTAAAAGCGCCTTAACAGTTCTTGTTCTTCTAAATCTAGAAGGTCAATATCTTCTTGACTATTTGTGAAGAACTAATTTACGAATTGCTTTTTTGTATTATCATAAAATGCTATTCTTGAAAAACATTTCCCCCTAAAATTTGGCGCTCTGGCCACTGCCTATGTCGCCTATGCCAGGAGCAGGCTCTGAGAGACACGACAATGTTCTACACATGTATTATGGCCGGAAATTAGTAAAAATGTGAAAGTTGGCTTAATTTTCGTCATTTTTTGGATACAAACTGCCAACCTCGTTGAAACTTTACAAAGTACACAGAGTTTAAGTATCTTTGTTAAAGTATCTTTAAAATGTTTACTGCTCTTCGATATTCTGCATGGGGTTAACTGATTGGTGTTAAAAATGTTTGTAGTTTTTGTTTATGGCAGTGTTTACAAGTGTGTCAGATGGAGTAATTTATTGGTCCTATTAGTTACAGCGATGTATGGAATTTGACTTGCTTGATATAAATGCATATCAATTTAGGAATTGTGAACCAAATGTGATCCTTCTGCGGTCAGGACAGCAGCAGCGACCATTCTGAGAAAGTATTGTAAATATTGCAGAAAATGTTTTGGGTTTTTCCATATAATACGTTTTGCAATGTCTGGTGCAGTTTCAATCAAATCTGAGATTGTCAGGTTGGAGGTGCAAAATGAGTTGAGCTGTGATAGCACAGTTATATCCACAAAAAAACTTTACAACGTGTGTGCACCTGAGCTTGACGTATTATTGAAAAAGTCGACTTCTCAGATTGTTTCATCTCAGTTTTAAGTCTAGTCAGAGCCAAGCGAAACGACTGACACACAGACAGACAACAGTTGTCATATGTCACCGTACAATGTCGCATATGGTCAGTTTCAGACAGACAGACAAAGAATCTGACTTTGACCATGCAGATTGCAGGATAACTGTTACTAATGCTACTCGAATACTGGGCTACGATTGAGCTCAATATCCTGAATGATACAACGACGTTGCCTGATAGATCGATATACTTAAAGGAATAGAATTTATAATGTTATTGCTTTTATATAAGCAACGACAAGGGGTTTCTCAGGTAACCGGTAGAGGCCTGAAGATAGCGGTTTGTGTGTGTAAGTTGGGCGAAACTGCTTGGTGAATTGTTTGCATTCTGTGATAATGATTATGTCACAACACATGGTCAGTTTTAACAATCAGTGGAGAAGAGTGTTAAAGAGTATCAGGGTCTGTTCTTCCTATTGTTAACTGTCGCTCCCCAGTTAATCTCTGGTGGTATTATAACTTCTGTTGATTGTCGTGTTATTATAATTTTGGTTGATTATCAGTTCATAAATAAAAATAATTGGTTATGGTAATGGTTATTTCACGTCTGAGAATCGTCCTACAAGATATAGAGTAGTCTATTTTACTGTACACCGCCTATTAGATGCTTTGAAATTATAAGTATTTTAAAAATGCTTTTTTTCTGAATCAGTCAGATATTACTCCCTTGCCTCAAAAATTGCATACTAATTGTGATAAATAGATAGATGGCTAGATGGATGGATGGATGGATGGATGGATGGATGGACGGACGGGTCGGTGGGTGGGTAAGTGGATGGATGGATGGATGGACGGACGGACGGGCGGAAGGACGGAGAGACAGACCGGTAGGTAGGTAGGTAGGTAGGTTTGTAGATGGCCATTTGATGTCTTTCGGTCTATATGTTTTTCCGTTCATATGACTTTCCTTCAATATGTATCTTTGTCCATATGTCTTTCTTTCCATATGTCTTTCTGTCCATATGTCTTTCTTTCCATATGTCTTTCTTTCCGTATGTCTTTCTGTCCATATGTCTTTCCTTTCGGAGATATATACCTTTGTCCATATGTCTTTATCTCCATAATTTCTTTCCATCCATATGTCTATTCCGTCCGTTTTCATGAACTGATTGCTTGTCTTTTTGGTCAAACAGACAGGTTGTGCAGTCACCAGGAAAGGTTTGAATTGTGTATTTGAGTTGGAGCTTTAACAATGATATTCAACTTCACTGTCAGGCATCTGACGTCGGTAGTGTCGCCTATACATTATACATATATACATACATACAAGGCAATACCTTATATATATTATATATGTATATATATACATGCATATTTATATGTGTATATATATATGTCTAACGCAGAGAAAATGAAACAGTATTAGATACAAGACGATTAGCTTACTGATAAGTTTCATATTATTATGTTGAAGAATACGACTCAACAGAGAGAAGTGATTTTGATAGATGATCGAGCGATCGATCGAAATTCTTATGACACATTGACAAACACCGCATGTGTATCTTGTATAGAATATCAAACAATGGTCTTTGATACTCTATACAGGTGTAAATTAGTGTAGCCTACCGTAACTTGGATGCTAGGCTTGAAATTATGTACGCCAGTCTAATAATATTTTAAATGACTCGTTTAACGATGCAGTGTTTAACGCTTATCCCAACTGACGTCATTAAAGTAAATTATTCTTTCTAGGAAGGCTGCATTCAACACGTGTACATGTATACAATCTGCTTTTAGATGAGCTGTGAAGAGTGTAAAAGGTGTGGAAACCCTTTTGACCTCTTCCACATCCAGCTTACAGGCAACAGTTTCATTCGCAATAGAGACTATGCACCAGACGGGTTGCCTCCAACACTCAGTAGGGTGGGTGGAGATTGACGCCTATGCTATGCGCCAACCTCCACGACACCCGGTCAGCGTTCATGAAACATAATTCTAGAATGATGGCCAAAGATATGAAAACTTATGAAATGAAAACACTAGACCTACAGTCATCATCATTTACAATTTCCTCAAGAATATAAAAGAACGACACATAAATACCTACAGACAGACAGACAGACGACGGACGGACGGGCTGACAGACACACAGATGCAGGCAGGCAGGCAGATAGACAGACAGACAGATAATAGATGAATAGATAGATAGATCGATAGATGGATGGATGGATGGATGGATGGATGGATGGATGGATGGGTGGGTGGATGGAGGGACGGACGGACGGATAGAAGATGGATTTGGAAGGGCTACTATTACGCAGTCAGAGACCGGCGAAGAGACAGACAGAGAGACATAGAGCGATATTAGTGGCCGTTGTTGTTGTTAATGATGTTGTCGAGTATATCAGTCGTTGCTGGTACTGATGATGAGTGAGATATATCCTTATTTGTAGTCGTCGTTGTTGTCATCATCTCCTCCTCTTGTTCTAATCCGACGCGAAGCGTATAATTTTCGCCACATGGCGTTGAGTATTCGCCAGGTGGCGTTTCGTTCGTTGACTGTTCGCCAGAGTGTGCCAGAGGAGCGGCGCTATCAACGGGCGACAGAGACATCGACGCGGCCATGTTGAAATAGGGGTAGACCGTATCGCCGCCGCCCACTGGGGCTTCGAGCACGAGGTTGTCCTGCGAGTCGCGATCTGGTTGGAGGGCTGACCATGAGAAGGACGACGAAGGCGTAGGTAGGGGGTCGGGAGAGGTCGTTATCGGATTGTGGAGAAGTTCGCGTGAGGTGACGGAGAACAATCGGGGTGAATCGGTGGGGATAGTTACTCGCAGCGAGGAACAGCGCGGTTGGATGGACGATGACGTAGATGGAGAGAGGGTGGAGTCGCACTCGTCGTTGTCGTCGTCATCCTCCTCTTCGCTGGCAATGTGCGTCGGCTGCATTCGGGAGGGATCTGTAGCCTCGTCTTCCTCTCCCTCTCCCTCCATCCTAAGGCAGGAAGCGGATGGTGGCCGCGGTTGTTGAGGCTGAACGTGGCATGCTGTGCTCGTCAAGGCTACTTCCGTTGAAGGTTGCGCCACTTTGACGTCCTCCTTCCGGTCTGGGGCAAATGCGAGCACCCTTCCAGAAGGCTTCCTCAGTCTACAGATCTTGAGTTGTGCTGACGTAGAGCTCGCAATACGACGGATCGGTTCCACAGGACGTCCTTCCTCTCGACCACCAAACAACTGGATAGGAGGAACTGGAAAGTATCCGCCTCCTCCTTCCCCACCAACTCGGGAGGAGTTCTCGTCGGTGTAGTCGGGCGTGTCAAGCAGCGTTTCGGTTTCGTCACGGTTGATGGCGTCCTTCTTGGACACGGCCTTGTGACGTACAGGAGGCAGTGGACGGTTGGTCAACAGCCCGTCCTTGAGTTTTCCATCGGGACCACTCGAAGGCTGAGTGGAGAGAAGGGAAGTGGCAGTGGGTCGACCGCAAACACTCATTCGTTTGGCTGCAATTAAACGATGTACCTATTAACCCGAGTGAGAGTTATCTTACAATGACGGAGACTGATTATAATCACATTAATGTCGGACAAAAGTAGCTGAGGAAACCTCATGTCCATACAACAAGTAAGATACAGATACATGTTTATAAACATTACTTATTAGGTCTCATAATAATATATTGTATTATATGATGCATATATATATAATATATATATCAAGTCTTGTATTTACATGTATATATATTCGCCAAAAAATTTTTTAAGTCCCAAAGTTTTCGTTTAAGTTTGATAACTTCGATGTCGCGCGACCCACTGCAAGGAACATTCAAGTGAAGTTGCTAGTCTCTGAAGACATTTAAATGGTAACTTAAGACGTAGGCCTATCTCTTTCAACAATCACAGACTGAGAGTTGCTTTCAAAACTCAGGTACAGCGCCATTTCCTTCGGTCTCATTGAGGACGACGACGATTATGATGACGATGACGACGATGACGATGACGTTGACGATGATGATGATGATGCTAATGATGACATTAAGGAGGAGGAGACTTGTGACGTTGAAGAATCTGGAAACAACCACTACAACGACGATGATGGCGACGATAACGATACAAACGAGTACGTAAGAAACAACGTGTTCAAGCGACGACGTCGATTGCTGCTGACATGACGTCAGCAGCAATCGGTAAACAGGTAAATGGTAAACATGCCTGGCTTGAGATTCTGTAGGCACTTGAAAGACTTGTGTGGAGGCGTCAGAGGAGATTTGGCTAAGGCGATGCTTCTCTTTGATCGAAATGATGACTGCGTCTGAAAAGAACGCCCACCACATCACTCTATCACATCCATCCATCCAGCCATCCATCAATCCATCCATCCATCCATCCATCCATCCATCCATCCATCCATCCATCCATCCATCCATCCATCCATCCATCCATCCATCCATCCATCCATCCATCCATCCATCCATCCATCCATCCATCCATCTATCCATCAATCCATCCTTCCATTCATCTTTCCTTCCTTCCATCCATCCATCTGTCTATCCATCGATCCATTAATCCATCAATCCATCCATTCATCCATTCATCAATCCATCAATCCTTCCATCCATCCATCAATCAATCAATACATTCATCCATCCATCAATCAATCAATCCATTCATCCTTCCATCCATCCATTCATCCATCCATTCATTCATTCATCCATCCTTCCATTCATCAATCAATCCATCCATCAATCCATCCATCCATTCATCTTTCCTTCCTTCCATCCATCCATCTATCTATCCATCGATCCATTAATCCATCAATCCATCCATCCATCCATTCATCCATTCACCAATCCATCAATCCATCCATCAATCCATCAATCAATCCATTCATCCATCCATTCATATCGATTGGTGGGTGCTGTTGCGTTCTATAGCCTCAATTCAAACATCGTTCAACTACGATGACCTTCTGTTAACTGTTGTTTAACAAGATTTATGCAATTGTCTGGTGCATGTCATAACATTTAATTTATTCTTCTGACCCTTATTTACCTTTCTTTCAAAGGCTTCATTTAATCTCCATTGCTTTACCGTAAATTGCATCATCTTACTCGGACGGTAACTTTACCTTACCGTATCTTACCGTATGTATACCTCACCAGTTGACTTGGCTTCCCGCACTTCTCTTAAACTTAGCATACGTTACCTTGCCCCATATTTCGCAAAGATTTTACTTCCTTTGTTTGAGCTTAGAACCTTACCCGCAGAAACAATTACCTCATTTGAAATGTCCTTACTTTATCTCACCTATCCTGGTATCTGGTCTTGTCTGATCACTGCCTGCTTAGACTTATCATAGTCTACCTGATAGGTTAGGTTGGGGTTTGATTTGATGAGACGTTGTCGCTTCGGAACACGCAGCTCGGCCTTCTTTCTCCCCACTCCCTTCTGCAGCTGTCCGGCGCCACTCTCTTCTCCCTCCTCCTCCTCACCCTCATCGCCATCATCACCGTCATCATCACCATTCTCGGCTCCTGAGGAGACGGGCAAGAGGCAACTACGTCCATGTGACATCGGCTGGTGACTAGCCCTTCGCGCTGCGCCATCCTTGTTCTGATGCATGTGTCCTGGGATGTCCCACCGCCCTACGCTGATCGAGTGCCTCCAGAAGGTGACGTTGCTGGTTCCGTCTGCCGGCGGCAGCTGCTGCTTCTGTGGACGGAGGAGGCAGGTGGTTCCCGGCGACTCGTCGTTGCGGTACGAGATGATGCTACCGTTGCGCTTGGCTCGGTCCATCGCGTCTTTGCGCTTGACCGCCTTCTCTCGACGCATCTGATCCTTGTAGAATTCGGCGAAGTTGTTGACGATGATCGGGATGGGAAGGGCGATGACGAGCACCCCACAGATGCAGCAGATGGCGCCGACCAACTTACCCCAGTTCGTGATGGGATAGACGTCTCCGTAGCCGACCGTCGTCATGGTGATTGCCGCCCACCAGAACGTCTCCGGGATGCTGACGAACTTAGCGGAGTTCTCGTCCTTCTCGGCGAAGTAGGCGAGGCTGGAGAAGACGAGGATTCCGATGGCGATGAAGGTCATGAGGAGACCGAGCTCCTTGTAGCTGCGCTGGAGCGTGTATCCGAGTGACTGCAGTCCGATCGAGTGCCTCGCCAGCTTCAGTATCCGCAGGATGCGCATGATGCGGAAGATCTGGACGACGCGACGAACGTTCTGGAACTGTTCGGTGCTTCGGTTGGACTCGAGTAATCCCAGCGAGATGTAGTAGGGCAACATCGCTAAGAGGTCTATGACGTTCAGAGGACTCTTGAGGAAGCGCCACTTGTTGGGCGACGCCCAGAGACGCCCAACGTACTCGAGGGTGAACCATCCGATGCAGGCGGCCTCGACGTGCGTCAGGTGCTCGTTGTCCGTCAGGTTGCCGTTCTTGTCGCGCTGCTGTAGGGACGGAAGGGTGTTGAGGGTGAGCGAGATCGTCGATAGGACAATGAACAAGACGGATACGATCGCCAGCACCTTCAGACAATAACACAACAACAGACACGGACTCATGTGGAGAAGAATGAACGACCAGGTATACAACAAGACAAGGTCAGGTATGAAGGACAAAGTCAGGTACAAAGTACAATGTCAGGTACAAAGGTCAAGGTCAGGGGTAAAAGACCTGATCAGGCATAAAAGACAAGGTCAGGTATAAGAGACGAATTCTAGGTAGTGCGATATAAAGGCGACGTCCGTAGAAGCACGGTAATGCTTACAATTTGGTAAGTACTATCAGGTAAGCTCAGTTAATATGTACTAAAGAACGATAAGGTACACAATCAATCGACCAATCAATCGAACGATCGATCGATTGACCGATTGGATCAATCAAAGCATTACAGTAATATACAATATAATAGCTGTACGTTCTACAGTAAGTAACATTGGTTGAACCCAAAGGAACATTATCCCCGTTTACAGAGTCTCACTATAAGGCGAGGTGACATAATTTGAGTCACGGGAAAAGTAAGTTATGATATTAGAAGGCGCCACAAAGTATTGGATCGGTTTATGTAGAAGAGGTACTTCTTGGTACGGTTAGGTGCATGGCTGAGCCAAAGTAAGACAACGGACAGGCAATGTAGTTTAAAAACCGATATCTGGAAAGCTTAAACAAAACAGTAAAATTAGGTTGCTGTGTTGTGTCATGCGTTATACAAGCCGTCTTCTGTTTGAAATCGGTTCACCCTTTCTCCTTCAACGACATGAATCGTCTGACGTGAGTGGCTATAGATAGATTCGATCTTGGAGATATGTTCAATCCATTATCGATCGAAGCAAAAAATAGCCTTCTTACCTGTCTGTCTCATTCTTCCTTCTCCTATTCCTTCTCCTGTTCCTTCTCCTGTTCCTTCTCCTGTTCCTTCTCCACTTCCTTCTCCTATTCCACCTCTTGTTCCTTTTCCTGTTCCTTCTTTTGTACTTTCTCCTGTTCCTTCTCCTGTTCCTTCTCCTGTTCCTTCTCCTGTTCCTTCTCCTGTTCCTTCCCCTCTTCCTTCTCATCTTCCCACTCCTCTTCCCTCTCATCATCCTTCTCTTCTCTTCGTTATCCTGCTCACCGATGAATCTCCCATTCTCATGAACCACGCACAGGCCAACACTCTTGGAATCTTGGATTAAAAGGGGTAGGGAAAGAAGAGAAGACACGGAGAACGAAGTGGACACTTACCGAATGTGGAATGGGCCTGGAATACTATTCTCATGGCTGTAACTGTTTCATAAATGGACGTAAACAGGTCCGACACATATTATGAAGCCAACGTTTCATTTAAAAAAATCAGTTTCAATCAGAGGACTGGATTAGCATCGTCATCGTGCTTCCCGATTTATGATATATATATATATATATATTCAGGGGATGAAGAGATTAATCCATTAATCCGTCCATCCATCTATCCATCCATCCGTCTATCCGTCCGTCCATCTATCCATCCATCCATCCATCCATCCACCATAATAGATCATATTCTACTTGTACTACTTTTTGCTGGGAATTATAAAAAGCACTGTTGTTATTATCATGTTATATATAATTAGGCTGTCAATGAAAATTAAATCAAAGTATGCATTATTTTGTTGGCAGACAGTAATAAGTTCATGCGCAGTGAAATATATGCGGCATATACTGCATTGCCATTTATCACACTCTTCTCTTGTTAATTGGCTCTTAGGTTACTTCCCATCAGACAAAACCTACCTCGGCTCTTAGACTCAATTTGTCTAATCTTCCTTCCTCTGCAAATGGCTAATATGACTATCCTTAGTCCATCCGCCAGATCTCAGCTCACCTATTTGTATCTCCATTTCACGTACACACAGTCATACACACGTACACACAGATAATGATGGATGGATGGATGGATGGATGGATGGATGGATGGATGGATGGATGGACGGATGGACGGATGGACGGATGGACGGATGGACGGATGGACGGATGGACGGATGGACGGATGGACGGATGGACGGATGGACGGATGGACGGATGGACGGATGGACGGATGGACGGATGGACGGATGGACGGATGGACGGATGGACGGATGGACGGATAGACGGATAGACAGATAGATAGATGGCAGGGCAAATACAGTATTTCTGTCCATATGTCTTTCCGTACGTTTGTCTGTGTGACCGTTTATCTGTCTGCCTAACCGCATGTTTGCCTGCCTGCCTGCCTGCTTAGATCTGTTGTCGGTCCCACTGTTATCACCTACGTACATCCATCAGCGTTTTTCTCTCTCGTGCATAAATAAACAACCTTCGATGGAAAGAAGCAAACCGTTGACACTGTTGTTGGTCTTTCTAACTCATCGGGATTCAACCGTATACATGGACTCCTCTTGAATTTACGACTCTTAACTACCGTCTTCTATATACCCGAAACAATCGATCGATGGCTTCCTAATTATCAAGTAGAAGTCATTAGATCAGATTCAAATCAATCATATGAAAAGGGATAGAATAGATTAGATTTGGTGTGACAAGAATTTTCCTATGTTATCGTTTTTCTGAAATTCCTGTGAAATAACGAAACAGAAAACTAATTGTATTTGGGCCTTAAAATCCTATTCATCGCAGACGTGTGAAAAGCGTCGTCAATGCCTCTCAGCTACAATGTCCGATGTCCGTTGCTGGACTTGCTCAATTCGTCGCCATCTAAGGAGCAACAAAGGAGAACGCCGCCGCCATCATAATGGTGCCACCATTAGACCGACAAAGGACATAATGGACATAATGGACACAAAGGACATAAAGGATGTCTTCGATTTCACATCGGAAGACATTCAGCGCGAGTTTCAGCTACATGTGTTGAACTCTACGATTGGTCTTGAATAATCAATTAAACAATTATTATGAGGACGGGCTGAATGAGGAAACTGCATCGACTGAACGAATGCGAAGGATGATGAGGACAAAAACTGAGGGTAACAGAAGAGGCGGAAGGAAGGAACATGGCAAGAATGAGGAGATATAAAAGAAGGAGATGGAAGAGAAGAATAGGGAAAAGGAAAAGGGAGTTCAGACGTGAAAGAGGAAGAAGATGGGGCGAAATTACAGGAAAAGGAACGGAAAGAGGAAGAGCAGGAGAACTGGAGAAGTAGGAGAAAAGGTAATGAAGGAAAGAGAGAGAGAAGAGAAGAAGAAGAGGAGGAGGAGGTTGAAGAGAGATGAGTAAGAGAAGATGAAAAATGAAGAGAAAAAAGAGTTACATTGAAAAAGAATATACGTCATGGCTGGCTATGCAAGGTATTGGTGTGGAAAGATGCTTTAACGACTTAGGCAATACTGAATATGGTCAGACTCAGTTGTCAGATCGGTTATGGTCTGTGAATAAATTGAATAAATCGACCTGATAGGCTGATAACCACTCCCTCCTGTTCAAAATGAGTAGGAGAACAGACGAGGAAGTCACTATTGGATTGCTGTGATCGCTGTAGCACCTCAACCGGAAAATCATTAAATAAGACTCGATTTGAGTATTAAGAGAAACCAGAAGTCGAAACCTTTATTGAACTCTATCACGCTTCAAATTTTTTCCATATTATTATTATTATTTTACTATTAATATTATTGTTATTTTTATGTCTAACCTTTGCATAATATTACTGGAACTCTTAGGAAGACCGAGACAGTTGCTTTAATGCGGTCATGAGCAACGATTCCACACGATTGCTGATAAGCAGACAAAAGCCACAGTTGAAAATGATAGAACAATAGGTATTGACATATGCTGAATGAGGAACGATTTTTTCTGACTCAGCTTTTGATATGTGTAACGCATAACCTAATCCAATATCGTCTTGATTAAGATCCGAATTGATTTGTACTGACTTTTCATTACTAGGAAAAATACGTCAATCTGTATATTATATAATGGCTCTATTAATATCCGGCGCATGTTAGCAATCGATATTATGGTCGGTGTTTTCAGTGGGTGAACCTTTCAGCGTGACGTTGTTTAACGTGGCTAATTGATTATTGATGACGGCCGATGTCGACAGTGGCGCCCTCTGAGACACGACGCCAGCGCCACCTATTCGACGACCGAAGTGAATTTCCTAGTCGCTTGTGGTCTCTTCTGCATGCATGCCCTCGTTATCAAAGGACCCGCTACGTAGGGACAGATCCGAGCACAGATGCGTTGAAAGGTACGAACGAGTGCAGGCAGACGGGCGTCAATGAAAGCCACTTGAGTTGGGCTGTAACGCACCAACGGAAACTCTAAGCGTGGCTCGTTTAGCACCAGGACAAATACAACGATCCATTCACGTATATAAGCATCCATACAGACACGCACACTAACCCACACTTGCTGCGGGCTGCATATAAATGATGACAAGCTGTCTTCCTGCCAGGTTGTGTGTCTTCCTTGTCTGCTTCCTGTCTTTCTGTCTCTCTCCCAGTCAGCCCGCCTATCTGTCCTCTTACGTCTAACTTCCTGTCTGTTTTTTGTCTGTCTCTCTATCAGTTTAGCTGTCTGTCTGTCTGTCTGTCTGTCTGCCTTATCTGTCTGTCTTATCTGCAGGGGTGTATATATCTTCCCTTCCTGTTGGCCAGTCAGTCAGTCTTCCTTGTCTGTCTATCTGTCTGTCTGCCTTTCTCTTTTGTCTTCTTGTCAGTCTGCCTTTCCTTTCTTTCTGTCACCTCTGTCAGTCTTCCTGTCTGTCATTCTGTCTGTCTATTTATCTTTCAGTCTGTCTGTCTGCATCTATGTCTGTCTTCCTGTTTCGTATCTGCATTTCCACCTGTCTTTCTCTATTAGACTGTGCCTTGGCTTTGATTATAAGGTCACACTCGAAATGACCATCGATTGCTGCCTTGTACTTCATTATAGTAATAGTAACCTGCTAACAGAGCTTTTCAAATCAGATTCGATTCATGTTAAAGTATTATCATTATAGTCAACCTCATTTCTAGTTATATTAAGGGAACCTTATAACAACGTACATCTATAGAATTACTGATGCAACTATGACTATAATAATAATAATGATAATAACCATCATTTTGTACCGGTGGCCTGTGAGGCCCTAAGCCATAGGCCCTATTAAGATCAATGGATTAGACTGATTAGACAGAGAAACGTTAAACACTAAGCACTGGAGATACTAGAGAAACATTTTATCTTTTCCAACGCCTAGTTACGTCTAGTTACCGAAATCCAACGCTTTAATGCGGTTGTCTTTAGAGGCACATTTGCCCTACCACACACTGCCGAGTGATTAGCCGTTCCAGAAAACCATCACATCTCCGGATATTGTTTGGATCGCCTAAGCGATTATCAATACCTCGATCAAATAATAATAATAATAATTATAATAATAATAATTTTTTTGCCTGAGGTACTTCATTCCCCAAGGACTTAGAGATTACCGATATTATATTAAAACCGTTGTCCGGGTGGTCTTCTGGGGGTGAGGGAAAGGTGCCCTGGAAGGCCACAAGATAATAATATTATTATTATTACTATTACTATTACTATTATAATTATTATTACAGCCAGAGTTTTTTTCTGTCGGAACGGGCCGAAGCCTTCTTTTCAATTACTAAAAAGTAAAAATAGTAGTTGTGCAAAAACTCTGGAATTTTATATAAAACTTTACAATTTTAATTTTTTACTTTATAACATTTCTATGCAGGTATAAATTTGTTCGGTAGCCAATTGTTAAGCGTCAGTTATTTCGACAATACAGATGCGTTCCGGCACATTTTCTTCTATAAGAGCACTGATTGAGCAATTATTTAAAGCTCCCCTTCAAGATTGCCTAATCAGACGAGCTCCCAGCCAACCCCGGTCAGTCCTGAAGATAATGAAAACATGGCCGAATAACCAATAATTATTTGACACAGCGTGCTTGGAAATTATATAATACGAGTGTAATGTATCCATGATATTTGTTACAGCTTATACGTGCACATAATTATAGGCATGTATATATAGGCTATGCATATATATATATATACATACCGTGCGGGTCCTGACAGACTGTCGTGGGCTTGGACTATGTTAGCTCTAAATTATTAAACGATGAGGAGTCATAATATCAAAGATTTATAACGATTCGATTCCTCCTGCCTGGCGACTCAGACATCAGGCAGATCAATAGCTTTGCGATCGACATACAGTGGCACCAATAGAATTAGCAAGCGAAGCCTAGATACACATAGTGGGACAGAAACAAGCGCTACATAAATGCCCGATCACGTTGAACCGTCGCGTTGTGCCAGGCTTCATTTTACACAATGTTATATGCTTCGAGTCGTATAATGTCGTAACTCATTTATAAATGCTTGATTACATTACATGTCTCATTGCTGCACGATACTGTCCGTAACTAGGAAATATTTAATTTAGACAATCAGTCAGTCACTCAAATGAGTGAGTGAGTGAGTGAGTAAGTCAAACAGTGAGTTTATAGGTGGGTGAGCAAATAATTGAAGTATTTGGTAAGTAAGTGCGTAAATGAGCAAGTAAGTAATTCAGCTGGATAAGATAAACAATTGGAGGATAATTCATCTTTTGAATGCAGTTGTTCCAGGGAGTCCTACGTTTTCCCGCTGGCTCTCATAGATCCCTGGTCGCATTATTATGCTATCGTAGGAGGTGCATTCTATGCCCAATGGGGCGTTACACAACGCAGTTCCTTACTCCTTTATTTCAAACAGCAGCAGACATGGGTTGGATGTATCGAATATTAATTCTTATTTGGTTGCATTGTTGTGGGGGATTATTGGCGATAGAAGCCTCGCAGGGAGCTCACCATCGCGTCTCTCCATGGACTGGATAAAAGCCCACGATAATGGTAGATAGGAAACAGGGAAGATAGGATCCTATATAGCGTGGAAGAGCTATATCCGCTAGAGGGCTTTGATATCTCGCCCTTAGTTTCTCTGCCACCTATGTAGGTTTTCACACTCTAATTCCTTCGATATCTTTTGTCTTTATACGTCTCGACACAAGAATAATGCCACCATCTGTCTGTCTGTCTGTCTGTCTAGCTGTCCGTCCATGTGTTTTTGCTGTTTGTATGTCTGTATCTTTTTCCTGTGCGTTCGTCTTCTCATCCATATTTCTGTCTGAACTCATCTGTCTGCAGGTCTTGCGTTTATACTGGAGGATGTCTGTTTGTCTACACGATCGACCATCGTCTCTGCTTGCCTGCTTGCACCTCATGCCTTCTGTCGCTCTGTCCGTCTGTTAGTCTGACTGCTCGTTCCTCTGTCTATGTCCCATTAATAAACTCTGCATCTCTTCAATAGTCAAAGAGAACCAGTTAAGGAAATCAACTTAGTCACTAATTCAGGATCTCCAGATCAACAGAGTCGATGAGGCAGATGTTCGGTCAAATCTGCCCTCCTGTCTGCATGCCTTCCTTCCTGTCTGACTGCCTTCTTGCATGCTCTTGCCTGCCTTCCTCCTTCCTTCTTGATTGCTCTTGCCTATCCTTCCTCCTTCCTTCTTGCTTGCTCTTGCCTACCTCCCTTGTATACCTTCTTGCTTGCTTTCGTCTGCCTTCCTGCTCTCCTGCCTGCCTTACTGCTTGCCTTCCTAGTACCTGCCTTTCGGCCTACCTTCCTGCCTGCCTGCCTTCCTGCCTGTGTATGGGTATACATACTACAAATAGTATAACTAAGATTCCAAAACGTTATACAATGCACCAAGACACTGACACTCAACGGGACAAATGTTTTCTTCATGTTATCACAACCCGTTGAACCCTCGGAGCGAACGAAATTGCTGACGATTACTTGGAACGACAGACATTGTCTGCTGCCAAATCCACGACAAATGAGCCATGGCAGGTATACATTCGCTATTGCAGTGCACACAGTAATTGGCAGGTAAAACCAGGGCTGTTAGTATCGCGATAAAGTATCGCGACACTTTGGTATAGCCGATACTTTTCTCAGTATCGCAGCGAGTATCGCGATAGTTTTATTTTGCTGATAACGCATGTGTATTGCGATACTTTTCTTTAGCCTGTCAGCGATACTCGATACCAATACATTTTCTCACTGAAATTTATATGGTTTCTCAAGAAATATGAGAACTTAATCGTTGCGCTTTGATAATTAGTGTAGGCCTATATAATAGCCTCTTTCGGCCATATAACTTTGGTGCGTACAGATGGAATAATTTATAAATAGAGAAATGACTGATGTAAGTCTATATCCTTTTGTGTTAACTGTGACTGACGAAACGAAAATTGCCAGTGCGATATCAGCGCATAGTATTCAAACAGCTTGCCTGAGGGCTACTTCAAAGACATGGAGATTGACCCAAGGACCAATATAAACTGGACTGGAAAGTCCCTATGTTCTTTCGCAACAAAGTTTTTGGACGATATTCAGGAGCCAGAAATTTTAAATCCTTTTGAAATGTTAAGCTGATTCATGTACCTTAAGTCACGAAGACAAATTTACGAATAACTACCGGATATGTCAGCAAACCAATAAAAATACCCTAGGAGGTTTAAAATACCATATTTTCAAAGAGAAGCGCCCAAATTGCATCAAACGCGATCAGTTTATGAATATTCAGTTTAAATTGCATCAATTTCGGTGACTTTCGCTTGTTTCGCTCACTCATCATTTCCAGTCTATCAATACGCACTGTTTTGTATGTGTGTTCGTGTGTATATATATATATATATATATATATATATATGCGTGTGTCTGTCTGCTTTAATCGTGAGACTGAATGCATAAATTTGAATAAGCTTAGGCTACTACAATGCAAGAGAACGAAACGAGGGCAATCCGAGTCGGACTCGATCGCAGATGACCCGCTGTTGATCAACACCCGCGAGGGTTGGGTTGGCCAGGAGTGGGTAGCCAGAAGTGGGTGGCAAGAGGCGGGTGTCTAGAGCTTGCAGAGGTGAAGTAGGCGCCGCTGTTGTTCGTACATACTGCCACCATAAAACAAATGTGGTCTAACCGACCGTGACATCAACATTATTATTTAGCAACAGAGGCTGCGATAATGATCAGTGTACTTATATGTCTGTCTTTACGTCTGCCTGTTTGCGTGTCTATCTGTCTATTGTGTAGCTGATACCAATGACGATCGCTGAAAGTCCTCGCGATGTCCAGCTAACAGGACAGAGATCCGATGAGATTCCATCCAATGAGATTCCATCCGATGAGATTCCATCCGATGAGATTCCATCCGATGAGATTCCATCCAATGAGATTCCGTCCAATGAGATTCCGTCCGATGAGATTCCATCCGATGAGATTCCATCCGATGAGATTCCATCCGATGAGATTCCGTCCAATGAGATTCCGTCCGATGAGATTCCATCCGATGAGATTCCATCCGATGAGATTCCATCCGATGAGATTCCATCCGATGAGATTCCATCCGATGAGATTCCATCCGATGAGATTCCATCCGATGAGATTCCATCCGATGAGATTCCATCCGATGAGATTCCATCCGATGAGATTCCGTCCAATGAGATTCCGTCCAATGAGATTCCGTCCGATGAGATTCCGTCCGATGAGATTCCGTCCGATGAGATTCCATCCGATGAGATTCCATCCGATGAGATTCCATCCGATGAGATTCCATCCGATGAGATTCCATCCGATGAGATTCCATCCGATGAGATTCCATCCGATGAGATTCCATCCGATGAGATTCCGTCCAATGAGATTCCATCCGATGAGATTCCATCCGATGAGATTCCATCCAATGAGATTCCGTCCAATGAGATTCCGTCCGATGAGATTCCATCCGATGAGATTCCATCCGATGAGATTCCATCCGATGAGATTCCATCCGATGAGATTCCATCCAATGAGATTCCGTCCGATGAGATTCCATCCGATGAGATTCCATCCGATTCAATCAGACCATAACAATCGGATAGATGTGGTCTACTGTTGGCTGTGGTTTCTGCTTGAAACAGACATCAGTTCTGTGTGTGCTGGGTCAGATGTTGGCGATACATAAATAACAGCCCATATAGAACATTGGCAAACGACTTAATATAGTTGTTCAGGAATCATGGACTGAAGCAGGAGAGAGAGAGGAAGGGAGGGAGAGGTCGAAGGAGAGGGTTGGTGACTTTCAACGAATTAATTCACATATCGGTGACCGAATGACGATCAATTACTCTGCAGACCAGGAAGCGATAGTTGCACGAAGTGGGATAAGGCTAGTTCCATGTAAGCCCCCGTCAATACAATAGACTACATTAACAACAGCAAACAGCCGAAGACTCACTCTGCAGAGATTCCCTAGAAGGGAATGTTACGAACCAGCACGCCTGGAACGTAGCAGGCCCAGGCTGTTTTATTTTTGTTTTGAATTTCTCCCTCAATGGGGGACCACTGGGAGAATGAGAAGCCGGAGGATACCGTAGCTTCTCCCCATCATCTCAACGCCAACAACGTACAAAAACCAGGGATAGCGGATCAGGGATTACCTGATCAGAGAGGAGATATACCATTGTTAGAGTAATTTTAAAAATCATGAGAGTTTAAAACGGGAAGGAAGGGAGACTGGATGAAGTTGCTTCAGTGACTTCGGGGAGGGGATCTCTGTGGACGCTCATGCCTCTGAACATAGCAAAGGTGGACCATTATCACTTTGCTCTGGATACGAGGAATTAGACAAGCGAATCAGAGTCAATGGGCTTGTTGCTTTCTAACATTTAATTCAATGGTACTATTCCTTTGAGCCATGTAGACGATACCTGACCCTCCGGATCATAATCTCTAGGTCCCATGGGAACGAAGTACCTCAAGGTAAAATATAATGATGATAATGCCAACAAATGCAATAGCAACAATAATAATGATGATAACAATAATAGCAATAATAATGATAATAACAAGTAGGAGAGGAGGAGGAGGAGGAAGAGGAGAAGAAAGAAGGATAACAAGAACAAGTAGAAGAACTAGAATAGGAAGAAAAAGAAGAAGAAGAATAAAATATGGGAGACGCGAAGTAATGGATTACACACCATGGGATGTAGAGCTGAGGAACTGAGTTTGAATCTCGTATGCCTATCCCCTTACGGTCGATAAGTCCCTCTTTCGTTGCTTAACTTATATGTTGAACGTGATGAGCGTGTTGCATGGCTGCATACAGTTGAATTCGACTACTGTAATAACTTGTCATCATTCGTACATACTCTGTTTGGAATTATATTACGTTAGTCAGTTTGAATTTTTTTTAAATTATTCATTCATTAATTGAATAACCTACTCAGGAGCGTTCCCAGCCCAGCCACGACTAAAGAAATTAGACTTGAGCGACTAGTGAAACCCCAGGTTGGACCACAATTAATGAGTGGAATTCAGGTGGGAGGCCTATCCAGATGGAATGACCCACAACCGAAAAAGAACGGCGGTGTCTAATAATGACGTTCTTTTAAAAAGTAGTTATGCCTATAATAGGCCTACTACCATTACAATAATTTCGATGAAAGTTTTACTGAGCCAATTATTCAGGCTCAATATTTGATGGACCAAACGTTGTGAATTTCCTTTCTAGATAAGTCTTGGCTTGCTCCTGAAATCTTTATCCGTGTAATCTACAAAGTTTTCCAATTCTCTCAACGTTGAGTCGTTGACAGAATCCACTGCCTTAACAGCTCTTCTATCTTCCTCTACCTACCTACTGCTTCCTCCAGCACTACTGGTCCTCTGCAGCCGAGTCTTCTACATGTATGTTTGCATAAATGTATGCACGAAGAATTTATGACACCTAATTACATATAGCGTCTCTTTCGTACATGTTTAATATGCAATCCCCATAGCACTGATTGAAACGGGTCTTTCCCAAGATGAAGTCTGAATGTGTACGTTGCACGGAATAAACCAATGAACAAAGCATGTGCTATGGAAGACTTTTGCTATAGTAACGTCCGACAAATCAACAGGAAAGATTCGCTCGACTTGATTTGCGAAGCGCAACATCTAGGCTTATGTCTTCGGAGGCAGCTGGAGTGCACATATATATAATATTCCTATAGGGTATCTCATAACTTGCCGCGGCGCTCATGAATAAGCAGTCGTCCTGCGTTTGGTTTCAGAATATACATTTAAAAAAATGTTGGGCTTCCGATTACGGTTTGAGGATTTAGAGTGAGGCCTTCCATGATTGTACAGAATCTTACCGCACGACGTGCTGTTTAGTCGTCTTGGGTAGCGGAGTTGACTACTAGAAGTGGCCGAGGTTCATTCCGCATTATTACACCAACTGTTGTGTGCTAACGAAGACAAACTCAGCAGAAGGGCGCAGATTTTATGACCCCTTGGGTAATCCACCGTGCGCTGTCGGATATGAACTGATTTCAGACTAACTGAAATGACGGGGGTTCAGTAGGGCATTCTAGGAATTGACTGGTGAGGGTAGATGTGTACGAGTGTTTTCAGTTTGGGAAGAGGATCCCATGAACAAAGAGTGTGCGGAATTTGACCCACTGAGAGAGATCTCTGATGCAGACTGAGGCAACGATACACACGATAGAGGCGCTATCTAAATTAGTGGATAGTTACAGTTGCACTGTTGCACACAATTGACACATATGCACACGAAATAAGCACATCAGCGAGTGTACGTAAAATGCACGGAATGGTATGGAAGACACCCCAAACTCCCAAACACAAAAGGTCGTTATAAATGCATATACACACACATGAACAGACACCTACCTACATGTCACAGGCACACATACTTACAAACGAACACACGCCTATAGTCCAGCACACACACACACGCCTCTGTATACGTATATATAGGCCTCCTACGCTGGTTATGGAGATCGTGTGTCTCATATAAAGTCTCGACCAATGCTAAGAATGTCTTCATCTTTCATCTGCATATTTATGCCTTCTTATGATGTCAACTGCAGCAGCATAATAATCATGGATGACTACAATATCGAACGGCAGACAAAGGAAAGTTCCGTATACAATGCACACTCGTATACGTTTCAATTATCTCTCGTATGCACTCACCATTACTCTGTCGCCATTAAATGCACATGGTCGTTATAGCTTATCTAGAATTCAGACAGATATATGGAAATGAGGTACGCATATACTTTCATCTGTATAATTATATATATATATATAATATGTATTCATGTGTGTATGTATGCGTTGTATGTATATGTGTGAAGAAAAATTCGGAGAAAATATAGAACTTATGAATATGTATATATAATTATATATAATAAGATAAATTCATAATCATGTATAAGAACATAGTGAATCTGCGCTGCGACTAATAAGAAAGAGACGCTTCTGCCAATCTTTTATTGTCTTTTCTGATACATTACGGGGATGTTTGTGATCGGCTATGTAATGAATAAACTGAAATCCGGGTTCTTGGCAGCATAATTTTGACTGTATAATCGCGAAAAGTTCATCAAAACACATGCTGCTCTCATGACTAAACCTTGCTTTGAACGCATTGTATTTGGATTGCAAGTTCTAATTATTAAGTCGTTTTATTTCGTTAACAAAAACAGACCATACTGCCGATTCATGCTGCAAAAGTCCAGGATGTGGCCGTATACACATAATCTAGGTCAATTACCCAGTTTTCGCCGGTTTCATGTGCCTTCTATATTTATCCCAGATCTGCATTTAAAAAAAATTAAAAGTCACTCTCTTCCCGTGCAGACCGCAAAGACTAAATGTAAAATCCGAGATTGTCTTTCTTCTGTCTAAGCCCATGTTTGTTTGCGTGTGCCTTTCTCTGACTTAAAGAATGCGTCAGTGTGTGTGTGTGTGTGTGTGTGTGTGTGTGTGTGTGTGTGTGTGTGTTTGGTGCCTTCTAGAGAGGATAGTTATTAATATTACGGTTTATATGCCTCTGTCTAATTATAGCCTTTTAATTGTGCGCTTGTGTGTGCATGTGGTTGCATTATTATCACTTCAAGGCTTTCGGTATATTATCTGTTTCTGTGAGTGCACTTTGTCAGAGTATACCCATTAATTTCAGGTAACGCTTTAGTGTACAAATTAAATTATGTAAAAAAATTAATATAATTATGTCTGACCAATTTGTGTAGTAGCCTCGCTTTAGCAGTAGGACATTTTTTAACATGTTAACTGATGGGAAACTCCTCACCAGACCTCTCAAATTGCCCACCAGTCCTTGCCATTTTTTTCCAACAGTGAATTTGTCCAGTAAATTCCCACCACTGAAAAAACGATTAAATGCCATTTATTTTATTATGCCTTCGATATAGTTTAAAGAACCGTAAATGCAAACCACAGAACACGTGAAATCTTTATTATTTATATTTGTTTGGTCCCAAATTTCGTCGTCTGCTCTTTGCTCTTGTTTACATCTTCAGCTATCTGTTGCTATTTATAATTGTAATAATTTAAAAGTGAAAGCAAAACATAAACTTATTTAATAAAAACAGCAGAACCGGATTTTAGTTTTAGGTTATACGGTAAAGTTAATCTCTGTTTGTTTAGAATTAACGTTTATCCGTCGTTATGCTGTTATTGAATGGTTTAGTGGTGATGGCGTGCAGCTGTCAATTTGTAACTGTGGAAGTGGTGGCAGTGATATATTCGTGAACTATAGAAGTCGAATAGAATAATAATTATTTGATTCTCTTTCAGTAGAAGTAGAATAAAAATTATTTTAATAACTAGAATAGAACAAGAAGTGAAATGGAGACTAAGACGTAAAATTGATTAATTTCAGAACGAAATTTAATAAAGATTTCAGATGCGCTTTCCGTGGGCCGTTATTAGTAGTAGAGCTTCTGCGCCACAGAAATAATTATATCTCCATTATTGTCACCTTTGCGCTAAACGCGAATCTCGTAGATGTAATCAGACCCGTCAACTTCACATGTATCATACTTTTCTTACAATCGGTCGATGACATTTTATAGGGATTTCTGCGCAAAAGATTTTATATTTATTTATGACTTTGTCAAGTATGCTGGCTGGCCGTAAAAGAGAATGCTCAGTATGGGAGTATTTCTCTTACAACCCAGACTATCCCCATTAGCTGAAGACCTGGTCTCAACACCGGCATCTCAGGCCTACGTAGAGAGAATTTTCTCAATAGCCGGGATTTTATCAATTGGCCGTAGAAATGGAATGAAGAAATCTCTAGAGATACGAGTATTTCTAAAAATGAACTCGTAAGATCATTGATTGGAGATACAGTATTGACTGTTCCAATTAACAGTGTTTGTCAGTTGTACCATGTTAGTCTATGTACAATCGGTTTGGGACTGGAATAAAAGCTTAAATGAAACATTGCATTAATTAATATTGAGAAAATTGTGTGCAATATGCGCTAAACATAAAGACTGAGAAAAACGGAACATTTGTCATTTACACAGGAAATTTTAAACCAAAACTGAAGTAGAAGTAGAAGTAAAATTATTTGAGAAGTAGAAGTAAAATGGCATAGACAGAAGTGAATAAGAAGTAGAAGTACATTTTTTGAGAACCAAAAGTAGAAGTAGAAGTAAAACCAGTTAGAGAGAAAGTGAATAAGAATTAGAAGTAAAATTAATCAGAGAAGCAAAATAACACAGAGTGGTGGAGCTATAAAACGGGCGTTTCTCCTACCCAACGCCCACGTCAAATTTTTCCCTGGTGAAACTTTTCGCGGCATCTTTCCTCCTCTCATGTCAGCAATATAATTTGCAGTTTCAGGGGCCTTGCTAATAAAAACAACAATGTTTGATGAAATCAAACATAAAGCTAAAAAACTTTAACACTAATCTAACACTATATTGTACAGAAAACGATTATCGTACGTTATTCGCAACATGTAGTCTATGGTCTTGAAATGCTTGAAGCCGACATGAAATACAATCTTACAATGCAATTAGACAATACATGATACATCAGCTGCCACAGACAAGCGATCGGTTTCTATAGCATGCTTATTGACCCTTCTGTTTGAATGAATTTCCGTTGCAGATATGCCTATTGCATATAAACAACGCCAGTATGTTTTACATATTTGTATTGCTGCCGTTTGCTTCGGAGCGCCCAAGCAGGTTTAGTAAAGGGCGCTATACAAATGCTTGAAATGAATGAATGAAGTTTGCGGATGCGATCATACTTCATTTCAGAGACGGTCATTGGCTGCATTCAGACCTACAGCAAATCTCTAACGAACATTTGTCAAATGCAATCGATTTTCATATATATGTATATACATATATATTCTTGATATATGCCTGTGGAGCTTCTGAAAAGGCACAACTCACACATTATAGAATATGCATAAAATATACGTCACATGCATGCGTGCATACATAGATGCATGTCAACGAAGCTCTTATCAACGAAGAGGCACTTTCTTTTGCAAACTAAACTGACTGAAAACGATGACGACCGGTGAAAGGCCAGCTCTTCACAGCAAGTACAAAGTCGACGCATTAACAGCCTAATCAATCCTGACTTCAGACAGAAAGGAGCCAACATACTCTGGTGCTACATAAATAGCTTCGGTAACGCGACGCCGTTTCTTGACAGCGCGGGCAAACACGTCATCCTAATTAGAGACAGAAGCAGCAACAGCAGTAGTAGCAGCAGCAGTCCTGCCTTCCTCCGCATCATCAACTTCTGCAACATCTACTACTGTGACCGAAGCATCGTTGATAAATGCTATTCTGACGAGATGGCGCTTGCATATGAAGACTGCGTCTGTCAGGTGCCAATACGAGTGCCTCAAAAGACATGCCAACTTTCTACACACCATCCTCCTCCTCCTCCACCTATTCCTCCTCCTGGTCATCCTCTTTGTTCATCTCTTCTCCTCCGTCTTCTGTCTACTGTTCGTCCCCCTCCTCTTTCCTCACTCAATCCTCAGCCTAAGCCTAATAAAATTCTCCTCTATCCACTTACTCCTTATCCAAACCAATCTTCCGCCTCATATGTCCTTTCTCCTCCTCCTACATTTATACTAGCTTTGGTATCCGTGTTTCCTACACATCACGGATAAATATTTGCCTATCTGGTCGAGAATTCACAGTCAATCAATCAATCAATGGTCTGATCGATTGGTCGGTTGGTCGGTCAGTCAGTCAATCGATCAATCAAGATTTTTTGCACCGTATTTCATACATCAATGACACATTGGTTAGTATTACAAACTGACTCTGACGAAGGTAGGCCCAGAAGAGATCTCATCTCGTCAATATGGACACCCACTTTTATCGAACATGCGGATGAGATCGCCGAGGTCTCTTCCGGTTCCCTAGTGTCTCCCTGCGCGTCCTCGGAGTGCATGGCCTAGCAGTGGCATGTGGTCCACAGTGCTCGTTGAGGCCACCACGGTCTCAAGGATACTATATACCGTATTGTCGCTGTGGGGCTTTGAGTGAGCTTCCGACTTGGAATGGTTGTGCGCTTGATAATAACCATTGATGAGGGAATATGTTCAGCAGAGATATTACAGTCTCAATCAACTTAAGACTAGACAGTCTCAACTTAAGACTAGACAGTCTCAACTTAAGACTAGACAGTCTCAACTTAAGACTAGACAGTCTCCATCAACTTAAGACTAAACAGTCTCAATCAACTTAAGACTAGACAGTCTCAACTTAAGACTAGACAGTCTCAATCAACTTAAGACTAGACAGTCTCTATCAACTTAAGACTAAATAGTCTCAATCAACTTAAGACTAGACAGTCTCTATCAACTTAAGACTAGACAGTCTCTATCAACTTAAGACTAAACAGTCTCAATCAACTTAAAACTAGACGGCTATACTAGACTCAGTGCCTATTCCAGTGCGTCTATGTCGAGTCTAAAATCGATTCTATATGATGAATCATCCATCTATCACATCTCATTATTAGTGCGATCCAGTTGGTCTCTGTCTCTCACTCACTAATTGTGAAGATATTTAGGCCTATTTGATGCCTTAATTAGCCTAAGCTTATTACGAATGTTGTAACTATATCCTGTTGTTGTTGTTATTGATGCTGCTATTGTTATTGTTGTTGTTGTCACCACCACCTCAATCGAGGGCTATTGTGCGCAGTTGAGAAGCGAGGAATGTTCGATCCATAAAGAATAGTAAGAGTGGAATTGTACGCCCTATAGTGTCGTTGGAGTGATAATAATCAGCTCCAACACTTTCTTAAAGAGCAAAGCCTGAGCGTGAGACAGCCCAAGCCTCACGGATGCTGAAGGGGGGTTAGATCAACGAGTTATTTGGTCGCAATAAAGCAGCCCCAAAATGTAGCACGAGACTAGTATGAGCTGAAGTAATTCGTACGTTGGTGTAACGAAACGTAAAGTAAGTGACATAAGCAAGCAAGGTAAAGGCATATGGGCAAAACTTGATATAAGGCGATATGTAAAACATAAACAGGTAAGGATTGATGATGTGAGGTATATCAGGGTAATAAATTATTATTTGCCAGATTAAGTTAGATTACGTCGGCCAAATTAATGCAAGGTATGTTAGGGTTACATGTAGATTAATCAAATAACGTAAGGTAACATGAGATTAGGCAAGGTAAATGAACCTAAGGTACGATTATACAAATTAATGTAATGTAATGTAATTATTTAAGACGTGGCTAGCTAAGTTAAGGGTAGGAAACTGTAAGGAACAGAAATAACGACAATGTTAGATCCGGTCAAGTAAAATGAAAACGGAACTAAATTGATAAAGACGATAGCGAAAGATTCGAATCGAGTCCACGCTGGTTAACGTCGGTCCATTTGCATTGCTAACTTAGGCCCTATTACCCAAGTGGTTTCAATCGATGGTTTTGTAGGAACATAGAGATCCATGACCATCAGACGCGGGCCTCAAATAAGTATCACCAAATTAGAGTACATACTACGATTAGGCAGCACAGCATGAGAATACATGGTCCGTCCCTCTGGAACATGCTACCTACCCACCTAACTAATACGTCATTATTATACCAGTTTAAAAATAACCTAAAAACTTTTATACTGAATGGTTAGATAAAGTTAATTGCTATTGCCACATTACATTGCTATGAAATGATGAGTATGTTCGTTGCTTTTACATGGTACGCGGAAAAAACTGTATGATTTACTTCTAGGTTAATTTAATGTTGAAATTGGATGGCCCCTGTTAGTGGAACGGTTCCTTCTTTTGGGGTTTCCTTTGCTCACTGCATGATTAATTTAGACTACTATTTCCGTTTTTGTATGCCATGTTTTGTCGGTGACCAATAAAAAGAATTGATTGATTGATTGATTACATTACTACCCTGCTTACATCATACGACGTTAAAGTATATTGGAATTCGTGTTATTACTCCTTGTGATTTCAAATTCTAGAACTTCAAAAGACGTCAATGCACTGTCTCCGTATGCGCGTCATTTGCATTGCAGTCTGCCAGTCTCCACAGTTACCACGACAACAGGCGATGACTCATATGTTGGCAGCTTCCGTAGCATCACCAACAGATGCTACGGCGGCACATACTTGACCAGCCTCTGAAGCCCTGTAGCATCATCGGAGCTACGGCCAAATTGGAGCCTTTATGCCGACGGACTGCGCATCAATCGTTTAATCTGCCAACCACCTGCGTACGACTGCACTTGGGGTGCTCCCTCCAATCTCTGCAGCATCAGCATCGCCAGCAGAAGCAGCAGCAGCAGGGGAAGCAGCTAGCATCCGCACTGACCGACTAATATGCTGACCAGTAATCGAACTCTGCGTCGACCGAATGATACTGCTTGAAAGTTAATCATAGTTGAAATGAAAGTCATCCTGTGCAGCAGCGAAATAATGTGCTTATGGTAATGGTAGTGGTAATGGTGGTAGTAATGGTGGTGGTAATGGTGGTAGTAATGGTGGTGGTAATGGTGGTGTTGGCGTCAATGGTAGTGGCGGTGGTGATGGTGGTGGTGGTGGTGGTGGTAGGGGCAATGGTGGTGGTAGTGATGATTCATTATGAGAATGATGACGGTGAGACTGAATACAGCGACGATGACGACGGCAATGACAAATGTTAGAAGCGATGCACTAATGCATCCGATTATTATGAAGAATGGACGAGAACGAAAGAACGAACGATAGAACGAAAGAACGAAAGAACAAAATAAAATGAGAAGAGACCGACATATTCTGCAGAGCGTTCATTACTGACGACGAATACCTTGGACGATCGACGCTGCCAGAAGCAAAATGGCTTCCTCCCTTGTCCCCTGTCCTCTGTCCACCGTCCTCTGTCGTCGTCTTTGTCCAATGGTACATTTCCATCGCTCTACTACAATATCAAACTCTATTTCGATTCCTCATCTTCCAAATGCGAAGTTGGACTATATGCAGAGACAGTCCCACAGACAGACAAAAGTGAGACAGACAGAGACAGACAGGCAGGCAATTAAACGAACGACTAAAACAGAATGGAATAGAACAAGACAGAGCAAAACAAAGCAGAATAAACCAGACTATATAGAAAAAAACAAAATAGAATAGAGCGAAATAGACTAGAACAGAACTGAGAAGGAAAGAATCAAATAGAATAGGATAGAACACAATAATCATATTATAGAATATAATGAGACAGATTATAAAATGGAATAAACTGGGGAAAACGAACGGGTATTTCATATTTCATATCGTAGGAGAGGCGAAGATCATGAGAGCATCACATTGATTTCATGGTTGATGATGTTGCTGCTGCTGATGTATTTGGCAGAATGTCACTGCCTCCAGGACAATTGGTTCTCATTTCCGTCAATTTCCATCGAAATTTGGCAGTTTCTGATGAATATTTTCTCCCTACAGACATCTCGTTACTAAGACAACCGAACCCTCCCTGATATGCCGATAGCAGTCGTCTCATTGCATGTTTACATTACATGCATATTATGTTTGAATATGTATGTATTTATGTATGTATGTATGTATGTATGCATGTATGCATGTACGTATGATACATGCATGCATGTATGTATGTATGCATGGGTGTATGTATGTATGTAAATGTGAGTGTAAGCATTATGTATGGAAATATCCATTTGTAATTTTGTATGTATGTACATAGTTGTATGTATGTATAGTTGTATGTATGTATGTATGCTTGTATGCATTCGTGTATTCATTTATTGAAATTAAAATTGAAATTCCTGAAATTTTATATCGCTTTTCTTGCAACAATTTTTTCCTCAGAAGTGCACACGCCTCGACGGCGCAATTGCAATTGTACTGTAGGCAATTATTGTGCGCAAAGGACTTGCTCAATGTCCCTACACAGTGACCGACGCCTCGGTCGAGGGTCGAACCCGCTCACTCATTTATATATGTTGTACATCACCTTTGTGAGGTCACTAACGCCTTCTATACAATTGTTCAGCCATGTATACTTGCGAGCGTAGCTTCTGTCTTCTCGCAGTCGCTTATAATGTGGTGGACACCGTGTGAGTCTGGCGCATATATCCGACCGTACCCTGACCGAGTCCTGGTGAAGACTGGGCCATGACTGGGTTACCCGGACTACGTCATGGCCTTAAGGCATGGCCAGAGGGCAGTGACTGAGTCCGGGTGACCCGATAGGTTGAAGACGATGATTCTGATGAAGACGTTTCTTTAAGAATTCTCACATAAAGATGAATTTCTTCGCTCATTTTTTTAAAAATATCCCTGCTCCACCATGTCTCACGCTCTTATAATCACCTGAATATAACTGATAGGATTCAGTTCAAAATCCTCTTTCTTACATGTAAGGCGTTTCTAGGTCAAGCTCCACGCTACCTTTGCGATCCTATCAGTCAACCTATCTCGGTGACCTCTGGACGTCCTCTCGGCTCCTTAGACCGTCAGGATCTTTTAGAAACCACGGTCTAGAACTGCCACAGCTCAGCATCGTGCCTATGCCTCTGTTGGCCCTTTGCTATGGAACAGTCTTCCTGCAGTGACTCGTGCTGCAATCTTATCTAGTAGCATCTTATCTAGTAACTGATAGGATTCAGTTCAAAATCCTCTTTCTTACATGTAAGGCGTTTCTAGGTCAAGCTCCACGCTACCTTTGCGATCCTATCAGTCAACCTATCTCGGTGACCTCTGGACGTCCTCTCGGCTCCTTAGACCGTCAGGATCTTTTAGAAACCACGGTCTAGAACTGCCACAGCTCAGCATCGTGCCTATGCCTCTGTTGGCCCTTTGCTATGGAACAGTCTTCCTGCAGTGACTCGTGCTGCAATCTTATCTAGTAGCACAACTGTTTCTGCTCGTTCTCTTAAGACTTGTCTTTTCTCTAGGGGTTTCTCGCACTGAGAGCGCCTCTGATTACGTTGTACTGTGAGAGGCGTTTTATAAATCCGTAAACAGAATAGAATAGAATAGATTAATATACAACAAATTAAGACCCGTCCATTATTAACAATAATTGGCATGGTCACCAATATTCGCCTACTCGGTTCATTACCAACGTCTATCACTCGCTGTTGTTGTCCATATCTTCCTCTGTCTGTTGCTATCTGTCTGTCCCTCTGCGTCTCTTTGTTTCTGTTGTTCCGCATATTTTGCGATCAATCAGTCGTTCGAGGTCCCCATCCCCCATTCTGATATTTCAGATAGAGTGGGTGCGTGTGTCGGTGGGTGGGTTAGGGTCAGGCTCTGTGGGTGTCTTAGAATAGGTCGGCCTCTCCATTAATATGTTGGCGTTTCAGAAGTCAACCCTATCTAAGCACTTGTGTAAAAACTATGTATGAATACTATGGGCACTCCGAGTGGACCGTACAAACTTATATAATTGATGTAGCGCTTAAATACTACAATATCTCGTGTTTAGTTCAAATCAGGCTAAGTCTCGATACATAGCCGCACAACAGTCATCAAGAGATTGATTAATTACGTGAACGTATTAAGTCAAAAGTGAATGCCCTACGTTGCTATAACCAGCGCAGCGTAGCTGGTCTTTTGTGGTTCGACTATTTAGACTTCTCCTATAAATATACAAATATATATGTATATATAATGATTCTTAGAATTCACTTGAGGTGAATATCGATTAATTTCTCGAGTTCTATTATAAAAGCGCTATATGAGTCATGAGAGCAGACTAAAGAGTAGACTATATTGACTAGACTGGACTAAACTAAAATCATTCTTTTAAACGAGATTAGAGCAGATTAGAATAGTTAGGTGAGGTTATATTGACTGGACTGGACTCAGCTACAATACAATACAACAATTATTTGATATCGCCCTTCTTACAATTTAGTTCAGAAGTGCAGATACGCCTCGACGGCGCAACTGTAGTTGTAATGCAGAGCAATTGTATGCGAAGGACTTGCTCAAGGTCCCTTGAGTGACAGTGACTCCTCGGACGAGGGTCGAACCCGCACACTTAGCGCACGCTGAGCGTTGAGGGCCGACCGCTCTATCCAATCCGCCACCATGCCACACGATTAGAATCATGCTGTTAAACAAGTTTAGAGCAGATTAGAATAGCTAGTTAATGTTACCCTGGCAGCCATCGAAGTCTGCGGCTTCTCCAAGAGATTCCAGACCTTCTTCTTCCACAGTCCGTACTTCCCTGGGCCAAACTCTTCCTCCTCATGCACTTCCAGACTTTCCGCTTCCTTTCGCATCTCCTCGAAAACGCTCTCCTTGCGCTGGTGATACTTGTGCTGGCAGCACGGCTCGAGGTAGAGTTCGTCCACTCCCCAATACTGAAGATCATCTGAGAAGGAGAGGACGCACATCTCTTCGACGAGATGCAGCTTTCCCGTTCGATAGAAATTGAGGACGGACGAGAAGGACCTGGGATGTCGGTCGAAGAAGAACTCCATTTCGTCGAGATCGTAGTCGTCGCAGAGCTGCATCAGTGACTCGTGGCTCTGGCACTGACCCAGTCGACCAAGACGGGTGTGTGGCATCCGGTCTAGGGTCGACCACAGGACCTCGTGTCGATCCCCACCGACGTTCAGGATGACGATGGGCGATAGGTCGCGACATCTCTCCGTTGAGATCAGCTCTCGGCAAATGCCTGGAAGCCCTAGACCGTCCGCCACGGTTGAGTGATTGGAGCGTGGCTTGAAGAGGGGAGCGGCAAGAGACGTCGGAGGAGCTGGAAGCAGCCGACGCAACAGTGATTGCGATGGGCTGCATGGAGGAGATTCGGAGGTAGATAAGAGTGGATACGGCTGAGTGACGCCGGCAATGCCTAATGGAATACCGACACAGTCGAGTGAGCTGTCTTTCAGAAGGCGCTCCATTGATACGAGGTAAATGAGGAAGAAGAGGAGATGGAGAATGGGATGAGGAACTGCTGAGGAAAGAAGAAGAGGAATGCAGATGCAAAGAGAGGTAACAAAGTCTACGGTCTGCAAACGGACGGATTAGCGAACATGTCTGAAACCATAATAATAATCCCTAGTAATTTACTAGGATGATGAACAGGAAAATAATGAGAACAATGATGATGACGACTACGATGATTATGCATTATAATGATCACCATCTAACAAACGTCATCTTTTCTGCGACATACACTGTTATCAACGGTGCCGGATTCGAACAGAACAGGAAATCGTTCTATTCAATGATTTGTATCAGGTCAAAAGGATGAGTCATGACCTAAGGAATTTCTAACATTGCTGAGATTCGTTGGTAGCCAATATTTGTGAGGATAATGAATCAAAGATCATCTGTCACGAGCTTTGCGACTAATCGGAGTTTGCACACATTTTAGATATCCATTTCTCATTGACCATGAAGATAGAGCGTCAATTTAAATATTACGCGCCTTTTGCACTTTGCTTAGTTGTTTCTGTCAATGGCAACTGTTCAATTGATGGCAAATACCCAAGTCTATAATTGTGAACAGCCGCAAATGCAATTGCATTTGCAATTCAAGATGACGGGTACAGGTAGTGTGTCGTGTGCTATGTTGAAAGTGAGCTGCAAATACGATTAATAGATGTTGTGATGAAATGTAATCAAACATTTATATTGCGCCCCGTTGAAGATATCTATTCTGCAGCGCTTGTAGTGGTTCGACTACAATATTATTGTGATTCAACTGCCCATTTGTGTAACTATACGTTTTACCTTAAATTTGTACCTGATATTCGTATTCGATTCGCTTATGACCGAATTATTTACAAAAGTTAAAGCGATACATAAAAGATTAGCTTGGGAGAAGGTGCCACAAGACCATTTTTCGTTTCTAGCATGTAGTATCACAATTAATACCATTAAGAATAAATAAAATATGCATTCAAGGCGTGTGCAGTGCCAAATAAAACAAATATTGCAAAAATAATAGTCAAATGCTTAGATTTATCTGAGTAGTCCTCTCGGGAACACACCGATGTTAATGGCCTGATCTAATATCCTCACAGCACGCCAAACACTGTTCAAGTTTCTTATTGTGGGATATGGGACAAAAATATGTTGAAACACAGCACTGAATGCATAAATAATAATGACATGGTTACTATAGAGCGATTATTTTAAAACCGCAATTTGGGCCAAACAAAACTGCATATCAATATAATGTCACGCAAACTACAGATTATCATTGTCAAAATAACATGGTTGAAAACAGATTAACAGCATTGGTAAAAAAACAGACTAGTCTTGAAC
>OY365807.1:16687110-16739610 GCA_959347315.1 Bimastos eiseni
CGACGTTGGAGCATGTCAGAGCATTAATGTCCGCTTCTGCAGGTCACGTGCCTTAGCAACAAATGCTTCGGCAACAGTTGGTAAGGCTATTGTTAGACTCTCAAGAGGTTCCGTCTTAGTCAAAGGTCAAGACTCATTGGTTCTCTAAGGCTATTCCATAGACTTAGCCCGCTTGTTAATTGTTTGCAAGGCGACCGTGCAAGGCTGCGTTACGGCGCCATATAAATTGTCGTCATTAATATAATTATTATTCCGAAGTAGAGCACCATAAATTTCCACCTACATCCGAACCTCGTTTCGCTACACAGCACCATCAGATCACTCGAAGAACGCCCTTCATCGATTAACATTTCTTTAGTTCTGTCGCTTGGATACACGTGACTTTCTGTTTACATCCAATCAGAGCCACGGTCGTCATCGATATCATGAATGCATTATCTGTTCCATTGAAATGGAATCACTCTTGGATAGTAATACTCGCCTTAATTCGATTCTCCCCTTATCTGGAATGTGGGCAATTTGCAAAGTAGTCTCCCATGCACAGTCCGACTTCCCCAGAAGCTCACCTTTTGCCAACAGCAGACACATCCATTGATCCCATGGTACGATCACTCACTCATCACATGGTCCGTCCGTCTTTCCACCAATTCACCCATCCATATATCCATTCATTCATTCATCCATCCATCCATCCATCTATCCATCCAACAAACCATCCATCCACACTGCACAATGCATAGACACGTAGGGTTGTACAATATACATATATGATAAAAATATAAATAATATGCATAGACCTACACATTGCAAAATCCCACGCAATGCACTACATGCAAGATTAGAAGTAAAGAGAAAAAAGCAAACAAAGACCAAACGATGGATAGACCACAGAAATGATGAGGACATAAATATTCACTTGGACAAACCGAAAGAGAAGTAACGACAAATGACAAAAGACAGACTAGATTATTCAGTTGTACGGTTGGTACTACCGTACGATTAGTCGTCAAATGGCGGGCGTCAGCATAACTGATGACTTGGATATATATATATATATATATATATATATGTAGATATATACTATATATATATATATATATATAATATTTAATATATGTATGTGTATATATTATATATATATATATGTTATAATTGGCTGTTGCGGTACAAACATGCTCATAATTCGTTATATGCGATAATTAGCGATTGTCCGAATGTTGTTACAAATCCATTGCTAATTGACAGTCCGCCCAGGGTTGTCCACGGGTCGGGTTAAGCCGCGATCAGGTAGAGTCGGGCCGAGTCGGGTCGGGTCAGGCCGGTTCACAAATATGTGCAGATTAGACGGGTCGGATCGGGTCAAGATCTTGGCGGGTCGGTTTGGGTCGGATCCAAACCCTGACCCATTTCGACCCACAAATTTTTGCGGAGCTTCATTTTCAACTCAGTGCTATTCGTATAGTGTTAAACAGTTACAATAAAAAAAATTAAATATGGCGAAGAAATTAGCGCAAAAACGTAGGGCAATTCTGGATTTGTTCCTTATTACACCGAACTCGGCTCAAGCTGAGGATATATTACAAGCGTGTGAGTTAGCTGTGGAGGCAACGCTGGGACATGCGGACCGTACTTCTACGTACCCAATAATATCCGGAATTCTTTTGCATATATTTACGGACACAGTAAGTTTAGGCCAAAATAAATGGAATAGACGAAGGGTATTTTCCCTGATACGTCCTCACAAGTCAATTTTATGATCATATATGGCTGCGTTTTTGCGAAATTAGAATTTGACAACAAATAATATTAGTAAAATTAGCAATAAAGGCGGGTCGGGTCGGATTGGGTCGGATCATGTGCGTAGTGGGTCAGCATGGGTCGGGTCAGATACTTGGCTTCATGAGTCGGGTCAGGTCAAGTCGGGACCATTTTCAATGGGTCGGGTCAAGAAAACTGGACCCAAGAACGACTCTCAGTCCGCCTAATGACGTACGTACTTCAGTAGGCTATATTATTATTATATTCAGCACACTCTCATTCTGTTCGTGGGTGTAATATAATTTATTATATATATATACATGTATGTATGAAAGTGCATATGCCTTTGTGTGCTTGTGAGGGTGGGCTCAGATGTGTGTATAGATGTGTGTATGTGTACTAGGTGGGTGTTTGTTTGTACGTATGCGTGAGTATGTGTGCATGTGACATGTAGGTGGGTGTCTGGTCACGTGCATGTATAATTTGTATATGTATAACGGCTTTTGTGTTTGTGAGTTTGGGATGTCTTACAAACCTTTCCATGCATTTTACGTACACTCGCCTGTGTGTGTGTGTGAGTGTGTGTGTGTGTGTGTATGCTGTATTAATCCCCAGTCACTTCGTTTACCTTCGTCCATCAATTGTCTCCCGCGATAGGATCGACTAGAACAGAAATTAAGATTACGTTGCAGACATGCTTACAATAGAAAACAATTATTCATAGAATAAGTACAAAGATGTCTATAGTTATAGATGAAAAATGTTGGCTTTACGTCCCAAAAATGTTGGCCCTATACGAAAGTCGGGTCATCATACGATACGAATTTATCGATAAAACTATATTATCCCACCATCTTGGACCACACACGTCTATAAACACGTACGCGTATTTACACACACACACACACACACACACACACACACACACACACACAAACACACACATACACACGCACGCACACACACATACATATATATATATATTTTTAATATTCGATATACATGTTAATCACTAGGTATTTTGTTTCCTGCCAATGAATTCCGAATATCAGTGTAGACCCATACATGCCGGCTATTAATAACTCAAGAGGTCAGACTCCGACGAGCGCAGGAGATGAAAAATTAATATCTTTTTATGGTAGGTAATTTTCAGTCCACAGAAGATATAATGGGCCCTTTTGCAGTGGGCAATTTGTCTTCTAGGCTTTCTTATTTGGTCTTTTAGTCATTTAATAATTTGGGCATTCTGGCCATTTAGTCATTTGTCCAGCAGACATCCACAGACTTTCAATGGCACGTCGTCTAAACCTCTGTTGACCTAATGATATAAATTAGTATCACATTTCCAAGGTCACTTTTTTTATTTCTTGGTTTTCCAAGCTTGTATAACTTTGCCGGAACTGACCGTTGGCTTTCTTTATGCAGCGTGCTATTGATGACTAGGCCTAGAATCATTAATAGTTCCCTAGGCTATACTTCGAATTGTAACTGTCAAAACGACAGCCACTTCATAGCCATTGTCGTGGTAACTGTATAGAGTAGCAGCACAAGGAAAATTATCGCTATAGGTCAGGATGGTGACCTGACAGAAGCGCGCAGCGCAAAAGCGAGCCGACAATAGCGCGCCGACAATTGCTCGCAGCTCACACTTGTATAAAATTTTATTAAGACAAGTAGACAAGTGTACACAAGGCAGGCTGTGGAGCGACCTAAGTTGTTTTAGCGCTATAGGAATCTATATAGTCAGTATTACAAAAATTGAGTATTATAGCGCTCTAGTAAAACACAATCATGTTAGGATGGCATATTTCATTCACGTAATTAATTTTTACCGTGTACGTTGGAACTTCTGACAGGAACTTTGATTCCGACATGCAAATAAATCTGCTAAAGTCTTCTTTTAAAATCAACTGTTGGACGTTAATTGCAATGTCATTCGCACATAGGCTATCTGTGGCAGAAGCCGTACAAATATCGAATTATGTGGTACGTTACTGACCACAAAAATATGGTGTATTATTTATATTTCAATAACGTTATGCACTCATGTCTTGCGCTCATTTGTCGGGAATTTTTTCGCGCTTATGTCAGCGCGCTTTTACCCGGCGCCGTCCAAGAAAGATAGGTGAGACTGGGGCTGGTTGTAACAATTTATACATTTCGATGTTTTATGACCGAACTTTTTCTCCAATAACGGCTAAAAATATATCGTTGCAATCCTTCAAAACTGCACTATAACTATGGAACGTTTCAGATGTGTAACTATTAATTATGAAAACATTTGAATTAAAAAAATTTTAGTGTTGCAATTTGCCCCAGCTTGGGGTTGGTTGTAACAAGACATGAGGCAAATTGTAATACCGTTTCAACATTGGGGCAGGATGTAACACAGTGAACACCACATAACTAATTCATATTCAATGTTAACTTTTCGGGCCTTTATATCGGCAAAATCTTTAATTACAACAAATGGGCTCAACAGCTATGAAATAAAAAAATCACAAAGATATTTCGGCGTCCTAAATTTAAAGACAGCGAAGAATGATGGTGTTTGGCTTTAATACTGTAGAATAGATGGTGTTGCCTGAAGCTGTTTATCAGTAAACAAAACTTTCAGAGGTTGATGATGATCATCAGAAGAATCAATTTAAAACAGCAATTAAATAACATTTAAGTCAGGATACAGGTCATACAAAGGTATTTAAACCATTGAGAATGGCGCTGGGAAAATGTTATAACTATCCTCGGCCATGTACCTAAGATGATTAAATAAAAGGCTAACACGCTATTATAGCTAACGATATTTTGCGTTCTGTAATCACAGAGAAACAAGTTTCGAAATTACCTACTCTAAGTAAGAATATCGTGTGCCTTAAGCGTACCATGAGAAATATAATACGTGATAAAAAATTACTTTTAGTTCCGATTATCACAATTTATGAAAACAAATTTCTGAAGTTGAAGCTTAAGCGAGGATAAAAGAAATATAGATCGGAAACGATAGGACGAGCGTTTTGATCTGTGTAGGCCTACGCTGGTTCCCCAATTTACCGTTTCCGGGCTTTATGCGCTGTTACAACTTGCCTCCGTTACAACCAGCCCCAGCCTCCCCTACGCAATGGCATTTTAATCGTAATTGTTTAGTTGTAGTCATGAATCTATATAGCACCTCTTTGGATATGGGCACCCGCACATAGGGGCAAGACGTCGATCCTTGCGTGCTGCGGTTTGTGGGGACTTGATGGTCCCGCTCTCCCGTACATCGATGCAGACAAACCGTCCCTTCTCATGCATTGAACCATCATACTGGAACGCTCTTCCGTTACAACTTCGCAACCTTGCACTGCTTGCAGCCAACTTTTCTAAATTACTCAAATCGCATTTGTTTAGATCTGTCGGGTAGCTACGTTTGGCGCCTTCGAGAGGTTCTTATATATACGGCGCTATATCAATAGCCTAATACATACATACACACATATTTCAGATGAAAAACCATCACTGATTATAGGCCTAAATAACTCATTTGTTTATATTGTTTGCTGGTATCTCTTATAAATTTTAAGATTTTTGGCGTTTTTAAACCTGGATGAAAAATACCAATGTTCTTTTAAATTCTTGTAAGCATAAAGCATATTGCTAAAAAAATTTAAAATGTGTTTTGCCCTCTCTTGGGATAATTTCTGCGGGCGCCCATGTCTTCAAATATGATACTCATATGAGGCTCCCGCAAGTCCCTAAAATATTTTAACTGGCCATGTATGACAAGCTTATATGATATGATTTTGTGATTAGTCCTACGCAAGCGCCTACGTCGTAACGTGGATAGTGGTTATGCTGGAGTCAATCAACTGCGTGTGCTGCATAAATTTGTTGATAAGATCAGTTGGCAAGCAGTATCAATTACAACGAGACTAGAGATTAGGAGCAAACCGGTTTCCGATAACAATATTAATCTGTGAACACAGTTCGCCGAACATCTGCTTCAGGCATCATTGTAAAAAACATTGTTTACGAGGCTGACGGATTGATGGAAGGGAGAAAGAGCTTTTTGCGACCGTTCGTCAGACGCGTACGGGTTACAACGATATTCGTTAGACGCGTGCGGGTTACGACGCTAAGGCTTGTGAATTTGTGAATTTGCGAATCTAACCGTCGACCGAAATTATAAGAAAAAATAATTTTAAATCGGCCGAGGAGGCGCCCCTCAGCCCTTGGCGCTCTGGAGCAATTGCTCCACTTCGCTCCATGGCGCTACGCCACTGGTCAGGACAGTTTATCGCCTGAAAGCAACAAATACAATCTAGCGTGACAGTAGAACAATCGTCGTACGGTTGTCTTTAGTTTAGTATAAAGTAGTAATCGCTGTGACTGACGGAACCTGACGGTTCATATTATTGCAAAAAGTATTTGACTGATGCTTTGAACAGAAGATCTGGGTTAACATCCTTTATCGGCATTCTGACGTTAGGATCAGTTCAGGTGGGCCTACACGGCTGTGGCGCTAGGTAAACACCGACTCAGCATCATTGCGTCCTATGCCTAACCTATATAGGGTAATTCACTATAGTAGCCTTAAGACATATTTATGTTAACCATTAATTTATTTCAGCCTAAAATTCCTCACTAAATCAGAGTTAAATGTGTTAATTAATGGTGTTAACGGTTTAATTTTAATAACGTGAAAGCGCCTATGGGGAGGGGTGTCACACAATTTTGACGATGTGTAACCAGGGAAAGGGGTCCAAAGAAATGTGATATCACATAATCACATCAAAATTCATAATTTTATTTTTAAACATTTGCTCAATTAAACAAGGTCCACTTATTAAAAAGTAGTTGTTTACCACAATTTAGCAAAAATAACTATGATTAGCCTACTGCATTCTTAATTTTTGAACTGTTTACTTTTATGCTCGGCGTCAATTTTGGGGTTTTGGAAGTCAAGCAGCCATTCTGTAACAATTCACAGAGGTTTAACGACGTCGTATGGCAACAATGGCTGTTAACACACAAGCAGAATTCAATTATACCTCCAAAACGCAGAGGCCACAGATCGAGAGACGCAGCACGTTGGGACTAATGGTCGCGATCGCAAAACGACGAAAATGGAGAGAGTGTGGATTTAATCGACGAAGAATAGCTGGATCCAAATGGGAATATCCATTGAACGGGAAGATGAGGTCCAAGCTCTCTCATTTATTATATGAAGGAGCATTTTGCTTCTCCTTGCGAGAATGGAGAAGCACAAAGTTTGGTTTATTTCAAGTTATTATCAATTTCTTTTTAAATGCAATGATTCTACTAGAGCTTCTGATCTTGTGGAATGCATAATGAGTGTAACAATTCAACTTTCTTCATTTCGTCATCGTTCTAATATCCTAGTTTGAAGTATTTGTATAGTTATGTGGCGTACACCGTTCGGACGCTACCAGGTCGCGAAACGGTGTCGGCTCCAGCCCTCTTCTGTGTCAGGAGCCACTCGAGTCACTTCTAAATCGATTTTTAGTATAGCCCGTCTGTTCTCCATCTCTGCCTGTCGTAGCAGTGACTGTCAGAGGAGAATCGGGCTTGACCATTTCTCTAAAAGAGACAACAGTATATGACTCTGTCTCGGGATCAGACTCTATCTCTTCGACGGTCGCCGGATGGGCAACGTCCTGAGGATGGCCTTTTTTCAGAACAGGGTTCACTCTTTTACCGACCGGAATCTTCCCTTTCTTGTTTGCCCGCTTAGAGACGGTTTTCCTCGTTCTCTCTACCTGACCTGAGCTTCGTCGTATCATTCTACATCTCGTGACTCTTAAACAATCGCCAACAGAGGGCATCAAACGTTCTCCCTGTTCCGGAGAGCAGAAATATTTGTAACAAGTCCCTTCGTCACTTTGCCATAGGCAATACTGGTCACTGATCTTAACGTCGCGTTTTCCCAGACACTTATCCACCGGAAATCGCACCTTCCACTCACCATGTACCTCACGCTCCATGTCCGTGTGTGGCATACCGGCCTCACACGTATAAATTATCATGCACCGCGATTGACCGTCCTCTGCATTATGCAGTTGTCCACCAACACCGTAATATATACTGAGACTTCGGGAAAACCCGGGGAGTATCTATGATCACGTTAGGTAGCCAAGAAGAATATTTATCGAAAAACCGTAATACAATCAAGAAGAGATATCGCGGGGAAACCGCGATTAAAGATACTGCGATCAGATACACAAGTAAAGATATCGCGGGGAAACCGCGATTAAAGATACTGCGTTCAGATACACAGGTAAAGATATCGCGGGGAAACCGAGAGTAAAGATATTGTTGCGATCAGACACGCAAGTAAAGATATCGCGGAAGACCGCGGGAGTAAGTATGACCACGTTAGGTAGCCAGGTATATATATTACAGGGAAAAGAAGATGAGGAAATATCCGCAATTATTGAGGTTTTCGGCACCAGTCACGACCGTTTCTTGTAATCGTCGTAAGCACCAATGGGGTAACCTTCCCCGTATTTATCGAACGTATCCACTGGGAAACTTTTCCTTTATTTATCGATCGTATTCAATGGGAAACTTCCCCCGTATTTATCGAACGTATTCACTGGGAAACTTTCCCCGTTTTTATCGAACATATTCACTGGGAAACTTTCCCCGTGTTTATCGAATGTATTCAATGGGAAACTTTCCCCGTATTTATCGAACGTATTCAATTGGAAAAAAGTTTCCCGTATTTATCGAACGTGTTCAATGGGAAACTTTCCACGTATTTGCCAACGGTTCCACCGGCATCTCTCTCGGTCTGTATTGTTGCTACTACGGGAATCTAGCCGGCTTGTATCTCTGGTGACCACCCTAATTTTCTTGGTCTCGGCCCCCGGAACTTTCGATAGCGGCCACCCGAAACTTTCACGTATCCGACAACGTGCTGGAAAACGGCAGGATTGACTATGGCCAGTCTAGATAGCCAACAGTTATATTTCTTGGTTATCAAAACTTTTTCGGTCTCCGCCACCGGAACTTTCTCGATTGCGGCAGACTTTCCCGCGATCGATAACAGGGTGGGGCCCCAGCCCTATCAGATCGGCGGAGTCGGTCTCAACACCAGACGTTCGGCTATATCTTGGACTAGTTTTTGGACGCCCTCTCGTCCGCAGCTATATTTTTTCGCAACTTGCCGTAAACCAGACTTTGAACGAACGCTCACCGACAACACGGGTGTGCGGTATTAATCCCTAACCAAAGAATTCAATGCACCGTATATGCTGAGCAGTCGTTACCACTCTACAATATAAGCGACGCACTGCATGTCAGGCTATACTCAACCCGATTCATGCGTCTGCACGCTATGCACAGTACTAAAAACCGCGAATCGGTCTTCCCTCCTGTCTTCCCACAGCACTGTAAGAAAATGTACATAAATTAAGCGCTATGGTGATCCGATTATTTACGAACAAATTCTTTAATTCAAGCCTAGTGGCCTGTCCGCCACAGTTATAATTACTTTTTGGGTGATAATTATAAGATAATGTAAATGTAGGACAGTTCACAGCTTGCAATTGATTTGGAACTACTGCATGATATTATGTTGCCTCTTACGGGCCCTTATTAGTGATGACAGATCAGTGGGGCTTGGGAGCGCCAAAATCATGTGTGACAACCTGTTTGTTATGACGATTTTTTTGGGCGCCAAAATGTAATCTTACTGACTTTTTGGGATGAATTAGTTTGTTTCGAAATATTAAAAAATTTTTAATCCTCATCATGACCACCAGAAACTCCGACAGTCGATTGTCTGACCACGAAAAGTTTTTGTAGAGGATGATATTCGGGACACAACTTAATGTCGATCGTCGACTCTTAGGCCTGTAGGCCTACAAGCACCTGGACAACAAAGGCCAGTCGAACCTAATTAATGAGCGTCGCTTTGTAGGGCCTAATAATTGTCCGACCTTGACCGCTGACTGTGCTTCTCAGGCTAGAGATTCGGTGATTTGGTGAATTTGGATTTATTATGGTCGTTGCTAGTTCGAAGGTGAATTACTTGTTCAGAGGAATCTTTTTTTCTAGTTAGTGAAATTAGTTTCTCTCAACGTAGATTTCACATGTATGTACGTATGCCTATTTGAATTGGAGACCATTTTGTACCCCACCATTAACATGGCCTTGATGAACATCAAATCATCAATGTATGCCTAAATTGAATTCCTCTAAATTTCGCCATGGAAAAACTGAAATAAGCATTCGAGATGTGAACTGCAATGCAAAGCTTTAATTTTGTAATTACGAAATTTTTATAGCGCCGTAAGTAGCAAGCTACTTCTAAGGTGCTGTACATGTATGTGACAGTTCACTGCAGATAATTATAGTACTAATTCTAAAGATGAAAAGAAAGTACGATTTCAACTGTTTTTGGAAGGCAGGGAGGGTTTTGGTTTAGTCGTCAAAAGTCAGGTTGTTCGTATCGGTGCCAGAGCAGATTCCGATGAGTGTGTGAATTCTGAAGAAATCGTGGTGTTACGGTGGAAACCGTTGGCGACGGTGGTCATGAATCTGTGGAGGAGCAGAGTCAAGACAAGTTAAGTTTGGTCTTAGGTCTATTGCGAAATACCGCAGGAGAGAGGATAAGCAAAGCATTGCTTTGACTGGCAGTCAAGAAAGCAGAGGAAGAGTTGAACTTTATTGGCAGTTCGGAAGTCGCTCCATGGATCTGTTACTTGTCATCGTCCGTCCTTACTGGCGCATTGTATAGATCAAGGAGCGGCTGCAGAATTGAGATGGGAAGAAATGGAAGTGAAAAGAGTGAAAAACGTACGAGTAGAACATTAGGCCGCTAATCTGGATGATCGGTTGATTGGGCGGTGTCCGCGTGGGTCTGTTGGTCGGTTGATTTGCAGTGAGCGCGTGGATCTGTTGATTGGATTATGTGGCAGTGTGCGCGTGGGTCTGTTGTTCGGTTGATTGGGCGGTGAGCGCGTGGGTCTGTTGTTCGGTTGATTGGGCGGTGAGCGCGTGGGTCTGTTGATCGGTTGATTGGGCGGTGTGCGCGTGGGTCTGTTGATCGGTTGATTGGGCGGTGTGCGCGCGGGTCGATTGATCGGTTGATAGGTTTATGAGGCGGTGCGCGCATGGGTCTGTTGATCGGTTTATGAGGCGGTGTGCGCGTGGGTTTGTTGATTGGCTGATTGGGTGGTTTGCGCGTGGGTCTGCTGATCGGTTGATTGGGCGGTGTGCGCGTGGGTCTGTTGATCCTTGATTGGTGGGTGCGCACATGGGTCTGTTGATCGGTTCATGAGGCGGTGCGCGCATCGGTCTGTTGATCGGTTTATGAGGCGGTGTGCGCGTGGGTTTTTTGATTGGGTGGTTTGCGCGTGGGTCTGCTGATCGGTTGATTGGGTGGTGTGCGCGTGAGTCTGATGATCGTCTTTAGGTGTGTGAGCACGTGGGTCTATTGATATGTTGATTGGGCGGTGTGCGCTTGGGTCTATTGATCGTTTTTTGGTGAGTGTGCACGTGGGTCTGGTGATCGGTTTATGTGGCAGTGAGCGCGTGGGTCTGCTGATCGATTGATTGGGCGGTGTGCGCGTGGGTCTATTGATCAGTTTATGTGGCGTCAATGTGAATGAGTAAAAGTGCATTTAGAATGACAACTGGTGTCTATAAGCCATTTGATATCAGCTGAGTAGCAAATCATAAAATAATTAAAATGCCCATATAATTGCGCCGATAATTAAAACATGTGTACCCCTCGTGCCCATAAGTTGTAGAAAGAGCAGAGACACGCGCCCCGGTCAGACATAAGGTTCCGGGGTCACACCTAGAGGTGCCGGAACGGCGTTCTGGTTCGTTCCGGCTGAAATCGACCATTGCCGCTAGAATATTGGATAGTGAAATCCTGGCGAATCGAAGAGTGCTGAAGAGTTTGGAGGCAAGTAGGCCTACGAACTGCAGTTTGTATTGAATGCGTCGTAGTCTTAAATTCGAGATTTCTGCAGCGCTCACAACTAGCGAAGTTGGAGGAACCAGCTTATTCACAGGCGCATATTCATAAATAAGTCGATATATAGGCAGAGGGTCGATAATTATGCAGAGAGCCAGACAGACGTAATTAATGGATGAGACACTGACCGTGACTGACGTACAGCGCGGAGGATGCGAGATAGATTCCCGCTACTTCTTTCGCTAGGCGGCAGTATGGTTAAATCAAATGTAAGCCAGAGGCGGAGACTTATAAAGGGGCAGAAAGGGACGGTTTCCTCCGAAATTTCAGAAGTAGGAGATGGAGGTGCTTGAGCTTATATTTAATAAATATTAGAACTTTACAATGTTTTCCATTGTTCGTCTATTTCGCTGCATTAAAAATAATTTAAAATGTTTGGAAATTGAAATCCAAATTTTGTCGACCTGTCCCCCCAAACCCAGGACCAAGTCGCCGCCTATGTGTACAGTCTAGGCCTTTAACGTGATGTGCGCCGTGCTTAGGTCTACGGTTAAATTCGACTCCTGCAATCAGCCTATAATAATTTGTCATTATACGCTAGACCACCATTCTTAATCCTTCAATTCCAAGTGGATGTTGAGTGTTTTGGAGATCCACTAGATCTGTTTCTTGTACAATAAATTATTATTCAATCGTTCGTATGATGGCGCTCATGACCCTTTTGAAGACGTCATTATCTGCTGGAGCCGGTAGTCAATAATATGTCATCTGCGTCTCAACCATGGTAGCGATTTAAATGCATCAAAATGAGTATTTTGGTCATAACAGGAATTTATCTTGGGGTGATCTAAGGCAGAGCATTGCGCATACTTTATAAACGTTTCATAAAATCTAATCGGCAAGCTAAAGCGTAATCCCGATGTGATATTCAGAGCACTGTTCCCTAGATATCTGCCCCGACGATACTTTAGGCGTTGGGAGGAGAAAATTGCTTTTATGTTGATGTGGATATTTTATGTGAATAATAATAAGCAAATAAGTGCTTAATTACATAAATAAATTTCAATTTATTCTCTTCAGACTGGAAGCTCACTATTTACTTTGTAACGAATAGTAAATTGTAAAATAATATTTAAATGCTATTTCCTGATAGTGTTTTTACATTGCTAAAAAGTGAAGTAAATGGTTATGAATTATTAACGTATTATTGCTTCTGTTGCATTGATATTCTAAATAGTGAATTAACTAGTTAATTTAGTATTTAATATTTAAAAGTACCCAGCACTGAGGATTACCACATAGATTTTGGGCCTAATAAGTCAAGACTGGTGTCAGTAGGAATTTTTGCAAGTCAGTTATACATTGTATTTAATGCACAGAGTATGATAACACTGGTTAATCAGAAAGTCTTAAACAAATTGGATAATTTGATTTTTTCAAAGAGAAGTAAGTATCTTATGTTGTTGATTTTATTATAATTGATTTTTTTGGGCAAAATATTTAGGGATTCCACAGAGAATTTACAGAGGATGCAGGTCAAACTGATGTTTGTGTTGTTTAGGTTTAATGGTTGTAATTGACGATGAGATGCCATGGATTGGTTCATCATCCTGGTTATGGTTATTGTCTTCACCTTGATGGTTTGTTTGACCCGGTACTGTCGGCGCCTACGACAGCGTCACTACAGCGTTCCAGCTGAAAACTTCCGTAAGGGCCACCGTTGGTGTATGATAGACAACTTTCCACAGCCAACTTACTGCAACATCAGCGAACACCGCATTATTGAAGGTGCCTGTTGCTCCATCTGCGGCATCTGTGTCGAGGACCATTACATGCCAGATGCAGACCGGATGCTGGCCTGCAAGGAATCTGCAACTGACGCGATTTCAATACGACATCATTGGATCAAAGGAAACCTTCCACCCTGCAGCGTCTGCATGGTCTGCAGCGAAAGCTGCGGACACCTTCCTCAGCTTCACGACCTCCGTTGCTGTTGGTGCGGCCGCGTCACGCACGAACAGTGCGTCAATGGTCTCGATGCATCATGCGACCTGGGACCGTTTCGTGAGAGCATTGTGCCGCCAAATTGTCTGCAGTTGAAGCTTGTCGGTGTGCGTGGCAGACGTCGATTCGTGGTGAAGTCTGTTGTTGCTGCTCTGATGCCGCAGTGGAAGCCTGTGATAGTTGTAGCGAATCGGAAGAGCGGAAACGGAGACGCTGACAACATTCTGCAAGCGTTTCGTAGGATTCTTAACCCATTGCAGGTAATTAAAACATTGCATATATTTGTCAGTTTTGAAAATGTAAGGGGTGGATTATTGACATATGTACAAAATTGTATATGCTTTGGCTAAGATGGTCACATGTTTCTCTGGTGCAGTGTTTCCCAAGCTGGGTGCCTCAGCACCCAATGGTGCTGTCATCAACTTGCTGTAAGGGTGTTGCAGATGAATAATATTCTACCATGCAGGAGACTGCTTGTTGTGTGGTTAGTGTTTTGCGATCCTTGTCACTTGTTTGTTTTCACTTCTCTTCCTCAATTCTATGTTGTCCAGCAACTTTGAATATCGTTTCTGTTATCAGCTCTCGATGGGGATCCGGCCATTGGTCGGGATGTACATGTCCGAGGGATCATACAAGTGACTCTTCTAAGTTCTAGTTATCTGAGCACTGTTTGCTTATTCCTTACCTGTACAAATTAATTACATGTACGAATTTTCTTGTTGACTTTATGATCATTGGTTTGCTTTTGAAGGGTATTTTGGAAGAGTCCTACTTAACAAGTCCTGTTATGTGTATAAATAGATTCCAAATTTGTTCCAGTCATCACTAATTATTCAGTGTAGTTTCCAATATTACATTTGCCTGTTCAGGTGACAGATCTGTGGGAGAATTCGCCCGAGTGTGCGCTCGAGTGGTGTCATCTACTGCCAAATGTGACGTGGAGAGTGATAGTAGCTGGTGGTGATGGGACTGTTGGTTGGGTGCTGTCTGCCATCGACAACCTCAAACTAAAGGCTAATATCACTGAATGCACATACATTTATTTCATATTTACGTCTTTTCTGATTTACATTAAATGTAACGATTTGCAAAATTAAAAAAATATGGAATTGCTTGATTTAATTTAGACATTTATATGCATCTGTTGGACTTACGAGGACCTGCGCATATCATACTAAATGCAAATGTGGAATATATTTTGTGATCATTGAAAGTTTCCATTGGAGAATTGAGCTGATGAACCGTTGGCCAAAATTAGGTCATGCCTTTTGGCTTGTGGAATTTTAACAGAACTGATTATAGAGGACATTGCTTGGTATGGTGGGAAAGGAAGTTTGTAATTTAATTGTGCCAAAGGCCATGCTAAGTGTACTTTATTATCAGACATGAGTGGTCTGGTTAATTGCTTTCTGTTATTTCTAAACATTACTGTTAAACTGTTGAATCAAAAACTAAACATTTGTATTTTTCCTGTTCTAGGTTTGTCCTGAGGTGTATATTATACCACTGGGGACTGGGAATGATCTGTCCAGGGTCCTTGGATGTGGTGAAGGATATTCCAGAGAGGTTGAAGTTCAGGACATACTTATGAGGATGAAAACTGCTAAGGTCGAGAGGTTGGACAGGTAATGCTGTTGCTGCCTATTCATTTAATTACTTGCTCGGTTATCATATTTCTTTGTTCTTCTGCTGGTGAATTTGCTCATTTCCGGTTTAGTACTGTTGTTCACCTTTTCCTTTCCTTTCTGCCATGTTTATGATATCAAAACAATAAAACTTGTTGATAATTATAGATAGTAAATGAATGAATGACTCTTAAAAGATACTTTTTGAATTTCCAACTACCATACCTTACATTAACTTACCTTACCCCTAATTGTCCAACCCTTCATACAAATTATTCTTGAATTATTCTTGAAGCTGTGGGTCACACCAGTATACTCAAAAGTAATGACTAAATTTTGTGAAAATTAATGAGTGTATTAGCATTTTACTATAGAATAATCATGCTGAATAAGCACATACATTTTATGTTGTACCATGTGTTTACATTGTCAAATGATTAGCCAAGTTTCAAACAAATAGCTATGCAAGTAGGTCAGAGACTTTGTTTTAACACAAATTGCAAAAATTTAACAAGCTTGGGTTGGCCAGTTAAAATCAGATGTCCTTCCACAAATTTTTTCTTAGGAAATTTTCAGGATTAATGTTCTGTTTTTTTTATATTTTGAATTTTCAGGTGGCAGCTGGAAATTAAACCTCAGAAGCACTTTGGCATTCAGATGCCAATTAAGGCAATTTTTATCATATTACATTTAGCTGTTATGGTCTGACTTAATAACATTATACTATTGTAAGGAAAGACTGCTTCTTAATTTGATGTTGCGATCACATGTGTTTTTTAATTAAAGATTTCTTTAACAAATCTGCATATATGGAGAAAGTAATAATTTGTTACAAATTTTGATATTTTATCATTTCAACTATTGAGGTTTACTTTGAAACATTGTTTGTATCTAATCGATTATATTAAATTAATAAGTGTTTTACTGAATAAATAAAAGTTCAGCATATTTAGCTCATGCCTCTTAGTTAAGAAGTATTTGTTAATTAGAAACTTTAATTAATCGTTATTGTAGTTGTTGGATTAGAGTATGCTTGTGCTTTTGATGTGCTCCTAAACTCCTCTACTGTATATAAATAAAAGTCCAGATTACATACATACACACATTCTCTAGTTTCTGAAAATTTTATTATCTTTATATTATGAGGCAGTAAGCATTGATGAGAAAGATTAAATTAATCTGGAGAGAAGAGTGTTTATGTGGAATGGTTGAATTTCAGTTTTGAGTTTTTGTTTGTGATTTAGCGACTTATCATGAATAACTATGCTTCAATTGGGGTCGATGCACTGGTTGCCCTGAATTTCCATCGGCACAGAGAGAGTCGACCAATGTTGTTTGGCAGCCGGTTCATCAACAAGGTTTTGTCTATTAGATATAAGTGTAATTAACTTGTTCACTAATGGCTTGTTGTCATCAATGTGTGTTACTGTAACTAGTTACAGTTTTGGAGTAACTATTTGCTTTTTACGAAAACACAGCAGATTACTTTAGCTGATTTCTTTTATGAAGTGACAGTAATGTAAAGTTTAGTTACTTTGCATCACTTTTAAATCAGCCTATGTTCACTTCATCTAGTTTGATTATGGTGCTTTAGATATCAGTAAAGGTGTGTTTATTGTCAGCCTGCAAATTCTTTGGTTCACATGCATTTCAGTACCAAGGACATTTCAGTTTGTGGTCATGACTCTGAAGTTCATTGTCAATTTCAATGTCTCATAATTTAAGCATAGAGGACTCTGAAAATTCAAGCTAACTTACTCATTTATCTTGTCACCTCGTGCTGTCAGTTCTTCGAACTCTAGCGGCCGTTCTGATCAACCTTCTCCATGTCTTTCTTTTTTCTCATTTACAGTACCTAAAAATACATAGTGACTTTTCAAAGTAACTGTAATCAGTTGCCAGTTACTTTTTCAAAGGTAACTATTTGTAGGTAACTAGTTACTTTTTCCTTTACATTTACTAGTGACTGGAACTAGTTACTTTTTCGAAGTAGCTGTAATCAGTTACCAGTTACTTTTCCAAAGGTAACTATTTGTTGGTAACTAGTTACTTTTTCCATTACAGTTACTAGTGACTGGAACTAGTTACTTTTTCAAAGTAGCTATCCAACACTGTTGTCATTTGCTTTGTGTTGAAAACTTTAAACTTTTGCATTCTCATTATAAATTAGTCTGAAATCTACTATATTCTATTAAAGAGCTATATTTTTAATGTGGTAGCCTATGTTCTCCCGTAAGTAGTATTATAAGTTACACTATGCTTGTCTATAGAAGCACTTTTCTGGCAGAATTACCTATTTCAGTTTAGAAGTGAATAGTGAATTTGTTTCCCTTTTTCTTTTAGTTGTGGTATTTTACTTACGGAACACGAGATGTACTCGAAAGGGAATGCAAAGACCTTCAGTTGAAAATAAAGGTCTGTTATCCTTTATTATCTGTTATCTATGTATATGTGTGCAGAGGCGACAATCTCGTTTGAGAGGTGGGGGGGGGCACCCAATGAGATGGGTAAGAAATGTGAGGGACAAATGTATAAGGTATTCCCTCTCCGTGAAAGGTGAGGGAGACTTGTCCACCTCAACACACCCGGGATCGCCGCCCTGTGTGTGTGCCTCTGGCTATTTGTATATAGCTTATTAACAGACCAGACTTACAAATGTACTGAAATTTGACATTCTAAGAAATTTATGTTTTGATCAGTTCTACAAGTGCCTAACACCTGTACTGGCAACTGATGAAAAAATTATCCAGTTAAAATGTTCTTTAATATTGTTGAGATAAACCTGATGTTGGAAGGAAGAGCAAGATTAATATGGTAAAGGTTAACATCCCTGTGAGAAATGACAGGGTTTTCTGTTGGCACCAGGTGGAACTTGACGATCAATTGGTTGAACTGCCCGCCATTGAGGGTGTTGTTGTGCTAAACATTGCCAGCTGGGGTGGAGGCTGCTATCCCTGGCAGATTCGTAGCACACTCGGGAAAATTCAAGAGGCAAGGTCAGTTAGAACAAGTTAGGGAGAAGGAGCATACTGTTTCTCTCCATGTCAGTCAGTTTGCATTCCTCTTGCTCTAGTTACCTTCTATCCTTGCAACATTGAACTTTTTGTCCAAATCGTTTGTAAATACAACTTGATTATTTTGTCTTGGAAATTGTGGCCAGACATGAAATGACTTTCACGACTCATGTTGTACTGTACTCAGAATCTTAAAGTCACGATTGTAAACCATGCAATAAAACAGTTATTGATTGATTGATTATATTGGATATGTTGTCAGTGTCTGGTGAAAGCAAACATTATGACACTAACAACATTGATAGACTCACTAAGCTGTTCTTATAATTATCAAAGTTCAGTCTGGCTTAAACATCCATACATATAGACGCAATCTTCTTAGTTGACAAAATGTATGAATCATCTGTTTGGACATCATCTAACCTCATTTGGCTTAATCCCTCTAACCTCAACTGACCACACTTTTGGTAATTACTGGCTGCTCAACTAGATAAACTTGTATTACTGCAGCTCCACTTTCACAATGCTTTCCTTCTTCTACGTATGACCAGGTTTGACCTGGAACCGAGAATAAACTTTCCTCTGAGCATGTGAAAACAGTATGGTGAACATCCTTGTATCATCTGTGTCAGGTCTAAACTACATGGCAGTGCTATCTCATGAGTCTGCTTCTATCATGTGGAAATGGTACCAGTTACTGGGGTGTGGCACACTGAATATATTCTGAAAAGTAGAATGTTTCTCTTTCTCTTAGATATGATGACGGTTTGCTGGAAGTGTTTGCGCTTTATTCGTCATTTCACATCGCTCAGCTTCAGGTTGGTTTGGCTGAGCCATTGAGACTGGGACAAGCCAAAACTGTTAAGGTATGTACAGATTTGCACTAATTACAATGCAGAAATAGGACATAGAATTAGATAGCAGTTATTGCTAGTTTTAGCGTGCAATAGAGCTGTACCAATATCACTTTTTGCTGATACCGATTATTGCTGATTATTCATTTGCCGATACCCGATTATTTAGCTGATTATTTCATTGTGTTTCCCAAGATGTCCGGTTCCTAAAGATAGACCTACTGCTACTGGCTATTGTTGTGATACAAGCAAAACACTTGCTCCGTAGGAGACTTATGCATGTAGTTGGGGACTAATACTAGGCAAGCAATACAGATTGGACACACTGCCCGCCGTCGAACTGTGCCCAGGGTAATTAAAGGCTAAGGAACGGCTGGCCTATTCACAAACACCCATCTAGTCTCGGCCTATCAGGCGATTGGCAGCTAGCATGTATTTATTAGGCATGCCTCCACGATATACATTCATCGGTTTCTCTGTTGAATTGGCCAGCCATTCCTGGGCCCATAAGCAGGCATTATGACTCACTCTGCACAAGACCTATGTTGACTCATTCCCACGGTCTATACTAGCACAGTGGGTGATCCCACCACTGGTCTGAAGACGCCCTTGGCTCGATGACACGATATGGAAACGGAACGAAATGCCATCCTTCACAGACCCAGTGATGTTGCTGTCGTCATTTTGCTTTTATAGACTAAAAATAATATTATAAAATTAAAAAAAATAATTTTTAATATAGGCACCGATTACCTTGCCGATATCCGATATTGCCTGCCGATATCTCTATAATCGACCCGATTAATCGGCCGGCCGATTAATCGGTACAGCTCTAGCGTGCAATTCGGATTTTCATCTGACTTCTTCTTCTCTAGTTAACTGTTACTCTGAGAAAAACAGATTCACTTACAGCAGCGACCCGACCATCAACTGATGCCTTTCACATTATGACAGTGGTACTTCCAAAGTCATTATCTTGGATTACATTAAGCATGTCTTTGTCGTTTGTTGTGATGGTGGTATAGGGATTTCAGAAATGTTGAGGTTCTTAAATTAGCATGTTTCTGTAATTTGTTGTTTTTCAACACAGATCACAATTGTCAAGGGTAGTGCACCAATGCAGGTTGATGGAGAGCCATGGTTGCAGCACCCTGCTTGCATAACGATAACACACCATAACCAAGCCAACATGCTTGCTAATGAAGTCGCAGTGTGAACCTTTCAGTCACCCATGACCAAATCTGAATCTCCACAGACCACACATTTTTATGTTGACTTCAAACCTTCAGTCAAAGAATATATGGTAGGCTGTAAGTCTACATATTGAAGTTGGTCATGAAAAGAAAATCGTTTCACAGAATTCATATCTCTGAATAATTGGTTTGAGTGATAAGTGCTGAATGATTGAAGCCCAAGAGTTTGGTAGTAGCTTCATAAATTTTAACAGATTGTGATTTGTAACAAGCAGAGTTAACAGATTAACTGGTTGTGATCAGTTTGTTTTGGTAACAGTTTGTAAATGATGACACAGGATTTGAAGCATAACTAGAGGTCCTACATTATGTTAATGGTTTACTCGTCTCCAATTGGTTAGACAGATGGATAGTCAGATTTTAACAGAGGCAGAATCTATGTTGCGATGATAAAACTTATAAGCAAAATACTGGTCAACTAGGTTTGTGCTTGACACTGATGATTTTAAATATGTAAGTTTTTGAGAACAATTTCAAATGTGTATGTGATCACGGCTACTGTCTCAAACATGGTTGTGAATGCAGATGCAAGGTATTGGTGTTTGAAATAATGTGTTTATTTAGTTGCAATCTACTCTACAGTTAAATGTGTTTAGCTAAATTTAATATCAAGAGTTTGTGATTTAACAAATTAGGACATTCATTTTTTGTAGGCTTGATACAGCACAGCAATGTGCTCATGTATCTAGATGTTTCATACAGAGCTATTTAACAGACCTCTTCTCACTGGTCATTGTTTGTTTTACTAATTCAGTGATTGCATTACTGTTGTTTTTGTTTTTAATGGTAGTTAAATCTCAACAGGTGCATTAGTCTGCTTTCTACTCAAAAAGCATTGGCCATGATCTTAACTATTTCAGTTGTGTAGAAAACTGGGCTTTTATGAACAAACTGTTCTGGTTCCATAGAAATATTGAACATAAGTGATATGCAAACAAATTGACACATTGATTACTTTTGTGTAACAAAGTTGGTGTATAGATAACTTCATACTATTAGTACTGTGAGTGTATGTGTGCATGTGAATTCAACAGATTTGTATATATTTGTATGATTTCTACATTTATTTTAATGTTGTGCAAAATCCATGGCCTCTAGTTGAAGGTCTTACACATTCCTTGCAACCCACAACCGATACCATTGGTATGTTAGCCAAGGATGGATATTTGAGGTGAAGGTAGAAGTTGTACAAGTTAGTTAAGCTGTGTCAAATTTAGGTCTAACGGCAAGCTTCTGGTACTCTGGAATTGTTAGTCTGGTAACTTGAATACCAATTTTGAATTTTCATCACAATGATTGATATTAAGTGCATGTTGCAACTGGTACCCTCAGGGAATGGTATCTTCAGTTGTGTGATTTGAAGTGTTCCATGTACATAGAGAATTCTATTGGAAGGACATGTAGACTACAGAACTTGTTGTAATAAAACTCACAAACAGTAGATTTTATATGGAATACAGACTATGAAAGCCATACAGGTAGAGAAAACTGATGGGAATGGTAGAATACAGTGTCCCATAATACTAAAAGCATGCTGCCTTGCAAAATGGCATAGGAAATATGTAGACCTACACAAACACCTAGCTGTATTTAAGGCAAGTTAAATCTGACCTTTTTTGTATTGCATGTATATTTTTTGGTTTTTCTCTATTTATAGCATTATTTGTTAACATGATGCGTTTAGTTGCTTTGAGCAGTGATATGGTGATATTCAAGAGAAGGTTTGACCATCTTTTCAAGAAAATTAATTCTCGTATTTTGTGATCTGTCTGCAATTTTTGTGCACTGGTTATTACGAGGCTGAATTTTGTTAGGGCTACCAACCATATAACGTAATTTCTAGGACACTAGTCAGTCTGTCCTCAATAGTTTATTGTGAGTTATGATATGACCAAATGATTTTTTATGCTATTGTTTGTGTATTTTTGTATAATTTCTGAAATATGAGAAATTTACTTGATGTACTGGGATGTGTTGCAATTTCCCAGATACTTGTACTTATCACAGCAGTAAATGATGACTAACATAAGATTTTGGCTTAAATTTCTTGTGTAGTGATGTCTTCACTAGCTCTAGATCTCCTTTATGCCATGGCAATCTTAAATAGTCTAATACTTTTGCACAGAGCAATCACTCAGAACAATTATATGCACACACACACAGTCCAGAAATATAAGCAAATATAGTCCCATTGTGAAGCAAGCATTTAGTATTATGCAGACAGTTAATTCGTTATATATTTTAATCAATGCTGTGTACTAGTATCACAAATAACACCACTTGTTAACTCCAACAGCAAACATACTGGAATGAAATCGGCTGCCACCATAAAATCTGGAACTAGCAGCAGAATTAAGAATTCCTAGAACACTATTAATTTGCCATTTCATAAAACTGTCCTCCGTTGAACCATCTTCCAGATATGGTTTCACTGTTCCCGTCTAGGTCTTATTTCCAACTCAAACCCAAGACAGTCTTGTTTCCTTCTTAAGCACCAGTCCGACCTTCCTTGCAAAGGTTCAGCCTCTTCCCAGCTGCGAGCCTTTGCCACGGCCTTAGTCACAACAATGAAAAGGTGTACTTGTACATCTGAAATCTGATCCATGAGGAATTGCTTCACATCAACATCTGTTCCAATCTTCTCTGGTGCATCAAGTTTTGAATTCAGGTTATAGAAAATTCCACCTATGCATCGAACTGCAATCCAATGTTTGCTCCGGATTGGTAACTGGATAAAACCAAGTTTTATTTTTGATGGAATGTTTAAGATGAAACCTTGGATCTGAGAAAGGCACAACTTATTAATATTTCTGAAAAAAAACAACATTAAAAAGTCTTAGATATTTAAAAATAACTTTATTATCACGAACAGTTTAACAATATACCGTTACTGACATTCAGGTAACATTAGTTACAACTCACAAGAATCAAAGTAGTCCTGCTGTACATGGTTCCATATTACAGTAACTGTGATGCACATGTGGGTGTTGAACAAAAACTTGTATATTATATACATGCGTATGTAAAATAACTGTTTAAAGTTTGAATTTAATGTAGTGACATAATATCATACGAGTTGCATCCGCAATTGAACTTATCAAAAACTTTAAACACACTGATGACTTAGTTTGATAAAATGCTCAATAATCATGTTATAAAAATAAAGAAGTGTATTATGGGGAATTATACCATGGAGAACAGACAATTGAATTGCTTTCACACCCAAAATGCTACTGAAATTATGGACTTCATACAACTAACATGACTTATTGTTTCTTCATTCACTCATATCGAATATGTATAAACCACTTCTACTCCGAGGCATTCCTAACTGAGGCACGGCTAAAAAGAACGGTCCTGAGATGAGAAAAGAACACAGGAGATAAGATTGTGTGAAAAAGCCAAATCTCCATTCTGAGTCTGATGTTTTCTTCCACTTTATTGCATATTTGGCCAACATGATTGTTGTTTACTGAAAGCATCATGCTTCAAAACTGTGTTAGCTAGACACCAACAGCCTGTTAACACTTTAACGACAAGCATGTACCAAAATCGATGGGGAACCTATGCAGCTCATTATTAAAGGATAAGCTTTAGACCTATCTCCACTGTCAAAATAATTTTTATACCTATCTCCACTCTCATCATTTCATTTTCTTATTAAGGATTTGAAAATGCAACACTATGTATACATCTCTTAACTTCAGTCCTTGACAATGAGATTATTGTGAAGGCTTCTACACTGGAACTGCTCTAGCATCTACGCTGGCGGCTCGACATCTTTTCCTCTCTGGATACTGAGAGGTGTGCCTGTCAGCATGCCTCGACCCTAATGCTGCTTTTAACCATACTGGCTTTCAAACGTCCAGATATCTATCTCAATCTCAATTGTCTGGTATCAGATTCACACCACTATGGGCATTCTATGCATTACAAATTTCCATAATAATATATATGTAGGTATGTATATGGACATTTATATAGCGCCCTACAAGAACCTCACGAGGGTGCTTATACACTCCAATATATTGATAAACCAAGCAAACTGCGCAAGTTAATCAGACAAGATCCTTCAACACCACAGCCTAGTGGCAATGATGCCAGATCACTGTAACTCCAAATGTAAGACAATGTTAGTTCAAGATTCAACCCAAGAACCCTTCCTCTAAAGGTGATAGGAGCTTAAAACAGATACTGGTACCACTAAGATATCAAGTGGATAAATGTCAATGAGAGTTCTGAGTACCTGTCTGACGCCTTTGGATCATTTCCAGAAACGAATTTCACCCTGCCTATGTGCAACGTTTCCACTGTTAAATTAGTTCTTTTTAGCCTGTGAATCAACTGGTTCCCTCAATTTCAATATTTCGAGCATTATAGAAATCAATCACATTACACACTCTCTCTTTTGCTGTAAAATATGGCATCATATCTTTTGTTTCCCAGTTTTTCATCTGACACATGCTTAATGATAACACTGATGTCATAGTTTCACATATCATAAAATAATCTGGTGCTTTTGCATTAGAGCTGTACCGATACATCGGCAGCACTCATAATCGGCGCCGATTATGGAGATATCGGATATCGGCAAGATAATAGGCGCCATAATTTAAAAAAAATTTAACTATATAATATTATTTTCAGTCTTTAACCCTTTAATGACCAGCTTGTACTAAAATGTATGGGAAAACATATGTAGCTGGTTGTTAAAGGGTTAAGAGCAAAATTACGACAGCAACATCATTGGGTCTGTGAAGGACAACATTCCGTTTCGTTCCCATAGCGTGTGGCTTCATACCAGCCATGCAGTAGGCATTGTGCTAATGTAAAACGGGGGAATGCTGTTGTGCAGAGTGAGTCTGCTTAATTACCATGGGCACAGTTGTCATCTCAGCTGGCCAGTATTTTAGGCTAAAGTGCAGGTCGTAAAAGTGGCTTTGGCGTCCAATGACATAGATATGCCTATCTCTTTTCTGTCATGCAAGGTCGACAGCAGGGTGGGTGGTAAATTTGCATAGTTAAGCATTTAGTATTTAATTATGCACATACTTATTTCACTATAGGTCAACATCGATGCCTTGTACTGGTTTCACAGAAAACGCCAGCAACGAGCATCCTTGAATAACACTGTAAGTTTGCAATATCATTAACATTTCCCTTGCTGAAGCCAATTCTAGAGGGGACTTTGCTGTCTCCATCCAGGCCCAGAACATTCCTATTTCCAACTTATTTAAATCCAAAAGTCCTGCTTCCAGTGTCACCTTCCTTCCAAAACTTCAGCCTCTTCCCAGCTGTGAGCCTCTGACACAGCCGTAGTCACAACAAGAATGATCTCTACATCTGAAATCTGATCCTTAAAGAATTTCTTCAGATCACCATCTCCTCCAATCTTCTCTGGTGCATCAAGTTTTGAGTCAAGATTGTAGTAAATATCACATATACGTCGAACTGCAATCCAGTGTCTCCTCCAGATAGGTAACTGGACAAAACCAATTTTCATTTTTGAAGGGATGTTTAAGATGAAACCATAGATCTGAGAAAGGCACAGCTTATCAAGATTTCTGAAAAATAAATGCCAAACTGTCTTAAGTACTAAAAACATATTTTTATTATCACCAACAGTTTTACATGCCGACTCTCATGTACACAACGGCTGACCAAACAGATCCTGATGAACACAGTTGCCAATTACAGCAACTCAGAAGCAGAGGTGTTAATAGGCCTAAAAGAAATCTGGCAAGAAATCATCAAAAACACAGCACGTTTTCGGAAATGCTAAAAAAAATCACGGTAAATTATTTTTTACCGTGATCGGCATCGAAAATTCGTCCAAATGCTTTTGCTAATCAGTGTGACGCAAAATGTCCAAGTACCTGTTGATACACCCTTTTATCATATAGGCCTAAATGACCATGTTTTATATTACAACTCATGCACAATAGACGATCGTCATCTGCATGTAACGTTCCATTAGCACCCTGCCTAGCATGCTTCGTGCATGAAACATTAATTGATCGTTTCATTGTGATACTTTTACTCTAACACTATTAGTATGTCTGCAACTACCGGAAACTGAAAGCCGTGTTTTGGGTTGCATAGAGCTATTTAGTTATAGTTAACTTATAACGAGCTCTGAGTTATGAGACATCATGCAAGAAACAGAGTGAGTATGTAAATTAAAGTCATTGCTACATCCACAATTAAATAATATAGCCTGAGATTTAACCCCAGAATCTTATGTTTACGGATGATAAAGGCACATAACAAAATAGCGAATACATTACTAGATATTGATACCTTAGATATTGATAGACAAATATCCTTGAAACTTTAACTCAGTATTTTGACATATGTGCTTTCAAATTAAGTACTGACTTTTTCTTGTTGAACCAAATGCAGTTATATCCTTCATTTCCATGTTTCTCTTCTTTAAGAAGCTGAAAGATAACATTGATGTCGTAATTTCCCAAACCCAAAATGCTCCGATGTGGATTAATAAACGGCTCTGGAGATAACCTGCAACGCAGAACAAAATTTAACTAATGGAGAATTTAGAATGTCCATCGTCCATCAAAATAACTCGGTCGTTTATTCATGACAACACGGAGACTGAGAGCAAGAAAGATGATGTTACTGAGCATTGAATCCATTGCCTTACCAAGCATAATCATGCTACTTTTATTGTAACATACCCTATATATTACCGCAACTTATATATTACCATAATATTAATTATATTACCATAGTTTCCCGTGCATATACAACAAGTCTTTACATTATATATAATTTCTTTTAAAATTTTGGTCACTTTAACTTTTATTTTCTAAAAATATAGTTCTAAGCATTTTTGTTCTGAGGTTGGTGTTGGCAGTGAACATTAACCTCAAGGCCTGACAAGAAACCAAGTATTCAGATCGAACTTTCACGAAGTTCACAGTCTGTCATTGCAAGTTGCTTAAAAAATGCAAGCTAAAATAAATGTCATGGAAACTAACCAACATTGATACTGCAGATAAGGTAGTAAGAGATAATTGAACATTGCAATCTTGAGATTTCTGCATTATCAAAAGGTGAGTTGTGGGAAACAGCATATTCATATGTGCTTAGTCAAAAAGAAATCAATGGGCATGTAGGGTCTAAATCGGTTCCAGATCAATTCTAAAGGATTCAAGTAGGCAAACAGTCAGCTAAAGTATGTGGTGTCACCCTAATCTAACATGCACATCCAGTAACTGAAACACAAATCACTGAATATAGATTACATGTATAGTTCTTCTGCATAGCAGTCTTAAGCCATAAGTGTACACATCAGATTACTGAATACTTGCCTCCCCACTATCAAGTCAAGACTCAAGTACAGTAGATAACGGTTACACAGGATGAGTGGTTCCAGAACATATCAAGCCCAAAAAAGTGTATGTAACAATTCCTACAGTCAATATGCACACATTTCAACCTGTACATTCATTTACAAAGGTATATGTGTCCTGAACAAAACTTACCTCATGCAGACTTCATCAAAGTTCACTTTTGTATATCTTTCTTCCTGGAATAGATTGTTTAGTGCATGAATGGCACACAGCTGCCACTTCTGCTTTTCGTGATATATCTCAGTTGCAGCCATGTTACTGTATAGAACACAACAAAAGACGTTAAAAGACAATTGTAGCAGATAAATTCTAACAATTTCAAATGGATGCAACAGCTGCACTGTTTACACATTTCACAAACTGCACATGAAATATCGCTATAGCCTCTTAAAAGAAACAATTAACACATGCCCTGCATTATTACAAAATTGCTATAAGAAACAGTCAGTTTTGGGTGCCACTCCAACTACTTTACTCAACTAGCAGTATGTCAAACCCTGTTTTTAAAACAGGCGCCTTAAATGCTATTTAACAGCCAAACAAGCTACTACTCAACTGGCTCCTCTTCTGCCCAAACACTTACCTGCTCTTCAACCACATCATCTCTAAATTTGCAATCTAAATAGCTGCTCTACCTCTCTAGAATAAATGCCTGCAAGAATCACACCAAATAATTATATGATCCATCCTACAAACTCAATCAAACCTCACCCAGGGCGTGCTGTGTCTCTACATGTCATTAATCAAAACTGAAAATACTGCTCTTTCGCAAATCTTATCCACACAGTATTGTAGTTCTGTTTAAATAGGATGCGAGAATTGTGGCAGTGAGCTCGGATGTTGGCAATGAATCTATTGTGCACATTAATTAATTAATAAGAAGTAATTAATACGATTATTTTTCACAGTCAATATTCAATTACAGACAAAGAACATGCCAAGAAGACAAGCAGAATTATATTGAAAGAAAGTGACAGTCAGAGAAAGAGTGGACAATGAAGACAAAAACAGAAGCAGAGAGAGAGGGAAAAGTAGGCCCACCAACAGCAAAATAGCCTACACATATACCTGACAAATGAACAACTTTTGTATAAATAAGCCCAAAAAAGCCAATTGTAGCTATTGCCAGGGCTATTAGTATCTTGACAGTATCGCAATATTTGGTATTGCCATTACATTTGTCCATACGGCAGCAAGTTTTGCAATATAGCTTAAATTTGCTGGTATCACATGTGTGTCACTGATACGTTTATCGAGTCTGTCAGCAATACTCAACTCAACACTAATATTTATCTCAACTATAATTTATATAGTTTCTCATCTCTTGAATAAGTTGACATCAAGACATAGTGATAAATAATCGAAGCACTTAGAGAATCGCCTCTTCTTGACATTGCAATCTTTTGTGTGAATAGAAGAATCCATAGGGAATGATTGAATGCATGTCCTTTTGCAATCAGAGTGTAGGTTGTTTAATTTTAAAGTGTCTCCAAAGTTAGTTGACATCGTAAATGAAAAGGCCTGCAGAAACACAGATTGCCCATGTGATATCGGTACAGAGTGATCGAATAGATATACCTGAAAAATACTTCAAGTACATTGTCATTGGCCCATGAGATTCCATAGGAAATTCCATATATCGGGGTATGTGTATATACCGGGCGTCGGTTAGGGCAAGTTAAAACCTATCCATCGCTCACACTCTGGCACTGCCAGTCCCAAGCCTGCATAAAGGAGGGCGACGCTAATCGTCTTTGTTATGGCACAGGGTCGCTAAACTGCAACAACCAGGGTACGTTAACTGGCGTCGTGAGGGTGGTATACGGGTGAGTGTCATCATTAGAAAGTATGTCACATTCGCGCGAAGCCGCCGATGCATGCAAACAGATACCTATAACGCCCGGCATGTATACACGCACCCCGATATTGCACTTTCAACCTCCAGTTTACCTGCATTTGTATTTGACAGTTATGTATGACAACCCTCTCTCGCATCATAAATCACTCATCCTAACAAAAACAACAAATTTTGTGGACAAACCATGTAGCGAAAGCGATACTCTAACGTGCGCATGCGTGCATATCATACTTTCACTGTACTTATGAAGGTAAGTAAGTACGTTGCGCAGGCAATGCGGACGCATTGTAATCGTAATCTCCAAACTTCTAAAGCGCCAACTGAAAGTCAACCTAAAAACTTTTTTCTAAGACATATGTTTTCATGCCCTGATCAGCACAAGAGATCTGTACGGTGGTTTGCTTGCTGACGGGTGTGTAAGTTTTAAACATAATAGGGCATACATTTACAACGCAATTTTACAAAAGTTCAAGTAATTATTTGCTTACGTTTCCAAATTTATATGACTAAGCAGAATGACAGTTTGCGCTTCGTCTCCCAACTTCAGTTTGTTAATGCGACCAATTTTTTTATTAATGATGCTGTTACTCAATTTACATCAAAATAATAAACTTATAGCTAGAAATGTATTGATAAACAAGTCTCATGCAAGACTTGTTTATCAAAGTGCCATAAATGTTCAATTGTAATGTATCAATTTGTGTGTGCTTAGAAATTAAGACGTACTTAATAAGGTAAGCGCTACATAAGTTTCAACCAGAGCAAGAAATGTAGTAAAGAACATGTACTATACCTCGTGTTTTGTAAAAAAAACGTGTACCTCGTGTTTTTAAAAGCTTTTAAGAAGGTGTATAAATTCTAAATGTGATTATTAACGGATTATAAATATAAGCATTTGCAGATAAAGTTTTGGCAGTTATTTCGCTCCTTAAGGCAATTTGATATGGCGAGAAAGCGGAATCGAGAACCTAGTGAAGCCCAAGATGCGATGCAGAGGTAATGGTGGCTGTTACTGCTCGACTACTAACGGTCTGTCTAAATACCACTCTGTATGCTCGTAGACCCTACACTGTCTCTGGTGACTACATCGTTTTAAAGTGACATCTGTAATTGGCTGTTTAGTTAGAGTTTTCGTTTGGAGAATCTGCTTTGTCGGAATCTGTCCCAGAAATAATCTGTAAGTCCAGTTAATCAGTCGCGTGCGTTATTCCTTTACAGCCTCAGGGGCCTTAGGGTGGATGGTGACATCGCTGTCATGAAGAGCAGAACATCCAGAAGAAGGCTAGATCGATACCCGTCACCCTAATGTTGACTCTGGCAATCATGAGGTGTCATTGGTAAAATTAGCAGTGGAACGTAATGGGCTCCTTGTATAGCTGCCGTACAGTTAAATTCGATTCCTGTGATTATTTGCATTCATTCATTTGTACTAAGGGACCGTCCATAAATGGCGTCATGCGCCTAGGGGTTTGGCTGTCACCCATATTTGTGACCAAGTGTGATGAGCAGGAAGGGTGTCGACAAAATGTGACTTCACATCAAACATCAAAATGTGTAATTTTTTTAAAGACTCACTCAATTAAACAAGTTCCTTTTAATTAGCAGTAATTGTTACCACAATTTAAGAACACTGATTATTATAACTGTATTCTTATTGTTTGGATTGTTTACTTTTATGGTTGGTGTCATCTTGTGGGTTTTGGAAGTGAAGCAGACGGTGGCCCGTCATTAGCGCCCAGGACAAAAGCTCCCGTCATAAACGCCCACCGTCAATTGCGCCCTGGACAAAAGCGCCCTGTTAAAAGCGCCCGTTACTCAAGAGATACAGGAACGAAAGATTGATGCACAAAACAGCAATGAAACTCTTAACATAATTGCTAATGTGTTTATGCTTTCAAACTAGTCTTCCATCATTCTCAAACTGCAACATTATGTGCGATTCCTCACAGATATTCCTTCTGCGACTCATTCTTCTCCATGCTTAGACAGATTATAATGGTTTTGAAATTTCTGCACACTACGTTTGGTATTTATAGTTCTCTTACTTTGTAGGTCTACTTCGCAAATATGTCCTTTGACGTCTGCCCAAAAATCAGTAATTTAAGCAATTTGCTAATTCTACTGTTTAGATTACAAGAAATATTTAGATGACTACATACTTTGATGTTTGATTAGATGTGTGTGTGCTCTTGAAGACCAGCGCGAAGATACATCAAAGTACAAAAATAAAAGTAGACGAGATCCCAATATTCTGTATTCAATTAAGAAGAACTAATTGGTTTAAGTTATAACGATGGCAAAAAACAGTTACAGATTTATACACACTTTGATGTATGACTTGTGTGCGAATTGCTCATGCGAAGACTAACACTAACATTACATCAAAGTACAATGCTCAGTCGGAAATAGTAGGCTACAGTCTGGGCTCTTATAACGGGGGCACATTTGACGGGCATTTCTTGCTGGGCGCTTATGACGGGGCGCTTTCATCCGGGGCGATAACGACGGTGTGCCGAAGCAGACATTCTGTAACACACAAGCAGGAAACAATTATGCCGCCAAACACATCAGGCCACAAAAATCGCTGCACATCAGCAACGTGAACTGATGGTTGTAAGCGAAAATGAAGCAAATGTAGAGAGTGTTCATTGGATAGACGAAGAAAGGCTGGATCTGAATGGAATATATATTGAACAAGATGATGAGATCCAAGCTTAAATGCAATGATTCTACTAGAGCATTTCATTTTGTAATACGCATAATTAGTGTGGGCCTAATAGTTATTCTTTCTCCTAGTATTCTTCATTCTACTATATAGTTTTAAGTATTTTTACGGTATTGTTATGTTGTCTATATATCTAAGAAAATTTACGTATAACATTCTGGACATCTGGTTTTTCGGGGGAGGGGTCAGAGCTTTGTGACGTCATATTTAAGGGGGTGTCATGGCATTTGTGATGAAGGAGAGAGGGGGTCAAAAAATCATCCAAAATTGCGTGACGTCATCTTTGTATGACCCCTAAGACATTTAGTCAATCATATTATTGCATACATGTCCAAGTACAGTAGGGCATGTTACATTCAGTGAGAACATATTAACACACTGTTTTTTGAGGCACAAATTGTTTGACACATTGTGTGAACTGGACCCTTAACAATATTTGGAGAAATGGTACATTGTGTGGCAGATGAAAAATTGCTATGAGCTTTGTCACATGTCTATACTTATGTTCAATTTACAGGAAGACCAAAAAGTTTAAAAAGGAGAAACCTAAACAGAAGATGCAGAAGAAAAAACAACAGAAGAAAGAAAATCAAGAGAAAAGAAGGCCGACAAAAATTGAGAAAAAATATACAACTGCAGTTGATCCTGAGGTTTCCTGCTGTGTTTCAATAATGTTCTTTGCTTAGCCAGGATCTGAAATCCTTGTGTATAATATGAAATTTTCTGTTGTGTTGTCATGATGAGTTGAATATATATATATATATTTATACCTATATATATATATACATATATATATGTGCATATGTCTTGCTAGTGTAGTGATAGGTGTTCTTGAATGTCGTGGCTAAGAAAAATGAACTCGCTAACATATCATACCCATGGTTGCCCTAGGACGAGCTTAGGGAACTAACCTTCTTAATAAACTATCCAGCTGCAAGTATTACCATTTTGCACCACTTCATATGTTGACTGGTGCTATGTTAATGTCAGGCTGCCTGTGTAAGCATTTTGATAGTTTATAGTGATTATATAATTTGAACATGTTATTGTTGTGCTCTATTAATCATTTTAACGATGAGCTGCATTGTTTTTCCAGTTGCTTTTAGTACGTGATCGTCATTAAAGTAGTAAAGATGGGTTTCACGTACTGCAGTAAACAGTTGTTTTATAATGATCAGCAGTACATTCCAGATGGTTTGACCAGATACACTGAATATTCTTCATTGCCAACAAATATACCATAGCTTAGGCTGACCAGAAATTGGAAACTAAAAATCGGGACACTTCAATCACAAAATAAATTCGTGATGTTGTCAATAATTATAATATAACTTGCACAAATATTTATTTTATACTTATGCATTATATTGGTAATACTGAAAGGTTTTGTTGCAAATCATGCTTTTTAATTTAAATTCTAAATTTATCAAATCAGTCACACAAATTTGGCACCTGAATGTATGCGTCTTTAAAGTTTTTTTGTCTACTAACATTCTATCATAACATGTTATATTGCTGTGTTTAAAATTGATGCTATTGTTTATACCTTTTGTGAGCTATTGTGCATTTGCTGGTTGTCTAATAAAGAATATTCTCACTTACTTGTGTATGATGATTGTTGTATGTATGTATCTGGCTGATAATATCGGACCTTCTGAGAACCTCACAAATGAAAGTCAATTAAAAATGTTTTTCTCGCATTCTAATGTTTCAGGTAAGCGATGAAGATGTAATATCGGATGGTGAACTAAATGATAATGTTGCTCATACCAAAGGAACAGGTTGTTTGTTTTTCATAGCATGATCTTTGTACCTTTTTAAATTTTATAATGACCTATGAGGCAGTTCTTGGTTTCCATATGTCTAGGTGATGGTCAGGTGCTTTATGATGCTGGTAAACAGTTAGTTAAATGCAGTGTGGAGTCAGGTCACTACTTAGAATGTTGACCATTTGGTGACCAAACCATCGAGACCAGCTTGGCCCTCCATCCTTTTGGGGTTGACATATTGAGTGTAAAGATATGAATTGTGCAAGTAAGTTTTATATGTCATAGATAGATTGTAGATCTGTTTTACAGAAATTGCAATAATGATATTATTATTACAACAAATTTATATATTGCCTGGTTCACCCCTTAAAGGATGCCTTCTTAGGAGTGCTCCCAGCGCTGAAGAACAAGACAATCCTGAGGGCAGGGAATGACAAAGCAGATTGGCAAGCAGGCATTTGACAGAGCATGATAAGAAGTCCATTGCAGGTCGCAGGGTTGGTTACTGGTGCGACAATTACCTGATAGCAGTTCACGAGTGAGAAACAGTGAGCTCAACTTGTGTATCAGAGAGGACAGGGCAACAGTGCTGGACGCATGTGGTGGAGCACCAGAGCTCCCGTATATATGGGTAGGTTATACCATCAATAACCCAGAGTGTGAGCAACCAAGGATGTAATTAAATGCTGACCAGAAGCTTCTTGGATTCCTCTGAGTACTGGGTTATCTTGTTCACCCAGAAGCCATGGTGAAATGGAATTCTTGCACTAGACGGTTATATGACCTAGCTACATTACGTAGCATAACAGCAAGAAGAGATGCAGTAGGCATGCATTAGATTCGGAATCGATGTTTTTTTAAATGCAGTTTTCATTAAATTAAGTTTTTGTTAATTTTTCTTCAGACCCCTTTGCAGAACATTTTGAAAAGGAAATTTCAGATGACCTGGCAAATAAACTTTTGGCTGATGACAAGTCAAAAGGAGCAACTCTTTGGAGCTCATCTGAAGTTGTGGTATGTTGTTAGCATTTCAAAATATTGTTGTTCAGCAACAGCGTAAACTTTGTTTAAAATTAAACAGTTTGGTGCAGTAAGCTAACAATTTTGAGTTCAATCTAGCCAAGCACGCTGTGTTACTGATTTGGACAAGTGGTTTCCTCAGTCATCAAGGGGTCAAGGGGTCAGAGTTAATTGGAGGAGGAGGGGTTGTGATGAGCAGGATATGTCAATTCCAAATGTGATTAATACATTGTCACTAAAATTAGTAGTTCAACTAAAATATCGCAATATAACTATTTCATAGAGTAGGAGTTCTCAAATTAGGGTTGGGGTGATGGGGTGCAACAAGACATTTCAGGGGGTATGGATAAGAGTGAAAGTATGAATTATAAGAATGCATTAATATTACATTATAAATTGTTCAACTGTCTTCTAGGATAAGTAAATGAGTATAACTATGACTGTAACAATACTAATTTGTTTCAATAATGGTTCAAAAAATAACAATTTCATGCATGCATCACCAAATGTGACAATTCTTTTGTAGGGGTTGAGAACATAGGTCAAACATTTCCAAGGGATGTGGAGCATAGAAGAGATTGGGAACCTTTGTTATAGAATTACATTATACATTGCATTACAACTTTATTGTAATTAATACTTTAATCATTACATTATTCGAGTGCCTTTGTGTTATCATATCGTCGTGTGAGAATTATCTTGTTGTATCTCCACTTTTTTTCGAAAATGCGTTTAGAGTTTATATATAGCGGGCAATATGTTTTCTTTCTTCAAAAAATAAAAATTTCGTTCATGCATCACCAAATGCGACAATTAAATAATTTTAAATAACTAAGAGATGCGACATGTCGTTTTAAAGATAATCATCAAAAACTAACTGTCGTATCTCCAGATACGTTTATCGTACCACCAGAGTTGTATGTAGTTTGCACAGTATAGCCATGTCTATTTTGGATATACGCCAAGATAATTCTCACGCGACGATATATTGACCTGGAGCATGAACAATGGATCCAGTTTGCAGGTCTTTGGTTCTGACTATGTCGTCTGATGCAATTCCTTTCTAGTCTTCGAACTTAAGAAGTATAGGTGATCTTCATTATGTTTAGTTATATGGGAATGATTAGTAGAATATTTGTAAGTATATTTTACTGATCAATTATTCTTGAATTATAGTTGCCTCATCTTGGGGAAGCTGAGTTTTTCCAACCCAAAGATTCCTCTGCAGCACTTTCAGTGTTTGATGAGAATGACCTGATTAAGTTGCATGTAAGCGATTACGTTTCTTATGAAATTGAATGATTTGATCTTTTAAGTATTTTAATCTTTATATTGAAAGACTGCATATTGCAGTTTTTGGTACTCAGCTTGCTACAATTGTTCAAATTTTCATCTGTTGCTTGTCTAACCTTATCTAAGTCACTATGCTATATAAATGCCAGAAAACCGTATAATAATGTTAAAATATAAAATTAATATAAATTTTGGAATGGTGGCCTTCCCACCCAGAGCGTTTATGCAATAGATGTAATGGGCTTCCTGTGGACCTCTGGCTTTTGGAATTCTCATCTTCTTTCTACTCCGGTCTTAAATCTACCCTCTTTGGCCGTTATTGGACTGGGAGCACCTCTGAGTAATTTTCTTGAAGCGCTGCCATATCAAATTTCATTGATTGATTGAATTGTTTTGCAAGAGATTATTCATTGTTGCAATATATAAAGTCAGTGTAGTGTTAGGCATTGGCTCATTGAAAATGTCCAAGCACTCTCTGAGTTTTGAAAACTTTCTTTTGCATATTATTTTTTAGTATAAACAACCCTTCTTGTTCTCTTATTATTTTGCCAGGTATGTCCACTATTCAACATCTCTTGCACACATTGTTTATTCTCATGTTATTTGGTAGATGACACTAGCATTCACCATCATTTATGTGCAGCTGGTCCATGCTACCAGCATTTTCAAGGAGATTATTATGTAGTAAGCATTTGTTATCATTCGTTTCTAAGTTATCATTGTTTACACGTGTGTCTATCGAGTAAATGGTTGTTAAGAATAAGTATATGATTGCAAAATGCTAAAGCCCCTGTTGTTTTGGATGTTGATAATTTTGCAGGTTAAGAAATCGCTGGTTGATCAGCTCACAACTGTCAATGAGTGGAAACCCAACCAGTCTGGTGATTCCACAGGTGAGCAATAGCAGTCTGGTGATTCCACAGGTGAGCTATAGCAGTCTGGTGATTCCACAGGTGAGCTATAGCAGTCTGGTGATTCCACAGGTGAGCTATAGCGGTCTGGTGATTCCACAGGTGAGCTATAGCAGTCTGGTAATTCCATAGGTGAGCAATTGCAGTCTGGTGATTCCACAGGTGAGCTATAGCTGTCTGGTGATTCCACTGGTGAGCTATAGCAGTCTGGTGATTCCATAGGTGAGCAATAGCAGTCTGGTGATTCCACAGGTGAGCTATAGCAGTCTGGTGATTCCACAGGTGAGCTATAGCAGTCTGGTGATTGCACAGGTGAGCTATAGCGGTCTGGTGATTCCACAGGTGAGCTATAGCAGTCTGGTGATTCCATAGGTGAGCCTATGCACTGTGTAAATCAGTTGTTTATATGCAAATCATGCCAGTCTATTTGATTGATTAGTCTATTTGATTGAATGGTTTGATTAAATATCATTTTATTATTGATTTATCATTTACTTGAGTTGAAAAAATTTATTCGAAGTTTTGATATCAGATTACAGCATTTTTTTAAATATTACTGATATGTGGCTTGAATCTTGTATCTGAAATCTAACCAAATATTTCTTATTTAAGATTATTTGGTTGTCCTTTATTATTATTTAGTGATGCCTTATTAAATTTCATTTAGAAGGAGAGGAAAACAGGGCTAAGGATCGTACGGCAAAGGGTCCGAGTACTAATATAAGTTGGCTTGTGAAATAAACATTGGAATTCCAAATATTTTCAATTTTTAAAACGAAAATCGTATTTTTTTATTTACGAAGCAACAATTGCATTTCTTTTTTTATTCACTTTCATAATGAAAAACTGAAGATTAAAAACAGAAATAAGTTAATGCAATGTATGTATGTTAGTTTGTTTCTCCACAGGTCAGCTGTCCAAGCTGCAGCTGGAGTTGTTTACAGTTATGAACTCATATAAGGTTAGTTGATTGCTTTAATAGATTTCTAGCACTCTCTCCAATCAACGCCGTAGACTTACCTTGTGAATATGGGTTTGTGCTTCCCCAGAGATGGTTTAGCACTGTGTGGGTACCTTGAGAATGCAATTTGCTGACATTTGCTTGATTTATGCTTGGCCATTATATGGTGGTGCTTAATAAATACATAATAATGATTGATTAATATCTACATAATAATTACTACCTAATTCCTGTGGATCTCTGCGCCTGTCTGTCTGCAGCACCGGGTTTAGCAAGTTTTTCCATATACCCTCAGTAAACTTTACTGCTTTGGGTGCTGTTATTTCGCTGCAAGAGTCTTGTGTCTGTCGTAGGTCATAAGTAACCAAATGTCCGATTCGCGTATCAAAAAACTGTTATTCACGTCTAATTGTCTATGTAAGTATATTTGCAGTTATTAAAATTAAATACATAAGTGTAAAGTATGTTATTTGCACTTATTCTACTTAATGGGTAATGTGTATCTTTGGCGTGTTTTAGTATTAACTGCGGCAAACTTTCAGTTATTGACCATTTCATAAAAGTAATGTGTAGTTTAGCTCTGCATTCCTGTGTCTTGACCACTACTTTAGCAACGTGATTTTTCACGGATTAACAGCTAGTATAATTATAACTATGATCACAGCACCTGTCAGAGGTGTTCAGGATGGCTCATTGACACTAAAGAGCATATGGGTGAATGGATGGATTGACAGAAGGGTGACTGGTTGGACATGTGGGTGAATCAAAGGATGGAGGGAGGAAATGTGAATGAATTAATAGATGTGTGGTGGATGGATAGTTTGGAGAGGAGTGAAAAAATGACTGTTTACAGATGGATGCTTGAGCATCAGTCCCATTTATTTTGTTTCTTTTTATTTTGAAATTTGATATTGCCCTCCTTCCAACATTTTGCTCAGAAGTGCACACGCCTCAATGGCGCAACTGCAAGGCAATTGTGCGCGAAGGACTTGCTCAAGGTTCCTACACAATGACCGATGCCTCGGACGAGGGTCGAACCTGCTCACACAGCGCACACTGAGCTTTACGGGCCAACCGCTCTAACCAACCGGCCACCGTGCCACACAAGTTGCATGGGTCAATTGGTTTAAGGTTGAATAGACAGATTCTGCATGAACAAAAGATGGCTGGATTGGTTACCAAGTAGAGTTGCTTTCTTGATAAATAGTGAGTTTGTGGTTCGAGGTGTATGTTAAGAGACATGCTGCTTTAAAATCAGATCAACTGTATATGTTTAGGATTTGTATTTTCCACGAAGGAACCACAAAAATGGCGAAGAGATCAGGCTCACATACTGTCTTCATGCACTGAATCATGTATTAAAGTATGTACATACTTACTGTTTCTTTTGTGTTATATAAGAGAGGTAGTTGTGACTCTGCGTATGTGAGGGTAGGATTTTACGTGGATGGAAATAAGGGTGAGTATATAATAAGTTGATGGGCGTATGTTGTGGGGTTGAGTTGATATTTAGTTTTGGATGTGTTTGTGTGAAATGATGAAGTCCCTAACAATAATCATTAAAAAGTATTTATAAGTAGCAACAGTCCTAGGCTCTCTCTCTATATACAGACCCACAATTAGGGCATAACCGGAAATCGCCTCAGACATTTGCTTCGGCCGAATATCCCATTTTACGAGACTACTCAGAAGTATGCGCCTTGGCAAATACTAAACACACAAATAGTTAAAAATAATTTTTTTATTGAAAATTTATGATTATTTATTAGTAGTTATTACAGGCAAACATTTATTTTGCTAATTTTTCATTACACGAAGTGACGAAAGTCAAGCATTTTAAGCTTTGTCTGCGTTTGGTACTCGCCAGGACAGATTTGCCACTACTATTCAGTTTGTACCTGGATCCAGCAAATAGTACATCCAAATACTCGGAATCAGTACTCGGTGGAAATTATCTACTTGGTTATACCCTACTCATGATGTTATAAAGTTGCATTTGTGACAACCTTGATTAACTTATAGACGAATATAGTATTGAATTTATCAGCTTAATTGTGACTTGCACTTCGTTGTGGGGCTATTCCTGGGGCTAAATAAATTAATTCCTTTTGTTACAAATTTTAGAACAAGAAATCGTGTAATCCGTCACAACAAGAAGATAGAAAGCAAGAAAGATGAAATTACTGAGTATGTTGATCTTTGTCTGTTTACACAGTTTTTTTAAGCCTCCTGCACCAAACGAACTTCACCTTTTGATTCATTGCTTGTGCCATACCTAAGCTGTTACTATTGATTTAAAGAAAATTAATTTAGACTTTTACCCTTTACTATGCCTGATGTATTGCCATTGTTAACCATGCCCAGACTGATAGTTGTTAACTTTTCAGATCAGCTCACTTTAACTTCTCTTTTGTGGTTACTCTTCAAACTAAAATGTTGTTTCACCATTTTTTCATTTTGGTGTTTGATAGTGAACTTCGAGATCAAGGCCTAACAAGACCTAAAGTTCTGATAGTTTTGCCATTTCGTGATTCTGCACTGAAAGTTGTTCATATGATGATGAAGTTGTTGTCAAACCGAGAGGTCTGTACATTTACATATCCAGGATAATGTGATTTTAGTGGTATCTTTACAACTTGGCCCTGAGACTCCTAACTTCCATGCCATCTGTCAGCTGTCGACGGGAATCCGTTAGTTGGTTCCACGCTTGTTTGTGGGCCCACCACTGGTGACTCTTTCAGCTTACTATTCATTGTTTTGCTAACTGATGTGAATTATTTGTATGAAATGACAGTTAACATTATATAGGCCAATGCAGAGAGTGCCTCTGAGTAGGTATCTTGAAACCTGGCTGCTATAGAAATATTTGATTACTTTTTTTCATCTTGAACATGTTCTTCTGAATACCGGCTCCAGTCTGCAAATCAGATCAATTGAGCGTTGTTTGTTTTTCCAGTTTTGCCATTACCGCAAATCAGCTATGCATTCTATATTTCTATGAACTAGTAAATTTTACATTTATTCTATTCAAATATCCTGTTGACTTAATAATAATGAAGACAATTTATATGGCGCCGTAACGCGGCCATACCGCTACAAGGGTGCCTCAAAAACAACTAACTTATCGGTTAGCTGACTTATCTTACCGGTAGTTTTAATAAAATCTCGAAGCTTTGTAGGTCCCTGACTGGTCTGTTCTGATTGCACTGGGAGTGAATAATGTAAGTTTTGAATAATGTAATATTGTGACACTCATCTTTTATCTTTGCTTGTTGACAATATGACCTCAGTTTCTGATTAAAGTATCAAGTCAAATTTTAGGTGCTGTGTTCTTGAATCACATTTGTGTTCTGTTGTATTTTGTTGTATTGTTGCATTGCTTTCTTGATTTTAGTATGCTGTAGCCAGCAAGCACAGATTTGAGTCAGAATTTGGCAGCAAAGTTGACACAAAGAAGGGACTCAAGCCTGGTATGACAAACATTATTTCCCATATGATGAAGGCATGCCTTTGGACTGTTGATTTATTGTTGGCTAAAAAGGAACCATTAACTGGTCTGGTGGGATAAAATAGGATCTGTTCATGTTAGAGATTAGATGATTGCCCATCTTAAGACAGTTAAAAGCCGTTTTGAATGTGTTTTCCACTTCATAGTAGCAATGCCACCTCGCCTTCACCTTGTGCTTTCAGTTCGTTGAACTCTAGCGACCGCCATGATAAACCTTCTCCATTGTTTTATCTCTGAGGTCGCGTCCCATAATTCCTCCAGATTCATTCCGTTTCTTGTATCTCGTCCAGCCATTTCCTCCTTGGGCGCCCTCGTTTTCTCTTTCCTTCTCCGCATGCCAACATCGTCCTGTGATGAAAATATACTTGAGTGCCAGTGCCACCTACTGACCATGAATTTAGTAGAGTAAAATATTGATATTACAACGATTTATAGTGCACCATTAGTAGCAAGGGACTTCAAGGGCACTCTACAAGACTTTTGTTTACAGGCATCAAATAAACAGCTAACACTTGTATATGGCATCTCAATGATAATTATTATTATGTGTGGTTCCAGAGCATGAATCTCATCCGCTCCATTCTTGCCTTAACGGTTCCTTGCAGAATACATGTGTTTCTGCTTTGATTTGCACTCGGTCCAACTAAAAGCTTGTTGTGTTTAGTGAGACTGGTATATTAGAAGGAATATGGACTATTGGCGGCCGATAGGGTCTGCTTAGCTGCAGAGTCCACTGTAGGTCGTAATGAGGTTGGGCTGGTGTTGGTTGACCCTCTGCTGTTTGGCTGCTGGACTTTGCCTGTTGGACCAACGTCACCTGGGTGGGATGGTCAGTTTTGGTCACTTCTAATAAATCATTGCAATCCACTGCAAAAGCTACATCAAAACAGTAACAGAGAAAACCACGACCTATGCTCCATAACTGGTTAGCATGGCAGCCAATTTGTGGCACCAAGTTGACTTCAGGATTTTATTATATTTCTGTTCATCTATATATATATATATATATATATATATATATATATATATATATATATGCGTCTACCCTGATGAAACCCAATGATGTGTTGTTATTAGGAATGCATATAGAACCTTTGAAAGATTTTTATTTTGGTGCTAATGTCCAGGCAGTTATTAAAAATGCCCCGGTTACTGCATAACTCTTCGTTGTAGAGGACTATGAGGCAACATTTGATGGCAACATAGACGACCAATTTCGTATCGGAATAAGCATCTCTAAGAAGGCGCTTAAGCTATACGATGAGTTTTATTCTTCAGACATCATCCTTTGCTCACCTCTTGGTTTGTGGTCAATCATTGGAGCTAAAAAGTAAGTGTATTTTTATCCCCTTCTTGCTGTTATGTCATGTTACTGTAGCTTGTGTACCTAACCTGCTTGTAATTGACCATTTATATAGCACCTATTAAGATTTCTTCTCAAAGGCAGTCTGTGCTGGTGTGTGTGATGTTAAGTGTCATTACGAATGATAATGGAACATTATTTAGCAAAACAATGCACATTGAGCTGGAAGAGTCGCCTGTAGAGCTGTGGCGATAGATATGTTTAGTTTTAATCTGGCCGATTGTTAGAACAGTTGGCTATAATTGGCATTAGTAAGAATCCTTTTTCATTTTGGCGACTTGCGAGATGGAAGATAAATTTAGTAATACTATGTTCTGGTTCATCTACCCAACAGCATTCCTTGCAACCAGTGAAATATGAAGATATTTTTATGCACAATTATCATATCAAACAGAAAAATGAGTAAAATATCATATTTTGAAGTGATCAGATTCACTATTGACATAGGATATTTCAATATTCTGCTATTCTTAGTATCAGTAAAAAGTGATATCGGTACAGCTCAGATATCCAGTGGCATGCCCACATACGTGGAACAATACCTGGGGCCAGCCACCAGGCTCCTGCGGACAGATGGCTTGGATGCGCAGAGTTTCTGGATCAAGTTGCGTCGATAGAGTAGAGTGACGTCCATTCCCACACACAATGAGGTTGCTGATAAGCGGTCTCTCTTACTGGTAGAAGATGATGTATGTCTGCCTACTATTCAATGCATAGGGAATACGCTGAAAAAGGCATTTGTCATTAGGACTGCCGCTAGCGAGTAGTTTTGGAGTCGACTGAAGGATTGGGCTGATGCAGTCGCATGGGCCAAGGCGACTTGTGAGCAAAATATCCTTTAAGATTACAAGATCTTGACAAAATCAATGAATAAATCTGATGCATAAATCTAGAACTATAAAACTCCAACTTGTCAAAAGTTACTGGGAAAATTCTGCATTTTTATGAAACTACTCTGTGAATGCTCCTCTGTGGAAATGACACAGCAGTTGATCAGTCAATCGACATATTTCTGTTGCTTGAGTTGACCTACCGTGTCTCTGTCAGCCTAGTTTACTTATGTTACTTGTGTTTATCTTCATTTGCATTCGTTCCTGTTCAGCAAAAAATTTAGCTTCAGATTGAGGCTCATTGTTTATAAAATGGCTGACTCTGGCCAGCCACAATATCTAAAATCAGTTGATCAATTGTTATTCTCCTGACATATCATTATTCGATGTGGTCATCGGATTATCTTTGTTTCATCTCACTTGAGCCAAGAACTGTTCTTGGTGAGTGAGCTTTACTTAGTTTTCATGGGCCATTGGTTGATGCCTTTTGCATTAGACATCAGCACTAGAGCAGACTTTATTAATTCCTTAGCTTGTTCTACAATAGCCCATCTTCTGTGCCTTAAGTTACCTTAGTCCTATTGTAATGCCGCAATTGATAGCATCGGATTGCCTGTCCTCAATCCAGTCAAAACAGATATTGAAGAAGATATCTTGATGCTAGATTGAGGATGTGCTTTCCAGAAGCCTTGTGCCTTCATCAGGAAGATGAACTTTACGTTACCCTACCTGACCTTCCTTTATCTGGCCTCTGCTTCAGTAACTGTTATACCTGCAAAACTGTGACTTCTACTTTCAGTGAAAAGGAAAGAGATTTTGAGTTCTTGTCGTCCATTGAGGTTCTAATCTTTGACCAAATGGATGTCTTCTTCATGCAGAACTTTGAGCATGTCATGGTAAGAGGATTCATCTTGTTTCAGAATTAGATTTATTATGTATATGTATGTTTTGCTGTCTGATAAACATTTGTTCATGTATTATCTTATTTGTAATAATTCAGGATCGTTTCGCAATTATGCTCTACTGTGTAATTTAGTATTATGTGATTAAGATGCAGATTATCCCATGCTGAATTGTCAGGTCACCCATTAAGGGACATCCTAATTTAATTTAACTGCCTTGTGTAAGGAGATACTGGCTCTGAAACACTGGTACAAAAACGTTGCTGTGTTGTTGCTGGTTCATGTGATGCAGTGTTAGTACATATTTATGAATAAAAATGTAAAAATTTTACTTGTTAGCTCAAAAAATTGCTTATAACTGTTCCTTTTGATGTCACATATAATTAGTACAATGTAGTTAGAGATGTAGTTTCCAGATTTACATCTTTACATATGCTGTGTTGCTCCAACAATGCATGATAAAAATATTTTTGTGTACTTAATATATACATGATTAGTAGTGTACAATATTATTTAATGTATTTGCCTCACAGGGTCTTCTTCATATCCCTTTCTCTTGGACTTCTACGATGCAGTATCGTGTTTTTCGGTTGTGGGCCCAATTGCTTGGAATAGCCTCCCATTGGATCTTCGACTCTTACCTAAGAACTCTCTACCCTGTTTCTTATTCCACTCTGAAATCTCTTATATGACTGGGGTTGGACTGGGGGCGCCTCTGAGTAGATTTTTCGAAGAGGTGCTACATTTAGTTTTTCATTGATTGATTGGTTGGTTGGTTGGTTGGTTGGTTGGTTGGTTGGTTGGTTGGTTGGTTGGTTGGTTGGTTGGTTGGTTGGTTGGTTGGTTGGTTGGTTGGTTGGTTGGTTGGTTGGTTGGTTGGTTGGTTGGTTGGTTGGTTGGTTGATTGATTGATTGATTGATTGATGTAAGGTAAGGTGAATGGATTGGGGAGGAGACTCACTACTAAGAAGGAAAATGAAGGAGAAGTGGATTAGAGGAAGACGAAGACAGATGATGCTTGATATGAAATGAAGAGGTCCAACAGTGACGATTTGTTACAGATCTGTCATTTGAAGCTGCCTATGAGGCAGAGAACCAGAAGAGAGTAGTGTGTAATATCATTATTTAACATATTTGTGTAGCAATATCTGTTTTAATCCTGGGCTTAGTATATTGTTAGTTTTATTTTTTATGTGATCCATTTGACACTGTTTATTTTTAGCATGTTTTCTCTCATCTTCATCATGTTCCAAAAGAAATGCATGGTGTCGACTATTTCCGAGTTCGAATGTGGACTCTGAATGGGTGGTTAGTGGCACCTTGCATTATCTTATTACTGGCTATATTAACCCGATCTTTATGAGTATAATGACTGATGAGTTCTGATTTTTCCATGGTTTTATTCTAAAATTTTACTAATTGAAGATTAAATGTTTTCTATCTTTTGTTTAAGAATTGTTGTATTCTGTATGTGGTATTTAAGTCTTTATCAAAATTGCTTATTGATGCTACTTATTATAAAAGTTACTTTCTTGCATTTTGAAGGGTCAATGGGTTGTTAATTTTTTTTTGGTTTTTTTTTTTTGGTTAGGAATTTTTCTTTTGCTTTCATCATTCTATTCTTTTGTTTTATTCATTTTTTATTAAGGTCAAAAGTTTATCGCCAGACATTGATGTTTGGCTCAATAACGCACCCGATGATTGAAACCATCTTCAGACGACAATGTACGATGTTTTCACACAACGTTTTCTTTCCTCGTCAGAAAAACATTACTTAGATTAATTTTAGAGTTGAAATTTGATGTAAACTGGACAAATTATTTCTTTTAATTTAGCAGAATGTTTTCATAGAATCCTAATCTAATGCTGCATATTTTAGTTTGCTAAATAGAATATTAATTTTTGTCTTCAGTGGTCTAACAGTCTAATCCAAACTTCATAGTTCATACATGTCCCAGATAAGATTTGTCCACAGAATATGTGCATTAAATAAATTCAATTTGTTAGAAAAAGTCATGAAATTTAGAGTAAATTAGGTCAAACTATTGAACTGGTTACTAAATCTGTTTGCAATTATAACGGTTTTCTTCTCAGGGTGGCTGTTGTACGTGTCATTTTGATTCACTTTAATTAATTGACTGGTGAAGTATCTGCTTAACAGGTGTCAATTATAGTGGGAAACTGAAGGTGCTCAATTTGCCCAGCAGTGGAACTATCAATGACATTCGTACCGTCCATCCACTCGTTCAGGTGAGACAATGCACGTGAAATTGAATAATTTATGTGGTGCAATTGTACAACACTGCTTGCAAGATATATATATTATCAGCTCACCAATTTGTACTTTTGGAGTTGCACAGTTATGTACTAGTATCATGCATTAATGTAATATACCTGGGCATTTATATAGCATTAATGACAACATTTTTAATTGATTTGGTTAACCTAATCTCCTTACTTCTCCTATAATATGCCATTATGATGTGAATTCCCAGGCATCAATAGATGGCTATTACAGTGGTTCTACAACTTTGTTGACCAGGGACACTTGCTTTTTATGGGTGTAGGTTGTGGATCCTAGTATTTAAGAATTAAAATTTCTCACTTAGAATTTGAACAAAATAGCAGGCAGGCAGTTTCCACAATTCCAGCTACTATTACCAAACCCTAGTAAGATAGACTTCCTCTGGTATTCAGTGCACAGACGACGTGGTCAGCTGAGTGTAACATCTCTTGGGGACTGCAGTGAATGACTGCTGCTGTCAAAGCAGGTAGTTTGCAACCTCTGTGTTATGCTTGAGACCGCCTGTCGATGACATGCCATGTAAGACAGATGGTGATTAAATCAGAGGCTGTATATGATCACTACCTTTGGAACAGTAAAAATTGCAGTCATCTGCCTTTTGACCACTCAAGTTGACTGCTGCAATAGCCTTCTCACAAGTCACCCATACACCCTCTGGATACTCTTCAACCAGTGTTGAATTTGACAGCAAGGCTAGTATGCAATTGTGGGAAATTGATCATGTAGCATTATTGCTATGTGATGTGCTGCATTGGCTTCTGGTTCAGTACTTGAGGGAACACAAACTTGCCCTATTGGTGTGCAAGGCCCTGCGTGGTGCTGCACTGGGGCACCTTGAAGATTACTGAGTTTGTCATCAATCAGAACATGATATGACAAAGGGTGTCCTGAGGTGTGCGTATCAAGATCGGGTTTGTTAACTGTGCCCTTTCCGTGACAGGACCCAGGTGTTGGAGTGGCTATCCACCTTCAATATATACTGAACGAACTAATGATTCATTCAAGTCCTAGCTGAAGACATATAACTTCGAAAAAGCAAATCTCTGACTTGGTGTTGAACTTGTTAAAGCGTTCTTGTAATATGCCATGTTTTGGCACCCTAGAATTTTTCGCTTTTCATTTATTCAGTCTCTGCTACATGACAGGAAGTTTATTAACCAGCTGTTTGATTGCTGTTATTTTTAGGCTTCAGATAAAATCTCCTGACCATGAGGACCATGTCCCGTTTCAATGGAATTGAACTTATTGCGGATCTGTTTGGGAGGATAAAATTAGATTAATTTTGAAAGGCACTTGTTTTTAATGTGATCTTGCCCTGCCTGGATATAACCATTTTGATTCTATTATGGGATGTGGTGGTGTATCAGTAACTTTTGTGCCTTGCAATTGAAGTGTCGCAGGTTCAAAACCACCTCAAGTAACTGCGTGGCAACATTAAACAAGTTTACCCATAATTGTCCGTGAGGAAGGCAATGGGAAACCATATAGCTCACCTGATCCCCTAGTGGCAATGGACCTGCCTTTGGGCATAAAACTCAATCATCATTACCTTCCTAATTCATGTGTTTTGCATGATAGACTACCTTGCATGAACCAATCCATTTCGATCTGAATATTTTCTCGATAGATATTTCAACGAGTCAACGTGAACAGTCTAAAGGAATGTCCAGACTCTCGGTTCAACTTCTTTGTTAAGCAGGTTTGGTTCTTAAAATGATTTCTAGTCGATGCTTAATAAGTTTTTTAAGTGTGTTTTTATTATACTACTTTTATCTAATAGAGCAATTATGGATAATAGATTAGGTGTGAGACAGCAGTATATGTGATCAAGATGTTTATGTTAGCATCTTTGTTTTCCTCTATTGTCATAATATGCTTTCTGTTGCCTTGTAAGACTGTCTCTGTCTGTCTGATCTTCCTTGTTTACTCCTATGTTTTTGTCATGGCATTACTCTCTCTAGTCTCTTACCTTGCTCAGTCCTTACTGTTTTCTGTCTTACCTTCTATGACCTCACCTTGCCTGAGCTCTCTCTTCTTGTCTGGTTTTGACTTACCTTCTCTTACTTGCCATCACTGCCTTTTTTGTATGCTATTGTGACTTATCTGTACATTCCGGTAATTTTGTAGATTCTGCCACACTATGTCGATGGCATGGTCGCGGCCCAGACTCTTATCTTCGTTTCGTCATACTTTGACTTTGTGCGACTTCGTAATTTTCTTGTCAAGGAGGAACAAAATGGAAATGGAGCACCAGTTGCTCTACTCAGCGAGTAAGGACAGGATTCTTTACCCAATTTGCACCTATGATGTACTGAAAAGTACCTGTGTAGCCCTTCTATGAGTTATTGGAGTTTTCATAGTCATTGTAAACAAGTAACTTAATAAGTCAGTACTGATGTGAAGTCGCTCGTGTAGCTTTCATACATGTCACTCATTGTCACAGCTAGACATAAGTTTTATCTTGTGTATAATATTTGCTATTGGCTTGATCATAATTATAAGATTATAGCATTATTTTAGAAAATGAATTAATTGTGTTCCATAATCATCTAATCATGTAATATTACATTGATCATTGCATTGGGCTTAATCTTGTAATGATTTTTGAGCCTTTTGGTGCTAGTCCGCTCAGTTTTATTGAGTTTAGCTTCGTTAATTTTGTATTGGTTGTTATCTAATCACTATAGATGTTGAATTAATTTATTTGATATTTTGAATGTTTAATTAATTCAGTTATTACTTTCATTGTGATATAGACCTAACTGTGTTGACACTTGATTAATTTTGCTAGATTTTAACTGTCTGACTAATGTTTTGCAATTCTAGGTACTCCAAGAAGAGTGGAATTTCCAAGTCAAGGCAGTTCTTTCTTGAGGGCAAAGTTCGATTTCTGCTCTTTTCTGAACGATTTCATTTCTTTCGAAGGCAAGTGCAGTTTATTGAGTGGTGACATTTGAGCAGAGTGTATCTGTCTGTTTCTCAAAAGTTTTAATGTTATTTCTACTATTAATTTTCAGCATTGTATTAGGTAACCAATGTTTCCGTGCTATTAAAAAGTGTTTACAGAATACAGGAAAACAGGTCTTTACTGACATTTCTTAAATCAGTTTCTCGATTGAGTCAGGGTTTATGGTTTAAGAAAATGTTATTTGCTTGCACAGGTATAAAATACGAGGAATTCAGCACCTGATTTTCTACGATCTTCCGATCTATCCTCATTTCTATCCAGAAATGTGTAACATGATCGAGGATACGAAAGGATCGGCCGTCGACAAGTACAATCAGATGTGTACTGTGCTATTCACGAAATACGACATGGATCGTTTGGTTCCTGTCATCGGTTATGAGAAAACCTGCGAACTTCTCTCAGCAGAGAAAACCGTTCATACGTTTCATTCGTCATAGACCGTTTGCAGGATAGCAGGACCTTTATTAAGCACCCACTCTGAAGGTCATGTTGTCAGGGATGAATAATTAAAGCACATCAAATCTAAAAATGTGGTTATTAATATTTCCAAAATTTCATTTCCGAAATTTGATACCGCCCTTCTTCCAACATCCTTTTGCTCAGAAGTGCATACACACGCCTCGACGGCGCAATTGCAGTTGTACTGCAGAGCAATGGTGCGCGAAGGACTTCCTCAAGGTCCCTACACAGTGACGCCCCGGACGAGGCTCGAACCCGCGCGCTCAGCACACACTGAACGTTGCAGGCTGACCGCTCTAACCGATCGGCCACTGTGCCACACCACAATAGACAATGCTTCATACATATGAAGTACACATATATGTGTGACAACATTGTCATTGTTTTCTTAGCCTAAGCCTGTATTTTAAATGCAGAAGAGAAGAGCACTCCCATAAGCCCTGTTTCAGCCACGGTTACCAAGTGTTGGGACTCTTCACTTGCTTAGCCTTGTCATCATAAGAAGGCTGATGGCCTGTTCTCACTTGCTGTCTCACCTTCCCACCTATGGTGCGTCGCCAATGAACTCATTATGGCTGGGTTTGCTATGGGATCATGGAGAACAGAATCTTGGAGTGGATTTCTGCCATTGGTGGGTGTTTGAACCTTGACCTTTCAATGGGCCGTCCAGCATGCTAACCACTAGACATGCACATTGCACAACCCATTTTCGTAAAATCGATTCAGAGAGAGAACAAAATCTGGCTAAAGTGGCTAAAACTGCTGAAAGTCAGTAGTAAATAAGTGCCAAATGTTATTCTTATCCTTTAAGATGGGAGTCTCTGTAGTATAAAGAGGGTTTTGGAATGGTTAGAACACATGCATACAAAAATAAATACATACATACATATATGCATAAATACATACATACATACACCATATATGCATACATACATACATGCATACATATATACATACAGATATGCACACATACATACACATATGCATACATGCATGCATATATATATACATACATAAATACATTCATATATATGCATACATACATACATACATACATTGTCAAGATCTGACAGAACAATTTATTAATTTTTATTCTGTACAATCTATATTATTATTTTTATTGTTTCTGGTTATGTGATTAATGGCAAAGGCTGTTGGCAAATTCGTTGTGCTGGATAAGATGTGATCGTGGCATTGTAGTCTTCACACTCGAGTCTGACACTCTGGGTTAGATGAAGGGACTTTGTCATCCAAAAACAGGACAAGGTCTGAAGTGGGACCACACATGTCTATTGTTGTTGAATGATCGACATCGTAGACCAAAAAAAGGTTATCTATGATTGATTGATTGATTGATTAATATTGATCAATCTTCATCGATTACCTACAGGAGTGTCTGCTCACATATATGTTAATTATTGCATATATGCATTTCATATATATGTTATCTATCCAATGAATAAATTCCTAGGTTACTTGTTAAATATTGACTTAATTGACCAATCATGTGCTTGCACACTGTTGATAGCTTATATATATATAATATTTATATATTGTGTGTGTCATTCAAAGCAGCAGATTATGCATAATGACTTGCATTACATAGAAATATATGGTTTATAATTTTGTGTGTGTGTGTGTATATAATAATTATATAGGTCTGTTGACTTGTGTGGTCCATTGATTAATTTCTTGCTGGTGAAGATTGGTCATCTTTCAGAAGATTTGCGCTGACGCTCTTGGCCTAAATTTTGCTCGCTATTAATCTTGAAGAAGAGTTATAATAATGCCGACAATACAATGCGGTGTTGTTATA